>JAJUPC010000091.1:0-600000 GCA_023614405.1 Avena insularis
GTGTTCACCCTTAGTTAGCACCGTTGCTAAAGCTTGTTGTTTCGAAGCACCACGTGATGATCGGGTGTGTTAGATTCTGCAAGTGTATACAACGTGAGCAAGCCAGATTTGCTCATGCGAAAACTAAGGTTTGATCTTGATGAGCCTAGCATGTACAGACATGGTCTCGGAACACGGATCACCGAAAGGTAAAGCATGAATCATATAGTAGATATGATGAACATGACGATTGTTCGCCATTGAAACTATATCAACTCTCGTGATGATCGGTGTTGATATGGTGGATTTGGTTCGTGTGATCACTAAAACAATGTGAGGGATATTGTTTTGAGTGGGAGTTCACCTAGTTTAATTACATTAATTAATTTGAACTCAATTTGTCATAAACTTAGTCTAAACTATTGCAAATATGTTGTAGATCAATGGCAGCCCCTACCATCAATTTTAATGCGTTCCTAGAGAAAGAAAAGTTGAAAAACAATGGAAGCAACTTCGCGGATTGGTTCCGCAATTTGAGGATTGTCCTCACAGCTGGTAATTTGACCTATGTGCTGGATGCACATGGTGACCCACCTGCAGCTGATGCTCCCGATGAAGTAAAGAATGTTTACCTCGCTCGGAAGAATCAGATCTCCATAGTTCGATGTTCTATCTTGTATGGTTTGGAATCGGAGCTTCAGAAAAGGTTTGAGGATTCAGACCCATATGATATTGTCGAGGATCTCAAATTGATTTTTGAGACTCATGCGGCAATTGAAAGCTATGAGGCTTCTGAAAAGTTCTTTAACTGCAAGATGGAAGAGGGCAGCTCCGTCAGTGAGCATGTGCTTAAGATGTCCGGCACGCAAAACAAACTTCAAAGCTTGGGTATAGTGATTCCTAATGCTTTGGGGATTTACCGTGTCGTCCAATCACTACCACCAAGTTACAAGAACTTTGTGATGAACTACAACATGCAGAACATGAACAAGACGTTGCCAGAACTCTTTGCCATGTTGAAATCTGCAGAAGTGGAGATCAAGAAAGAGCACCAAGTGTTGTTGGTCAATAAGACCACCAAATTCAAGAAAGGCAAGTCTAAGCAAAGGGACACTTCAAGAAGGGTGGTAAGAAAGTTACCACCTGGCGAAGAAGACCAAGGCTGGACCCAAGCCCGATCTTGAGTGCTTTCTTGCAAGGGAGAAGGTCACCGAAGCGGAATTGCCCAAAGTACTTGGCGGATTTGAAGAACGGCAACATCAAGAAGAAAGGTATATCGATATACATGTTATTGATGTGTATCTCACTAGTACTCGTAGTAGTGCACGGGTATTTGATACCGGTTCGTTGCTCATATTTGTAACTCGAAACAGGTCTTTGCAGAATAAACGGAAGCTAGCGAAGAACGAGGTGTGATGCTCGTGGGAAACGGATCAAAGGTTGATGTGATCGCGGTCGACGCTACCCTTCATCTACCATCGGGATTAGTTTTATATTTAAATAATTGTTATTTGGTGCTGCGTTGAGCATGAACATTATATCGAGATCTTGTTTATTGAGACGGTTACTTGTTTAAGTCCGAGAATAATGGTTGTTCGATTTATATGAGTAATATGTTTTATGCACATGCACCTTTGATAGATGGTCTATTCTTATTGAATCTCGATGGAAATACACATATCAACAACATTGAGGCTAAACGCTTGAAATCAAGCGATAATTCGACCTATATGTGGCAATCGCTCGTCTTGGTCACATTGGAGTGAAACGATGAAGAAACTCCATTCGATGGACTTCTTGAATCACTTGATTTTGAATCACTTGAAAGATGCGAAGCATGTCGATGGGTAAAATGACTAAGACTCCATTTTACGGTATGATGGAGCGAGCTACGGACTTATTGGAAATCATACATACCGATGTGTGTGGTCCAATGAGTGTAGCATCACGTGATGGTTATCGTTATGTTCTTACCTTCACGGATGACTTGAGTAGATATGGGTATATCTATTTCATGAAACATAAGTCCAAACTTTCGAGAAGTTTAAGGAGTTTCAAAGTGAGGTAGAGAATCAACGTAACAAGAAGATTAAATTTCTACGTTACGATCGTGGAGGTGAATATCTAAGTTACGAGTTTGGTGAGCATTTGAAGAAATGCGAATACTTTCACAATTGACACCGCCGGAACACCACAGCGTAATGGTGTGTCCGAACGTCGAATCGAACTCTCTTAGATATGGTTCGCTCTATGATGTCACTTACATTTACGCTATCATTTTGGGGTTATGCATTAGAAACAGCCATTCACTTTAAATAGGGCACCGTCTAAATCCGTTGAAACGACACCGTATGAATTATGGTTTGGAAAGAAACCTAAATTGTCGTTCCTTAAAGTTTGGGGATGCGAAGCCTATGTAAAGAAGTTACAGCCGGACAAGCTTGAACCCAAAGCGGAAAAATGCGTCTTCATAGGATACCCGAAGGAAACTATTGGGTATACCTTCTATCATAGATCCGAAGGCAAAATCTTCGTTGCCAAGAATGGATCCTTTCTAGAGAAGGAATTTCTCTCGAAAGAAGTGACTGGAAGGAAAGTAGAACTCGACGAGGTTGTCGAACCTTCTCTCGAAATTGCGAGTAGCGCAGCACCGGAAGAAGTTCTTGTGGTGCCTGCACCAATGAGAGAGGGAGCTAATGATGGTGATCATGAAACTTCGGTTGAAGTTGCTACAGAGCCTCGGAGGTCAACGAGAACTCGTACCACTCCAGATTGGTATGATCCCATTATGAGTGTCATGTTGGTGGACAACCGATGACCCCGAGACATATGAGGAAGCAATGATGAGCCCAGATTCCAATAAATGGCAAGAAGCCATGAAATCCGAGATTGGATCCATGTACGAAAACCAAGTATGGACTTTGGTGGACTTACCGGATGGCCGGAAGGCTGTCGAGAACAAATGGATTTTCAAGAAGAAAACAGATGCTGATGGTAATGTTACTGTCTATAAAGCTCGACTTGTCGCAAAAGGGTTTCGACAAATTCAAGGAGTTGACTACGATGAGACTTTATCACCGGTAGCGAAGCTAAAGTCTGTAAGGATTATGTTAGCAATCGCTGCATATTATGATTATGAGATATGGCAGATGGATGTCAAAACAGCATTCCTCAATGGAGATATTGATGAAGAGTTGTATATGATGTAGCCCAAAGGTTTTGTCGATCCTAAAGATGCTAACAAGGTATGCAAACTTCAACGGTCCATCTATGGATTGAAGCAAGCATCCCGAAGTTGGAATCAACATTTTGATAAGGTAATCAAAAGTTTTGGTTTTATACAAACTTATGGAGAAGCTTGTATTTACAAGAAAGTGAGTGGGAGCTCTGTAGCATTCTTAATACTATATGTGGATGACATATTGTTGATTGGGAATGATGTAGACCTTCTTAATAGTGTCAAGGAATATTTGAATAATAGTTTTTCAATGAAGGATCTTGGCGAAGCAGCTTACATATTAGGCATAAAGATTTACAGAGATAGATCGAAACGCCAAATATCATTGTCACAGAGTACATATTTGGACAAAGTTCTAAAGAGGTTTGGAATGGAAGAAAGCAAGAAAGGGTTCTTGCCCATGTTGCTAATCGACCTTGAGTAAAACTCAAAGTCCGACATCGGCGTAAGATAGAGAAAGGATGAGTAAGACTTCCTATGCCTCAGCCATAGGATCTCTAATGTATGCCATGCTATGTACTAGACCCGACATTGCATATCGTTAGTTTAACTAGCAGATATCAAAGTGATCCAGAGTGGATCATTGGACATGATCAAAAACATCCTTAAGTACTTGAGAAGAACTAAGGATATGGTTCTTTCTTATGGAGGTGATGAACAACTCGTTGTTAATGGTTACACCGATGCTAGTTGGAACACCGATCCGGATGATTCTAAATCACAATCCGGATATGTATTTATTTTGAATGGTGCAGCAGTTAGCTGGAGGAGTGCAAAGCAAAGCGTTGTGGCGAGATCTTCAACTGAATCGGAATACATGGCTGCTTCGGAGGCTTCACAAGAAGCGATATGGATGAAAGAGTTCATTACAGAGCTGGGTGTGGTTCCTAGTGCGCTGGACCCAATGTCTATCTACTGTGATAACATGGGCGCCATAGCCAATGCGCAAGAACCAAGGTCACACAAGAAGCTGAAGCATATCAAGCTACGTTTTCACGCTATTCGAGAACATATCCAAGATGGGGATATAAAGATTTGCAAAGTACACACAGATCTGAATGTGGCGGATCCGTTGACTAAACCTCTCCCGAGGGCAAAACATGACCAACACCAAACTGCCATGGGTGTTCGGTATATTACCATGTAATCTAGATTAGATGACTCTAGTGCAAGTGGGAGACTGTTGGAGATATGCCCTAGAGGCAATAATAAATGTAGTTATTATTATATCTTTGTGTTTATGATAAATGTTTACATTCATGCTATAATAGTATTAACAAGGAAACATTGATACTTGTATGATTTGTAAACTTAATTTGAAGTCCCTAGTATAGCCTCTACACTTCACTAGCTTGTTGGTTGATAAATGATTGTGGTTTCCCTATCATGAACATTGAGATGTTATCAACAACAAGATCATATCGTTAGGAGAATGATATGGTGGACATACTCCTATAGATAAGCGTAGCATAAAGATCAAGTCATTTCAATAGTTCAATTGCTATATGCTTTCTGATACATAGTAACCTAATTCCTTCGACCATGAGATCATGCATATCACCTTTACCGGATGGATGCTTTGATGACATCAAACACCACACCGTGGCGGGTGGCTATAAAGGTGGCATTGAGTGTTCGGAAAGTATTGGTTGAGACACATGGATCAAGAGTGGGATTTGTCCATCCATATGACGGATAGATATACTCTGGGCCCTCTGGTGGAATGTCATCCAATTAGCTTGCAAGCATCTGACTGGATCACAAGGGATCACATATCACGGGAACGAGAAAAGAGTACTTATCGGTAACGAGGTTGAACTAGGTATGCAGAGATACCGACGATCATAACCTCGGATAAGTAAACTATCGTGAGACAAAGGGAAATTGGTATCGTATGTAAGTGGTTCATTCGATCACAAAGTAATCGTAGAAATATGTGGGAGCCATAAGAATTTCAGATTCCTCTATTGGTTATTGTTCGGAGAAGTGTCTCGATCATGTCCGCATAATTCACGAACTGTAGGGAGACACACTTAAGGATTCGACGTTGTTTGAGTAGTTATGGTATTATGAGAAAGAGACCGAATGTTGTTAGGAGTCTCGGATGGGATCCGGGATATCACAAGGTGATCCGGAATGGTCCGGAGAATAAGATTCATATAAGGAAAGTCCCGTTTCGGAGTTCGGGAATGATTCCGGTGTTTTCATCAGGAATGTTCTAGAAGGTTCCGGAATGTCCGGCACTCCGGGGGGGAAGGAGTACATGAATGTGTCATTACATATTGGAATGATTGCATCATGTACTAAGTGTTCTCGCTGTTCCAAATAAAGGATTAAATTGAATCCTAAAACTGAAAAGTCAAATGGCCAGTTTGAAAGTCAAACGGCTAAAACAGGAAACTGTGGGAAACAAGCAAGAGGAGGTTGAAACCGACTTGGGGGAGGAGTCCTCCTCTCCAAGCCAGGCCACCAAGGCCGACTTGGGAGGACTCCTCCCTTGGCCGCCCCTCCCACCTATAAAAGGAGGCAGGGCCTCCTCTAGACACACAAGTTCCTATCCTCTAATCTAAATCCTAGCCCTAGACTCCGGTTTAGAGACGCTTTGGTTTAGAGCTTCTAATTGCACTAGCCTTCGGATTAGAGCCTTCTAATTGGTGTGTCTAAACCCTAGACCACTAATAGTTCTCTCTCATACTCCACCATACTCGCTCCGGCTTAAGGCGAAGCCTCATGGATCTCCCTCTACTTAGGTACCACGCCATCAGGTCTTGGAATCGCGAGGAGAGTGCTACAACCTCCATTGCTTTGGAACAAGGAGAGGAAGGTCTTCGAAATCACCGAACGCAGTGACCGATCAAGGAGCGCCTTGAAAGCCGGAAGGATCGTCTACACGATCTTGAGATCGGGAAGAGTACGACTACATCACCCACGAGAATCCGCTCTTGTTAAACACTTTGGAATCTTCGAGGGTAAGTTATTCCATCGACTCGTTGCTACAATCTAGTAGATAGATCTTGGATTGTTTGTTTGTATGCGATAGAAATTTTTTGTTTTCCATGCTACGAAACCCTACAATGGAGACCTCGGCAGAAGAGAACTCGGAAAAGGCAATCATGAGAATAATACCCCAGTGGAAGTAAGGAGAGAACCGCCGCTCAACCCACAGCCAAGACATGAACCTCGGCAGGAAAGAGAAGCAAGACCAGCTTGCCACAATCAAGTAAATGAAAGGTACAATGATGGTTATTCCGAGATGGAGTATGCGATCCATGGCAGAAATAACCACTATGGAATGCAAGACAGAGTTCGATACAGAGATTTGCCATCAAATGATGCAAGAGTAAGTTAGACCGGCTATACCGGTCCGAGTTGCTGGAAGAACAGGGTCCACCAGGTCCGACGTGCTTTGGACCACGGATCATGGGCGAACCACCTGTGCCGAACTTTCAGCTAGCCAGAGGCACGAAAACATATAATGGGAGTACCAAACCACAAGACTGGTTGATTGATTATGCCACTGCTGTGAAAATAGCGGGTGGAAACTTACGATGGGCAGTGCGGTATGTCCCAAAAATGTTAGAAGGACCAGCTAGGGTATGGCTGAATAATCTACCAGCAGGCAGTATCAACTGTTGGTTAGATTTTGAAGAAATGTTAAAGAACTTTACCAAAGACATACAAGAGGCCAAACAGGCAGCGATTAGCCATGTGCAAGCGAGGCCGAATGAAACAGATAGAGAGTTTTTAACTCGATGGTGTAACCTGAGAAACTCGTGTGAAGGAGTTATAGAGTCGCAAGCAATAGCTTGGTTCGCTCAAGGATGCCGTTATGCCAGTGTATTATGGCAGCGACTGCAAAGAGATATGCCAACCACATTGGCATAAACTATCAAAATAGCGGACTCCTATGCATTAGGAGATCCGACACAACCAGAATTAATGTCGGCAGATCATCGTGAGCATCAGGACCAATATGCAAGAGATTTGGCCGGGTCATCCAGGCGCAATGACTTTAGAGGAAGAAGAAGAGAAGAAAGACCGGATTATAGATATAATTCGGCCCAAGTGGCAGCGGTAGCGCAGGATCAGCCGAGTCACGGAACGGCTCAACGGCAAAAGATGGTCCTCAGCAGTGGACACCAAGGAATGAAGGAAAAAGACAGTGGACCCCAGAACAAAAGAAGCAATGGCAGGAGAGGCCGAAGTACACGTTCGAATCTATGTTAGATCAGCCGTGCAAATTTCACACGTCAAACCCATCCAGGCCAGCTAACCATACGACCCGCCAATGTGCATGGATGAAAAATGCAATGGGAAACCCCGCAGGCATTCAGGCAGCGCCCCTTCAAGTACATCAACAGCATCAGCCACAGTTGACTGGAGCAAATGCACAGCAACTGATGTTACCACCTCCTCCCCCGAGATACGATAACTCGGACCGGAGAGATGCGGTACATCAAGTGACGAACCAAGGCCAGGATGGAAGGGAAAATCCAGGAAATACTGGACGCAATGATTACAGAGAACATCATCAATCTTATTGCGTGTTCACAACGGAACAGCAAGACAAGCAAAGTGTGCAACGCCGGCATATGGAAGTAAATGCAGTTATGCCGGCAGTGCCAAGATATGTGCCTTGGTCAGATCAGGAAGTAACTTGGAGCATAAAGGATCACCCCAAGATAATGCCGAATCCGGGGTCATATGCACTCGTGTTGGACCCAACATTTGTTGGACCAAGCATTAATGTGAAATTTTCAAAGGTTCTCATTGACAATGGGAGCAGTATCAACATCATGTACAAAGATACCATGCATAAACTCGGAATATCGCAGAACATGCTGCAATCCACGAGGACCACGCTCCATGGGATAGTGCCAGGGCTTTCATGCGAACCCATTGGTAAGGTCCGAGTGGATGTATTATTCGGCACAAGAGATAACTGCAGAGCAAAAAACTTAGAGTTTGAAGTGGTGGATCTAGAGAGTTGTTATCATGCTTTACTCGGACGGCCCGCGTTGGCCAAATTCATGGGCAGCTGTCATGTAAGTTATCTGAAAATGAAGCTACCCGGACCACAAGGAGTGATAACAGTAGCAGGGGATTACAAGAAGTCAATGGAATGTGCTTCAGCCGGGTCAAATTTGGCTGAATCATTGGTTATAGCAAGTGAAAAAAGAAGGATTCAGGAAGTAGCAGCCCTCGCTCAGTCGGCACAGCTGAATATGCCGGCACTAGCCAATCCACATGGAAGTGTCTCCTTTCAGCCGACTAAAGAAACGAAGAAGTTTCAGATAGATGAGCAATTCCCGAGGCGTCGTTACTATTGGTGCAGGCTTAGATGCTAAATAGGAAAGCGAGCTCACCAACTTCCTCCGTGAGAATCGGGACATATTTGCATGGTCAACTCAGGATCTGCAAGGTGTTCCGAGGGAGTTGGCTGAGCACTCTATGAATGTAAGGCCAAGAGCAAGGCCGGTGAAGCAACCTCTCCGCCGCTTCGCCGAAGACAGGAGAAAAATAATAGGGGATGAAATAGCTCGGCTCCTGGCGGCCGGGTTCATCATGGAGGTGCTATATCCGGATTGGTTGTCAAATCTGGTGCTAGTGGAAAAGAAGAAAGATGATCCGAATGTAGCCATTGTATGGCGAATGTGTATCGATTACACGAACCTGAACAAGGCGTGTCCAAAAGATCCTTTTCCATTACCTAGAATAGACCAAGTCATTGATTCGACCGCTGGTTGTGAGTTATTGTCATTTGTAGACGCGTATGCTGGTTTTCACCAGATACCGTTAAATCCGGCCGATCAAATAAAGACTGCATTTATTACCCCGTACGGGGCTTATTGCTATCGCACAATACCATTCGGCCTGCGAAACGCAGGAGCAACGTATCAGAGATGCATGCAAAAATGTTTACACGACCAGATAGGAAAAAATGTACAAGTATATGTGGATGACGTGGTCATCAAAACCAAGGAAAGCAAAACGCTACTGGATGATATACGGCAGACTTTCGCGAACCTGAGAAGGTTCCGAATGAAGCTTAACCCGGAAAAATGCACGCTTACGTGCAGGAAAATTACTCGGTTTTCTTGTATCTAGCCGAGGTATAGAGGCCAACCCAACGAAGATAAAGGCAGTAGAAAGAATGGAGTTGCCAAGGTGTCTAAATGTCGTGCAAAAGTTCACGGGATGTTTAGCCTCACTCAGCCGGTTTGTATGTCGGCTGGGAGAGAAGGCACTACCGCTCTATCAACTGATGAAGAAATCAGATAAGTTCATTTGGACTCCACAAGCAGACAGTGCATTTCACGAGTTGAAAAAGATGTTGGGCACAGCACCCATTCTGGCCTCTCCACTATCAAAAGAACCTATGTTACTCTATATAGCGGCTACCAACAGAGTAGTGAGTGTTGTAGTCGTCGTGGAACGACTCGAAGATGATAAGTCGGTACAGAGGCCGGTGTATTATTTGAGCGAGGTGTTATCCGCTTCAAAGCAAAATTACCCACATTATCAGAAGATGGCTTATGGAGTGTACATGTCGGCAAAGAAACTTAAACACTACTTCGAAGAGCACCCCATCAAAGTGATCTGTGAAGCACCCATAGCCGACATATTGAGCAACAAAGATGCGAGTGGCCGAACAGCAAAATGGGCAATTGAGTTGTCACCGTATGCTCCACAATTCGACAGGAGAGATGCGATCAAATCTCAGGCGGTCGCCGATTTCTTCGTAGATTGGGCCGAGGTGCAATATGAGCCACCATTACCAGACCAAAATTATTGGACGATGCATTTCGACGGTTCCAAACTAATAAATGGTTTAGGGGCAGGAATAGTGTTAACCTCGCCCAAAAGAGATCAGCTGAAATATGTGCTGCAAATACATTTTGTCGCGTCAAACAATGTAGCCGAATATGAAGCACTGGTCCACGGATTAAAAGTAGCAAAAGAGATTGGCATACGCCGAATCTTATGCTATGGGGACTCGGATCTGGTAGTACAACAGGTCTCAGGCAATTGGGATGCATTAGATGATAATATGGCTTTGTATAGATTTCATGTGCAAAAGATTAGTGGGTACTTTGAAGGGTGTGAATTTCACCTCATACCTCGGGCAAAAAATGATGCCGCAGACACGTTGTCAAAGCTAGGATCAACCAGGCAGTCAATTCCCCCAGGTATTGCCCTAGAGCACCTCAGGAAACCATCAATAACTCCATCACCAGAGTCCGAATCCATCTTTATTCCGGCAAATTCAGCAGAAGATAATGTGCCGATGGAAGTAGACCAGCAATATAACCCGGAATTCCCCAAGAGGAGGACAGCAGAAGTAGGCATAACTATGGAGAAAGCCGAGGTAGTTATGTCGGTGGAAGACATGGAAATAGACAGTGAGACCACACCAGAGAAAATCACACCGGTATGGGCGCAACCCATATTCTCTTTCCTTAAAGATGCGATTTTGCCGAATAATGAGGTGTTAGCAAGACAGATAACAAGGAGAGCTAAAGCTTATACAATCATAAATAATGAGCTATATAAAAGAAGCGTCACAAGTGTATTGCAAAGGTGTGTGAGTTAGGCAGAAGGCCAGGAGATCCTCCTAGATATACATCAAGGAGAATGTGGACACCACGCTTCATCTCGTGCATTAGTGGCCAAAGCATTCAGGCATGGATTTTATTGGCCAACGGCGTTGAAGGAAGCCAAAGAGCTGGTTGAAAAATGCAATGGTTGTTAGAGATATGCAACCAAGATACACATGCCGTCGTCCGAGTTAAAAACGATACCCATTACTTGGCCGTTTTCTGTGTGGTGCTTAGATATGGTGGGACCATTTAAGCCGGCCCGAGGGGGGATGACCCACATATTGGTTATGGTGGACAAGTTCACAAAATGGATTGAAGTGAAACCAATAAAAAAATGCGATGGGCCCACAGCAGTGAAATTCCTCAAAGATATTATCTTAAGATATGGGTACCCACATAGTGTTATTACAGATAACGGCACAAACTTTGCAGAAGGAGCTTTCGCGAGGTTTTGCCAAGAGAAACACATAAGATTAGATGTTGCCTCTGTGGCTCACCCAGCATCTAATGGGCAAGTGGAAAGGTCTAATGGACTAGTATTGTCCGGAATAAAACCGCGACTTGTCGAACCATTGCAAAGGTCGGCAGGATGTTGGATTGAGGAATTACCAGCAGTATTATGGAGCCTCAGGACTACTCCGAACAGATCAACAGGTTACACACCATTCTTCCTGGTATACGGGGCAGAGGCCGTGCTTCCAGCCAACATAATACATGACTCGCCAAGAGTTACTCAATATACAACTTCAGAGGTAAATGAAGTAGCTCGACAAGATATTGTTGATCTGCTAGAAGAAGCCAGAGAGCTGGCGCTATCACGATCGGCTATTTATCAGCAGAACTTGCGACGATATCACAACAAGAAGGTGAATCCAAGAGTGTTCAAAGAGGGGGATTTAGTTCTTCGACTGGTGCAACGCACGGCTGGCATGCACAAGCTGTCACCTCCATGGGAAGGACTATTCGTTGTGAGCAAAGCATTGCACAATGATGCCTATTACCTAATCGATGCTCAATCCCCTGGAAAGAACAGGGCAGACAAAGCCGGCGAAGAAACGAAAAGGCCATGGAACATAGCTTTACTTCGTCCATTTTACTCGTAGCATAGTATCTCAAGATCAAGCACCAGTTATGTATTAAACCTCGGCATCCGGAGCAGTGACTCGAGGACTGCCATATGTTATTTCAGTTTCATCTCATGTATTAAACCTCAGAATCCAGAGCAGTGACTCGGGGACTGCCATGTGTTATTTCAATTTTGGGTTATGTATCAAACCTCGGCATCCGGAGCAGTGACTCGAGGACTGCCATATGTTATTTCAGTTTCATCTCATGTATTAAACCTCGGAATCCAGAGCAGTGACTCGGGGACTGCCATGTGTTATTTCAATTTTGGGTTATGTATCAAACCTCGGCATCCGGAGCAGTGACTCGGGGACTGCCATATGTTATTTCAATCTTATGTTATATATTAAACCTCGGCATCCAGAGCAATGACTCGGGGACTGCCATATGTTATTTCAATCTTATGTTATGTACTAAACCTCGGCAACCGTCTTATATTATTTCTGAAATTTGGTTCACACACTAGACTTCGGCGCCATAGGCAGTGACTCGGGGACTGCCATATATTGTGTCGAAGTAGTGGTTCGCCTTTGATACAAGGAAGGTATCAAACTTTGGCACTTAAAATAAGAATAGCTCAATCTCGTATGGTATTCGAAGCCCACACCCAGATTAATTGGCTAAACCATAGGAATACAAAGGCAAAGATATATCCCAAAATCAAGAAATCGCAGGCCACCAAAGCAAGGATTCGGACAAACAAGACCACTTAAACAAAGTAATAACAACCACAAACATATATGTCTCAGCAACACACGGCAAAAGAAATTCGTGCCATACAGAAGACGGACAAATGTTCCACGTACATCATACGCCCGGCATACCGGGGATAAGAAATGACTTAAAGGTTTTTAGCTGGAGAGGCAATAACTGGGTCAGGGACTGGGCACTCCGAGGTAGGCAGAGCTTCGGCCGAGGTTGCCTCGCCCTCCACAGACCCAGGTGCGACTTCGGCACAAGCCCGAGGCTGCTGAGGAGCATCAGTTTGTGTAGTTGAATGCCCACTACCTTTGGAGGAGGATCGCGCGTCGCCGTTGCCATCCGAGCCTGAACTGGAATCACCAGAGGTAGACGAGTCATCCTCATCTTCCCCTTGTTCACCCGAGTTGTTATCCGAAGTATCCTCGACTATGAACTCGTCGTCCGAGTTCGGAAGGAAACTCGGACCTTCATTCCAGGTATGCACGTCAGCATACTCAACGAGCTGGAAGGCGCGAGCTTGCCGAAGAGCGACGAAGGTGGGGTCCTCAACCCAACGAGAACCAGTGCGCAAATTTCTCAAGATATCAAGAGAAATATCTTCATACCATGACATGATGACGGTGAGAGCCATTTCAGCGCCAGCTCGTCCGGCTGATTCCCTCCAAAGACTTAGTTGCCTCTCAGACGCCATTAATCTTTTCACCAGCAATTGGACCTCATTGATATCAGGAGTCCCAGAAGTATTCGGCCAGAGAACATGGTACGCTCGGATAGCTGCCTGCACCAAATCCCTGCCCATAATCTTCATCGGACCAACTGCAGCGCCGACAGCAACAAGGAAATCTTCCATCGAATACTCCCAGTCCGCGTCAACGAGGACACCTCGGCGCACACGAGCAGCAAGAACTGCTTTGGAACTCACGGGCTTAGCTTCTGGAAAATGATCTGCGCGAAACACGAATGCGTCAGGGGGCAGCAGGAAAAAAGAAAAAGATAATCCGGCCGTGCTAAGAAGCTTACGATGAATATAACTCATCATTTTCTGAAGGTCTTTAGCCCATTCAATCTTGCTCTTCTCAAAGCGAGCAATCTCCTCGCTCATTCCCCGAGTTTTCAGTTCGGCAGCCTCGAGGAGCTCTTTATTTTTGCGATTCTTGAGCTAGCCGATTTTTCTCCTCGGAGAACTCCTGGTCCACCTTTTCTAGTTCAGACTTCTGAGAGAGCTTAAGGGCCTCCACCTCGGCGCGCAGGCGAGCTATTTCATCATCTTTTTCTTTTAACTGCGCCGAATGAGTAGCGCTTTGTTCTAAAAAATGCAGCATCACGTCAGGCATGGGCGTGCAATCTTGGTGAGATACTGCAAAGGTTTGTAACTCGGCTTTACCAAAGCCAAATGAGATAAAAGAAACTTAGCGCACATTTCAAAGAGGGAAAGGTATAAGATAGAAGGGAAACTAACCTTCCAGGTTCTTGACTTTCTTCTCAAGACGGATGTTGAGATTATTGATGTTACCTGTTCATCAACAAAGTGAGCCGAAATCTCGCATACAAAACAATAAGAATGTCGGAGATGACGAAAAGAATTGTCGACTTACCAGCTTTTTTCACCACAGGAATAACTTTCTCATATTTTTCTTCCAATTTTCTGTGTGAAAAAATCAATCTTTGAAATTCAGCAGTCCGCCGGTCATGTGCAACCTGAGCAATAGAGCAAACGATGAGTGGATATTCAAAGCCAAAACAGATCCGAGTCAAGCAAAACTTAACCCGGACCTAGGTGGCTGGATATTCAAAGCCAGAACAGATCCGAGTCAAGCAAAACTTAACCCGGACCTAGGTGGCTGGATATTCAAAGCCAAGACAGATCCGAGTCAAGCAAAACTTAACCCGGATCTAGGTGGCTGGATATTCAAAGCCAAAACAGATCCGAGTCAAGCAAAACTTAACCCGGACCTAGGTGGCTGGATATTCAAAGCCAGAACAGATCCGAGTCAAGAAAAACTTAACCCGGACCTAGGTGGCTGGATATTCAAAGCCAGAACAGATCCGAGTCAAGCAAAACTTAACCCGGACCTAGGTGGCTGGATATTCAAAGCCAAGACAGATCCGAGTCAAGCAAAACTTAACCCGGATCTAGGTGGCTGGATATTCAAAGCCAAAACAGATCCGAGTCAAGCAAAACTTAACCCGGATCTAGGTGGCTGAATATTCGAAGATCAGCTAGACAAAAATCAAGCAAAGTCTAAGGCAGATCTAGTCGGATATAGGTTGGAACCCTAAAGTAAAATCGAATTAAGTAGAGCGTCATAAAACTTCCAACCGAATAACAAGTTATTCGCTTGCAAGTTTCGGGGACTAGAGTATATATAGTAGCATCTGGAGAATTAATCAAAACTCCGTAAAACAACAATTACCTCATTCATCCTGTTACTATCAAGGACGATCTTGGCGGCTTGATCCAAGCGACTGCTAATGTCGGAAAGCTGTAACGACTGACTGCTGGGATTACCCTCAAACTGATCGGCAGCATTCCAGTTATTGGCATATTCCACCAGTGAGCCGAGGCTGTTCCCGCTTGCCGTACGAGTTAGGACCTTACCCCGGACGTGTTGTGTAACCACCGAGGCCGCAGGGCTTTTATGAAGAATAAGCTGGGTACCGGCGGCCGGGGTAACGGAGGTTTTGGTGGAGACAGTTCCTTTGCGCAGCACATCGGCGATACTCGGCTGAGAAGAGCCGACAAGACCTCTCTGGGAAGTGGAAGCCTTGGCGGCGACAACTTTTCTTGAAGGGTTTCGCGGCATAGTAAATCAAAATTTTCTACGGATGTGAACAGAGGGAAAGCCAAGATCTAATCTAGGAGATGCAAACAACGAGAGAGATTGGATTAGATCTTCATACCTGTAACACCCTCAGAATCGACCCTATGCAAGTTTTAGCGCTTCCCGCCAAACCCGCATAGAAACGATTCAAAGGTGCCCACCAGGCACTTTCGTGCGGGTGGAAAACGAAGTAATAACATTACACAACAGTCCTCGATGGGACCCACAGAACAGATATATATACAACACGACTCCAAGAGTCACGAATACAGATATACAGAACAAAGATCCAAATCACCTTGAAAACAATAGAGCGTCCAGCTACGGACAAGATGCAAATGGGGCTAAGAGCCCTGAAGAATAACCAATGGCGTCCATAACCCTGCCCAGGCCAAGCCGGAAGGGTAACCCTGCTAACGACGTCGATCTCAAAACCTGCTTAAACAAAAGGGGTGCCGACAAAGGCAAAAAAAAAAAGAGGCGTCAAGATCGAGGCCAAGACATCGCGAGGCTAGAATTCGGCGGTCCTCGCCTACATAGGTATGGTGGGCTGAAGCGGCAGCGGCAGCATGCACTAAACAACCTATAGAGACTCGATACAACTGGCGGCTATCAGAGAGGGATAAGAAAGACCTATTCGGAACCAACCTGATTCTACCATCAGACAAACCCATCCTGGTGTTTCCCCCTCGAGACCAAACGAGGAAGTCAACCGAGGAACTCACACTGTTGGCAGTTTTACTTATTCGGTTATCGTTGCAGCAATTACTAGTCAGGTATAGATAGCAATCCTGATATAATAAGCAGTGGGCACTTTTAGTTAACCATTCCGTTGTAGTTGCGACACTTACTAGTCAGATACAATTAGCATGAGAGATCCCAAAACCCAGCAGTTGTTGGTACTTTTATTTAACCATTCCGTTATAGTTGCAATACTTACTAGTCAGATACAATGGTCGCAAGCGACAACCCAAACAAGCAATTGTTGGCAGTTTTATTTAGCCATTCCATTATAGTGAAGCTGATTACTAGTCATTATAAAGTCAAATTTATAGCACTGCTTTAGTTATAGTTGTCTATGATCGAGATACTGTGCTCCAAGTCGTCCATAACCGCGGACACGGCTTTCAGAAAGTTTTACCCTGCAGGGGTGCACAAATAGCAACAACACTCGATCAACCTCGGAAAAACCAAATCAAAACCCAACGAGGCTTTCACGACAAAGCAATCACAGGATTCATAATTATTTCAGGGGGCCACCCCATTGAGTAGACCCGCAACGAAGCTAGCTGACTCCGAGACGGACTCAAGGTTTGCGACAATGGCTGTAAACGACTGGGAACCCAAAACTGGGCTTGTCGATACCGCGAAAACACTCCGCTTACCTAAACAGTACAGGTGCTCCTCGCACAATCATAAATAAAGCAGTAAAGCATGGCATAGGTACAGGATAGTAAATAAAACCTCAAACTAGTTTGTGGCCCCAAGAAATAAGAATGAATCAAGCTCTGGCTCAGGGGGGGTCCCATAATCCTCCCGGATGTGGATAGCGCGAATATTCAAGGAACAGGTATCAAGTACTCGGGTTCCTACGGGACACAAGTGGACGGTTAACAACCAAATAACATCTATTGCCCACCTGTGCCTCTGCTTACCTACTTCAATTTTAGTTGTTAAACAGTAATTAAAGTCTTGATCATCTCCAACAATAAACATGCGGCAAATACTCCAACAACTGTGGTACTTGGCGACACGCAACAGCAATAGAGCAAGCGACTACGACGCGCAAGTCCAACTATCTACCAAACAACAGGTAATAGGATGTGTCCAAGGCAATATACGGCTGCAAGGGATATCACGGATACGGAAACTAGAGCATCGCAACACAAATAGCAATAGATCAACAGGAGGGAATAAATACTATAAAAGTAAGATAGGTAGAAAGGGGGAGATGCTCGCCTGAAAACATTGTCGAAGGTTTATCCGAAGATCGGGTCGATACTCGCATCAACTCAACGGCCTTATCCGCGAAGAAGCAAAACACTAGAATAAACACCGGATGCAATATTTAATACTACGGCAAAAGATCGGGCATGATGCATGTATGACGTATGACATGGCAAAGGTGCGATGCAATTAGGTCATATTAAACGGAACCAGGGTCCCGACAATTAATTAACCGGTTCAAGTTATTTAGCTACCCCGCAAATTAAATGTTGTAACAACAGGGCAAGATAAGTTACCGGTTCGCTACACAAATTAAATGAGGCCAATATAAGGCTAGATCTGCCCGCATATGGACCCCATATTTAATTATATGGTGAATCGGCATAAGGCCCCTAAACCCACATGACAATATGCATGCGAGAATGACAATTTAATATGCAACAATTTATATAGATGGCATTTATAAAATAGAGGCTCGGATCAGGGTCACACATCTGGGTTCGGCGATCTTGGTTCCGGGGTTCGGGTTCGTCTCGTGGTTCGGATCTGGGTTCGGACTCCGGGGTGATCGCTATTCGAAGGTAGGATACAAGATGAGGAGCTTGGCGTTCCGGGAAGAAGGCTTGGTTCGGTGTCGGGGCGCATCGGATTTGCCCGGGTCGGTGTCGATCTTGTAGTCGCGAAGATCTTGTCGGGGCCGCGTATCGGGTCGGTCTTGGCGTCCGGGATGAAGAACTCGGCATTCTGCGTCGGTGTCCTCACCGTCTGGGTTCTCGAGCATCGCATCCGGGAAGGAGTAATTGTCGTTCAGGGACTCGATGTCCGGGGTGAAGTAATTGGAGTTCCGCGGCGAAGTGCTTGACGTCATTTGGTTTCATGTCGACGGTCTTGGTGTCCTCGATGGAGAACTCGGTGTATCCGTGCCGGCGGCCTTGGCGGTTATCGGGTTCGGTCTCAGCGGGAGCGTTCTCGGGTCCCCGAGGAGAGCTTGGCGTTCCACGATGAGGTTACTAGCGGCCGTGTTGGAGATCCTGTCGGTCCTTCTACTGATCAGCACCAAAACACGACACATGGAGCGAACCCGCTGGTACTAGAGGCACCCTGAACTAGCACCAAAACACCACGGCAGCAGCAGCATGCATGCAGAGAACATGCGGCCTCGGCACAGAGGATGGCAGCGAGCTCGGGCACGGACCGGGCGGCGAGGAGTTTGACGGGGAGACGGCGGCCATGGCGAACGGTGGCGGTGCAGGGTGGAGGCGCTCGGGCCTGCCGACGAAGGGCGGGGCCGACGGGGAACGGAGGGCGGCCGCGGGCAAGGCCGACGGGGAGCGGAGGCCTGGGGGCGCCGGAGCTTGAGGGAGGCGGCGGTTGGAGGAAGAAGCAGCAGCGGGGCCCGCTGCCGGCGGCGAGGCGGCTCGGGAGGAGGCGACGAGGTGCAGAGGAGGGCGAGGCGGGCCGGCGGAGAGGCGGCCACAGAGGGGGAGGGGCGTGGCGGTGGCCGCGGTATCGCGCGCCGGCGGCGTCGGGTGGAGCTCCGGCGACGGGGAGGTGGCGTGGCGTGCTCGGGAGGAGGCGACGACCAGACGCGGCCGGAGGCGGGGAGGCGCGGAGGAGGAAGGCCGGCGGGGGCGGAGGATGCGGCGGCGGAGGCGCGCGCCTGGGAGGGAGGGGGTCGACGCGAGGGAGAGGCGCTGAGGCGGGCGACGGGGAGGAGGAGCAGAGGGCGGTGAGAGAGGAGCGGGAGAGAGAGAGAGAAGGAGAGAGGGAGGGGGACGAAGGGGGGGGGGAGGGTGGGGTAGGCAGCGGCTGGGGGCGTCTGGCGGCGCGTGGGGTGGGGCGGGGGTGGGTGCAAGGTGCGATGGGCGGTGGAGTGGTCAGGTGGTGGGATTGGTGTGAGGGAGTGGGTGAGGTGGTGGTGTGGGGCCCGGGGGACAGGGAGGTGAGGGGAGGGAGTGTGCGTGTGTTTGCTGTGTGTGTGTGTTTCCAGGAGAGAGAGAGAGGGAAGGGAGTTGGGGTTAGGATTGATGAGGTGGCAAGGTGGGTGGGGATTGGGGGTCCAGGGGGTGAGGTGGACTGGGGAGGTGAGGTGGAGGGCTGAGAGTGGCTGGGTAGAATAGGACTAGGTAGGAAAGATTTGGGGTAGGGTTTAAGGTGGACCGATTGTACTGGGGGTGGCCGACTGGGTCGGATCGGCCCGGTTTGGCTGCCCCCACTAAAATAATTAAATATTTTATTCAATTAAAACCAGGCTTTTGCAAACCGTTGGCAGACAAAACGAAATAATCCGGAGACCCGGGTTTTGTGTTTGAACAAGGACGGGGCGTTTAGAAAACAAAAATAGGTTTTTCCGCAATTAGTTTTATGCAAGCAAATGCAAGATGATGACGATGCTCAAATGCAATGTGGCATGATGACATGAGCATGCGGTCATGACGATGCAATGCACAAAAACAACGCAATTTTCTAGTAGTGGTTTTTGCGGGATGCCACAATTCGACACCACTAACAATGGATCTCGCCCTCGAGATCCGCCTCATGGTACCAGAAGGAAGGTCGGCGATCTGCGTCTTCTCGCTTCGTGTAGATCCTCGCGACACTACTAACGAGGGTTCCTTCTTCATCTTGAAATTGGCGACACCACCAACAATGGTCGGGGCTCACGTCCATTGAGAGAACACTCCGGAGAAACAAAGGACGGAGGTAGAGGTATCAAAAGATAAAGGCCACTTCTAACTTCCGTGGAATGAGTGAAATCACATTAATTCACCAATTCAATGTACAAGAGCGAATGATAAGAGTAGTGGTATGGTAGCTACTCCATCCCGCACTCAAACCATTATTCTGCACACGAATAAGCGGATTATGCAACCAACTCTCGGAATTAGACTGAAGATCTCGACCAACGAGGTTCGGAAACAAAGGAGTGATGCAGACTCTGCATCACATCTGGCGTAGATGATGTCGGCGCGTCGGAAAACACCGGAATGCACGAGAAGGAACAAAGAGAAGTCCACCAGACGAAGGGTTCCTCGGATAGCATGAAAACCAGATGTAGCAACACCGTAACCAAAGGAGGAAGCGAAACCCTGAAGGTACGACGGAACCCAACCACGAGAAATCCTGGACTCGAAGAGAGAGAAGAGAGCGGATTCAAAACACGTAGAGGTAAGAGAGGAATAGCAAAGGGGTAAGGAGTAAAATCAGACCTAATCAGATCTATCCAACCGATTTTGCAAAATAGTTTTGACACTCTACTTCGGCCGTTAGCTAGGTTATCCTACAGGCTGGACTTGTGGGGTATCGTAACTGCTGAGCTCTGATACCACTCTGTAACACCCTCAGAATCGACCCTATGCAAGTTTTAGCGCTTCCCGCCAAACCCGCATAGAAACGATTCAAAGGTGCCCACCAGGCACTTTCGTGGTGGAAAAGCGGTAATAACATTACACAACAGTCCTCGATGGGACCCACAGAACAGATATATATATACAACACGACTCCAAGAGTCACGAATACAGATATACAGAACAAAGATCCAAATCACCTTGAAAACAATAGAGTGTCCAGCTACGGACAAGATGCAAATGGGGCTAAGAGCCCTGAAGAATAACCAATGGCGTCCATAACCCTGCCCAAAGGTAAACCAAGGGTAACCACGACGCCGATCTCAAAACCTGCTTAAACAAAAAGGTGCCGACAAAGGGCAAAGGAAAAAAGAGGAGCGTCGATCGAGGCCAGTACACGGCGAGGCTAGAATTCGGCGGTCCTCGCCTACATAGGTATGGTGGGCTGAAGCGGCAGCGGCAGCATGCACTAAACAACCTATAGAGACTCGATACAACTGGCGGCTATCAGAGAGGGATAAGAAAGACCTATTCGAAACCAACCTGATTCTACCATCAGACAAACCCATCCTGGTGTTTCCCCCTCGAGACCAAACGAGGAAGTCAACCGAGGAACTCACACTGTTGGCAGTTTTACTTATTCGGTTATCGTTGCAGCAATTACTAGTCAGGTATAGATAGCAATCCTGATATAATAAGCAGTGGGCACTTTTAGTTAACCATTCCGTTGTAGTTGCGACACTTACTAGTCAGATACAATTAGCATGAGAGATCCCAAAACCCAGCAGTTGTTGGTACTTTTATTTAACCATTCCGTTATAGTTGCAATACTTACTAGTCAGATACAATGGTCGCAAGCGACAACCCAAACAAGCAATTGTTGGCAGTTTTATTTAGCCATTCCATTATAGTGAAGCTGATTACTAGTCATTATAAAGTCAAATTTATAGCACTGCTTTAGTTATAGTTGTCTATGATCGAGATACTGTGCTCCAAGTCGTCCATAACCGCGGACACGGCTTTCAGAAAGTTTTACCCTGCAGGGGTGCACAAATAGCAACACACACTCGATCAACCTCGGAAAAACCAAATCAAAACCCAACGAGGCTTTCACGACAAAGCAATCACAGGATTCATAATTATTTCAGGGGGCCACCCCATTGAGTAGACCCGCAACGAAGCTAGCTGACTCCGAGACGGACTCAAGGTTTGCGACAATGGTCAGAACGATCGGGAACCCAAAACTGGGCTTGTCGATACCGCGAAAACACTCCGCTTACCTAAAGACAGGTGCTCCTCGCACAATCGTAAATAAAGCAGTAAAGCATGGCATAGGTACAGGATAGTAAATAAAACCTCAAACTAGTTTGTGGCCCCAAGAAATAAGAATGAATCAAGCTCTGGCTCAGGGGGGTCCCATAATCCTCCCGGATGTGGATAGCGCGAATATTCAAGGAACAGGTATCAAGTACTCGGGGTCCTACGGGACACAAGTGGACGGTTAACAACCAAATAACATCTATTGCCCACCTGTGCCTCTGCTTACCTACTTCAATTTTAGTTGTTAAACAGTAATTAAAGTCTTGATCATCTCCAACAATAAACATGCGGCAAATACTCCAACAACTGTGGTACTTGGCGACACGCAACAGCAATAGAGCAAGCGACTACGACGCGCAAGTCCAACTATCTACCAAACAACAGGTAATAGGATGTGTCCAAGGCAATATACGGCTGCAAGGGATATCACGGATACGGAAACTAGAGCATCGCAACACAGATAGCAATAGATCAATAGGAGGGAATAAATACTATAAAAGTAAGATAGGTAGAAAGGGGGAGATGCTCGCCTGAAAACATTGTCGAAGGTTTATCCGAAGATCGGGTCGATACTCGCATCAACTCAACGGCCTTATCCACGAAGAAGCAAAACACTAGAATAAACACCGGATGCAATATTTAATACTACGGCAAAAGATCGGGCATGATGCATGTATGACGTATGACATGGCAAAGGTGCGATGCAATTAGGTCATATTAAACGGAACCAGGGTCCCGACAATTAATTAACCGGTTCAAGTTATTTAGCTACCCCGCAAATTAAATGTTGTAACAACAGGGCAAGATAAGTTACCGGTTCGCTACACAAATTAAATGAGGCCAATATAAGGCTAGATCTGCCCGCATATGGACCCCATATTTAATTATATGGTGAATCGGCATAAGGCCCCCAAACCCACATGACAATATGCATGCGAGAATGACAATTTAATATGCAACAATTTATATAGATGGCATTTATAAAATAGAGGCTCGGATCAGGGTCACACATCTGGGTTCAGCGATCTTGGTTCCGGGGTTCGGGGTTCGGTCTCAGGGTTCGGATCTGGGTTCGGACTCCGGGGTGATCGCTATTCGAAGGTCGGATACAAGATGAGGAGCTTGGCGTTCCGGGAAGAAGGCTTGGTTCAGTGTCGGGGCGCATCGGATTCGCCCGGGTCGGTGTCGATCTTGTAGTCGCGAAGATCTTGTCGGGGCCGCGTATAGGGTCGGTCTTGGCGTCCGGGATGAAGAACTCGGCGTTCTGCGTCGGTGTCCTCACCGTCTGGGTTCTCGAGCATCGCATCCGGGAAGGAGTAATTGTCGTTCAGGGTCTCGATGTCCGGGGTGAAGTACTTGGAGTTCCGCGGCGAAGTGCTTGACGTCATTTGGTTTCATGTCGACGGTCTTGGTGTCCTCGATGGAGAACTCGGTGTATCCGTGCCGGCGGCCTTGGCGGTTATCGGGTTCGGTCTCAGCGGGAGCGTTCTCGGGTCCCCGAGGAGAGCTTGGCGTTCCATGATGAGGTTACTAGCGGCCGTGTTGGAGATCCTGTCGGTCCTTCTACTGATCAGCACCAAAACACGACACATGGAGCGAACCCGCTGGTACTAGAGGCACCCGGAACTAGCACCAAAACACCACGGCAGCAGCAGCATGCATGCAGAGAACATGCGGCCTTGGCACAGAGGATGGCAGCGAGCTCGGGCACGGACCGGGCGGCGAGGAGTTTGACGGGGAGACGGCGGCCATGGCGAACGGTGGCGGTGCAGGGTGGAGGCGCTCGGGCCTGCCGACGGAGGGCAGGGCCGACGGGGAACGGAGGGTGGCCGCGGGCGAGGCCGACGGGGAGCGGAGGCCTAGGGGCGCCGGAGCTTGAGGGAGGCGGCGGTTGGAGGAAGAAGCAGCGGCGGGGCCCGCTGCCGGCGGCGAGGCGGCTCGGGAGGAGGCGACGAGGTGCAGAGGGAAAGCGGCGGGAGGGGCGGCCGCAGAGGAGGAGGGGCGTGGCGGCGGCCGCGGTACCGCGCGCCGGCGGCGTCGGGTGGAGCCCCGGCGACGGGGAGGTGGCGTGGCGTGCTCGGGAGGAGGCGACGGCCAGACGCGGCCGGAGACAAGGAGGCGCGGAGGAGGAAGGCCGGCGGGGGTGGAGGATGCGGCGGCGGAGGCGCGCGCCTGGGAGGGAGGGGGTCGACGCGAGGGAGAGGCGCTGAGGCGGGCGACGGGGAGGAGGAGCAGAGGGCGGCCAGCGAGAGAGAGGAGCCGTCGGGGCGGTGAGGCAGAGGGGGGAGCGGGAGAGGGAGAGAGAGGAAGGAGACAGGGGTCGGGGATGCAATGGGGCGGGGTGGGGTGGGAGCCCGGGCACATGTGGAGTGGTCAGGTGGTGGGATTGGTGTGAGGGAGTCGGTGAGGTGGCGGTGTGGGGCCCGGGGGACAGGGAGATGAGGGGAGGGAGTGTGCGTGTGTTTGCTGTGTGTGTGTGTGTTTCCAGGAGAGAGAGAGAGGGAAGGGAGTTGGGGTTAGGATTGATGAGGTGGTAAGGTGGGTGGGGATTGGGGGTCCAGGGGGTGAGGTGGACTGGGGAGGTGAGGTGGAGGGCCGGTGTGGGTAGAATAGGACTAGGTAGGAAAGATTTGGGGTAGGGTTTAAGGTGGACCGATTGTACTGGGGGTGGCCGACTGGGTCGGATCGGCCCGGTTTGGCTGCCCCCACTAAAATAATTAAATATTTTATTCAATTAAAACCGGGCTTTTGCAAACCGCTATGCGGACAAAAGCAATAATCCGGAGACCCGGGTTTTGTGTTTGAACAAGGACGGGGCGTTTAGAAAACAAAAATAGGTTTTTCCGCAATTAGTTTTATGCAAGCAAATGCAAGATGATGACGATGCTCAAATGCAATGTGGCATGATGACATGAGCATGCGGTCATGACGATGCAATGCACAAAAACAACGCAATTTTCTAGTAGTGGTTTTTGCGGGATGCCACAATACCCTTGAAGATTCGCACAGCGGAACGTTCGTCGGAACGTGGGTGATGTAGTCGTACTCGCTTCTCCTCCTCGCGATCCGATCCGATCTAGCACCACAAGTGGAGGTGCCTCCGTGAGATGCACACGTGCAGCACCTCGACGTCTCCTCCTTCCTCGGACCAGCAAGTATGGTGGAGAGACGTATTGGATCTACAATACGACGGCGTGGTGTATATGGTGGAGAATTTCTGCAGCAGGGCTTCGCCTACAAGCAGCCGGGAGGGAGAGAGGAGGGCAGCAGGGCGGCTAGGGTTGGAGGGGAAGGTGGGGGGGTTGGTGCGCCCCCAGCCCTCTATATATAGAGGGGTGGGCGCAGACCTAGCCCCTCCCCCAAGCCAAGGCCGGCGGCCCCAAGGAGGAAGAGTGGGGGGCAAGGAAACCCCCCCTTCTAGAAGCTCTATCTAGAGTTTAAACCTCTCTTGGCCGGCTGGGCCCTATGGGGCCTTGTGCCCCTGGCCCAATGCGGCCAGGGCACTCCCTCATAGGCCCATGCCCCCTCCTGGAAGGTGTGGCCACGTTGGTCCCCTTCCGGAAGGTTCTAGAAGCTTCCGGTACAATACCGATTAACCCGGAACAATTCCGAACTCCAAAAACTGCACTGCCTTATATGAATCTTATTCTCCGGACCACTCCGGAACCTCTCGTGATGTCCCGGATCCCATCCGAGACTCCGAACAAAAACTCATAAACCATTTATCCAATCTATCCTAGCGTCGAGACACGTTAAGTGTGTGACCCTGCGGGTTCGAGAATATGCAGACATGATCTTCTATCAATAATCAACAGCGGGGTCTGGAAACCCATATTGACTCCCACACATTCATCGATGATCATATCGGATGAACCATGATGCCAGTATTCAATCAATGCCATATATATATTCCCTTCGTCTCGCGATATTTTACTTGCCCGAGATTCGATCGTCGGCACCGTCATACCTAGTTCAATCTCGTTCACAGCAAGTACTTTACTCGTTCCGTAATCCGATATCACTTTGTGATTAACTCCTTAACCACATGCTTGCAAGCGGTGTTGATATCGACACGAGTGGGCCCGAAGTATATCTCTCCGACTTAGGAGGGACAAATCCCATCTCGATACATACAACCCAACAGATACTTTCCGATCACCTGAGAGACACCTTTATGATCACCCTCTCATAGGATGACGTTTGATGACCTCAAAGGTTTCTTCCGATACCAGGGAGTTGTATTATCTCATGGTCTAAGGAATACAATATTTGACATAAGAAAAGCTTCGCAAAGACGAACACGATGACACGATCTAATTGCTTCGCTTAGTTTGGGTCTGTCCATCATATCATTCTCCCAATGATATGATCTCATTATCAATTGACAACTCATGTCTATGGTTAGGAAACCTTAACCATCATTGATCAATGAGCTAGTCCATAGAGGCGTACTAGGGACACGGTGTTGTTCACAAACCACACAAGTATTAAAGTTTCCGCTTAATACAATTCTAGCATGGAATATAAACATTATCATGAACAAGAATTATAATAATAACATCTTTATTATTGCCTCTAGGGCATAATTCCAACAGTCTCCCACTTGCACTAGAGTCAATAATCTAGTTTACATTTGGCAACAATCTCACACCCATGGCAATCGAGGTGCCGATCATGTTTTGCACGCGGAAGAGGTTTAGTCAACGGATCTGCGACATTCAGATATGTATGTACTTTGCTAATCTTCAGATCTCCATCCGCTATATAATCTCGGATTATATGAAACTTATGTTGATATGCTTGGTCTTTGGATGATATCTTGGTTCCTTAGCGAAAAGTTATGGCGCCGGTGTTGTCACACAATATCTCCAAATGGGTCCAATGCACTTGAACCACGCCAAGCTCAGTGATGAAGTTCCTGATCCAAACTCCTTCACTTGACGCTTCTGCAGCAGGCATGTATTCCGCTTCTCATCAGATCCCGCGATCACGCTTTGCTTGCAGCTTCTCCAGACTCAGCTCCTCCATTCAAAATATACACGTATCCCGTCTGAGATTTAGAATCATCCTTGTCGGTGTCAAAACTAGCGTCGACGTAACCTTTACGACAAGCTGTTCATCACCCCATAGACTAAGGACATTTCTTTAGTCCTATTTAGGTACTTTAGGATGTTCTTCACGGCTGTCCAAAGGTTCCACTCTGGATCACTTTGATATCTCGTCAAACTAAGAGCATTGGACCCATCCGTCTAGTACACAAGATGGCATACATGATAGAACCTATGGCCAAGGCATAAGGCACTTTGCTCATAGCTTCCCTATCATTTCATCAGAATGGACACGAGCCTTGCTCAATATCTTACCGACAACATAGGCACTAACCTTTCTTTGCCTTATCCATTCGAACCTTTTCAGAACTTTGTCTAGGTATGTACTCGCTTAAAGCTATCCGCGCCTTTGTCTATATCTATAGATTTTGATGCCCAATATATAAGCAGCTTCACCTAGGTCTTTCATTGAAAACACTTGTTCAAATAACTCTTCACATCGTTAAGCATGTTGATGTCATTTCCAATAATCAATATGTCATCCACATATAGTACCGTAAACGCCACCGAGCTCCCACTCACTTTCTTGTAGATACAAGCTTCAGAGCTATTTGGAACAAATCCAAAGCTCTTTATCACTTGATCAAAACGAAGGTTCCAACTCCGAGATGCTTGCTTCATCCATAAATGGAACGCTGAAGTTTGCATACTTTATCAAGATCCTTAGGATCGACAAAACCTTCGGGTTGCATCATATACAACTCTTCATCAATGTTGCCATTGAGGAAAGCAGTCTTGACATCCATCTGCCATATTTCATAATCATGAAACGCAACAATTGCTAATAAAATCCGAATGGACTTAAACATCGCTACGGGAGAGAAAGTCTCATCGTAGTCAACACCTTGAGCTTGTCAAAAACCTTTCGACAAGCCGTGCTTTATAGACAGTAACATTACCATCGCGTCCGCTTTCTTCTTGAAGATCCATTTGCACTCAACGGCCTTTCGTCGCTAGGAGGATCCACCAAAGTCCATACTTGGTTTTCGCTCATGGATCCCAATTCGGATTTCATGGCTTCTAGCCATTTCTCGTAGTCCGCTCCCCATCGCTGCCTCCTAGTTCGTAGGGTCACGGTCTTCTACTAACAAGACAGTCAAGACAGGGTTGCCGTACCACTCAGGAGGGGCACGCGACCTTGTCGACCTACGACGTTCAGTAGCAGCATCGTCCGAAGCTTCATAATCCTTGTCATTAGCTTCCTCCATTATTGGTGCAAAGCGGATCGAACAATTTCAGGTGCCGCGCTTACTCTCCAATTCAAGAGAAGGTTCAATAACCTCGCCTAGCTCTACTTTCCTCCCACTCACTTCTTTCGAGAGAAACTCCTTCTCAAGAAAGGAACTGTTCTTTGTGACAAACACTTTGCCTTGGTTACGTGATAGAAGGTATACCCAATAGTTTCCTTAGGGTATCCTATGAAGACACATTTCTCCGCTTTGGGTTCGAGCTTGTCCGGCATCAACTTCTTGACGTAAGCTTCGCATCCCCAAACTTTAAGAAACGACAACTTAGGTTTAGCACCAAACCACAGTTCATACGGTGTCGTCTCAACGGATTTAGATGGAGCCCTATTTAAAGTGAATGCAGCGGTTTCTAATGCATAACCCCAAAATGATAACGCAAATCAGTAAGAGACATCATCGATTGGACCATATCTAATAGGGTTCGGTTCGGCGTTCGTACACACCATTGCGGCTGTGGTGTTCCGGCGTGAGTTGTGAAACGATTCCACTTGCTTTAAGATGCGTGAGAAAATCATAACTCAAATATTCACCTCCACGATCGGATCGTAGAAACTTAATCTTTACATTACGATGGTTCTCCACTTCATTCTGAAATTCTTTGAACTTTTCAAAGCGTTTCAGATTTATGTTTCATTAAATAGATATACCCATATCTACTTAAGTCATCGGTAAAAGTGAGAAAATAGCGATATCCACCGCGCGTCGAAACACTCATCGGTCCGCATACATCGGTATGTATGATTTCCAACAAGTCCGTTGCTCGCCCATCATACCGAGAACGGGTTTTGATCATCTTGCCCATGAGGCATGGTTCGCATGTGTCAAATGATTCAAAATCAAGAGACTCCAAAAGTCCATCGAATGGAGTTTCTTCATGCGCTTTACACCAATATGACCTAGACGCAAAGATTACAAATAAGTAGTATTATCACTATCTACTTTGCATCTCTTAGCCTCAATGTTATGGATGTGTGTTTCATCCCTTTCGAGATTTAGAAGAAATAAACCATTCACAAGAGGTGCATGACCATAAAAGATGTTACTCATATAAATAGAACAACCATTATTCTCCGATTTAAATGAATAACCGTCTTGCAATAAACACGATCCAGAAATAATGTTCATGCTCAACGCATGCACATAATAACATTTATTAAGGTTTAAAACTAATCCCGAAGGTAAAACTAAGGAGAGCGTGCCGACGGCCATCACATCAACTCTTGATCCGTTGCCAACGCGCATCGTCACCTCATCCCTCGCAAGCCGCCGTCTATTCCGTAGCTCCTGTTTCGAGTTACAAATATTAGCAACTGAACCGGTATCAAATACCCAGGCACTACAACGAGGGCTAGTAAGGAAAACATCAATAACATGTATATCAAATATACCTTTGATGGTGCCATCCTTCTTGTCCACTAAGTACTTGGACGATTCGCTTCCAAAGGACCCTTGTCCTTGCAATAGAAGCACTCGATTGTCCGGCTTAGGACCAGACTTGAGCTTCTTCTCAGCGAGGGCGGCGCTTGCCGCCCTTCTTGAAGGGCTTCTTTGCTCCCTTACCTTTCTTAAAGGTGGGCTTGTTGACCATCAACACATGATTATCCTTTTTGATGTCCACTTCCGCGGCCTTCAGCTTTGCGAAGAGCTCGGTGATCGTATCAGTGGAACCAATCTGATTATGAGTCACTACAAAACTTTTGTAGCTGGGAGGGAGTGATTGCAGAACCCTGTCAATCTTGAGCTCCTCTGGAATCGTGCATTCCAGTTGCTCAAGGCGTTGAGTGTAGCCCGTCATCTTAATGGCGTGCTCACTAACGGAACTCTCTTCCTCCATTTTGCAGTTAAAGAACTTCTCAGAGATCTCATATCTCTCAGAACGGGCCTGAGTCTGAAACATGGTTTTCAGCTCTTCGAGAATCTCAAAGGGCCCAGGATAGTCTTCAAAACGATTTTGAGGTTCCGGTTCCATAGCAAACAACATGGTGCTCTTAATCACACCATAATCATCTTTGTGCGACTGATAGACAGCTTTCTCATCAGCCGACGTAGTTGTAGCAGGGGGTCACCTAACGCTTTCCCAAGGACATAGTCCTTTTGACCGCCAGAGAGAATGATTCTTAGATTGCGGAACCAATTGGTGAAGTTAGACCCATTGTTTCTAAGCTTTTCCTTCTCAGCAAAAACGTTGAAGTTGAAGTTGGACTTAGCCATTTGATCTACAATATTTGCAAGTACAAATTAGACTATGTTCATGATAACTAGTTCAACTTTTAATCAAATTACTAGATGAACTCCCACTAAATTCAACATCCCTCAAGTTGTTTAGTGAACACGATCCAAATTCACCACACCTAATCCGATCTTCACGAGAAGAGATGTGGTTTCAATGGTGGACAACAAAGTGTCGATCATATAATTCATATGACTCATGCTTAACCTTTCGGTTCATGTGTTCCGGCCGAGGCCATGTCTGTACATGCTAGGCTCGTCAAGTAAAACCCAAGTATTTCCGCGTGTGCAAAACTAGCTTGCACCCGTTGTATGTGAACGTAGAGTCTATAGCACCCGATCATCACGTGATGCTTGGACATGACGAACTTTCGCAACGGTGCATACTTGGGGAGAACACAGTTTTATCTTGATCTTTAAGTGAGGAATCATCTTATAATGCTACCGTCGCGATCTAAGCATAATAAGATACATAAAAGGATAAACATCACATGCATATAACTTTATGTGACATGGTATAGCCAATCTTCGCGCAATGATCTCCATCTTGTGCGTGCCGGCATGATCTCCATCACTCCACCATGATTGCCTCCACCACGAATAGCAACTACAACTATTGCTAACTACTTAGCGATAAAGTGAAACTATTACATGGCGTATAAGAAGTTGACACACAGGTCATACACAATTATAAAGACAACCATATGGATCCTGCCGGTTGTGTACTCATCGACATGCAAGTCGTGAAACATTACAAAACATGATCATCGCATACAATATACACATCACATCTTGGGCCATACCATATCACAGAAAACACTCCCTGCAAAAACAAGTTAGACGCCTCTACTTTGTTGTTGCATGTTTTACGTGGCTTATGGGAGTAGCATGCTAAGAACGATTCTTACCTATAGAAATCCACAATGGTGATATTATGGTTGCCAAACTCCGGTGTAAATCCCATGACAACTATAGTGAGAGAAACTGACATCCACCAGCCGCATGTGTGGAACAAGCCACACGTCAAGTGCGGAGCCGATCTCGCGAACGACGTCGCGTAAGGTTGGCCTGGACCGCTTCAATCTCACTATCCCGCGTCATAAGAAGAACACAAATAAGAGGCTTGCAACAGAAAACATCAACGCCCGCAACAACCATGTTGCGTTCAACTCGTGAAACACATCTACGCATAGATCTAGCTCTGATACCACTGAAGGGTTTCGCGGCATAGTAAATCAAAATTTTCTACGGATGCGAACAAAGGGAAAGCCAAGATCTAATCTAGGAGATGCAAACAACGAGAGAGATTGGATTAGATCTTCATACCCTTGAAGATTCGCACAGCGGAACGTTCGTCAGAACGTGGGTGATGTAGTCGTACTCGCTTCTCCTCCTCACGATCCGATCCGAATCTAGCACCACAAGTGGCGGTGCCTCCGTGAGATGCACACGTGCAGCACCTCGACGTCTCCTCCTTCCTCGGACCAGCAAGTATGGTGGAGAGACAGATTGGATCTACAACACGACGGCGTGGTGTATATGGTGGAGAATTTCTGCAGCAGGGCTTCGCCTACAAGCAGTCGGGAGGGAGAGAGGAGGGCAGCAGGGCGGCTAGGGTTGGAGGGGAAGGTGTGGGGGGTTGGTGTGCCTCCAGCCCTCTATATATAGAGGGGTGGGCGCAGCCCTAGCCCCTCCCCCAAGCCAAGGCCGGCGGCCCCAAGGAGGAAGAGTGGGGGCAAGGAAACCCCCCCCCCTTCTAGAAGCTCTATCTAGAGTTTAAACCTCTCTTGGCCGGCTGGGCCCTATGGGGCCTTGTGCCCCTGGCCCAATGCGCTCATAGGCCCATGCCCTTCCCGGAAGGTGTGGCCACGTTGGTCCCCTTCCGGAAGGTTCTAGAAGCTTCCGGTACAATACCGATTAACCCGGAACAATTCCGAACTCCAAAAACTGCACTGCCTTATATGAATCTTATTCTCCGGACCACTCCGGAACCTCTCGTGATGTACCGGATCCCATCTGAGACTCCGAACAAAAACTCATAAACCATTTATCCAATCTATCCTAGCGTCGAGACACGTTAAGTGTGTGACCCTGCGGGTTCGAGAATATGCAGACATGATCTTCTATCAATAATCAACAGCGGGGTCTGGAAAACCATATTGACTCCCACACATTCATCGACGATCATATCGGATGAACCACGATGCCAGGATTCAATCAATCCCATATATATATTCCCTTCGTCTCGCGATATTTTACTTGCCCGAGATTCGATCGTGATGCAGCCATACCTAGTTCAATCTCGTTCACAGCAAGTACTTTACTCTCCGTAATCCGATATCACTTTGTGATTAACTCCTTAACCACATGCTTGCAAGCGGTGTTGATATCGATTACCGAGTGGGCCGGTATATCTCTCTGACTTGGGAGGGACAAATCCCATCTCGATACATACAACCCAACAGATACTTTCCGATCACCTGAGAGACACCTTTATGATCACCCTCTCATAGGATGACGTTTGATGACCTCAAAGCTTTCTTCCGATACCAGGGAGTTGTATTATCTCATGGTCTAAGGAATACAATATTTGACATAAGAAAAGCTTCGCAAAGACGAACACGATGACACGATCTAATTGCTTCGCTTAGTTTGGGTCTGTCCATCATATCATTCTCCCAATGATATGATCTCATTATCAATTGACAACTCATGTCTATGGTTAGGAAACCTTAACCATCATTGATCAATGAGCTAGTCCATAGAGGCGTACTAGGGACACGGTGTTGTTCACAAACCACACAAGTATTAAAGTTTCTGCTTAATACAATTCTAGCATGGAATATAAACATTATCATGAACAAGAATTATAATAATAACATCTTTATTATTGCCTCTAGGGCACAATTCCAACATTTCTTGCTTTAGAAGAGGCATCGGCAGGAGCTGATACCTCGGCAATGGGAACGGTGTCTTTAGGAGCCGGAGAGGTCACGGTCGCAGAGGGCGCCGAGAGATTGACGTCCTCGGCGGGAGCTGGAGTTACTATAGAAACCGTGGGGGGTAGAAAGAGGCTCGGTAGAGACGCTCAGATTCACAGAGGAGGCAACTGGTTCGGTGGAAATCTCGGAGGGCCGAGTGGAATCAACGTCAACAAGAGGAGTCTCAGGCACGTCATGGCGAGGGGGCAATCGACTCGGAACTGGAGGAGATGCAGCACGAGCAGGACTGGGAATCCTGGTATCTTCGGCAGGCGGAGGAGACGGCTGCCGAGTCACACGGCTAGTCATACTAGGACCGCCGGGCTTAACAGAAAGTGGAGCACTGCGAAAATAAAAAAGAAAGAAGGGCGTCAGGTTGAAAAGCAGAAAGAGAGAAACAAGAAATACGAACAAAAGGAACTTACCCTGCGACTCCAGGCATGGTCTTGCGCCTGGGAGGATTCGGAGCGGATTTCTTCATTCGTTTTTTGGGGGCCGCCTCTGAGGCACCAGCAGGAGCTCCACGTTTCCCCGAGGTAACAGGGGGCGGAAATCAATAGGCTCGGCATCATGAACCTGACCGGCCGGATTAGCTGGGAAAGTAGAAGCCGGAAACGCATAAGAAATGGGCATTGCGGCAACTACCTCTAGAACTTGGACCTCGTCCGAATCACCTTCCTCCTCGTGGGCCGAGGTCTTGCCACGAGCATGAACTGGGCCGAGATCCGACTTGGGGACGAACTCTTCTGAGTCCGGCTCCCCAATGTCAGGAGTATTCCGGTCCGCAGGCCACGGAAGCGACAAAACCTCGGCATCCTCGTCCTTCTACTCTGCGAACCTCTGTAAAACAAGAAAGAGGAAAGTTAGCGAAAATAGTCACGGAAACAATTGGAAACAAAGCGTTAGTGGTTAAGCTTACTTCGGGAGGGGGACGCTCGCGGGTGAACGGCTTCAATCCCCAAGCCCAGTCCTCAGGCATCTCCGTCTTGAAGATAGCTCGGACACGCTTAAAGATGAGATAGTTGTCCAGCTCCACGGTCGAGACTCGGTTGGGGTCAAGAGGACCGCTCATGTAGCAGAGTTTATGCGTCCGTTTCTGGAATGGGCAGATTCGGCTACTGATAAAGGTAGCCATCAAATCCTCGCCGCGTAACCCGGCGCGGATCAACTCCTTAAGCCGAATCTCAAAAGCCTCGGCCAAGGCGTGACTCTTCCTCGGATTATAAGTCCAATTCACCTTGGAGGGCGTACCAATGGAGAATGCAGGGAGCCGAATCTGGTCCTCCGCTCCCGTGTTCTTGACATAGAAGAAGGACTTGTGCCACTTCTTGCACGACTCTAGCCCTGTAACACGAGGAAATACGGACTTCCTCCGAGGTGTAATGGACGCTGCTCCACATTGAGTAAGCAGTTTCTCGGAAGGGTGCAGAGACTTGTCAGGGACAACGTTAGAACGAATCTGGAAGAACTTCGACCAGACATGCACGGACGGCCATAGGCCGAAGTATCCCTCCGAGGCAGAAATAAAAGCAGAGAGAGAGGCGATGGCATTTGCAGGGAGGTGATGCGGCTGAAGGCCGAAGTAGTCGAGAAATTCCCTAGCAAAGTCGCTAAAAGGGAGACCAAAGCCGCGCGAGAAATGCGACATGAAAACTACATACTCGCCCTCCCTAAGATCCGGAGAGGACTCGCTGCCGGGTAGGCGACAGGAAACCTCGGCGGGAATCCTTCGAGTCCGGATAAGCCACTCGATCTCGCGGCGAGTAACGGAGGAACCCTGCCACGAGCCTCGCTCGGGCCCAGAGCCAGCATCGTCATCCTCTATCAGGGCACCGCTGAAGAAGCTAGACATGGGCTCGCCGGAGAAATCAGCGGAGGAAGAACTAGCGGCGGAGGAAAGATTAGAACTACAGGGCCCCGTCGTGATTTTACACAGAAACGGCGGCGGAGCAGCAAAGGAACCACCACGCGAAAACGAAAGGGAAACAGAGGAATCTAGAGGAAAATCTACGCGACGGGACCGGAAGAACTCACCGACGACGACGCCGGAGCTAGCGAACAAGGACGAAGCAGACGGAGCAACGCGGCGGAGCCCTCGCCATCGGAGGTTCAGATGAACGCGCGGCGGCGGAGCCGTGAACGGGCGCGGAAGCGAGAGGAAGGAGAAGGGCGCGGGCGATCGAAAAGGGGAAAGTGAATCCCCCAACGCCGCGCCCCTCTTTATAATCGAGCCGCAAGTGAGGTAGTGGGATCGTGGGTGTGGCGGTTGGCCGTGTGGATCGTGTGCGCCGCACGACCGCACGTCGTTGAGCGGAACCGCACCAAGGGCCACACGGTAGAAAAGAAGGTCACGATCCCCAACGGAAACGACACACGAGGCGTCGCAGCGCCGGCGCGACAGGCGCAGTAGTAGCTGTGGCCTGTCAGTAAATACTGTAGAGGAACAAAAAACTAGAGAAACAATGATGGGACGACACGTAGGACAAGGCGTAAGCGAGAAGATACGATGATACCTCGAACGAGAAAGAAATAACTCGGAAACAATGCGGAACGAGTGTCATGAAACTGATACGGCCCAGCCGAGGTTATCGACGGGGCCATACCAGCTTCGGGGACTAATGTTGGGGAGGTAACCCCGGATAGGGTAAAGACGGGGAAAGACGAAAGGTTGTCCCCCGTCTAGCTTCCGAGTTACAGTCTGAATCGGCCGAATCTTGTAGAAGTCGGCCGAGATAGGAAAGGGCTGGACCCTTATAATGATGACGAGGCATTACCCGGCCGAGATACTGCGTAAGTCGGCCGGGTTAGCCCGAGTAATCTTGATGCAGGTGAAGGACAAGCCGAGTTACGCGAGGCAGGGCCGAATGATACGAAGCTTGCAGGAGAAGGAGAAGCCTAAAGTCAAACTCTAGCCGCAGGCTAGGGAGAATCTGAGCGGAGCGAAGCACTAGGGACAAAGGCGCAGAGCGACAGAGAGGCAGAAGGAGGTCACGGAGGTGACAGTCCTGAAGCCCGAGGCGCACAGGAGGGGCCCTCTGGAACCTTGCCGTTATTAGGGGAGCGACAGGGAAAGGGGGCGCCGAACTACTATATTGGGACAAGCATATTCCTCGAATATGCTTGCCACATCAGCCCTAAAGGAACCCAAGGCTCTCCTTTATAAGGGGAGGCTTGGACCCTGAAGAGGGCATCGGCTCATTTTTTTAGTACCGTTAGACCGGTAAAGTTAATCCTCCTTGAGCACAGCTCAAGGAGCACTTGTAGCCCAAGGAAGGAGAAATAAAGATCTTTACCTTTACCTTCTGTGTGTAGAATCAACTGCATCTTCCCTCCCTAGATCCCTCTAGCATCCATTGGCCCGCATCTGCCGTGCTACCACCACGAAACCTGCAGTATTAAGAAAAGGTCTCCCAAGAATAATTGACATATTATCATTTTCAGGCATTTCAAGAACAACAAAATCAGTCAAAACCAAGCAATTACGAGCCATTTGAACAGGAACATCCTCACATATACCAACAGGAATAGTAGTTGACTTATCAGCCATTTGCAAAGATATATCAGTTGGTATCAACTTTTCTAGCTGGAGTCTCTTATAGAGAGAAAAAAGCATAACACCAACTGCAGCTCTCAAATCACATAAAGCAGTTCTAACATAATTGTTATTAATAGAGCAAAGAATAGTTGGTATACCTGGATCACCAAGTTTCTTTGAAACCTTACCATTGAAGGAGTAATTAGCAAGCAAAGTAGAAATCTTCTCATTAGAAATCTTCCTTTTATTAGAGACAATATCTTTTATATACTTTAAATAAGAAGGCAATTTAATAGCATCCGTCAAAAAAATTTATAAAATAAATGTTTCATCCACTTATAAAACTTGTTATAGTGTTCTTTCTCCTTTAACTTGTGTTTCTTAACTTAAAAAATGCATAGGCTTCGACTTGTTTGGAGGATACGTGGCCTGCCAAACACGGCGTCAGTTTTTACGAGAGTTTCCTGGACACGGGCCACCTGTCAGATGATCGTCCTCTCTCTTTTTTCGGTCGTTCCCCAAGCCACGTCCCCGCCGTCGCCCGTCAGAGCGCCACGACCCCCCAGAATCCTCGGCCAGCGCGCCTCCTTCCTCGATCAAACCGTCCGGCGGGTGGATGCTGGAGTGCAGTGGAGACCTCCGCGCCGGAGAACGTCGGCAGCCACTGGCCGAGAGCTTCTCGCCGGCTTACAGAGTGCCCGAATCAGCAGCCTTGGGGGGAGCGGGGAACAGCCTGTGGTTCACGCTTACGCCGTCGAACTCACCCGCGCCAACATCCTCGCCGGCCCTCCCCGACGCATACAGTTCTATGAATCTCCAGGTATCAAATCTGCTGATCTCTGTGAATCAATTTATACAGTCATCTCTCTTGTTCTAAATACCACATTCGATGCCTTATCTGGAATGCACTTGAAGCGAGTAGATTCTATGATTGAATAAGATTACTGTCCCAAACATCTGCCAAAATTCTTCTGTTTACATTAACCGATGGAGGGCAATCACATAAACGGTATCCATAGTTTCACTGTCGTTTTTCAACACAGAAAAAGCTAATAGACCAGACTTTTTTTATAAGCTACAGAATGCATAAAACTTGTTTCTGCCACGTAGATGACCAAAATTTTAAAAACGTTGAACTCCATGTCATGTTGCAGCGTCAAAATAGTCTTTGTCTCTATAGCGACTGCTCTGCGTCGATGCATTTAAGAGATCCAACCGGCAGGTTCCAGTCTTCCACCTGATCAAACCAAGGTCTTAGTTTTGTCAGATATATGACCATGCACCAGAGTTTGACATATCGTTATTTTTTCATTATCACGCTTAGTACAGCTGATAAATTCAATCACACATGCTATTAAATGAAGCATCAGTTAAATCAAATAATCAATTGCCATACGCAGAGGGAAATGCAAAATAGTCTCAGTTAACATGAAGTGTTTTGCTTTGCACATTGCTGACAGTTGTATCAATTACTTTTTTTATCGGAATTAAGTAATTAATATATAACCAACGGAGTTAACCAGTTAAATATTCTCTGGCCCTGACAGCGTCCTTCATTTGCTACCTAGCGCATTTCCTGGGAGTAATTCCACCCCTCAACACTCAGCATGTCTGCATCGCCGTCCTCCATATCTATGACTATGTTATGTAACATGCAGCAGGCACCGATCATAATAACTTTAATGTTCTTATTGGCCGGTATCCATGCATCATCCTGCAGGTACTTCCATTTGTCCTGGAGCATCGCCAGCGCCTTCAGTACCAAGGTTGTGGCTGCAGAGTGTCTCCTGTTGAACTCCAAGTTGGAGTCTGAGAGATTTTCTTCCTGGTATGGTGTGAGTAGCCAGGGGAGAAGCAGGTATCCTGCATCACCGATTATGTACTCCCCAACTTCTGATCCATCTAATGCTACCTTCAGCTTACTGCCATTCAGCAGGTCACCATTCTTACACTCCTTGAAGAGTTTAGATTTCAGAAAAGTGTCTAGCTGGTTAGTGCTAGCTGCCCATTCAACTGTAATATCCATGAACCTCATCTTTGCATCAACGACAACTTGTATTTCAATGCAGTCATCCTTCTCATGGCCGCAGTTTCCTCCAAATGGGAAGTGAGTTGTACAAATAACACCGCAACAGTTGTGCATACTATGGATCTTCTCAAATATCGATTTGATCTTGTACATTTTAATGGAGTCAGGCCACACTATGTGGTGCCTTGCTCGGTTGAACACAGCTTCAATGAACCTCTCAGTTACCAACAAGACGGTTGACTCGCTCACACCAATAGAGGATCCTAAGGTCTCTGCTGCCTCACTAGAGCACAACCTTCTTAGAGCGACGGCCACTCGATCTTCTAAACACAGTATCCTCCCATCAATAAAGGTGTAGCTGTTCATATCTTCCATTAATCGCCTACTCACCAAGCTGCAGACGTAATCAAAGGTTTTTCTTCTCATTTTGAAGACAGACTCGAATCTTTGGGTGTCCTCAAAAGAAGACAAAGTCCCTGCAGTAGAAGAAAATAGTGGAGTGGTTATATGGTGCATAACTAACAAGGCAAGAGCTCAACTGTGACAATGGTAATACAGTGAGATCTAAAACCCACTTATGAGCTTGTTAAGGATATTTCTCTTCCTTCTTTTATCTCGAATAAATTCCCCTGAACAATAGGTATCAAGCAACATGGAGAGTGCAGCCAAATCAGAAAATGACATTAGTCAGCATGGCCTTTACAAGACGGTAAAAGGCCACATATATCTATGTTGACTTTGCTACCATTGTCTGGTTGTCCAACTCTATGGTGGGAGTAATTCAAAGGGAATGAGAATGTATGTAATATATGAACTCTAACGTACTAATGAAAGGTAGAAAACAAAGAGAACACAACAAATAAACGGTGCAAACGACAAGTTAAGATGAGCAAGAAATGCTATTTTACCTCTAGACAAGAAATCAGAGAGCCTGAAATTTGTCTCCAAGCTGTAGGGTTTAGCTGTGTAGAAGACATACCATTTGTGAACGTTATCTCCTTCACGTGCATATACCTTGACATGCTCAACATGGCTGAACTTGTCCCACTCAGGGCCAGATTTTCCAGTGGCCATTGAAGCAAGCAGTGCTAGGTTACAATGTAGCTCCAAATACCTTAGGTTTATACTTGCCATGTATCCCGGGATTGTCGATATGTCGCAAACCTCAAGAATAAGTCTCTGGAGTACAGGAACACCCTCCACCACCTTCAGCTTTGGGCAGTCGACGATGGTAAGCCTCTGCACTTTGGGGAGATTAGTGATCCTCTCTAGATCATGGAGTACAATCACTCGCAAGGAGACCAGAGAAGCAAAGTTCTCTACAGAGATGAGACCCTTGACATACCGCACTATTAATTCATTCAAAGCCTTTGCCTGGAAGGATAGACCAGGAGGAAGACGCCTCAGTTTGCAGTTACTTAGCTTAAGATCCTGCAAGATAGGAAAGGCTTGCACTTGCTCCTCCCACTGCCACTCCTCCCATTCCACCATTCCTGTTAAATTCAACCTATGCAATTTCGGAAATGCAGCTACCACTTGGGAAGGACGAGGACTCTGGTGATGCTGGGAACACAAGAATTCAGGCCCAATATGCTTGATGGCTGGTGCCCGAAGAATCTGGAAGATGTCCAGGTACGGGAGCTGGCATAATCCATTTGGAAGTTGTGTGCAACAAGCCAGGTCTTCAATTAACAGATTCCTCAAGCTCTTGAGAGGCATAGCTGATGATGGCATCATCCATATTGGGAGCCGTCGGCCAAAATATCCATTGATGGCAAGTAAATCTAACCTGGGTGGAGGGAATATCTGATCAAACACATTCTCGATTTGTTGCTGCTCTTCCTCAGAGATGATATAATCCTCTGCAATCAGTCCATCATCTCCCAATTTAGTACCACATGATAAGGTTATTTCAGTAAGATGCACCTTCTCACTAAGCTTCGCCTTTGCTACGTGCGAGGAAGGAGATACATTCTCCAAGCCCTTTATGTAAAGAACCTTGAGCCGAGAAAGAGGGCCCAACTCTTCCAAACTACACCAATCACCATCCACCATGGCTGGAAAGCCATGTACTATCCTCAAGTTTGTTAGAGCACGGAACCCCCTAGGTATGCTATTTATACTTGTATAAGAGATGCCAAGGTACCTTAGCTGCCTTAACTTTACAATGCTATCAGGAAGTTCTGCAATTTGTTGGCTTCCTGTGAGGCTGATGTACTGTAGGAATTTCATCTTTCCAATGCTATCTGGTAGACTAGATATACCTGAGTATTCTAAGGACAAGTACCTCAGGTGCTTCAGTTCATGCATAGATTCGACCAATGCATCAACATGTGCAAAATTTGTGTGTAGAGTTCGTAGACATGGAAAATGAACCAATGAATCACCAGGCTTCATATCTACATGGCCGGTTAATATTAGTGTTCTCAATGTCGTTTGTTCTTGCAAAGAAATCCAGTCTATCCCATCTGATACAGATGCTTTGCTTTCTAGAGATAACCGAAGAAACTTCTGCGCACTAAGTTTATTAACAATATTAGTTTCTCCACTATGACTTGCTAGTGCCTCATCTCTAGACACAAATTGAGCAAATGAGCGAACAACATCATGCATGTTGCAAACTAATTGGTCAACATACTCATTATTTGGCTCTATAAGGTTCCTCAGTATTAGCTCCTTATAGTACTTGCTTCCTAATTCTTCCAAGTCGACCGAGGTTCCGTGAAGAAATCCTTCACTAATCCACATGGCAATGATTTCGGGTCTATAAGGCAATCTAGTTTTAGGGATAAGGGAGTAGTATAGAAAGCATTGTTTGATACAAGAAGGCAAATCTTCGTAGCTTAAATATACTGCATGGTTCAGCTCTTCGGGCATTTCAGACACTGACCATATAGAATCATCCAGAACCGCCTCCCACTCATGTTGTTTCTTTTCTTTCTGACACAAGAGTCCTCCCAATACTTTGATAGCAAGAGGCAGACCATCACATTTTGCTACAATTTGCAACCCAATATCCTTGAGTGTATCAATTTCATGTCCATCTGTTTCACTAGAGACTATCTGCAAGCAGTTTTTTTTAAAGGTGTCAGTAAGGAGTTGCCTCACGGAAAAAACTAAAGACATACTACCTCCGTCCCAAGGCTTAATGCATATAAATTTTTTCAAAAGTCAAACTACCTAAAATTTGACCAAGTTTTTAGAGAAAAATATAAAGATTTACAATACGTAATTCATACCCTTGCATACATCATGAAACATATTTTCACATGATATCTATATAAATATGATAGTTCTTGATAGTTTTTTCTAAAAGTTTGGTCAAATTTTATATGGCTTGACTTTTCAAAAAAGTTATATGCCTTAAGGCTTGGGACGAAGGGAGTGTACCAGTTAAGACACTATCTAAACAGAGTCGACAATTGAATAAATTGGTACCGGGGACATTGGTATCAGTTGTGATACCTAGCATCTGAGCAACTAACATCATAACAGGCTGAATCCCCTTTCTTACTTTCCTTTAACAAACATGCATGCTTAGTTTAATGGCAACCATCTAAGGTGACTAAACAAAATAACTTGAATATTTCCCTCTAACACGCATGAAAATACGTGTCTTTCATATTAGAAGAAGACACCGATATGAAGTACATACTGAAACACAAACAACAATCAAAATCAAAAAAGGCTAAAAGGAGAGAAGGGCAAAAACAAACTGTAGAGCGCTACAGGTAGTTAAGGTAGGCGTCGAGAAGGGGTCTAGCGTGCAGGGGCGCAGCGCAGCCTGTTCAGTGTCTTTGCGCCTACGAGCATCCACTTCAACCAGGACGGCAGAGGTCGGGCGAGACATGCTCAAAGACACGCCAGAGCCGCCACAACGTCAGAAGAAAGGGATATCATGCTCCCTGCTACTCCCTCCGTTGCAAAATATAAGATGCTTTAGATTTGTGAAGAAAATGTATTTAGACTTTTTTAGTGTCTAGATTTATTCCAAACATGAGTGAACTTACATACTAAAAGTAGTCTAGATACATTTGTTTTACAAAACTAAAAAATCTTATATTTGAAAGAAGGGAGTAGTTCTTAGCGTGTAACTGAATAATGGACCGAAAGATATGCTTTGATGGATTTATTTCACAACGACCCATTTTTAACCATCAATATAATTTTCTAGATGTGGCATGTATAAATTTTCGGGAGTATATCGTTAAGAATATAAATATATAGAGAATAGCTATTTCTATCAGTTTAGACTTTTAGAATATTGTCTAGTGCATAAATTCAATACATATAACTTTTTTTTGACATTCAGGATTTTTCCATAGATGGGAAAACATATTTTTTAAATTTTAGTTCTTGTACAAAACACAATTTGTCCATAGAAAAGATTTTTGAAGCCGTGTGGCCGTTTTATTCGATACGTATGAACATTTTAACTATGTTTTTACCGGAGGAACACAATTTACGAAAATTTAAAGAAATCATTATAGTATATGAATTTCAAATGTCGGTGTAAGTAAGAGGGGCCAAATGTTTCAACCGGTTTATCTATTCATATCTCCCTAAAGCGGTGGCGCCGTCTGATGCCGTCCCTGGGAGGATACACAGAGCCATGGGGAATGCGGCCGTCTCCTGGGATCGGCTTTTCATGGCGCGATGTCAGCTTTTCTCTTGCCCTCCCATACGTACGCATGTACCAAGACCGACAGTCGTGTATTGGGAAAAGACGCGCACGGTGCATCTCGTAGCTTTGTGTTAACGAAAAAAAGTCGCGGTCTGAATCCTGAACACAAAATCCCGGTAGTTGGCATCCTAAAACTATCCAATCCTGGTCAAAATCGAACCTTAAATCTGTTTGGCGCACAGGGAAAAAGAGGATCTCACTGACCAAACAGGCCCACGAGTCAGGTTCATCTCCAATCTCTCTCCTTTCTCAGAAAAAACAGGGACCATGCCGTTTGGAACAACCAGGATAGGGAAGGTCGGGGGCGCTGGCCTGCTGCAGCTTGGAGCACGGGTGTTGACCCTGTCGCCGACGACCAGGGCCACGTACCCGCTGCGCTTGGAGCAGGCGCAAGAGGGCACGCACGGCGTGCTGGTCGCCGGCCTCCACAGGCGCAAGTAGAGTCGGTGCGCTTGTGGTCTGAGTCAGAGATAGAACAAAGTGACAGTGCGAGGAACCATTCGATTGGAATACATAATTATGAAGGGGCGTTTTTATAAAAAGTTGACTATATCGCATTGGTCAACTCTCAACTTGGTCCAATCCTGGGATTTCGAATTCAGGGTGTAAACCGCCGGACCACTACGAGTTCCTTGTGATAATCATCTTGGCCTTCTCAAAGAGAGGCCATGACTATGTGCCATGCCTTGCACATCACATACTCTCTCTCTCTCTCTCTCTCTCTCTCTCTCTGCCGACGATGCACATATTAGTGACAACCCCGCTGCCATTATTTTTAGATTGTTTATGCTGTCATGTTCTCCTCCACCGTATCCAGCGGCGGAGCCACACCCCTGGCAACAGGGGCCATGACCCGGGGTGCAAAGCATTTTTCACCTATATACTAGTGCAAAATTATTAATTTAGCCTAGCACTTAGGGTAATTACAACACTAAATTTAAATTTGGCCTGGGGTTTGTCTGGATCCTGGCTCTGCCCCTGACCGTATCCCCCACTTTTTTTTGCTCGGGTCCGTAGTCACCGCCTTGCGTCTTAGCAACCTATTGCTCTTCTTCGGATAGAGGTCATTGGAGTGCCGCAACCTCGTTCATTGAGCCCCGTGTCTAGGAGGACCCATCTATACATTCTCCTCCTTTCTTCTGTTCCGTTGTGCATGTACGACACATGATAATCACCGTTGGTCTGCATCATGCTACACTAACCACTCTTACTAAGGTAAAATCCTTTCACATGTCTTTCCTTGATCATCACTTGAATGAGATTCTACTTGAGCCAAATACGTGTTCCATACTCAGGCCACTACCCATGACCATGATACCAGAAGGAGAAGATAAGAAAACCCCAGGAACCAAGACGCCCAAGCAAGAAGCATGGAAAAGGAGATGGAAGAAGGTTTCTGCATAGTCCTGGTGTCACTGGAATCTATGCCGGACAATTCTGGCGCTAGGTCCGACGAACCAGAATCTCCGCCGGAACCAGTCCGGCACCCCGCCAAAATCAACGTCAGAACCCTGAACCTGCAATCGCCGAAACAAACTGGTTTCCGAAACTTGGTGTCGATTCAGCGGCCTTAACTTGCCGAAAATGCATGTCTGCACGCTATTCGTTTGATGCCTTGAAATATTTCCCCTGCCTTCCCCTTCGCCCTAGTACTATAAATAGCCCCTTGTGGCTCATATCTAGGTAGAGATGATATGAATTGAGTTGAGACTCTTGGCATGTGCCACAAACCCTGGATGGGAACCTCCTCTCTAAATTGAGAGTTGTATCAAGGTCCTCCTCAAGTGATTGGTCTCTCCTTCTAGTAGTGCTAGGTCTCTCCCTCTGGGATTCTACTTGGTTGCAATTCTCTTCTTGTTTGGGATTCTATCAGTTGCTTGCCAATCTCTTTTCGGGTGATTCTACCGCAAGGTCTCTCGCCTAGGGATTCTATTGGATTCGTTATTCAAACCAACAGGAGCAAATCAGATTGTGTGAGTGTCTGCGTGCATTTTTATCTTTACCTTGCATTTGATTTGAGTTTATCATGTTCATCGGGTTTTCCTCTCATTTTCCGCCTCAAATCCATGAAGATCGGGCCACCCAAGGAAAAATCCACCAAGGGAACCCTATCAGTATGGGTGGCGTAGCAAGGACCGAAGCACTCAGAGACCTCCCCTCCACCGGAAGTACCAGCGACCAAGAGGTTTTGGATGGGTACTAGTCTCTTTTTTTTGTTTTTATCTTCCTTGGTTTTTTAGACTCTGCATCATGTGTTTGTCGTTCTATTCCATCAACCCCTTCGCTCTCCTCTCTCATGTGTATTTCTATTCTATTCCATCAACCCCTTCGCTCTCCTCTCTCATGTGTATTTCTATTCTATTCCATCAACCCCTTCGATCTCCTCTCTCATGTGTATTTCTCTCATTGGCCCCGTGCTTAACCCGCACTCACCTACTACAAGTTGACCTCTCAGTCCTTACTGGCCACTTGGATACACAATTAAAGCCTATCACAATGGGAGTTTTTTAGCGCGGTATCCTAGGTACTTTGCTAGTATGCTATATCGTTACCATATACCACCTTGATAGTTTCTTGTATTTATATCTTACCACTATTTAACAACAAATTTCAGATTTCCATTTAGGATGGATATTAGATATACTAAGACATCCAAAAGGAAAGAAAAAAATATGTGGAAAGATTAGCCCAAATTTATGAGTTAGTTACTCCCAACACAATCTATCGCTAAAATTTAATTGCCTAGGAGCCAACTTTTCCACTTGATCAACCCAAATTTGATCTCTAGGTTCATAATACTATTTATGCCTTATTTACTTACTGCATATACAATGTGTGTGTGCATGTGTTGTGGCATAAGTATAGTGCCCATATGAGCTGCGTGGGTCAGTCTTGTAATCACAAAGAAAATACATAACGAGTGTGCCAATAGTATACATTTACTCCAAAATAAGCTAAGAGGTATCAATTTTCGAAGATTCATGGAGTTTAGTTAAGTACCTGTTTCTTGAGCAATGACCAACCATCCTCCTCCTCTAATTTGTCGATGTGGTGGTAGGGAAGCATAGCTTTCATCCCTCGGGCAACTCTATCATCTCTAGTGGTGACCAAAATTCGGCTACCTCGAGCAACAACATTAGCCAAATGCCTTTCAAGCACATCGCCCCATGCTCCAGGGCTCCACACATCATCCATCACAAGAAATATCTTCTTCTCTGTCACAACAGTAGTAAGGATTGGTTGAAGCACAGCCAGCACTGTTCCACCACCATGTTCTCCTCCGGCAAGCGTGATGATTGTCTTGATCAGCTCAACCTTATCGAAGTTCTTGTTGATGCTCAGCCATATTGTCTTGTCGAACACCGCATTAATGATTTCATCATTGAATACCCTCTGGGCAAGAGTGGTTTTACCGATCCCACCGACACCAACAATTGCGACCACCATGATGTTATTGTTGCACTCTTCTTCAGTCAACATGATCTCAACAAGTGCTCTTGTGCCTTCTTTAATCTTCTCCCCAACTACACCTAACCGGTCAAACTCCCCTGAAGTCTCACGGCTTCGATTATCATGATGAGAGCCTTGCACCCTAGTGTTACGATCCACATAGGAGCCAAGATTGATGAAGCTGAAAGTAGCACTTCGCTCCTTGATAGTGTCGAGCCGCTTATTGAGCGCCTTGATTCAGGTGCCGATCTCGTGGGCATGGGCGGGATTCCGCATGCAGAAGAGCAAGGGGTTGAAGCATCCCAAGTCACGAGTGGATGGGCCCTGCTCCATGGCCTTGAGCTGGCATAGGTCAAGGATGTCGGTGGCTTCATACATGGCGCGCTTAAGATGCCCCACCCACTCTTGCACGCTCTTGTCTGTGATGTTCCTCCTGTCAGCATCGGCGAGGAAGTTCTTGAGGTCCTCAAGTTTATCGCTCATCTTCTCAATCTCGGTGGAGACTCCGAGCAGCAGGTGCACTTCTTCCATTGCCATCTCAGTTAGCATGCTTTGCAGGTAGGATGCAAAAGCATCCAGGACCATCGCCATTGTTGGTGCGTTATCTGTAACACAAAAATATACCACAAATCATCCATGCCACTCTGTATCTAAACATTGCCGGCAAAACAATAAAGAGAAGGACATCACTGAAACGCTAACATGGTTACATGAGGAACCCGCGACTAGGCAATTTACTTAGATCCATAGATGAAAGCAAAGGCAGCTAACAGAAGGATCCAAAATAAAAATACCTTCAAGATGGACGAATGCTGAGTTGCGTCCTGTTCTCTGGAGTAAACGTGTAGTTGTGAAGGCCAACAAGGACAGGGCACAGCATATAAGCAAGATGGAAATTAATTAACTCTATCATTAGTCTCTCTCACAGATCAATTGTCAACTGTGATCCATCCACTTGCTATTTCCACAAATGAGGCTATTAACTGATTTGTAGCGCCAGATCAATGAGAAAGTCAGAGGTGTTCAGGATGCGTGGGCGCGCATGACGCTGCCTTGACAACGAAAGATCAGTTGAACTACCTTTAATCAAGTATAAATAATCAAGGCATGGACCTAGCATGCATGGATTATTTGTCAGATCGATCTGTGTCCACTCTACAACTAATTCCACCTCTAATATAGAGATTTATCTAAACCCCTATAATATCAAGAAGCCAGCAGTCACCAGCCAATTGGTATTTTTTTTTTTCGAAATGAGAACCTGGCAATGGTTATTGATTAACCGGTTTAATTGGTTCAGTTTCTCGCTGTGTGTCTGATTGGTTCAGGTCTAAATGGGTTACAGGTAATAGTTGGTTATACTTTGTGTATTCTGCGAAATTGGTTGGGTTTGGTTAGATGTGACAGACCTGACTCTCTTAGTTCACGTATCTAGCTAGCTCTCTCTCTTTTGTTGCCTCACACAACACACAGGGTATATCGGTGGTTTGGCCTCGAACTGTTTCACACAACTGAGCTTTTCTACTTTTTCTATTCTCTCTTAATCAAAACAACCTGAGTTATAAATTTTATATACTCTGCTAATACTCAACGGCCAGGTAAACAACCTGCCCGCTCTTGTGCATGCACACGACCTGATCCACTAATCAACTAACTCCATGACCTATTCTTATGCCACATCGGCGTCTCACACCTGCATGCCTCTTGGTTGATGCATTGGCACAACATACTGCTACACAACTAAACAGCAAACTGACTAGCTACATGCAATACTGAAACAAATATACAGATACAAAATATCATGATTATACCCAACAAGGTGTGTGCTCAAACGATCCAGTCTCTAACATGTGAAAACTATGTGTCTCTAGACCCGGTTTTTTCCATGGGTTTGTCGGCTCTGACTCTCAGCGCGAGCAACCAAAGTACGAGCGCCTCGAGAATCCCAGTCTCGAGTTCGAGACGACAATGCTCTTCTCACGTATGCATGTACGTCATGCAATCATCATGACATCACCATGGCGCATATATACAATGCCATGGACTATATAGTCCGAAGTTCTTCAGTATCATTCTTATCGCCGATAGTCAGCACTAGGATTACAAGCGGCAACCCGCATAACCCTCAGAAAGTATAGTTCAAAGTATACTAATCTTGTTTAAAAATAGAACTAGATAAACAAGTTTTGACTACAAAGCGGAGCGGGAGCGGCATGCAACCCTAGTCATTAGCACCTTCCAACATGCAAAGTTTATACGAGAAACAATACCATGAAGTATATCATGCCTGGTTTTGGTTGGGCTGACATAAATATCAAATGGGTTTGGTCTAGATTCGGTTGCCAAACTTGACAACGTTGGTTCGGTTTAGGTATGGTCTAGTTCTCAAACCATTTTCAGGTTTAAGCATAGCCCAGTTTCTGTATCAGATGCACACCGCCGTTTTATTGCAAAGTTTTGGAGTTAAAGGTTTACATCTCATGGACCACTCAAAGTCTACATAAAGATCAGCTAGAGAAATAAAACTAGAACAATTCTATCCATAGTGAAGTTGGTCTAGCAGGCCACCAGCCAGCCCAGGAGTAGATAGCCTGTACAACCATCTTTAGTCGGCTCCATCCAGAAACCATGTATATACATGTTTGTCTTGAAAAGTACTCATGATACATTGCATATATTGTTCGACGTAGGAAAGTAGATGGCGTCATTACTTCTTTTTGAAACAATTAGTGCAGCCGAAATTGATACTACGACGGGATCACCATGGTTTATTTTGGCACTGAACTTATCGTCTTCCGTGCACGGGCTTCCAGCCTAGCCTAAGAGCAACTCTAGTAGATCTTGTAAACATGCGTCATGTAAAACACGAGTACAACCGACTGAACTCGTATTTTTAGATTAGAAAACATTCGCACATAACAAATACAATAAATGGAACTGAACATTTCGAAATTTAGCACTCACGGCAAAATTCAGCGAGGAACATGAGTTTGATACTAGGTAATATTACACATAGTGCAGCAATTCAAAAGCTGCTAATGAAATTACGCATAGTTACAAACCCTAGATATGCTACGGCTGCTCCCTGTACGAAAATCGAGCTCCCGCGACGAGATTCTGGGCGCGACGGCGTAGCAGCGCGGCGCTCAGTCCTTGGAGAGGTCGATCAGGTCAACCGAAGCTAGTCTGACGATGGTCACAGCGCGCGCCTCCTCCCACTCCCCGTCCTTGCAAGACATGGCCAAATCTACCCTCGGAGCTCGCGGAATCTCTCGACGGAGTTTGAGTTGGGCGCGGCGGATAAGCAACGGAGCTAGGGTTGGGCGGCAGAGAGAGTGAGGATTTGGACCCCGCATCCGCCGCTTCGGTCAGTATTTATACAGACCCATCTCGCGAGTTCACGGGCCACCATAAACATTTTATGGGCTAGACCTGTTTACGGGGTCTACTAGCTCGCGTGGATTCACTCGCTAGAATTTCATGGGTCCAGTCTTTTTACGGGATCAGCTAGAGTTGCTCTATGCCACCAAGCCCGTATCTGAAATTAAAGTACTCTCTCCATCTAGAAATAACCGACTTAAGTTTGTCTATATTCGAATATATCTATATACTAAAATGCGTATAGATACATTAGAATGTAGATAAGACCAAGTCATTTTATTTATGAATCGGAGGGAGTACAAGACTAGAAAGAAAACTGAAAATGAGTAGGAAGCCGATGCGGGTTGGTTTTGTGTAGATATGTGTGCTTTGCTAACATAACATCGAAACAGTGTGCTTTGCTAACATTTACTCGGCATCGTCCTGGGCCTAGGCTTTATAGATATGTGAGTTCGGAGCCGATATGGGTTGAAGGAGAAATAGAGTCAATTGTATCGTTGCCATAACAAAATCGTTAGGAAAGAATTGTACTCCATGTAGGCATGTAGCAACATACACCGGGTCCGTTGCTGCCGCTGCTGTTTGCTACGGGTCTAGGCGAGGAACACGACTATCACCGGCACGATACATCATCCCTTTGCACCTGTACCATCCAACATGTTAACTACTCCCTACGTCTAGAAATAAGTGAGTTGGATTTGTCATGGTTAGATACGTGTGAATCTAAATTCAAGTCACTTAATTCTAGATAGAGAAAGTATAACAAATCAATCACCGCGATTACCAAGACACTAGTAGGGACATGGCAATGTCCAGAAGGTGTCCGAAAATATAATGGATGCTATCTCAATTTGTCATGTTGAGTTTGAGTTCGCTATGTTCGGACATACAGGAGGAACTACAATTGACACCATGACAGACCGCTTTGCATAGGCATGGTTTCACTCCTCTAGGTGGCGATAGTGCAGCTGTCGGACTCGTGTGTGTGTGTGTGTGTGTGGTAGTAGGAGCCGTATTGCAGCGGAGTCGGACTCTGACTTGGTTCGCAGCAAACTACTCCCTCCGTTTGGAAATATAAGACGTTTTAGTTTTGTGAAGAAGATGTATCTAGACACCTTTTAGTGTCTAGATTTATTTGAACCTATACACTAAAAGGTGTCTAGATACATCTTCTTCACAAAACTAAAACGTCTTATATTTCCGAACGAAGGGAGTATTTAAGTTTGTGAGGGTGGCGTGAGTACCTGTTACTATCTGCGAGGCGATTTATCATCCAACATGCAAGATCATCCAGCGTTAAAAGAGATGGCGCACAACATAAGATAAAATAAAGGTAACCAAGAGGAAAGTACGAGCCTAGTTCGATCAAGGGTTGTGTTATACACGGAGGTAAAAGAGCTGGACAAGAAGCCACACAACTAAACGAGCCCCTCCCTCTCCTCTGTAGCTGCGCCCCTGGCCTTCTTCCCGTTTCGGGCCGAGCTGAGACGCCCTCTTCGGTGGCGCGACCGCCGGAGAGTGTCGGAGCCCCTCCCCCCAAGTAGTCTAGGTTTGTGGCTTCTCGCCTTAGTTGTCTTAGGTTTAGGTTTAGGCTCTTCTTCGTCTGCCCTTGTGGCGTGTGGCAAGATGATGTCTGGCATGTCCCCTTCGGCGTTCCTGCACGACGCCGGCTGGCCGTCTCCGCGGTGGTCGGGCAAGCTCCGGTGGTTGGAGCATGCTCCTGCTGTGGACGAAGGCCATCCGAATAAGTGCATCTGCTCCTAGATCTGGCAGCCCCATGCTGACCTTCTCTCCCTGGCCGGCCTTGGTGGCGAGGGGTGGGGGAAGGTCTTGGCGGTGGCCGCTGGAAAAGGGAAGCGGCATGGGTCCTTGGCGCAAGGTCGATCTGGCCCGATCTGGCGTCACCTGGAGTTGATCTCCTCTGTGGCGGTGCTCCCTTGGTCGGAGCCATATGCAGCGGGGTTGTTCGGCCCCGGAAGGCCCCCGCATAAGGTCAGTGGGCTTGGTTTGCGTTGGTTTGCTGCAGGTCCTCGTCATCCTTTTCCGGCCGGCCGTGGTGGCGAGGAGAGAAGGGGTGGAGTGCCCGGGAGCCAATCTGCTACACCGCCAAGTCTGCAGCAGCCTGGTGCTGCTGTCCAAGAAGCTGCGCCCACAAGATCTTCCTTGCAGCGGTCCCTTGGTGGCGTGGCTGCCGGGCCGTTGCTCGTTTGACCGAATGGCGGCCTAGGGTTTCAACCTCCATTGGAGGCCCCTTCAAGCTTTGCATCGGAGCTCGTCAGTTCGTCCTCAACAAGTGGTTCATCCCAGGAGAGCGCAAATTGGCCGGCTGCACTGCTTCTTCTTCGGTTTCGAAAGCGTCACGAGCAAGAGACTTTGACCTCGCCATCGGCTGGAGATTGGTGGTGGAGGCACTACAGGATTTGATTGCCTTTTATTTTCTAGTCCTAGGGTGCTTTTTGTAACAGGGAGGCCCTTTTTTGTTTTATCTAGTTTTGCTAGGGTGCTTTACGCCAAGAGCCTCTCTGCATTTTGTACCTGTCACATGTTTCAACATGCAGCTTCTGGGGTCTTCTATAAGCAGTTATCGTTCAAAAAAAAAAAAGAGTTGGACAAGTACGTTGGTACGAGTTGCCTGACTCTCGTCGTAATTTTGCCATATATACATGACTTCATCCTAGCTCTCCTATAGATCGAACCTATTTCAGCAACCTACAGCTACTGTAGCATGTTAGTTTAAAGGGTTCCCCTTACGTGGGAAGCGAGGGCGGCCATGGTACGCAATCGCCAAGCTTGCGGCGTTGAGTGAGACCAGCGCGAGAGGTAGCGCTACTTCGGTCCGTGCAGCTTCCCGCATCAAGACCCTGCTTCACCGGAAATATACATAGCAAGGGGAGATTAGTTACATGTCTTGCATGCAGGTTAATCATCTGAAACGATCGAGCAATTTAGAGGAGATGGTAGCTAGGATGGGAAGACGTACTGCTGTGTGCGTTCCTGACCCGCGGCTGCCTCAGTCATGTAGTACGATCGGACGCACCTCTCCGCCCCATGACACTTCTGGGCCGCCATGGTGGTGCCGCCGGCTTGTCGGCCGGTGGCGAGTCGCTGCCTGATCGTCGGCAGCAGCAGCTGGCGCAACGCGGCCCCGGTAGCAGCGGCCATGTGTGTCGCTCTTTTGATGAAGACGACGATGATCTTCCGCCTTGCAGATTACACGTATACGATGATGCGCCTTTATTGCAGCTTATAATTACGTCGCCACGGCCATCTCCAGTCAGACTCGGACTCCGCTCCACCCACGGCTAGCTTCTAGCTTCGAACTCAACACGAATCATCGGCCGACTGGAAAACTAGCAAGACACACCCTTGTCCGGCACCAAAAAGCCATTTTTCATTTTCCGAGCACAAAAAAGATAATTTCTGCCGAATCGGTAGGAAGTGGGTCAGATATGAACTATAAGTACATGATTCGATGCTCATGTTTAAAAAAAATCATTTTTAGGTTCACAATATGCTATTTTATCAAAGATCCAATGCAAGTTTTCCTTTTCATCGCACACAAAAGACATTTTTTATTTTCCGAGTGCAAAAAGAGGGATTTTCTAAAGCAACCTCCAAATAGCTAATTCAAAAACGGTTGTGATTAGTTGATATGGATATCACATTTGTATTCCTCTCATTTTTCTGATCAATTTAGACATATTATTTGTCAAATTCTGATTTACGGATTTAAAGATATTAATTATTTCATATTAAATATAAAAATACAAAAAAGTAAAATTATTATATTTTTATTTGAAGTCAATAATATTTTTACTTATTCATTAATGTTTACTTAAATACTTATTTGTAAGTTTAAAAAATACAAACATGTGACATGATGATATAAGAGTTAATAGGATTGATATCATAGTATTGACAATAATGTATGAATTACTTTGCGGAAACAGATTCTGAAGGAACAAGGAAGTTAAGCGTGCTGGAGTTAGAGTAGTATTAGGATGGGTGATCGGCTGGGAAGTTTGACAAGACTGCAATTTAATTAAATGTTAAGTGTAATTAATGTTAAAAATATTCAAAGTGAGAGATTAATGAGTCAAACAAACAATTCAAAGATTTAAAAATTGAGAGAAAAATTTAATTTTTTTAAAAAATATTTTTTCAACCAGTCGACAAGCTATGCCGACGGCCGCTACGCCGATGGCATTGCTGCCCTCGGTATAGCATACGCCGACAGCATTTTGATATGCCGACGGCCTCTCCGTGCTCCTTCGAGGAAGACCTTTGCCGAGGAGGCTACGCCGAGGGTATTTTAGCCTACACCGACAGCTTTTTGCCCTCGGCGTAGTGCGCGCGTCCTGTATTACGTGTCCGGCTTTATATTAAAAAGTTCCTTATTGATTTTTAGACCGATTGATTTTTCTTTCATAATGGCCTACAAGACTAATTCTCAGGCGGAGAGGCGTACGAGTCGGTCAGAGCAGGCTGCCGCGCGCGAAGAAGAACGCATAGAGTATGTTAATTAACCAACCAACCCGTTCCGGCTGTATGAATGCTTTCTGCGTCACTACTAACAACAAAGAATCAATTGGTCTCCCTGCTTGTGGTGCGTGCAGGCGCAGGTTGTACAGAATCTTAAATCTCCCGATCTGGACGGGAGCCACGTGTAAAACAATGTGTTTGGGCAACTGCTCGACCCCCTAAACATGGGTGCGGCTGTCTCATTATATAAAAGTACCAAGAGGTACAGTACAAGTCATATACAGTTATATACAAACACGCTACGTAAACACCCTCCCTCAATCTTAACTGTGGCCTGAAATACAAAGCAAGTTAAGATTGTGCCTACATCCTACATACTGAGGCTGTGGAAGAGGCTTCGTGATGATGTTAGCAAGTTGATCCTTGGAAGAGATGAACTTGATACGGAGTAGCTTATGTGCAACGCGTTCCCTGACAAAGTGATAATCAACTTTGATGTATTTCGTTCGGGCATGAAATACTGGATTCGAAGAGAGGTATGTAGCACCGATGTTGTCACACCAAAGTATCGGAGGCTGATCTTGAGAGACTCCCAACCCTCTCAACAAAGACTGTACCCAAATGATCTCAGCTGTGGCATTAGCAACCGTCTTGTATTCAGCTTCAGTACTACTGCGAGATACTGTAGCCTGCTTGCGAGCATTCCAAGCGATCAAATTAGGACCAAAGAATACTGCATAGCTGAAGGGTTTCGCAGCATAGTAAATCAAAAAAATTCTACGGATGCGAACGAGAAAGCCAAGATCTAATCTAGGAGATGCAAACAACAAGGGGGGGGAATAGATAAGATCTTTATACCCTTGAAGATTAGCACAGCGGAACGTTCAACGAACGTGGTTGATGTAGTCGTACTCGCTTCTCCTCCTCGCGATCCGATCCGATCCGATCCAACACCGCAAGTGGCGATGCCTCCGAGAGATGCACACGTGCGGCACCTCGACGTCTCCTCCTTCCTCGGTCCAGCAAGTGGGGTGGAGAGATAGGTTGGATCTACAACACGACGGCGTGGTGCAAGCGGTGGAGAGTTTTTGCGGCAGGGCTTTGCCTAGGCGCAGTCGGGAGGAAGAGAGAGAGGAAGGGCAGCAGGGCGGCTAGGGCTTGAGGAGGAGGTGTGGGGAGGGTGCGCCCCAGCCCTCTTTATATAGAGGGGTGGGCGGCTGGCCCTTGCCCCTCCCCCAAGCCCTAGGGCCGGCGGCCAAGGAGGGAGGAGTGGGGAGCAAGTTCCCCCCTTCTAGAAGCTCCCCTAGGGTTTCCCTAGGCTTGGCCTGGGCCTATGGGGCCTTGTGCCCCTGGCCCAATGCGGCCAGGGCACTCCCTCGTAGGCCCACGCCCCCTCCCGACAAGTGGGGCCACGTTGGTCCCACTCCGGAAGGTTCTAGAAGCTTCCGGTACAATACAGAACAACCCAAAACAATTCCAAACTCCAAAATCTGCTTTGCCTTATATGAATCTTATTCTCCAGACCATTCCGGAACCTCTCGTGATGTCCTGGATCTCATCCGAGACTCCGAACAAAAACTCATAAACCAATTATCTAATCTATCCTAGCGTCGAGACACGCTAAGTGTGTGACCCTTCGGGTTCGAGAATATGCAGACATGATCTTCTATCAATAATCAACAGCGGGGTCTGGAAACCCATATTGACTCCCACACATTCATCGATGATCATATCGGATGAACAACGATGCCAGGATTCAATCAGTCCCATATATATTCCCTTCGACTCGCGATATTTTACTTGCCCGAGATTCGATCGTCGGTACCGGCATACCTAGTTCAATCTCGTTCACAGCAAGTACTTTACTCGTTCCATAATCCGATATCACTTTGTGATTAACTCCTTAACCACATGCTTGCAAGCGGTGTTGATGTCGACACGAGTGGGCCCGAAGTATATCTCTCCGACTTGGGAGGGACAAATCCCATCTCGATACATACAACCCAACAGGTACTTTCTGATCACCTGAGAGACACCTTTATGATCACCCTCTCATAGGATGACGTTTGATGACCTCAAAGTTTTCTTCCGATACCAGGGAGTTGCATTATCTCATGGTCTAAGGAATACAATATTTGGCATAGGAAAAGCTTCGCAAAGATGAACACGATGACACGATCTAATTGCTCCGCTTAATTTGGGTCTGTCCATCATATCATTCTCCCAATGATATGATCTCATTATTAATCGACAACTCATGTCTATGGTTAGGAAACCTTAACCATCATTAATCAATAAGCTAGTCCATAGAGGCGTACTACGGACACGGTGTTGTTCACAAAGCACACAAGTATTAAAGTTTCCGCTTAATAGAATTCTAGCATGGAATATAAACTTTATCATGAACAAGAATTATAATAATAACATCTTTATTATTGCCTCTAGGGCATAATTCCAATAGTCTCCCACTTGCACTAGAGTCAATAATCTAGTTTACATCTGGCAACAATCTAACACCCATGGCACTAAGGTGATGATCATGTTTTGCTCGTGGAAGAGGTTTAGTCAACGGATCTGCGACATTCAGATCTGTATGTACTTTGCTAATCTTTAGATCTCCATCTGTTATATAATCTCGGATTATATGAAACTTACGGTTGATATGCTTGGTCTTTGGGTGATATCTTGGTTCCTTAGCTAGTGCTATGGCGCCAGTGTTGTCACACAATATCTCCAGTGGGTCCAAGGCACTTGGAACCACACCAAGCTCAGTGATGAAGTTCCTGATCCAAACTCCTTCACTTGACGCTTCTGCAGCAGCCATGTATTTCGCTTCTACTGTAGATCCCGCGATTACGCTTTGCTTGCAGCTTCTCCAGCTCACAGCTCCTCCATTCAAAATATAAACGTATCCTGTCTGAGATTTAGAATCATCCTTGTCGGTGTCGAAACTAGCGTCTACGTAAGCCTTTACGACGAGCTATTCATCACCTCCATAGACTAAAAACATTTCTTTAGTTCTATTTAAATACTTATGATGTTCTTCACGGCTGTCCAGTGTTCCACTCCTGGATCACTTTGGTATCCGCTCGTCAAACTAAGAGCATTGGACACATCCGGACTAGTACACAACATGCCATACATGATAGAACCTATGGCCGAGGCATAAGGCACTTTGCTCATAGCTTCTCTATCATTTACCGTAGCTGGATACTGAGCCCTGCTCAATATCTTACCTGACAACATAGGTACTAAACCTTTCTTTGCCTTATCCATTCTGAACCTTTTCAGAACTTTGTCTAGGTATGTAATTTGGCTTAAAGCTATCAGGCGTCTTTGTCTATCTCTATAGATTTTGATGCCCAATATATAAGCAGCTTCCCCTAGATCTTTCATTGAAAAACATTTGTTCAAATAACTCTTCACATCGTTAAGCATGTCAATGTCATTTCCAATAATCAATATGTCATCCACATATAGTACTAGAAATGTCACTGAGATCCCACTAACTTTCTTGTAGATACAAGCTTCATAGCAATTTGGAACAAATCCAAAGCTCTTGATCACTTGATCAAAACGAAGGTTCCAACTCCGAGATGCTTGCTTCAGTCCATAAATGGAACGCTGAAGTTTGCATACTTTATCAGCATCCTTAGGATCGACAAAACCTTCGGGTTGCATCATATACAACTCTTCATCAATGTTGCCATTGAGGAACGCAGTCTTGACATCCATCTGCCATATTTCATAATCATGAAATGCAGCAATTGCTAATAAAATCCGAATGGACTTAAACATCGCTACGTGAGAGAAAGTCTCATCGTAGTCAACACCTTGAACTTGTCGAAAACCTTTCGCGACAAGTCGTGCTTTATAGACAGTAACATTACCATCCGCGTCCGTTTTCTTCTTGAAAATCCATTTGCACTCAACGGCCTTTCGGTCGCTAGGAGGGTCCACCAAAGTCCATACTTGGTTTTCGCTCATGGATCCCAATTCGGATTTCATGGCCTCTAGCCATTTCTCAGAGTCTGGGCTCATCATCGCTTCCTCATAGTTCGCAGGTTCATTGTCGTCTACTAACAAGACAGTTAAGACAGGGTTGCCGTACCACTCAGGAGGGGCACGTGACCTTGTCGACCTGCGACGTTCAGTAGTAGCATCGTCCGAAGCTTCATGATCCTTGTCATTAGCTTCCTCTATTATTGGTGCAGATGGCAATGGAAAAATTTCAGGTGCTGCGCTACTCTCCAACTCAAGAGAAGGTTCAACAACCTCGTCTAGCTGTACTTTCCTCCCACTCACTTCTTTCGAGAGAAACTCCTTCTCAAGAAAGGATCTGTTCTTTGCGACAAACACTTTGCCTTCGGATCTGTGATAGAAGGTATACCCAATAGTTTCCTTAGGGTATCCTATGAAGACGCATTTCTCCGCTTTGGGTTCGAGCTTGTCTGGCATCAACTTCTTGACGTAAGCTTCGCATCCCCAAACTTTAAGAAATGACAACTTAGGTTTAGCACCAAACCACAGTTCATACGGTGTCGTCTCAACGGATTTAGATGGTGCCCTATTTAAAGTGAATGCAGCGGTTTCTAATGCATAACCCCAAAATGATAACGACAAATCTGTAAGAGACATCATTGATCGCACCATATCTAATAGAGTTCGATTCCGGCGTTCAGACACACCATTGCGCTGTGGTGTTCTGGGTGGCGTGAGTTGCGAAATTATTCTGCTTGCTTTAAGATGCGTGAGAAAATCATAACTCAAATATTCACCTCCACGATCGGATCGGAGAAATTTAATTTTTCTGTTACGATGGTTTTCCACTTCATTCTGAAATTCTTTGAACTTTTCAAATGTTTCAGATTTATGTTTCATTAAATAGATATAACCATATCTACTTAAGTCATCGGTAAAAGTGAGAAAATAGCAACATCCACCGCGCGTCGAAAAACTCATCGATCCGCATACATCGGTATGTATGATTTCTAACAAGTCCGTTGCTCGCTCCATCATTCCGGAGAACGGGGTTTTGATCATCTTGCCCATGAGGCACGGTTCGCACGTGTCAAATGATTCAAAATCAAGAGACTCCAAAAGTCCATCAGAATGGAGTTTCTTCATGCGTTTTACACCAATATGACCTAGACGGCAGTGCCACAAATAAGTAGTATTATCACTATCTACCTTGCATCTCTTAGCCTCAATGTTATGGATGTGTGTTTCATCCCTTTCGAGATTCAAAAGAAATAAACCATTCACAGCAAGTGCATGACCATAAAAGATGTTACTCATATAAATAGAACAACCATTATTCTCAGATTTAAATGAATAACCGTCTTGCAATAAACATGATCTAGATATGATGTTCATGCTCAATGCAGGCACATAATAACATTTATTGAGGTTTAAAACTAATCCCGAAGGTAAAACTAAGGAGAGCGTGCCGACGGCCATCACATCAACTCTTGATCCGCTTAACGCCAAGATCGTCACCTCATCCCTCGCCAGCCGCCATCTATTCCGTAGCTCCTGTTTCGAGTTACAAATCTTAGCAACTAAACCAGTATCAAATACCCAGGCACTACAACGAGGGCTAGTAAGGAAAACATCAATAACATGTATATCAAATATACCTTTGATGGTGCCAGCCTTCTTGTCCGCTAAGTACTTCGGACAGTTGCGCTTCCATTGACCCTTGTCCTTGCAGTAGAAGCACTCAGTGTCCGGCTTAGGTCCAGACTTGAGCTTATTCTCAGCAGGGGCAACGCGCTTGCCGCCACCTTTCTTGAAGGGATTCTTTGCACCCTTACCTTTCTTAAAGCTGGGGGGCTTGTTGACCATCAACACATGATTATCCTTCTTGATTTCCACCTCCGCAACTTTCAGCTTAGCGAAGAGCTCGGTGATCGTATCAGTGGAACCAATCTGATTATGAGTAACTACAAAACCTTTGTAGCTTGGAGGGAGTGATTGCAGAACCCTGTCAATCTTGAGCTCCTCTGGAATCTTGCAGTCCAGTTGCTCAAGGAGTTGAGTGTAGCCCGACATCTTTATGGCGTGCTCACTAACGGAACTCCCTTCCTCCATCTTGCAGTTAAATAATTTCTCAGAGATCTCATATCTCTCAGAACGGGCCTGAGTCTGAAACATAGTTTTCAGTTCCTCAAGGATCTCAAAGGGCTCTGGGAAATCTTCAAAACGATTTTGAAGGTCCGATTCCATAGCAAACAACATGCTGCTCTTAATCAGACCATAATCATCTTTGCGCGACTGATAAACAACTTTCTCATCAGCCGGCGCATCTACAGCAAGGGCATCACCTAGCGCTTTCTCAAGGACATAGTCCTTTTGTCCGCCAGAGAGAATGATTCTCAGATTGTGGAACCAGTTGGTGAAGTTAGACCCATTGTTCTTAACTTTTCTTTCTCAGCAAAAACGCTGAAGTTGAAGTTGGACTTAGCCATTTGATCTACAAAATTTGCAAGTACAATTTAGACTATGTTCATGATAACTAGTTCAACTTAATCAAATTACTAGATGAACTCCCACTAAATTCAACATCCCTCAAGTTGTTTAGTGAACATGATCCAAATTCACCACACCTAATCCGATCTTCACGAGAAGAGATGTGGTTTCAAAGGTGGACAACGAAGTGTCGATCATATCATTCATATGACTCATGCTTAACCTTTCGGTTCATGTGTTCCGAGGCCATGTCTGTACATGCTAGGCTCGTCAAGTCAAACCCAAGTATTTCCGCGTGTGCAAAACTGGCTTTCACCCGTTGTATGTGAACGTAGAGTTTATAGCACCCGATCATCACGTGATGCTTGAACACGACGAACTTTCGCAACGGTGCATACATGGGGAGAACACAGTTTTATCTTGATCTTTAAGTGAGGAATCATCTTATAATGCTACCGTCGCGATCTAAGCATTAAGATACATAAAAGGATAAACATCACATGCATATAATTTTATGTGACATGGTATATCCAATCTTCGCGCAATGATCTCCATCTTGTGCGTGCCAGCATGATCTCCATCACTCCACCATGATTGCCTCCACCACGAATAGCAACTACAACTATTGCTAACTACTTAGCGATAAAGTAAAGCTATTACATGGCGTATAAGAAGTTGACTCACAGGTCATACACAATTATAAAGCCAACCATATGGCTCCTGCCGATTGTGTACTCATCGACATGCAAGTCGTGAAACATTACAAAACATGATCATTGTGAAGGGTTTTGCAGCATAGTAAATCAAAAAAATTCTACGGATGCGAACAGGAAAGCCAAGATCTAATCTAGGAGATGCAAACAATGAGAGAGATTAGATGAGATCTTCATACCCTTGAAGATTCTCACAGCGGAACGTTCGTCGGGACGTGGGTGATATAGTCGTACTCGCTTCTCCTCCTCGCGATCCGATTCGATCCGATCTAACACCGCAAGTGGCGATGCCTCCGAGAGATGCACATGTGCAGCACCTCGACGTCTCCTCCTTCCTTGGTCCAGCAAGTATGGTGGAGAGACGGATTGGATATACAACGCGACGGCGCGGTGCAAGTGGTGGAGAGTTTCTGCAGCAGGGCTTCGCCTACGTGCAGTCGGGAGGGAGAGAGAGAGGAGGGTAGCAGGGCGGCTAGGGCTTGAGGAGGAGATGTAGGGGGGTGGTGCGCCCCCAGACCTCTTTATATAGAGGGGTGGGCGCCAACCCTAGCCCCTCCCCCAAGCCTAGGCCGGCGGCCAAGGAGGGAAGAGTGGGGGGCAAGTTCCCCCTCCTTCTAGAAGCTTCCCTAGGGTTTCCCCCAGGTTTGGCCGGCTGGGCCCTATGGGGCCTTGTGCCCCTGGCCCAATGCGGCCAGGGCACTCCCTCATAGGCCCATGCCCCCTCCCGACAGGTGGGGCCACGTTGGTCCCCCTCCGGAAGGTTCTAGAAGCTTCCGATACAATACCGATTAACCCGAAACAATTCCGAACTCCAAAAACTGCACTGCCTTATATGAATCTTATTCTCCGGACCATTCCGGAACCTCTCGTGATATCCCGGATCCCATCCAATCTATCCTAGCATCGAGACACGTTAAGTGTGTGACCCTTCCGGTTCAAGAATATGCAGACATGATCTTCTATCAATAATCAATAGCGGGGTCTGGAAACCCATATTGACTCCCACACATTCATCGATGATCATATCGGATGAACCACGATGCCAGGATTCAATCAATCCCATATATATTCCCTTTGTCGTGCGATATTTTACTTGCCTGAGATTCGATCGTCGGTACCGTCATACCTAGTTCAATCTCATTCACAGCAAGTACTTTACTCGTTCCGTAATCCGATATCACTTTGTGATTAACTCCTTAACCACATGCTTGCAAGCGGTGTTGATATCGATTACCAAGTGGGCTCGAAGTATATCTCTCCGACTTGGGAGGGACAAATCCCATCTCGATACATACAACCCAACAGGTACTTCCCGATCACCTGAGAGACACCTTTATGATCACCCTCTCATAGGATGACGTTTGATGACCTCAAAGCTTTCTTCCAATACCAGGGAGTTGTATTATCTCATGGTCTAAGGAATACAATATTTGACATAAGAAAAGCTTCACAAAGATGAACATGATGACACGATCTAATTGCTCCGCTTAGTTATGGTCTGTCCATCATATCATTCTCCCAATGATATGATCTCATTATTAATCGACAACTCATGTCTATGGTTAGGAAACCTTAACCATCATTAATCAATGAGCTAGTCCATAGAGGCATACTAGGGACACGGTTTTGTTCACAAACCACACAAGTATTAAAGTTTCCGCTTAATAAAATTCTAGCATGGAATATAAACTTTATCATGAACAAGAATTATAATAATAACATCTTTATTATTGCCTCTAGGGCATAATTCCAACAGTATCCTACTTGCACTAGAGTCAATAATCTAGTTTACATTTGGCAACAATCTAACACCCATGGCACTAAGGTGCTGATCATGTTTTGCACGTGAAAGAGGTTTAGTCAATGGATCTGCGACATTCAGATCTGTATGTACTTTGCTAATCTTCAGATCTCCATCGGCTATATAATCTCGGATTATATGAAACTTGCGGTTGATATGCTTGGTATTTGGATGATATCTTGGTTCCTTAGCGAGTGCTATGGCGCCAGTGTTGTCACACAATATCTCCAGTGGGTCCAATGCACTTGGAACCACACCAAGATCAGTGATGAAGTTCCTGATCCAAACTCCTTCACTTGACGCTTCTACAGCAACCATGTATTCCGCTTCTACTGTAGATCCTACGATCACGCTTTGCTTGCAGCTTCTCGAGCTCACAGCTCCTCCATTCAAAATATAAACGTATCCTGTCTGAGATTTAGAATCATCCTTGTCGGTGTCGAAACTAGCGTCTACGTAAGCCTTTACGACGAGCTGTTCATCACCTCCATAGACTAAGAACATTTCTTTAGTTCTATTTAAATACTTAGGATGTTCTTCACGACTGTCCAGTGTTCCACTCCTGGATCACTTTGGTATCCGCTCGTCAAACTAAGAGCATTGGACACATCCGGACTAGTACACAACATGCCATACATGATAGAACCTATGGCCGAGGCATAAGGCACTTTGCTCATAGCTTCCCTATCATTTCATCAGAATGGACACTGAGCCTTGCTCAATATCTTACCTGACAACATAGGCACTGAACCTTTCTTTGCCTTATCCATTCTAAACCTTTTCAGAACTTTGTCTAGGTATGTACTCTGGCTTAAAGCTATCAGGCGTCTTTGTCTATCTCTATAGATTTTGATGCCCAATATATAAGCAGCTTCACCTAGGTCTTTCATTGAAAGACACTTGTTCAAATAACTCTTCACATCGTTAAGCATGTTAATGTCATTTCCAATAATCAATATGTCATCCACATATAGTACCAGAATTGTCACCGAGCTCCCACTCACTTTCTTGTAGATACAAGCTTCGTAGCAATTTGGAACAAATCCAAAGCTCTTGATCACTTGATCAAAATGAAGGTTCCAACTCCGAGATGCTTGCTTCAGTCCATAAATGGAACGCTGAAGTTTGCATACTTTATCAGCATCCTTAGGATCGACAAAACCTTCGGGTTGTATCATATACAACTCTTCATCAATGTTGCCATTGAGGAACGCAGTCTTGACATCCATCTGCCATATTTCATAATCATGAAATGCAGCAATTGCTAACAAAATCCGAATGGACTTAAACATCGCTACGGGAGAGAAAGTCTCATCGTAGTCAACACCTTGAACTTGTCGAAAACCTTTTGTGACAAGTCGTGCTTTATAGACGGTAACATTATCATCCGCGTCCGTTTTCTTCTTGAAAATCCATTTGCACTCAACGGCCTTACGGTCGCTAGGAGGGTCCACCAAAGTCCATACTTGGTTTTCGCTCATGGATCCCAATTCGGATTTCATGGACTCTAGCCATTTCTCAGAGTCTGGGCTCATCATCGCTTCCTCATAGTTCGTAGGTTCACTGTCTTCTACCAACAAGACATAAGACAGGTTGCACCACTCAGGAGGGGCACGCGACCTTGTCGACCTGCGACGTTCAGTAGCAGCATCGTCCAAAGCTTCATGATCCTTGTCATTAGCTTCCTCTATTGTTGGTGCAGGCGGCAGTGGAACAATTTCAGGTGCTGCGCTACTCTCCAACTCAAGAGAAGGTTCAATAACCTCGTCTAGCTCTACTTTCCTCCCACTCACTTCTTTCGAGAGAAACTCCTTCTCAAGAAAGGAACCGTTCTTTGCGACAAACACTTTGCCTTCGAGTTCTGTGATAGAAGGTATACCCAATGGTTTCCTTAGGGTATCCTATGAAGACGCATTTCTCCGCTTTGGGTTCAAGCTTGTCCGGCATCCCCAAACTTTAAGAAACGACAACTTAGGTTTAGCACCAAACCACAGTTCATACGGTGTCGTCTCATCGGATTTAGAATGTGCCCTATTTAAAGTGAATGCAGCGGTTTCTAATGCATAACCCCAAAATGATAACGGCAAATCAGTAAGAGACATCATTGATCGGACCATATCTAATAGGGTTCGATTCCGGCGTTCAGACACACCATTGCGCTGTGGTGTTCCGGGTGGCGTGAGTTGCGAAACGATTCCGCTTGCTTTAAGATGCATGAGAAAATCATAACTCAAATATTCACCTCCACGATCGGATCGTAGAAACTTAATTTTTCTGTTACGATGGTTCTCCACTTCATTCTGTAATTCCATGAACTTTTCAAATGTTTCAGATTTATGTTTCATTAAATAGATATACCCATATCTACTTAAGTCATCGATAAAAGTGAGAAAATAGCGATATCCACCGCGCGTCGAAACACTCATCGGTCCGCATACATCGGTATGTATGATTTCCAACAAGTCCGTTCCTCGCTCCATCATTCCGGAGAACGGGTTTTTGATCATCTTGCCCATAAGGCATGGTTCGCATGTGTCAAATGATTCAAAATCAAGAGACTCCAAAAGTCCATCAGAATGGAGTTTCTTCATGCGCTTTACTCCAATATGACCTAGACGACAGTGCCACAAATAAGTAGTATTATCACTATCTACTTTGCATCTCTTAGCCTCAATGTTATGGATGTGTGTTTCATCCCTTTTGAGATTTAGAAGAAATAAACCATTCATAGCAGGTGCATGACCATAAAAGATGTTACTCATATAAATAGAACAACCATTATTCTCGGATTTAAATGAATAACCGTCTTGCAATAAACACGATCCAGATATGATGTTCATGCTCAACACAGGCACATAATAACATTTATTAAGGTTTAAAACTGATCCCGAAGGTAAAACTAAGGAGAGCGTGCCGACGGCCATCACATCAACTCTTGATCCGTTGCCAACGCGCATTGTCACCTCATCCCTCGCAAGCCGCCGTCTATTCCGTAGCTCCTGTTTCAAGTTACAAATATTAGCAACTAAACCAGTATCAAATACCCAGGCACTACAACGAGGTCTAGTAAGGAAACATCAATAACATGTATATCAAATATACCTTTGATGGTGCCAACCTTCTTGTCCGCTAAGTACTTCAGACAGTTGCGCTTCCAGTGACCCTTGTCCTTGCAATAGAATCACTCAGTGTCCGGCTTAGGTCTAGACTTGAGCTTCTTCTCAGCAGGAGCAACGCGCTTGCCGCCGCCTTTCTTGAAGGGCTTCTTTGCACCCTTACCTTTCTTAAAGGTGGGGGGCTTGTTGACCATCAACACATGATTATCCTTTTTGATGTCCACCTCTGCAGCTTTCAGCTTAGCGAAGAGCTCGGTGATCGTATCAGTGCAACCAATCTGATTATGAGTCACTACAAAACTTTTGTAGCTGGGAGGGAGTGATTGCAGAACCCTGTCAATCTTGAGCTCCTCTGGAATCTTGCAGTCCAGTTGCTCAAGGCGTTGAGTGTAGCCCGACATCTTTATGGCGTGCTCACTAACGGAACTCCCTTCCTCCATCTTGCAGTTAAAGAACTTCTCAGAGATCTCATATCTCTCAGAACGGGCCTGGGCCTGAAACATAGTTTTCAGCTCCTCAAGAATCTCAAAGGGCCCGGGATAGTATTCAAAACGATTTTGAAGGTCCGATTCCATAGCAAACAACATGGTGCTCTTAATCACACCATATTCATCTTTGCGCGAATGATAGACAGCTTTCTCATCAGCCGACGCATCTATAGCAGGAGCGTCACCTAGCGCATTTTCAAGGACATAGTCCTGTTGACCGCCAGAGAGAATGATTCTCAGATTGTGGAACCAGTTGGTGAAGTTAGACCCATTGTTTCTAAGCTTTTCCTTCTTAGCAAAAACGTTGAAGTTGAAGTTGGACTTAGCCATTTGATCTACAATATTTGCAAGTACAAATTAGAGTATGTTCATGATAACTACTTCAACTTAATCAAATTACTAGATGAACTCCCACTAAATTCAACATCCCTCAAGTTGTTTAGTGAACATGATCCAAATTCACCACACCTAATCCGATCTTCACGAGAAGAGATGTGGTTTCAATGGTGGACAACAAAGTGTCGATCATATCATTCTTATGACTCATGTTTAACCTTTCGGTTCATGTGTTCCGAGGCCATGTCTATACATGCTAGGCTCGTCAAGTCAAACCCAAGTATTTCTGCGTGTGCAAAAACTGGCTTGCACCCGTTGTATGTGAACGTAGAGTCTATAGCACCCGATCATCACGTGATGCTTGGACACGACGAACTTTCGCAACGGTGCATACATGGGGAGAACACAGTTTTATCTTGATCTTTAAGTGAGGAATCATCTTATAATGCTACCGTCGTGATCTAAGCATAATAATATACATAAAAAGATAAACATCACATGCATATAACTTTATGTGACATGGTATAGCCAATCTTCGCGCAATGATCTCCATCTTGTGCGTTCCGGCATGATCTCCATCACTCCACCATGATTGCCTCCACCACGAGCAACAACTACAACTATTGCTAACTACTTAGCAATGAAGTAAAGCTATTACATGGCGCATAAGAAGTTGACACACAGGTCATACACAATTATAAAGACAACCATATGTCTCCTGCCGGTTGTGTACTCATCGACATGCAAGTCGTGAAACATTACAAAACATGATCATTGCATACAACATACACATCACATCTTGGGCCATACCATATCACAGAAAACACTCCCTGCAAAAACAAGTTAGACGCCTCTACTTTGTTGTTGCTTGTTTTACGTGGCTTATGGGAGTAGCAAGCTAAGAACGATTCTTACCTACGAAAAGCCACAACGGTGATATTATGGTTGCCAAACTCCGGTGTAAATCCCATGACAACCATAGTGAGAGAAACTGGCATCCACCAGCCGCATGTGTGGAACAAGCCACACGTCAAGTGCGGAGCCGGTCTCGCGAACGACGTCGCGTAAGGTTGGCCTGGACCGCTTCGGTCTCACTATCCCGCGTCATAAGAAGAACACAAACAAGAGGCTTGCAACAGAAAACATCAACGCCCGCAACAACCATGTTGCGTTCTACTCGTGAAACACATCTACGCATAGATCTAGCTCTGATACCACTGAAGGGTTTTGCAGCATAGTAAATCAAAAAAATTCTACGGATGCGAACGGGAAAGCCAAGATCTAATCTAGGAGATGCAAACAACAAGAGAGATTAGATGAGATCTTCATACCCTTTAAGATTCGCACAGCGGAACGATCGTCGGAACGTGGGTGATGTAGTCGTACTCGCTTCTCCTCCTCGCGATCCGATCCGATCTAACACCGCAAGTGGCGATGCCTACGAGAGATGCACACGTGCAGCACCTCAACGTCTCCTCCTTCCTTGGTCCAGCAAGTATGGTGGAGAGACGGATTGGATCTACAACGCGATGGCGCGGTGCAAGTGGTGGAGAGTTTCTGCAGCAGGGCTTCGCCTACGTGCAGTCGGGAGGGAGAGAGAGAGAGAGGAGGGTAGCAGGGCGGCTAGGGCTTGAAGAGGAGATGTAGGGGGGTGGTGCGCCCCCAGACCTCTTTATATAGAGGGGTGGGCGCCAACCCTAGCCCCTCCCCCAAGCCTAGGCCAGCGGCCAAGGAGGGAATAGTGGGGGGCAAGTTTCCCCCCTCCTTCTAGAAGCTCCCCTAGGGTTTCCCCTAGGTTTGGCCGGCTGGGCCCTATGGGGCCTTGTGCCCCTGGCCCAAAGCGGACAGGGCACTCCCTCATAGGCCCATGCCCCCTCCCGACAGGTGGGGCCACGTTGGTCCCCCTCCGGAAGGTTCTAGAAGCTTCCGGTACAATACCGATTAACCCGAAACAATTCCGAACTCCAAAAACTGCACTGCCTTATATGAATCTTATTCTCCGGACCATTCCGGAACCTCTCGTGATATACTGGATCCCATCCGAGACTCTGAACAAAAACTCATAAACCAATTATCCAATCTATCCTAGCGTCGAGACACGTTAAGTGTGTGACCCTTCGGGTTCGAGAATATGCAGACATGATCTTCTATCAATAATCAACAGCGGGGTCTGCAAAAACCCATATTGACTCCCACACATTCATCGATGATCATATCGGATGAACCACGATGCCAAGATTCAATCAATCCCATATTATATTCCCTTTGTCGCGCGATATTTTACTTGCCCGAGATTCGATCGTCGGTACCGTCATACCTAGTTCAATCTCGTTCGCAGCAAGTACTTTACTCGTTCCATAATCCGATATCACTTTGTGATTGACTCCTTAACCACATGCTTGCAAGCGGTGTTGATATCGATTACCGAGTGGGCCCGAATTATATCTATCCGACTTGGGAGGGACAAATCCCATCTCGATACATACAACCCAACAGGTACTTTCCGATCACCTGAGAGACACCTTTATGATCACCCTCTCATAGTATGACGTTTGATGACCTCAAAGATTTCTTCCAATACCAGGGAGTTGTATTATCTCATGGTCTAAGGAATACAATATTTGACATAAGAAAAGCTTCGCAAAGATGAACACGATGACACGATCTAATTGCTCCGCTTAGTTTGGGTCTGTCCATCATATCATTCTCCCAATGATATGATCTCATTATTAATCGACAACTCATGTCTATGGTTAGGAAACCTTAACCATCATTAATCAATGAGCTAGTCCATAGAGGCATACTAGGGACACGGTGTTGTTCACAAACCACACAAGTATTAAAGTTTCCGCTTAATACAATTCTAGAATGGAATATAAACTTTATCATGAACAAGAATTATAATAATAACATATTTATTATTGCCTCTAGGGCATAATTCCAACACATTGCATACAAACATACGCATCACATCTTGGGCCATACCACATCACAGAAACACTCCCTGCAAAAACAAGTTAGACGCCTCTACTTTGTTGTTGCATGTTTTACGTGGCTTATGGGAGTAACAAGCTAAGAACGATTCTTACCTACGGAAAACCACAACGGTGATATTATGGTTGCCAAACTGCGGTGTAAATCCCATGACAACTATAGTGAGAGAAACTGGCATCCACCAGCCGCATGTGTGGAACAAGCCACACGTCAAGTGCGGAGCCGGTCTCGCGAACGAGGTCGCATAAAGTTGGCCTGGACCGCTTCGATCTCACTATCCCGCATCATAAGAAGTACACAAACAAGAGGCTCGCAACAAAAAACATCAATGCCCGCAACAATCATGTTGCGTTATACTCGTGAAACACATCTACGCATAGATCTAGCTATGATACCACTGAAGGGTTTCGCAGCATAGTAAATCAAAAAAATTCTACGGATGCGAATGAGAAAGCCAAGATCTAATCTAGGAGATGCAAACAACGAGGGGGGAATATATGAGATCTTCATACCCTTGAAGATTCACACAGCGGAACGTTCAACGAACGTGGTTGATGTAGTCGTACTCACTTCTCCTCCTCGCGATCCGATCCGATCCAACACCGCAAGTGGCGATGCCTCCGAGAGATGCACACGTGCGGCACCTCGACATCTGCTCCTTCCTCGGTCTAGCAAGTGGGGTGGAGAGCATGGTGCAAGCAGTGGAGAGTTTTTGCGGCAGGGCTTCGCCTAGGCGCAGTCGGGAGGAAGAGAGAGAGGAAGGGCAGCATGGTGGCTAGGGCTTGAGGAGGAGGTGTGGGGAGGGTGCGCCCCCAGCCCTCTTTATATAGAGGGGTGGGCGGCTGGCCCTTGCCCCTCCCCCAAGCCCTAGGGCCGGCGGCCAAGGAGGGAGGAGTGGGGGGCAAGTTCCCCCCTTCTAGAAGCTCCCCTAGGGTTTCCACTAGGGCTTGGCCGGCTGGTCCTATGGGGCCTTGTGCCCCTGGCTCAATGCGGCCAGGGCACTCCCTCGTAGGCCCATGCCCCCTCCCGACAAGTGGGGCCATGTTGGTCCCACTCCGGAAGGTTCTAGAAGCTTCCGGTACAATACAGAACAACCCGAAACAATTCCGAACTCCAAAATCTGCTTTGCCTTATATGAATCTTATTCTCCAGACCATTCTGGAACCTCTCATGATGTCCCGGATCTCATCTGAGACTCTGTACAAAAACTCATAAACCAATTATCCAATCTATCCTAGCGTCGAGACACGTTAAGTGTGTGACCCTTCAGGTTCGAGAATATGCAGACATGATCTTCTATCAATAATCAACAGCGGGGTCTGGAAACCCATATTGACTCCCACACATTCATTGATGATCATATCGGATGAACCACGATGCCAGGATTCAATCAATCCCATATATATTCCCTTCGTCGCGCGATATTTTACTTGCCCGAGATTCGATCGTCGGTACCGGCATACCTAGTTCAATCTCGTTCACAGCAAGTACTTTACTCGTTCCATAATCCGATATCACTTTGTGATTAACTCCTTAACCACATGCTTGCAAGCGGTGTTGATGTCGATTACCGAGTGGGCCCGAAGTATATCTCTCCGACTTGGGAGGGACAAATCCCATCTCGATACATACAACCCAACAGGTACTTTCTGATCACCTGAGAGACACCTTTATGATCACCCTCTCATAGGATGACGTTTGATGACCTCAAAGTTTTCTTCCGATACCAGGGAGTTGCATTATCTCATGGTCTAAGGAATACAATATTTGGCATAGGAAAAGCTTCGCAAAGATGAACACGATGACACGATCTAATTGCTCCGCTTAATTTGTTACATCCATCATATCATTCTCCCAATGATATGATCTCATTATTAATCGACAACTCATGTCTATGGTTAGGAAACCTTAACCATCATTAATCAATGAACTAGTCCATAGAGGCGTACTAGGGACACGGTGTTTTTCACAAACCACACAAGTATTAAAGTTTCCGCTTAATACAATTCAAGCATGGAATATAAACTTTATCATGAACAAGAATTATAATAATAACATCTTTATTATTGCCTCTAGGGCATAATTCCAACAATAGCCCCCCGTGGATCGCCTGTCATCAGGACTACCAGCCCAATCTGCATCCGAGAAGGCCGAAAGCTCACAAGATGGAGCAGGCTGAAGGAGCAATCCATACGAGGCGGTCAGACAGACATATCGCAGAATTCGCTTCATAGCTGACCAATGAGACGTCCTGGGTGCATGAAGGTACTGACATACACGGTTGACTGCATAAGAGACATCCGGTCTGGTGATAGTGAGGTAATGCAGACCACCAACGAGGTTGTGGTACTCAGTAGCATCATCAGGCGAAAGAGGATCTCCATCAAGCGCAGACAACCGATCAGTGGCAGACATAGGAGTGGTAGCATGCTTGCACTTCAACATACCAGCATGACGCAACAAGTCTAGAGAGTACTTATGCTGAAGGAGAGTCAACCAGCAGAAGACCGTGAGACCTCCAGACCAAGGAAGTAGTGCAGAGCACCCAAATCCTTGACAGCAAAATCTCCACTCAGCGCAGAAACAAGACGCTGGGAAGCAGCATCAGACGAGCTAATAAGGATGATATCATCCACATAGACCAGCATGTACATCGTGACCTCAGGACGCTGCAGAAGGAACAATGATGTGTCAGCCGTGGAGGGAACAAAACTGTGAGCCCGAAGAACCAAGCCAAGGCGTGCATGCCATGCACGACGAGCCTGCTTCAGTCCATAGAGAGCCTTCACCAGGCGATAGAGATGCCGAGGACGTGCAGGATCAACAAAACCAGGTGGCTGACGCATATAAACCTCCTCCTCCAGAACTCCATGCAGAAAAGCGTTCTGCACATCAAGCTGACAGAGAGACCATCCTCGAGTAACGACCAAAGAGAGCAGCAAACGAATGGTAGTAGGCTTGACAACTGGACTGAATGTGTCTTCATAATCAAGACATACCTCTGTTTGAAGCCCGTGGCAACTAGTCATGCCTTGTAGCGTTCAATGGAACCATCAGCATGCTTCTTGACCTTGAAGACCCACTTGGAATAAATAATATTGACCCCAGAAACAGGAGGAACGAGTCGCCAAGTATCATTCTTCAGGAGAGCCTGAAGTTCCTCCTCCATAGCAGCGCGCCAGTGAGGAATACCGAGAGCATCCTGAAAGTGTCGAGGCTCAGCAGTGGGATCAGCAACAGCATGGGAAACACAAGCAGCAATCCATGCAATAGTCCCATCAGTGAACTCCTTTGGACGAAAGACACCACCGACCACGGTACGAGGGGCGAAGAGCCAATGAGGAGGTGACGGCAAAGGATGTGAGGCTAGTGACGACGTCGAGCCATAAGAAGGCGAGGCGGTAGCGGCTGACGCCAACGCCCTGTCGGGCGCGAGGCGGCGCTGAAGGTCCAGGCGAGGCCGGTCCGCTCGGAGCCGGGGCAGAGCTGGCCACGGGGCCAGGCGACGAGGAGGCGGCCGGGGAGGCTGGGTCGGGCGATCCCAGCTCGGGCGAAGCTGGGCTGGGGAATCCGGCGCGGGGGAGGCCGACACGGGCTTGACCGCCACGGGCGGCACGACAACAGACTGGCTGGCGCGACCCGGTGTGCATGCTCCATGCACGGGATCGATGATGCCAGCGTGATCGACGTCGGTCGCCTGATCATCCAGAAGCTCAAGGCGAGCACCACGTCCAATACCTGCAGCATGGTTAGGAAGCAACACAGGAGCATATTCAACATCTACAAATTGATCAGGCGAAGGTAAAGTGGAGTGCACAGGTGGTGTAGGAGTAGTAGAGTTGTTCGGAAGTACAGAAAAAGGGAACACACTCTCATCAAACACGACATCACGAGATATATAAACACGATTGATGGGAACGTGAAGACACTTGTACCCTTTATGAAGGGAACTATACCCAAGAAAAACACATTTTTTAGACCGAAACTCTAACTTATGTTTATTGTATGGACGAAGGTGAGGCCAACCTGCACATCCAAAAACCTTGAGAAAAGTGTAGTCTAGGAGTTCATTGAGCAAGAGTTCAAGAGGAGTTTTTATTTGCAAGAGTCATGAAGGAAGCCTATTTATTAAAAAACAGGCCGTGGAGAAAGCATCACTCCGAAACCGAAACGGAACGGAGGCATGAGCTAGTAAAGTAAGGCCAGTTTCTAGAAGATGACGATGGTTACGTTCAGCGGCACCATTCTGCTGATGTGTATGAGGACAAGACACACGGTGCGAGATCCCAAGCTTGTTAAAGAACTAATTGAGATGATGATATTCACCCCCCAATCTGACTGAACATGAAAAATCTTATGCTTAAGGAGATGCTCAACATGTGCTTGAAACTAAATAAAAACATCGAACACTTCAAATTTACGCTTGATAAGATAAATCCATGTAAACCAACTGTAAGCATCAATAAAACTGACATAATAATTATGGCCACTGACAGATGTTTGGGCATGATCCCATACATCAGAAAACACTAGCTCAAGAGGCTGTTTAACGACACGACTAGACTCAAAAAACGGAAGCTGATGACTCTTGCCTTGGCGATGTGCATCACGCATGCTTTCAGCAATTTTATTGGACACAACTGGAAGTTCATGACGATGCAGAACATGATGAACTATGGGAGCAGCAGGATGACCAAGGCGCGCATGCCAGTGTGAAGACGACACGCGAACACAAGTGAACACCTGGTGGGCATGCGGCGCAGGAGGTGCAGGTGGCGCATCAAGCGCATAAAGGCCATGGCGAAGACGACCTCTAAGCAGAACGGCTCTCGTGTCCCGATCCTTAAAAAAAGAAGAAACGGCGAAATTCAGCGAAGACAGGATTATCACGAGTAAGTTGAGGAACAAATAACAGACTACGTGTACTAGAAGGAACACGAAGAACATTACGAAGGTGCAGTTTTCTAGAATTGTGTATAAGAAGAGAGGCCTGACCAAGATGTGAGATGCGCATACCTGCTCCATTGGCGGTGCGAACATGATCGTGACCACGGTATGGCTCCTGGGTGGGGAGCTTGCCCATCTCACTCGTCAAGTGATTGGTAGCTCCTGTATCCATGTCCCATGCTAGATCAATGGAGTAGGACGGAGTGTGCCCGTGCTCGTTGCCCTCCACAGCGGCGGCCGCCTGCTTGTCGTTACCCTTGCCATTGTTTCCAATGCCGAGGAAGTCCTGCTTGAAGCGTCGATGACAGCGGGAGGCGATGTGACCCTCAAGACCGCAAAGCTGACAAGCCTGCTGAGCGCCGCAGCAGGCACGTGGGCGACCCCCGCCAGTGACGGGAGGCGCAGCGGCGCGGGGCTGCTGCTGAGGGGCGGTCACCGGCTTGCCGCCAGCTGGCGGCTTCTGAGGTTTGCCGCGGGCTGCGGCGTTGGCGGCGGAGAAGCTCGGGGAGGCGTGGCGCGCTTTGACACGCTGTTCGCGGCCGAGGAGGCGTGAGTAGAGCTCACGAGGCTGAAGCGGAACGTCGCGACCATTGATGTTCTCAATGAGATTATCATAGTCGTCGTCGAGGCCGTTCAGGACGTAGGTGGTGAAGTCCTCGGGGCGAAGCGGCTGGCCAATGGAGGCCAGCGTGTCGGAGAGGCCGGTCATCTTGTTGAAGTAGTCCGTGATGCTGCTGTCACGGAGCTTCGTCTCGCCCAGTTCGGTGCGGATAGCATGAGCACGAGCATGAGACTGAGAGGCGAAGCTGGTGTGGAGCACCGTCCACGCATCTCGCGATGTAGAGGCGAAGAGGACCAGTGACGGGACACTCGGAGTGAGCGACGACTGGATGGCAGAGAGGATGGCCTGATCCTGGGCCACCCACGTATGGTACGCTGGATGATACACCGGCGGGCACGGAAGTGTGCCGTCGACGTAGCCCTCCAGGTAGCGGCTCCGAAGGAGCGGCAGCACCTGTGCACGCCAAGACAAGTAATTGTCGGGCGTGAGCTTCACCGGGATGAGGTGCGAGAAGTAGAAGGGCGACGGCAGCGCAACATGATCAGCGTGAGGGGATGGCTGAGGCGCATAGTAGCCCATCGGTGGCGCCGTCTCCATGGACGGTGCAGGGGCAGCAGGCGCCGCACCATCATACGCTGACGACGAGTAGGCGCCGTAGGTCGGTGCAGGTGGGGCCCCAAAGGGCGACGCAGGTGGGGCCCCGTAGTGCGGCACCGTAGGCGCGGCGTAGGGCTGCAGAGGCGGCGCACCATAGGGAGGCGCCAACCAGGAGGACGGCGGCGTCGGTAGGGCCCCATAGGCAGGAGGGCCGTAGTGCGACGCGGGCGGGGCGCCGTAGGCCGACGCGGGAGGCGCGCCGTAGATCGGCGCGGGCGGGGCGCCATAGGTCGGTGTCGGGTGAGCGCCGTAGGGGGCGGGCACGGGGCCACGAGGGGGTGGCGGCGCGGCCACGTTGGTCGAGGCAGACGGGCCGCCGGAGGAGGCCGGCGGCGGCGGATCGCCCCCCGCACCAGGCCCGACGGCAGGCGGCGGCTGCACCGATCCCATCGAGGGCTGCACCGGAGGAGCGGACCCAGGGGAGCGAGACTGCCACCACGCGAGGGGAGTGGAGACGAGGAAGGGCGAGGCAGGGGCGGAGGCCGTCGCGGCGGAAGGGGCGGCGGCGGCAGCTAGGGCCAGCGCGGCTGTGGATGAGGCGGCGGCTAGGGGTAGGGCAGCAGAAGACGACATCGTAACCTAATCTGATACCATGTAAAACAATGTGTTTGGGAAACTGCTCGACACCCTAAACGTGGGTGCGTCTGTCTCATTATATAGAAGTACTAAGAGGTGTAGTACAAGTCATACACAGTTATATACAGACATGCTACGTATATACAGTCTAACACCACGCTCTTGTGATATACCTTCTACCGCGATTTCAACACTTGGGTCCAAGAGCGTCGTGCTGCTACATGTAGGTCATCATCCGACGATACAAGAGCCATTCTGGAGTACTTTAGCAACCTGAACTCACAAGGAGCTATGGAAGAGAGCTCGACCGATGAGGCCAATAATAGCTAGGCACCGGAGACTCAAGTGAATCGACTTGCATGTAATTTTTGACCAAGAAGAACAAAGATGACGCTAAAATTGGGTGTTAGTACGAGTTGAGAAATTGAGTTGTATTATCCCGCATTCCCAAAAACTTTGTTATAAAATTTCAAACATATCATATTTCTATCAAGTTTTGAGCATCCAAAGGTGTAATTGGTGCACCCCATGGGGCTCCCAGGGTGATCCAGTGTTGTGTACCGTCCGATCGGCCCTTCAGGGGGACATGTGGGCCATTGGTAGTTGGTAAGACTATTTTTTCCACCTCTGCAGTAAAATAATGGTCAGTTGCATGCACCCGATTTGCCTACACGGACTTGTGCTGCCCAGGATCCTTTGGTTCTCGTCGGGAAACGGCTGGTCCCGCACGTCGGCCTCATGGGTGCAATTCCCGTTGGCTTGTACGCGGGGTTGCTCGTCTGGCGGGGGCATTAGTTTCATGCGAGCCCCACGAGCCGGTGGTCAAAAAGCCCAACGGAACGGTTTCACGGAGCGGTTTCCAGCCAACATCCTTGCATCCATGGCTCATGACAGCAAAGTGAGAAGAGAATATTTTTCCTTCAAGGAGGCTCCAACCTCCCTCTATAAGTATGGCCCCATGGATTGGAAGCCGCGTGCGGGTATCACGTGCGTGACTTGTGACTTTGGACTTTGGCTTCAGCGACGAGAGGAGAGGGGGTGCCACTCACTCACTTGGATGGAGATGGCGGTCGCCGATTTCAACAGCGGTGAGGCATGGCGTGTAGATCGCGATAATAAAAAAGCCGTCCTCGGCGCCTGATCTCCGAATTCTAACCAGCAGGTACTTGTGTTTAGTCATCGACCAAGAGCTCTCTCTCCACAAGTGCACAGCCCCCCCCTCTAACACCGGTTTGGAGGGCCCTCTAACAGCGGTTGTAGAACCGCTGTTGAGGGTTCGGTGTTAGAGGGGCCCCTCCTTTAACACCGGTTCTTATACGAACCGGTGTTAAAGGGTGGCGCACGTGGGGCTGCCGCAGCGCTCAGCCCCCCCTTTAACACCGGTTCGTAACAGGTTCTGTGCCGCGGCAGGAAAAAGAGATAAATCTCTGCCGTGACAGGAAAACGGCCTAAATCTCTGCCGCGGCAGAAAAACGGCCTAAATCTTCTACCGCGGCAAAGTTATGCCGCTGCCCCGTTCTGGGCGTATTTCTGCGGCGCGGCGGGGACGGGGAGGGGGGAGGGGGGAATCGATCGGGAGCGGTATATATACATACATCATCGTCAGTACATACGAGTACATGAATAATTAAGAAACTATTATTATACACAAACATCGCAATTGTGTGGTATTCTCCGTAAACGTTGAAGCATCAAGTACAAGACAAACACGTTCAAGCATGAACCCCGCCAGGCGTTTTTGGATATCTAGGAGTTCTCCGCCAGGCGTGACGACCTCATCAAGTATGAACCCCGTCAATTCCGGTTGAATGGCTCGTATGCGGTCAAATGGTAGGAGTTGGTCCCGCATCCGTTCGATCTGAATATATATATGAAGAATGGGGTCAATATATATATAAGAATAAAACTCAACACAATTGATGGTAATAAAATAATGTTGTGTACTTTGTTTACTTACTCTAAGTTGTTCTAGTGCGGCTTGGCCCATCGCACATATCGTGTTGCGAATGAACTCGCAAACATAGTACCCACATAAGTTATTGCCGTGTCCCTGATGCGCGCACTTTACAAGAATAGAGAGTTCAATCAAAATAATAATCAATAAAGCATGATATAATGGAATTGGAAGCAGAATCAAAGAGATACGCAGACCTAGCTAACTAGTATTACTTACATTTTGGTCTACAAATTTTAGTTCTTCTGACCATTCACCCACGGACCAAACCCTGTCCGGCAAAGAAAATGGATAAAGGAGTAATTTAATTACTTGTTGTCACGAAAGTTGCTGATCTAGTGCGATAATATGATTGAAATTACCTCTAGAGCATCTCTCTAAAGTCTGCCCATAGCTCTTTTTCTTTTCGTAACGAGTCCATGACAAGGACTTTTCCTGAGTCGGGTTGAATGACTAGCAGAATAAAGTGGAACCTATGCACGCATAACTCATCATCAGTTACACTTAACATCGAGTAAGCCGAAACAGAATGTGTACAAGAGAGGGTAACAGTACTCACGAGAAGTTGTAAGGCAATAGTATTTCCCTTTTGGTTTGTTGTCTCAGTAAAGACCTTAGCAAGTAATCTTCTGTTTGCCCGGGTTTGGTTCTTATCACTTCTTCATGAACTCTATTTGGGTCAACGAACCCAATGTCAAAAGGGCCTCCTTTCATGCATTCCATAACCTTTTTCCTGCATAATAGTATATACATATATGGTGAGCATATATATACATGCAATTAATGAAGTGAATGAGATGAGATAGAAATTACAGAAATAGTACTTACACACAATAAAGGTTGATGGCATCTTTGTCGAGTTCCTTCTGATTGAATAGAAAATGCAAGTCTTGAATGTTGAAGTCGATCTCGTCGTCTCCGCACAAGAAAATCTGATCTCTTATATGCGCCGTGATCCATTCTTCCTTTCTCGTCTTGCAGAAATCAAGGTACCACTTGTGCAATCTTCGCATCTTTGTTGGTAGATTCTTGAGGTCCTCTTTCTTGACGAGATTCTTCCCATACTTCCATGGCTGTATGGGGTTGGCATCGCATTTGGGCAAGTTGTCTTCCATGATGTTCAAGTATGCAATGTAAGTCATCCCATCTCATTGGCCTTTCTTTGTAGCTCTGCCTCGTAATCATTTACGGGAGGAGCGTCCCGTGTGTCGAACACTTGGAGCGGGGCGCATGATTGGTTTTATTGCTCTCCGAGCATGGGAACTGTTTTCTGGGGTGCCGCACGGCTGCTACTTTCAGTCTCCCTACGGCACCTTGCATCCCCCTTCAAAATCTGGCGCTCGTAGTCCGGCACAAGTGGGGTTTCAGGTTTCAAAAGATTTTTGTAAAACTTCTCCACCACCGCCGGATCTATTTTCGCCTTTGGCTCGGCCCGTCTAGGTGCAAAGAATTTCTTGACCTCTTCTTCCGAGATCCTATTGGTCTCCTCGTCGCTGCGATTCCACGGTAAAACCGGCAATGGCTTGGCGAAAGGCTGCGGGACGTAGTTTTTTGAACTCTTTGGCGTACGGTTTCCTGCGGATTTCTTTGTGGCAGTGCTAGTGATGCTCTTCGTGGCAGTGCTCTTCCGCTTACGCTGAGGAGATGGCTGAAGCGCCGGAGATGGCTGGCGCGCCGGAGATGGCTGGCGCGCCGGAGATGGCTACCGCGCAGGAGATGGCTGAAGCGCCGGAGATGGCTGGCGCGCCGGAGATGGCTGGCACGCCGGAGATGGCTACCGCGTAGGAGATGGCTGAAGCGCCGGAGATGGCTGCCGCGCAAAAGATGGCTAGAGCGGCTCAGACTACTGACGTTGCGGAGACGGCGGGGGTGCCAGTGGCCTCCAATTTGGAAGCACGATGTGTTCCTTCTTCCAAAGAATGGTTGTTTTCACTGCAAATTTGAGTTGAGTTTCCCCTTCACCTATAGCATGGTCAAGCTGTGCTTCCTCATATTCCTTCACAACCTCATCCACCGCGACAATAGCATAGCCATCTGGAATCGGTCGGCAATGGTAAGTTCCACCAGCTACAGGAGGTAAGGCATAGCCGACAGCCACCTTAATGGATAAGCCCATTAATCTCACATGCAGCTCAGCGTGTTCGCTCTCCGTGATCTCATCCACGGGGTATCGAGGACCCGCCATTTCAAGCGTGGGCTGCACGTTCTCCGTGGAAGCCACACTGCTTTTCCGCGCAGAGTCTGGGCCGCCGGCAGCTTCCAATGCAGGCTCTTCATGCCGCTGAGATGGGCCGGCTTGATGGTTTCACAGTATTCACATTTCGCGCCTTCAGCGCCACAAGTGCATGTTCTGTCTGTGTCATCCGCTCTGTACGCTCTTTTTCTTTTCTGCCGCGCCATCTGTAAGATTCGCTCCACTCGGCAAACCCATCCTTCCACGTCATACCCCCTGTGTCTCGTTCATGTCCAGGGTGTTCTTTTTTACCGATGGCGCGTGTGAGCTGGTCATTCTCTCTGTCAGGATGGAAGGTCCTGGCGGCTGTTTCCTCGTATGCCGTGATGAGTTTAGTGACGGGTTTGGCAAGGAGTGTTGGGAAGATACACAATCTGCTTTACGGGTCCAACCTTGCCCCGATTTCGTAGAACCAAGTCTTTGCACGTAGGTCCCACCCATCTGTCTGGAGTGTGATCCCTCTAGCGCGCAGGGCCTTCTCAGCTTCCTCCCACTTAGGCCTGTGAGATATATAGCCACCTGACCCCGTCCTCTGGTCATATTCCTTCTTCTGGGCATTTAGCGTATTGGTTTCTGACCTCTTTTTAGCTATAGCACCTTCCTTATATGCCACAAATTCGGGCCAGTGAGGTCTTATCTTCGCATAATATGCGTCTTCGAAATTTGGAGTCTCGCGAGCTTTGACAAATTTGTTCAATTTTGTCTTCCAGTTGCGGAAAGCGTCAGCCATCTTCTTTAGAGTCCACTCTTTGACCTTTTCCTTTATAACCGGTTTGTTTTCATCCTCCTCTGGCGGAAGGGTGAAATTTACCAACAATGAATTCCAAAGCGTTTCTTTGGATCTTTCATCGACAAAGGTACCGTCGCCCTTCTTTGGCTTATTCCAATATTCAATTATGATTGGGATTTGGTCCCTAACAAGAACTCCAGCCTGACGTACAAATTTGTCTGCGGCCTTCTTGGGCTCCATCGGCCTGCCATCAACACGGACTGCTTTGATCGTGAACTTTGCACGATCTTTCAACCGATGGCTCGCGCCTCGCTTGCTCTTTTTCGTAGAAGAAGATGGTTGCTGGCTGGTCGATCCAGAGGGCTAAAAGAAGAAAGAAGCGTTAATTAATACATGTAGAAGAAGATTGTTGGTGGAAGTCAGCAGAGGCTTAATCAATGCATATACCTCGCCGGACTTTGTAATCACTAAATTGCATTCACCGGAGTCTTCATCTTCTCCATGACTACTTGAGCTGTCATCATGTCCCTCCAAGTTCAGATATTGTGAGGTGTCCTCATCGATAATGTTCTCCATTATTTCTTCTTCTTCAAGGTTTCTACTAAGTGGATCCATAGTTTCTAAAACAATAATATTATCTAGAGTAAGAGAGTAAACATTCAAGTGGACTTGGATTCATACACAAATATACATATTATTCATACAAAAATACACAAATAAATACACAAATGAAATTAAAACCCTAAGGATGCTTGATCATTCTAAACAAGTTCCGAGGGGTCCAAACCCTAATTCGGAGAAATCCCGGATGCATATGAGAGGGTCTAGCTATAGTGGCTGACCGGAGGATGCTCCAGAAAGCGGCGGCTGGCGGCGTTGGAGAGCGACCTAGGGCGCGCGAGGTAGCGTGATGCGGCCTACCTAAAACGGGCGTTGTTCAAAAGAGGAGGCCGAGGCAAGCATTATAGTGGCGGCGCCGCCTCAGTATGGTCACCGGAGCGACGGCAGCGACGACAAACAACTTGGCAGAACAAATACAATGTGGAGGGGATATCCCTTTTATAAAGTAGATCAAAATAAGCAAGAAAAACCGCGGAGAACCTAAACTTGCCACCGAAGTCAATGAGCCAAGATCAGGATGAGTCAGGGCTCCACAACGACGCCCCTAAGAGGGTAACGACCAACGAGACCAATGGTAAAGGGTTTTCACCCGGAGCCCTGTGACGAAGAAGGTAGCAGCATCGGTGGCCCCAGAGCGGTAACGGTACCCGCAAAGAGCTGCCGAAGCCAAAACGTCGCCAACAGCAAATCCTCCCGACGCCCTCTCCTCGCCATCCACATGACCGAGGGGAGAAGCCACGACGCTCGCCAAAGAGCTTCCCGCGCAGTCCACCTTCTAAGGCCGCCACCCCGACATCCGTGAACTCTAGCCACCACTCCGACCAAGGACACATCGCATCGCCGAAGAGAGGGACGGGTAGCTGTCACGGACTTGCAGACATCGAGGCACCCGACAGTGTGGGAGAGGGGAACTTCCCTCCATCACCTGCGGTGTGCCGTCTGGACGCCCCAATCGACCCCATCAGCTCCGCCGATGTGCTGCTGTAGCCGTGCCGTCGTTGCCAGCGGACACCTACAACCCGAGAAGGACCATACCCCGACATCGCTTGCATACCGCCATGGCCACCACCGGAGCTCTGGTCGAGCTCGTCCGGAGCTCGCACCACCTAGGCCGCCCCCGCAGCCGAGAGGGGAGGCCGTCCCCGTACCGCCTGGGCCTGGGCCAGGGCCATCCCCCACTGCTCTGGCGTCGCCCACCGCCCAGACACCAAGGACTGCGTCGCCGCCACTGAAAACTACCGGGAAACAGGTGCCACCGCGAGCTCTAGAAACACCACTGTCTCCATGTGCAAGGTGCTCATCGGGACAGCAACGCAGCGCGAAAGGGAGGAAACAGAGGGGACCAGGAGGTCCGCTAGCTCACCACGAGCACAACGGTGGGGTTCTTGTAGGCGCCGGCATCGTCGGCGGCTTCGGTGTTGGCGCGCGCGGTGGTGGTGGCGGTGTTGGCGCGCGCGGTGGCGGTGGCGGCCGACGCGAGGGCGGCGAAGGCGAGGGCGAGGGCGGCGACGGCGAGGGCTGGACGGCGCCGGCGGCTCTCCTCTGTTTCCTCTGCGCGACTTTCGATCTGGATGGGGGGAAGAAGGAAGGGGAAGGCCCACATTTAATACCCCCCTTTAACACCGATTCGGGGTTGGAACCAGTGATAAAGGGGAATTGTTACATACACCCTTTAACACCGGTTCCAGCCCCGAACCGGTGTTAAAGGTGTGCTAACGATCTCTCTTTAACACCGGTTCGTGCTGGAACCGTGTTAAAGGGGGCATTTATTTCATGCATTAAAGGGGTGGGGGCATTTATAATTCAAAAATAGGATATGAATTTAGAAAATTCATATCTTATTCATTTCAACTCAGAAAAATATGAATAATATATCATAATTTTCATAAAAATAATATCTATCCATTCATGTAAAAACATTTTATATTTACTTTAGATGAAAATTTTCAAAATGATTAAAACACTTACATATAAATTTTGATTATTCAATTCAAACAAAAATAAATTGTCAAATCCTAAAACTTTGAACATAAGAAATATTAAGCATCTAAAAAGGAATTTAACCCTATTTTATTAGAGCAAATCATATTTTATTTTGTATTAACATTTTTGAATTGATTGGTATTTAAATGCCGCATCTTTTGTATACACTTGAATCTGACAAAGCCTCGCTCAACTTGCATTGGATTTTTGATAAAATAGCATATTGTGAACCTAAAAATGATTTTTGTAAAAAATCATGAGCATCGTATCATGTACCTGTAGTTCATATCTGACCCACTTCCTGCCGATTCGCAGAATTTTTCTTTTCACCAGAGATGGACGGAAAGGTTTCAGATCCCCCTGTTGGTACATTGTCCATATAAGGTGGTCTAGTATTTTTGTAAAATGTGGTGGTGGTTTTTTGAATTAGCCATTTGGTGGTTGCTTCACAAAACCGTCCGTTTTTATGCTCGGAAAATGGAAAATGCCTTTTTGGTGCGATAAAAAGGATAACTTCCTCTTGCAACATTGTTTGCCATGCCATGATGCACATGTATGCACAATATGGCCATATTATCACAAACTATGCCTTGATTCTAGCCATAACATTGGTCATTTGACGCGAAAGCCAAGAAACCTCGAATGAGATAGGTCATTTTGTGAAGGTTTTTTTGAGACATAATAAATATACCAAGTTTGAGATTTTTCCTTCTAACTATGTCACATAATAAAACACCACGCGAAGGTTTCGCACTGTTATCTTTTTCTATTTTTTTATCCCCGTTTTAAACTATCGTCAAACTTTGTCGAACAACGGGCATGAAGATTCTTAGCTTGGGGCCAAGCCTCGCTCAACTTGCATTGGATTTTTGATAAAATAGCATATTGTGAACCTAAAAATGATTTTTGTAAAAAATCATGAGCATCGTATCATGTACCTGTAGTTCATACCTGACCCACTTCCTGCCGATTCGACAGGAATTTGTCTTTTTCACCAGAGGTGGACGGAAAGGTTTCAGATCCCTCTGTTGGTACATTGTCCATATAAGGTGGTCTAGTATTTTTGTAAAATGTGGTAGTGGTTTTTTGAATTAGCCATTTGGTGGTTGCTTCACAAAACTGTCCGTTTTTTATGCTCGGAAAATGGAAAATGCCTTTTTGGTGCGATAAAAAGGAAAACTTCCTCTTGCAACATTGTTTTCCATGCCATGATGCACATGTATGGACAATATGGCCATATTATCACAAGCTATGCCTTGATTCTAGCCATAACATTGGTCATTTGACGCGAAAGCCAAGAAACCTCGAATGAGATAGGTCATTTTGTGAAGGTTTTTTTTTGATACATAATCAATATACCAAGTTTGAGATTTATCCTTCTAACTATGTCACATAATATAACACCACGCGAAGGTTTCGCACTGTTTCGATCTTTTTTTATTTTTTTATCCCCGTTTTAAACTATCGTCAAACTTTGTCGAACAACGGGCATGAAGATTCTTAGCTCGGGGCCAAGCCTCGCTCAACTTGCATTGGATTTTTGATAAAATAGCATATTGTGAACCTAAAAATGATTTTTGTAAAAAAATCATGAGCATCGTATCATGTACCTGTAGTTCATACCTGACCCACTTCCTACCGATTCGGCAGGAATTTGTCTTTTTCACCAGAGGTGGACGGAAAGGTTTCAGATCCCCCTGTTGGTACATTGTCCATATAAGGTGGTCTAGTATTTTTGTAAAATGTGGTGGTGGTTTTTTGAATTAGCCATTTGGTGGTTGCTTCACAAAACCGTCCGTTTTTTATGCTCGGAAAATGGAAAATGCCTTTTTGGTGCGATAAAAAGGAAAACTTCCTTTTTGCCATGCCATGATGCACATGTATGCACAATATGGCCATATTACCACAAACTATGCCTTGATTCTAGCCATAATATTGGTCATTTGACGCGAAAGCCAAGAAACCTCGAATGAGATAGGTCATTTTGTGAAGTTTTTTTTAAGACATAATCAATATACCAAGTTTGAGATTTTTACTTCTAACTATGTCACATAATATAACACCACGCGAAGGTTTCGCACTGTTTCGATCTTTTTTTATTTTTTTATCCTCGTTTTAAACTATCGTCAAACTTTGTAGAACAACGGGCATGAAGATTCTTAGCTCGGGGCCAAACCTCGCTCAACTTGCATTGGATTTTTGATAAAATAGCATATTGTGAACCTAAAAATGATTTTTGTAAAAAATCATGAGCATCGTATCATGTACCTGTAGTTCATATCTGACCCACTTCCTACCGATTCGGCAGGAATTTGTCTTTTTCACCAGAGGTGGACGGAAAGGTTTCAGATCCCCCTGTGGGTACATTGTCCATATAAGGTGGTATAGTATTTTTGTAAAATGTGGTGGTGGTTTTTTGAATTAGCCATTTGATGGTTGCTTCACAAAACCGTCTGTTTTTTATGCTCGGAAAATGGAAAATGCCTTTTTGGTTCGATAAAAAGGAAAACTTCCTCTTGCAACATTGTTTTCCATGCCATGATGCACATGTATGCACAATATGGACATATTATAACAAACTATGCCTTGATTCTAGCCATAACATTGGTCATTTGACGCGAAAGCCAAGAAACCTCGAATGAGATAGGTCATTTTGTGAAGGAGATAGAACTGGAATTAAAATACAGAATGCAACTAATAGTAAGTTACATAAAGCACGACTGAAAATTAAGATACATAAAAGAACTAAAAATTAAGATACATGGCCAGATTAAGTAACAATCGGCCGAACTTGTTTCGGAATGTTGGAGTGATTCAGTCATGCTCCTGTCTACACCTGTAATACTCGCCACTGTAGTCGTCGTACTCGCCGCCGCCGTCATCGCTGTCGTCGTCGGGGTCGCCGTAATTGAACCTTGAAGGCTGAGTACGCATGGGCTGGACTTGAGGGTAGCGCAGACGGGGGTTAGAGTCAGCGGCAGTGTCATAGTCCATGACGCTCTGGAGAGTCCGACCGCGCCACCATAGCCTACGGCCGGCCTCGTTGAAGTTCGGAGGAGGTGGGCCGTCCTCCTCGTGCCTGACGAGCGCCCTCTCACGCCGATCCACGAAGAAGGCTTCCCAAGTAGGGAAATAGTCGGGATGCCATCTAGGATTCCTCCGCTGCTCCGGCATGAGCTCGAAGTAGTAGTGGTTCGTGATGGCCATCCGGCGCGCCACACCTAGAGGGACAGGAGGAACCGGCACACCTCCGGCGCTCAGCATCCAGCCGACGGGGACACAGTAGCCCGGCGGGTAGGGGTAGTTCGAGGCGCAAAGCGCCAACGCCTCCCTGGTGGTTAGTGCTACGGTGGAAGCCATGTGAAAGAGTGATGAGGTTGCAGATATGAGTCTAGAGATGTGCAATGACAATGGAGGCCAACCCTACATATATATATAGTGAAGAACTGGCAGGAAGAATTGGAGGGAAGAACTGGCGGGAAAAAATGGTGGGAAGAAAAAAGGCGGGAAGAAAAATGGCGGGGAAAAATGGCGGGAAGAAAAATGGAGGGAAGAAACAGAAGGAAGAAAAATGGCTCATTTAATACATATACTGTTAACAGAAGTAATATGACATTGTTCTAAAAATGGGACGGTTGGAGGGATTTCACCAACCGGGGTGAGTGTCGACATTATGTCGTGCAGCGTGTACCTTGTCCCGGATGGTGTCACCAACCGGGACTAAAGATGAACCTTTAGTCCCGGTTGGAGACACCAACCGGGACAAAACACGAGTCAGCACTAATAATAGGGGTGAGTGTCGACATTATTTCGTAAGTGTCGACACTATGCCGAGCTGCTTGCACTATAAATAGGCATCCTTGTGAGTCCAGTCCTCCAGCCAGTTTGAGGCATCTCCAAGATGGTTTTCGAGAGCAGGGACACCACTATGGCCAGTTTCAGGGAGATGCCTACGGAGCCCAGTCCTCCGGCATCTCCGAGAAACTGGTCATAGAGGCACTCCCTAATATGTGAAATTAGTTAGCTCCCAGGTGTATTGATCTAGTTAGAGAAGTTACAAGCTGCTAGATGGTTTTAGAGAGCACGGACACCACTACGACCAGTTTCAGGGAGATGCCACCGGATCCCAGTCCTCCGGCATCTCCAAGAAACTGGTCATAGAGGCACTCCCTAATATGTGACCGCGCGCGTTTGGAGATCAGATCTTAATGGTAAGTACGAATCGGGATAACTTCTTCTCATAGTCCCGGTCCAGCCACAAAACAGGACTAACACTCAAGACATTTATTAATATTAAAAACTGATACTACAAAACCGGGACTAAAGTCCCCCTATATATAGTCCCGGTCAATCCACAAACCGCGAAAGATATCCTTCGGTCAAGCCACAAACCGCGAAAGACATGAACTAGAGTTACATATTATGAGCATGAACTTCTTGGCATATGTCCTTCCTTATGATCGCTTCAGACGTAACCATGGAGCATCTTCTTTACTTAACGGAATGCTTGGGTCAGTTTTCACTGTGAAGGGCGGAATTTCATTAAACTTATTATAATCTTCTGACATGTCTGTCTTGTCCTCGATTCCCATGATGTTTCTTTTCCCTGAAAGAACTATGTGACGCTTTGGCTTATCATATGATGTATTCGTTTGCATATTTTTCTTTTTTTTTGGTCAGGAGGACATGTCCTTCACATAGAAAACCTGAGCCACATCATTGGCTAGGACGAATGGTTCGTCTAAGTTCTTGTCTACCTTCATAAGATTGTTGAGATCCACCATTGTCATTTCGTACTTCTTGTCTACCTCAACCCCTCCTCCTGTTAGCTTGACCCATTTGCATCAAAACAAGGGGACCTTAAAATTAGGTCCATAGTCAAGTTCCCATATCTCCTCTATGAACCCATAATACGTGGTCTTTTGCCCATTGTCTTCTGCTGCATCGCGGTTTTACACCACTATTTTGGTTGGTGCTCTTTTTATCTTGGCCTATCGTGTAAAATGTATTCCCATTTATCTCGTACCCTTGGAAAGTACATACAGTCGAAGATGGTGTCCTGGCCAACAAGTACAACTGATCCCCAATAGTGGTGTTATTCGTGAGAAGTCTTTGCAGCCAGCCGCCAAAACTCGCCATGTGTTCACTTATAATCCATTCATCAGACTGCCCCGGGTGTTTAGGGCGTATTAAATTCTTGTGTTCATTGATATACGGGGCAACCAAGATAGATCTTTGTAAAACCGTGTAGTGTGCTTGATTGAGAGAATGCCCGTCCCTACATATCATTGCTTTACATCCTAGGGTGCCTTTTCCACGCAGTCTCCCCTCATGTCGTGATTCTGGAACACCAATCGCCTTAAGGCCAGGAATAAAATCAACACAGAACTCATGACCTCCTATGTTACATAGCACTTGGAGATGCTTCCTTCTGGCCTAGCATGGTTATGAACATATTTCTTTAAGACTCCCATATACCTCTCAAACGGGAACATATTGTGTAGAAATTTTGGATTAGCATTGTGACCATGGTTTGCATTAGCCACAACGATGAAATTTTGGAGCCCCGTAATGTACTCGGAAGTGCGGCGGTCATCGTACATCCATTGTCGGTTCATCTGCATTAATATATAGTATATATCAAAAAATTAATAGGGAGATGACCATTTATATATATAGTACATCAATGACACATGAAAGGATAGTTGCCGACCTCGACCGAGAAGGAAAGAGCAACGAGAAAACTTATTTTGAGCTCTCAGGCATTTCACCGAACACCTCTTGTGCATATGAAAAAAACACAAACTAGCACACTTCACACCCTCTTGCTAGGCTCCAAAATGAGATAGTGAAAAAATGGAAGAGTGGGGTGTGGGCTGCGGTGTCTTATATAGCCCGCCCCCTTTAACACCGGTTCAAGCCACGAACCGGTGTTAAAGGGGGCCAAATCTGGTGCAGGGTCCTTTAACACCGGTTCGTGCCATGAACCGGTATTAAAGGGGGGCTCCTTTTTGCTGCACGGGCCACGCTGGTACGGGCCCCCCCTTTAACACCGGTTCGTAGAAGAACCGGTGTCAAAGCCCATTTCTAGGATCAACAAAAGGCCTCGTTTCCACTAGTGCTCTCTGATTTTTCATCATTTAGATTCTGGCATATTCGCCCAAAGTTCGTCCGTATCGCCCATATTCTCCCAAAGTTCGTCCATAGAGACCATATTCGCCCAAAATTCGGGCATATTCGCCCAAAGTTCGTCCGTACGCCCAAATTTCACCCAAAGTTCGCCCATAGTTTGTCCATATCACCCATATTCGCCCAAAGTTCATCCATATCGACCATATTCGCCCAAAGTTCGCCCATATTCCCCCAAAACCGCTTATATTCGCCCAAAGTTTGCCCAAAGTTTGCCAAAATTTGTTAATTTTTTGTCAAACTTGGGAACTCGCCTAGGAACACGAGTAGGAAACTCGGTGTTCCCAGTCCAAAAATGAGTTTCGTCTGGCCAGAATTTGGTCTGAATTTGGGCCTGGGTTCGTCCAACGAGTGGAGATGCTCTTATTGGCGTGGTGCTTGCGCGAGAGAGAGAAAAGAAAAAGTACCTTTTTTTTCTTGAGCGCGAGCGACCGCGAAGGAAGGTAGGATCAAGAGCGGAAGATTGTTTTCTCCTTTTTTCCTCATTCATGAATTGTTTTCACGACTTGCTGCTGGCCTTTGCATGCCCGCGCGTGAGAGAGAGAAAAATAAAAGGAAATGACCAGATGCATGCATGCGTCGCAAAATGATCGGGGATGTCGAGAAATAAGGAAGGAGGCAATCCAATCGTGTGACCGTCCTTGGCTCACTGGTGTCACATCCCAAAAATATTAAACTTGGATCATTAAACTCTAATCATCAGAATTAGGGTTAACAAAAACTTTTCCAACTAAAACTATGAAAGCATTTATATGTGTGTGTATTAAAACTTGGATTCTTTTGAATTGCCATGATTCTATGTTCCTTTGCTTGTAAAATGATTCTTAGATGAAATAAACATCATCTAAACAATCCCCAAACTTTTCTCAAAGACAAACAACTCAAAATGAACAAATTAAGTGAATGGTCAGTTTGGCCAAATTAACTCCCATGCCTATTTTGGCTATCTCTAATTTTCAAAACTCAATAGAGACATGTATGGATCTTTGCACCCCTTGATAGTACTCATAACAGGGTACCAAGGGCCACTTTGTGATCATCCAGAAACATTCAAATGCTAAGTTTAAATGACATTTTAAAATTGAATCTATATCATATGGGAAGATCCCACTATTTCAAAAACCACTCAAACCAACTCAATTTTCAAAACCCAAGCATCCACAGACTCCCCAGTACATGCCTAGCACACCCACCAAAATCTTTTCAAAATTCAAAAATATAAGTTTCTTGCGGCCATTTCATCAAACAGGTTGCAGATCCAAATCAACAAAATCAAAAACACTATGTTGAGCAGTGTTTTGGGTCCACCTTGTTCCCTCTCTGGTTGCACCTAGCCTCAGTAGATCATCTAGAACCCTTAACTAACCACTAGCACCACTGTGAGCTTGCCAATGTCATCAATGGTGAGTAGGCCGATCCTCACCATGTCACCCTAGTGTGGACAGCAAGCTAGGAGAAGAACTAGCCATGCCAACCTTGTTTGGGAGGTAGCCCATGCCTCACCTCCCCCTCTCGACCAGCCCTAGCTCAAGGACCAAGACCAGAACCGCCAGGAACGCCACACCCGTGCCGCTGTCGACCATGCCGACGCGCACCGCAGAGCACACATCGTTCCCACGCAACCCGACCACCTCGAGCCCTCGCCGCGCGCCAGCATGCACCCCACCGTCCCAGGAGACCACCAGACATGTTCATTTGATCGCCCGTACCCCGTAGCCACCGCTCGCCGCGAAGTTCGCCGCCTCTGCCTCGCAGAGCACCGCACGTTCCCGACCATTTTCCACCGCCCCTACACGCGCATTCAAGGTCTAGAGCATCGCCAGGAGACCACCCGTCGATCGCCAACCGCATCCATGCCTCTAGCCGCCCGTAGCCGTGTCGCCACTGTCGCCTGCCCATCCCTCTCGGTCTCGCCGTCGAGCCTATAAAAGGAGACGACCCCCGCTCGATTTCTTCACACCATCTCACTTCCCTCACCTCAGTGAGCATTCCACCCCTTAGCCGGAGCAAGGCGAGCAGCGCATCGCCGGAATTGCGCCGGAGCAGGCCGCCTCTAGAGGAGAAGGGTGCCGTTGATTTCGACCACCCCCGGAGCTGCCACAACCACCCCTGAGTTTGTCGTCGTCGACTTCGTCATTTGCCCGCCTCGCTGTCGTCACTGGAGCCCCGGTATGCCCCCTATGCACCCCCACCATACCGCTAGGGTTCGAGCTCGCCGGTGACATGTTCATCGTCGACGACGACCCTTAGTCGTTGATCTCACTTCTAATCCAACGCACCATATCGCCCCATACCGCTTCGCGTGTTATGAGCCGCTGACCAGTAGACCCCCTGTCAGCTGAGCCCCGCGCTGCGGATTGACACTGAGCCGGCCCATTAACATTTCCCGCGCAGCCTAAGCGTTTGAATTTACATTTTTCTATTTTAATTCAAACATAGTTCTGTACCTAGTTTCAAAAATCAACCCATCTCGATTCAGTAAGCCAAATTGCATGAAACCAATTTTGTTAGAAAGGTATTGAAATGCTTAATCCAAGCCCATTGGATTCAAATCATTTAGATCTGTAGATCAACCTTGGTAAAAATAACAAGTCAGAAGCTTTTCTACATTCAAATATTTTTCAAACTTCAACCATAATAGGTTTTGAGTTGATTCCAACTCTCAAAAATCACATTTGATCATACCTTTCAGAATATATAAAAACATATGGGTTTACTTATATAAATAATGTTCAAGTAATAAAAGGATGCCACATAGGCATTTCTAGTCACTTTATTTAATTGAAATAAAAGGTTAAACCTTATTAAATTGTGACACCACTTTAAATCACATTTCCATGTACTGCAATATGTGGTGATGACATGTGTCAACATGATCCCATGTTTGGTTTGGAGAATATTAAATCTTAATTAGTTTTTCAATGAGTAGAAATTACTTTTCTCAAATTAAAATAAAAAGGACCAATGCTTTATTCTTGTAATATTAGTGATGATGATAGATCATCTATAGTACCCCTTTGTGTGATGATTGAAAATAGTTAAGTATTTTTTGGTGATTGTGTACCTCGTATTTAATTATAGACGCTAGTACCGACCAAGGATACGAGGAGGAAGGAGGATACTACGAAGAAGAAGCCGAGGAAAACTTCAACCACTACTCTGCACAAGGCAAGCTATTAACTGAGCAAGCTAACACTTGCAAGATACTTTACCTATGCAAGCCTAATACTACTAGTTGAATGTGCAAGCTACTACTTGCTTGTTACCATGCCAACTATATGCCTTAATCATATGTGATCATACCCACTTGATAAACCAATCCTAGTTTTATTTGCAAGCTTTATACTTTATTTCTTTATCAAAGCTTTCTCGTAGAGTTACTTAAGTAAATTGTAGATTCTAGGAAGATAATGGAAGGTTGCATAAAGAGCATTAAATTTGGCCTAAGCTAGATAAGCTTGATATCATCCTAAGGCATGAGATTGAACTTAGTTAAACTCCATTGGTTTACCACCCCTCATTAGTACTTACCCCACTTGTAGATGCTAGTGCTAAGCATAAAACTTGATCAACTTTAGATGGGAATACTTGGTGAAAATGGTTATGAAAACCTTAGAATGATGAGTCATTATACTGAGATGTTTTGACATGTGTTCCCAAACACCAGATGATTTGATGATGAAAATATTAAGTCATGAGCCTTAGCCCTTTATAAAACTGATGGTTGTCTGTATGCGATACCATTCCAATTTTACCGTACAACCACGATACCCGAGAATTGGGTAGGGCTTGACTGGAAACTTATATACCTTAGTATGGATTCCCTCACGGCCAAGGTCTGAGATGAGGCTACCTTGTGAAGATTGTCCACCTGTGCAGTACCCAAGATGACAGTTGGTCATGGTTGGGTGGCCAAACTCACAGGAGAGGTGCCTATACTAGGGCGTGTAATTGAAAGGTTAGGATTGATTATCCGCATACTAAGTATGGTGAATTCAGGATTTGTTCCTGACGGATGTATCGAATGTTGTGGTGAAAGTGTACAATCTCTACAGAGTGTCAAACTATTCGAATAGCCGCGTCCGCGGTTATGGACAGTTGGAGTGGCCATACTATTCCCCCGTCAGATGTCTTCAAAATGACTTGTGAAATGGATTGAGATTTTGACTTGACCACAACAGAGTTGTGATATGAAATTCAAGTTCCCACTTAGGTGTTATAAAATTTCAACTAGCATTCTTTGCTCCTGAACTTAGTAGAGGTAAATCTGGCTTTTGCAAAACAACCCTAGAGCTTAGTATCCTACTACGAAAACCCCTTAACTTGTTAGTATTAGTTTGCTAGTACTTAAAGAGTACTCATGGCTTTGTCCCTGGCTATTCCCATGGCCAGACTATGAAGAGGAGTACCAGGAGGATGGACCCAGGAAGGTTACGACAACTAGGATCATCTCCCATCGTCAGCATTGCCTGTGACCCCGAAGATGGAGCTTCGCCTGCGCTACCCTTATTATTACGTTATTCCGCTTCTTGAGTTGTATTAAGAACTGGATCATGAGATCCTTATTTGTGTAAGACCCTATGTATGGATTGTAATGGATGATGTACTGTGATATCCAAATCTGTTATGTCTCGCAAAAATGGTAATCCTGGGATTCGATGCATGGCATAATAGGCATCTGGGATTAAAAATCCGTGTGTTGATAGCTGGATAGTATTTGTCACGCGGCTACCTCCGTGTCACGCTGAAGTATGAAATGACTCCCACTTGGATAGTATTTGGAGTCACACACGGGTTGAGGGCACACTAGTCCTATCCTATCTTGTTCAGAAAAAAAAAGAATTAGTCCGACGGCAAAATGACTTCGGTGCCCTTTAAAAACAGAGGAGCTCGGGGCTTCCAATCAGACTCCCACTCGCGTCCTGATTCCCCCCCATTGTGGCTGCCGATGTGTCCTAAACTTCACCGCCCCCATGATCGCTCAGGCCCGCAACGAGATGGCGGCGCTGGAACACAGCCGCATCCCTCTCGTCCTTGGTTACTTGTCAGATACGCTGCACTACATCTGGTTATAACAGGATAACGCTTCGCGGGTTATGAAGATCCAGCGGCTAAGACGATGCAAGCGATCCAACGGCTATAACGGCATATACTCCATAGTTTGTTCACTTTAACCTTAATCACTTCAAGATGCTTATGATAGGGGCAATGAGGGCTGAAAGCTAACAAGTACCATAATTTTTGAAGCTCTTTTTGAAACTTGAAATCCCTGCTTCCCTTTATGAAGGGCCTTTATTTCACTATATATTGAGTCTCCACCTTCTACCTTTAGGCACAAGTTAAGAAAGCATAGTTGCCATTCTTAGTTCTATGTGCATTGTCCCAAAACTTATTAATTGATGCATATTGTTGATATTACTTGTTTTTGTGCTATTTGTATCTAGTCACTCTTATGAACTTTGAAGGTGTCCTATGCATCTATTTTCTACTCTATGAGGGACAAACTGAATGCCACTATGTTGTGTTTTCTGTATGTGAAAGAAACAAACGTTTTTCAATGCATGTTATTCATGATTTTTGTTTGTAACCTTTCATGTTGCATGCATAGTTACTTTTTCTTACTGTTAGAACTCCATCTTTCATGCACATGTTTAGAGTTCTTTGATCCCATCTTTCAATGCTTGCAAATGATTTGATCTTGATTTTGATGGTGCATGTCACCTTAAAAATTATTCTTTTATCACTTACCTACTCGAGGACGAGCGAGAGTTAAGCTTGGGAATGCATGATACGTCGGAAACGTATCTATAATTTTTGATGTTCCATGCTTGTTTAGTATCTACTTTGCTTTGCTTTGTCTACACTTAGAGTATTTTTTATATGTTTTCTGGTACTAACCTATTAACAAGATGCCGCAGTGCCAGTTGCCTATTTTCTACTGTTTTTGGTTCCAGAAAAGCTAGTAAGGAAATTCTCGGAATTGGACGGGACAAAAGCCAAAGTCAATATTTCACCGAGGAGAACACGAAGTCCATAGGAGAGATGGAGGGGAGCCACAGGGCGGTTGCACCCCCCAGGCATGGGCCCACCCTAGGTCGCGCCTAGGCAGGGTGTGGGCCCCCTAGCCGCCTCCCAGCCTCGCCTCTTCGCCTATAAGAAGCCCCCGATGCCTAATCTCTAAGTACCCGATCAATATTCCACGAAACCGTCTGTAGCCGCCGCCACCATCGTCCCTAGATCGGGGATCTAAAGCTCTTCCCGGCACCCTGCCGAAGGGGAGATCATCCCGGAGGCCTTCTTCTTCATCATGCCAGCCTCCGATGTGAAGCGTGAGTAGTTCCACATTGGACTACGGGTCCATATAGTAGCTAGACGGTTGTATCTCCTCCTTTGTGCTTTCATGTCTAGATCTTGTGAGCTCCGTTCATGATCAGGATCTCATCTATTTGTAATCATGCATGTTGTTTTTGCAGGGATCCGATGGATATTGAGATTACTATGTCAGATTGATTAATGGTTTTGTCTTATTGATTCTATCATGTCTGTGTTGTTTGTGATCTTGTATGCTCTCTGTTGTTAGTAGCTATCTTGGCCAAGTAGTTGCTAGTGACTCCAAGTGGGGGTATTTATGCTCGATAGTGGGTTCATGCCTCTATTTAATCTAAGGGAAGTGATAGAAATCTCTAAGGTTGTAGATGTGTTGTTGCCACTAGGGAAAAACATCGGTCTCTTGTTCATGGAACAAGTGGATTGTTTATCTTACACACTTTGCTTAAAACAGTTGTCTGTTGCTTGCAACTTAATACTGGAGGGGGGTCGGATGATAACTCAAAGGTGGACTTATAGTCATAGATGCAGTTGGATGGCGTTCAATGTATCTTTTTGTATTGCCCAATCGAATCTCACAGGATATTGATGTCTAGCATTGCATTGCTATGCTTTGCTTAGTCCTGTCAATTGTCCTATCAAGTGCCATTCTCGAGTACTTTAGCAACCTGATCTTAGAAAAAGCTATGGAAGAGATCGAGGTCGACCGATGAGTCCAATAGCTGCTAGGTTCCAGTGTATCGCGTCCCAAGGCAAAGGGGAGGTCGGCCGGCCACCTTTCCATGCATGTCGGTGTCGGTATTTGTCAACCGACCAGCGATCAGCGCTGCTTGTGCGGTGGCAGTTGTTTGCCTTCTTCTGCGGACATGGTTCATCAGACAAATTTGGTGTGCGATTTTCTCTCCACCGACCACCATTAATGTCAACACCCAGATATTTAATCCCAGATGCCTGTTATGCCATACATCGCAATCCCAGGATTACCATTTTTGCGAGACATAACAGAATTGGATACCATAGTACACCATCCATTACAAACCGTACATAAGTTCTTACACAAATAGGGATCTCGTGATCCAGTTCTTAATACAACATCAAGCAGCGGAATAATAATAACGGTAGCGTAGGCGAAGCTCCATCTTCGGGGTCACAGGCAATGCTGACGATGGGAGATGATCCTAGTTGTCGTAACCTTCCTGGGGTCCATCCTCCAGGTACTCCTCTTCATAGTCTGGCCATGGGAATAGCTAGGGACAAAGCCATGAGTACTCTTTAAGTACTCGCAAACTAATACTAACAAGTTCAAGGGGTTTTTGATAATAGGACACTAGGCTCTAGGGTTGTTTTGCAAGAAGCCAGATTTACATCTACCAAGTTTAGAAGCAACGACTGCTAGTTGAAGTTTTATAACACCTAAGTGGGAACTTGTATTTCATATCACTACCCTGTTGTGGTCACGTCAAAGTCTCCATTCATTTCACAAGTATTTTGAAAAGTCTGACGGGGGAACAGTAAGGCCACTCCAACTGTCCATAACCGCGGATGCGGCTATTCGAATAGTTTGACACTCTGCAGAGATTGTACACTTTCACCACAATATTCAATACATCCGTCAGGAACAAATCCTGAATTCACCATACTCAGTATGCGGATAATCAATCCTAACCTTTTAATTACATTCCCTAGTATAAGCACCTCTCCTGTGAGTTTGGCCTCCCAACCATGACCAACTGTCATCTTGGGTACTGCACAGGTGGACAATCTTCACAAGGAGCCTCAGCTCAGACCTTGGCCGTGAGGGAACTAATACTAAGGTATATAAGTTTCCAGTCAAGCCCTACCCAATCTTCGGGTATTGTGATTGTACGATAAAATTGGAATGGTATCGCATCCAGACAACCATCAGTTTTATAAAGGGCTAAGGCTCATGCCTCAACATTTTCATCACCAAAATCATCTGGTGTTCGGAAACACATGTCAAAATATCTCGGTAGAATGATCCATCATTCTAAGGTTTTCATAACCATTTTCACCAAGTATTCCCATCTAAATTTGATCAAGTTTTATGCTTAGCACTAGCATCTACAAGTGGGGGTAAGTACTAATGATGGGTTGGTAAACTAGTGGGGTTTGACTAGGTTTAATCTCATGCCTTAGGAGGACATGAAGATTATCTAGTTTAGGCCAAATTTTATGCTCTTTATGCAACCTTCAATTATCCTTCTAGTATCTACCATTTATTTTAGTAACTCTAAGTAATAGCTTTGATAAAGAAATAAAGTATAAAGCTTGTAAGTAAAACTGGGATTGGATATCATCATATGTGTCTAACCAAGCATGCTTAGTGCATTGCATAGGTTATTTAACTCTCATAATTGCAAGTGTTAGCTTGCCTTGTGCAGAGCAGTGGTTGAAGTTCTCCTCGGCTTCTTCTTCGTAGTATCCTCCTTCCTCCTCGTATCCTTGGTCGGTACTAGCGTCTATAAATAAATACGATGTACACAATCACCAAACAATACTTAACTACTTGCAATCATCACACAAAAGGGTCCTATAGATGATCTAGCATCATCACTAACATTACAATATTAAAGCTTGGTTTAATTCCTTTTATTTTTGGAAAAGTAATTTCTACTCATTGAAAAACTACTTAAGATTTAATATTCTCCAAACCAAACATGGGATCATGTTGACACATGTCATCACCACATATTTTAGTCCATGGGAATGTGATTTAAAGTGGTGTCACAATTTAATAAGGTTTTTCTCTTTTATTTTAATTAAATAAAGTGGCTAGAAATGCCTATGTGACATTCTTTTATTACTTGAACATTATTTCTGCAAGTAAACCTATATATTTTTATATATTCTGAAAGGTATGGTTAAATGTGATTTTTTAGAGTTGGAATCAACTCAAAAGCTCTTATGGTTTTACTTTGAAAAATGTTTGAATGCAGAAAAGCTTCTGCCTTGTTATTTTTACCAAGGATGATCTACAGATCCAAATGACTTAAATCCAATGGGCTTGGATTCAGCATTTCCAGACCTTTCTAACAAAATTGGTTTCATTCAATTTGGTGCACAGAATCGACCTAGGTTGATTTTTGAGACTGGGTACAGAAGTGTGTTTGAAATAAAATGGAAAAACTTTAATTCAAATAACTAGGCTGCGCGGGGAGCGATACTGGGCCGGCCTGCTAAGCGCAGTGCTTCTGCGGGCTGTTTAAGTTGTTGTCCCCACGCGCCAGTGAGACGGGATGGTGTGAAGCGGTATGGGGTGATGTGGTGCGTTCGATCTGGTTCTAATCCAACGGCCGAGAGTCATCGTCGACGTTGGGCAACGCCGGCGAGACAGAAACCTAGCGCGGCCAGTGGGGGTTGCTGGGGGCTTACCGGGGTTCGGGCGAGGGTTGGCGAGGCGGGCGAACGACGAAGTCGACGACGGCGAACCTCCTGGTACTGGTGGCTTCTCCTGGGGCGACTCCAATCGCTGGCTCCCTTCTTCTCCAGAGGCGGCAGGCTCCGGTGAAATTCCGGCGAAGTGCTGCTCGCCTTGCTCCGAGAACGGGGTGGCACGATCAGTGATGAGAGGGAAGTGAGATGGTGTGCTCAATTTGGCTGGGGGTGGACTCTTTTTATAGTCGAGCGAGGGGACCGACGAGGCGCACGGTGAGCTCGTCGGGGGCGATTGTACAGACGGCTATTGGCATGGGCGAAGGTAGGGGGCGGTGCGGTGTTCCCTGGCGATGCTCAACGACACGGTGGCGAGACGTGGGGCGGTGCGGTTTGGTATGGAACACGCGACGCTCTGCGCAGCAGAGGCGGCGTCTTCGACGGCGAGTGGTGGCTGTGCGGCATGGGGCGACGAACGGGGATGTCTGGCGGTCTCTGGGGTCGGTGGTGATCGTGTATGCACGCGGCGAGGGCGGCGTGCGGTCTGTGGGCTTCGGTCGAGGGTGGCGCTCTGGCGCACGCTCGACATGGTTGCTGGCGAGCTGGGCGCGGTCCGTGCGTGTGGTCCAATGGCTGGCAACGTTCGAGCGCTGGACAGGGAGTGGCGGTGGGGTGTTGGCTTGCTCCCAGACATGTTGGCTAGGCTTGTTTCTCCTCCTAGCTTGCTGTCGACATGGGGGTGACAAGGGTGCATTCGGCCTGTTCACCATTGATGGCAATGCCAAGCTTACAGTGCTGCTAAGGGTGTGCAATGGAGCTAGATGATCTACTAAAACCTAGTTGTGTCTAGAGAGGGAACAAGTTAGGCTTCAATCACTGCCAAGTGTTTGATGAAATGGCCACAAGAATTCAAGTTTTGAATTTTGAAAAGATTTTTGGTGGGTGTTCTAGGTTGGTGCTGGTGAGTCTGCAGATGCTTGGGTTTTGAAAGTTGAGCTTGTTTGAGTGGTTTTTGAAAAAGTGGGATCTTCCCATATGATAAAGATTCAATTTTGAATTGTCCTTTAAACTATGCATTTGAAAGTTTCTGGATGATCACAAAGTGGGCCTTGATACCTTGTTATGAGTACAATCAAGGGGTGCAAAGATCCAGAAAAGTTTCTGTTAGGTTCTGAATGTTTGAGACAGCCAAAGTAGGCATGGGAGTTAAATTGGCCAAAATAACCATTCCTTTATTTTGTTTGTTTTGATTTATTTGTCTTTGAGAAAAGTTTGGGAATTGTTTAGATGATGTTTATTTCACCTAAGCATCCATTTACAAGCAAAGGATCACACAACAAGTGGGTTCAAAAGAATTCAAAATGAAATGCATACACCATGCATGCCTTCATATTTTTATTTTAGAAAAGTTTTTGTTAACCCTAATTTTGATGATTAGAGTTTGATGATCCAAGTTTAGTATTTTTGGGATGTCACAAACCTTCCCCCCTTATACAAAATCTCGTCCCGAGATTTGAAAAAGGACGAAAAATATTACCTAGGATTTGAAGAGATCGAGAAACTCCGTCCTGCTGTGATCTTCGCGCTCCCAGGTAGCTTCCTCTTCTGTGTGGTTGCTCCACTGAATCTTGAGAAACTTGATGCTTCGGGTTCGGGTAGTTCTAAAGGCTTCTTCCAAAATACAGATGGGTACTTTGGGATAGGTTAGGTCATCGCTGATCTCTATGGTCCGGTGATCGATATTCTTGAACACTTCGGTCTTCTCTGGGACTTCGAGACACTTGCAAAGTAACGAGATATGGAACACGTTGTGCACGACTGACATCTCTTCAGGTAGTTCCAATTGATACGACACTTCTCCTCGATAGTTCAAAATCTTGAAAGGTCCGATATATCTGGGGGCTAACTTTCCTTTGAGTTGGAAACGCTGCATTCCCTTCAATGGCGACACTTTCAGATAAACAAAATCTCCTATGTTGAAGGCGAGGTCTCGACGTCGCTTGTCGGTGTAACTCTTCTGTCTGGACTGGGCAGTCTTGAGGTGCTCACGAATCTTGTGAACCTTCTCTTCTGCTTCTTGTAGGATGTCAGGTCCGAAAATCTGAATCTCTCCTACTTCTGACCAGTTCAAAGGGGTGCGACACTTCCTTCCGTACATACATTCAAATGGGGCCATTTGCAAACTAGCTTGATAACTGTTGTTGTATGAAAATTCTGCAAACGGCAGACAGTCTTCCCACTTGGATCCATATTCTAACACACATACTCTCAGCATATCTTCGAGTATTTGATTTACTCGCTCCGTTTGTCCTTCGGTCTGAGGGTGATACGCGGTACTGAAATCTAGGAGGGTTCCTAAACCTTCTTGGACTTTCTTCCAGAATCTCGAGGTAAACTGAGTTCCTCGATCCGATACGATGTTCTTGGGGACTCCATGCAAACTAACTATTCTAGCGATGTACAACTCCGCTAGCTCCGAACTCTGATATGTGGTCTTGACAGGTAAGAAATGGGCGACCTTGGACAATCTGTCTACTATGACCCAGATAGAGTCATTTCCCCTACTAGAAGTAGGCAGTCCATTGATAAAGTCCATTCCAACGGAATTCCATTTCCATTCCGGAATCTGTAAGGGTTGCAACAATCCAGCGGGTCTTTGATGTTGTGGCATCCCGCAAAACCACTACTAGAAAATCGCGTTGTTTTTGTGCATTGCATCATCATGACCGCATGCTCATGTCATCATGCCGCATTGCATTTGTGCATCGTCAAGTCATCATGCATTTGTTTGTCGAAACCTATTTTCTAAAAGCCTAGTTTGGTTTTCTAAATATTCCCCCTCTCAATTTCAAATTAAAGCACCGGGCTTTCCGGGTCTTTTATTTGTCTAAACACTATTTACAAAAATTTATTTTAGATTAAACAAAAGTTATATTATTTTTAGGGGCAGCCGAACCGGGCCGATCCGACCCAGTCGGCCACCCCCAGTACAAAATCGGGCCACCTATATTCTTTTCCTACCTACACCTAGTCTACCCACCCTACCTCCACCTCACCCCACCCAATAGTCTGCCGCCACCTCACCCCTCTCTTCCCCTCTATCCTATCCTAGGCCGCCACCTCACCAACCCCACCCTACTCCCTCTCTCACCCCAACCGATCCACACACAACCACCACGCGCCCCTGTCCCAACCCACCCCTGGATCCCACTCCCACCGACACCCCCCGGCCCCACCAGCCCCGCGCCTGGCCCCACCGCTTCCTCCTCTCTCCCCCCACACCCCCCCCCTGGCCCGCTCCACCCTCTCTCTTCCTCCCCGCTCCCTCTCTCCTACCTCTCGCCCACCGCCCCATCCCTCCCTTCTCACGCCACTCTTCTTCCCCGACCCACCTCCCCTCGATCTCCTCTGCCTCGCCCGGTACCCCGCCTCCTCGCCGGTCCCATCCTCCACACCTCCGGCCGCGCCGCCGCGGTACCCCCGCTGCCGCTGCTGCGCCCCTCCGTCGAGCCGCCAGCCGTCTCCACGACCTCGTGCTCGCCCCGTCGCGCCCCTGCTCGCGCCGCCGCCGTCGCCGGAGGGCCCTCCGCGAGCGCATCTCCTTGCCGCCCGGCTCGCGCGGCAGCCCGCTGTCGTCCGCAGCAGCCCCGACGGCCTCCATCGCATCCTCGCCGCCTGCGCCCTTTCCCTCCTCGCCTCCCTCTCGTCCTGCTCCCCGCCACCGTGTGTCCCTCCGTCGAGCCCGACCCGGCGCGCTCCGGCCGACCTCGTCCCGCTCTGCTCCTCGAGCCGCCTCCTCTGCTCCCCGTCGCCGTCCTCCGGCGTCGCCTGCACCGAGTTCTTCGACGCCCGCGGGCCCCTCTCCGGCCGTCCTCCTCCGCCCGATCTCCTCCTGGCCGCGTCGAGCCATCATGCGCCGCCCCGCCCCTCTGTGTCCTCGTGCCCTGCCTGCCACACGCGTGGTGCCTGCTGCCCCTGTTCCTGCAATGGCTCAGTGGACACTCCGTTTTGGTCGGTGGTAAGTTGATGGACGTGGTGTGCTGATGGTAGATGTTGTGATGATGTGCCAGTCCTCCAATCCGTTTGATAAGACGGTGCTGTTGTTTGTGATGACCCCATTTGATGTTGCTGCACGAGACCCTTTCGAGCGTCAAAGATCTTCCTCGCCGACAAGACCGTCAATAGACCCGAAGATCGATCCTGCCGAAGGCCTACCGGAACACCTCGTAACCTCAAGATCGCCATCTGTAAGCAAGCCGAAAACCTCAAGGGCTCCTTCCAGGAACCACCAAGATCTTCCTCACGGATCTGACACTCTTCTTCATGGACGCCGAGATCTTCCTCCTGGAAATCGAAGACTGAACCCTGGCGCGCCAAGTTCTTCGCCCCCGAGGACCGACCCTTAGATGCGTGAAGTACTTCCTCGAGGACGCCAAGTACTTCACCCCGGACACCGAGACCCTGAACGACAAGTTCTTCTTCCCGGAAGCATTGACGCCCGTGCAACAAGATCTACTTCCCAGATCCGAAGACCCCCGGTACCCGATCCACTCAAGTTCGTCGTCAGCGGCAAGATCGACTGTTGGAAACCAAGTTCTCCGTCACGACACGACAAGTTCTCCTCTTGTATCTGAACCTCGCCGATCCCACCGAGACCGATCCCGTCGAACCCTGAACCCTGAGTCCGTCCCGAACCCCGGAACCCCAAGATCGCTGAACCCTAATGTGTGACCCTAAGCCCCTATTTTTATAATAATATATACTTGTTGCATATTAAATTGTCATATTCGCATACATATTCATGTGGGATTGGGGGCCTTATGCCGATTCACCTAAATTAAATATGGGGCCCATATGCGGGCAAATCTAGTCTCATATTGGCCTCATTTAAATTTGGTGTAGCGAACCGGTGCTATATTTTGCCATGTTCAAACAACATTTAAATTGCGGGGTAGTTAAATAACATGACCCATCCAATAATTGTCGGGACCCTGGTTCCGCTTAATCTTGCCTGATTGCATCGCATCCTTTGCCATGTCATACATCATGCATGCATCATGCCCGATTTTCTACCGTAGTATTAAAATAGTGCATCCGGTGTTTATTCTAGTGTTTTGGTTCTTCGCGGATAAGGCCGTTGAGTTGATGCGAGTGTCGACCCGACCTTCGGATGAACCTTCGACAATGTTTTCAGGCGAGCACCTCCCCCCCCCTTTCTACCTATCTTACTTTTATAGTGTTTATTTCCTCCTGTTGATCTATTGCTATCTGTGTTGCGATGCTCTAGTTTCCGTACCTGTGATATCCCTTGCAGCCATATATAGCCTTGGACACATCCTATTACCTGTTGTTTGGTAGATAGCTGGACTTGCGCGTCGTAGTCGCGTGCTCTAGTGCTGTTGTGTGTCGCCAAGTACCACAGTTGTTGGAGTCTTGCCACATGTTTAGTGTTGGAGATGATCAAGGCTTTAATTATCGTTCACTTTAATTATTGTTTAATAACTAAAAATTGAAGTAGGTAAGCAGAGGCACAGGTGGGCAATAGATGTTATTTGGTTGTTAACCGTCCACTTGTGTCCCGTAGGACCCCGAGTTCTTGACACCTGTTCCGAGATCGAGCGCGCTAACCATATGTGGGATGTATGGGCACCCCATCGATTTAGTACCTGATTTCAAAGTACTGTACTGGGGGCCACAAAGTAGTTTGGGACTTTATTACTATTCTGTACCTATGCCATGCTTTACTGCTTTATTTACGATTGTGCGAGGAGCACACTGTACTGTTTTGGAAGCGGAGTGTTTTCGCGGTATCGACAAGCCCAGTTTTGGGATTCCCTGTCGTTTACAGCCACTGACGCAAACCCTGAGTCCGTCTCGGAGACCGGCCGACTTCGTTGCGGGTAGACTTAGTGGGGTGGCCCCCCGTGCTTACTTTGGGTCTGGGAAACGTCATGACTTAGGCCCCGCCGACATACCGATGGATGTATGTTAATTGATCTGGCAAAAAGGGTCGAAGTGCGTGTGGATACTTTGGTGCACCCCTGCAGGGTTAAATCTTTTCGAGAAGCCGTGTCCGCGGTTATGGACGACTTGGAGCACAGTGCTTGATCATAGACAACTATAACTAAAGTTTACTGCTATAATTTGACTTGTACCCGATATGACTAGTAATCAGCTTCACTGTAACGGAATGGCTAAATAAAAGTACCAACAACTGCTGGGTTTTGGGGATATCTCACGCTAATTGTATTTGACTAGTAAGTGTCGCAACTACAACGGAATGGTTAAATAAAACTGCCCACTGCTTATTATATCAGGATGATTATCTATACCTGACTAGTAATTGCTGCAACGATAACTGAATAAATAAAACTGCCAACTGTGTGAGTTCCTCGGTTGACTTCCTCGTTTGGTATCGAGGGGGAAACACCAGGATGGGTTTGTTTGATGGTAGTATCAGGTTGGTTCCGGATAGGTCTTTCTTATCCCTCTCTGATAGCCGATAGTTGTATCGAGTCTCTATAGGTTGTTTAGTGCATGCTGCGCTGCCGCTTCAGTCCACCATACCTATGTAGGCGAGGACTGCCGAATTCTAGTCTCGCCGTGCGGCCTCAAGATCGACGCTCCTCTTTTTCCTTTGCCCTTTGTCGGCACCCCTTTTGTTTAAGCAGGTTTTGAGATTGACGTCGTTAGCAGGGTTACCCTTCCGGCTTGGCCTGGGCAGGGTTATGGACGCCATTGGTTATTCTTCAGGGCTCTTAGCCCCATTTACATCTTGTCCGTAGTCAGACGCTCTATCATTTTCAAGGTGATTTGGATCTTTGTATATTATATCTGTATTCTTGACTCTTTGAGTCGCTGTTATATATATCTGTCCTGTGGGTCCCATCGAGGACTGTTGTGTAATGTTATTACTTTGTTTTCCACCCGCACGAAAGTGCCTGGTGGGCACCTTTGAATCGTTTCTATGCGGGTTTGGCGGGTTTCGCTAAAACTTGCATAGGGCCGATTCTGAGGGTGTTACAGATGTCCTGCCTTGACTCGCTGACATATGTCACACTTGGCGATATAGCTTCCGATTTCTCTCTTCATCTTATGCCACCAAAATTGCTCTTTCGAATCTTGATACATCTTAGTTCCTCTAGGACGGATAGAATAAAGAGTATCATGAGCCTCCTTCAAAATAACTTCTTTCAACTCAGAATCTGCTGGTACACAAAGGCGTCATTTGTACCACAGAACTCCTCCTTCGTCTTCGGTGAATCCGGGTACTTTGCCTGTACCGATACGACGCTTGATTCCGTCGATACTAGCATTTCCCTTCTACGCCTCTTTAATCTGACTGATCAAAGTGGGCTGGAGTTCTATGCTAGCCAAAAATCCTTCACTTACTAATTCCATTCGAAAATCTTCCATCTCTTTGTGCAAGCTTGGTTGCTCCTTCAAGATCATGGAGTTCAAGCGGCACGGCAATCTGCTAAGGGCATCTGCTACCACATTGGCTTTACCAGGGTGATAGTGAATGTCCAGATCGTAATCCTTGATTAGCTCAATCCATCTTCTCTATCTCATATTCAGCTCCTTCTGAGTGAATATATACTTCAAACTCTTGTGATCCGTATAGATATCACAACGGTTTCCCATCAGGTAATGTCTCCATGTCTTCGGGGCTAGAACTACGGCTGCGAGTTCGAGGTCATGGGTTGGGTAATTTTGCTCATGTTGCTTCAATTGTCGAGATAGATAAGATATAACTTTGCCTTCTTGCATTAGCACACATCCGAGACCGATCTTGGATGCATCGCAATACACATCGAAGGGCTTCGTGATATCCGGCATGATCAAGATTGGGGCTGAAATCAATCTCCTCTTGAGTTCTTGAAAACTTGCTTCACATTTGTCGGTCCATTCAAACTTCTTGTCCTTGTTCAGCAATTGGGTCATGGGTCTGGCGATACTCGAGAATCCTTCTACGAATTTGCGGTAATATCCCGCCAATCCGAGAAATGCACGAACTTGGGTTTGAGTAGTTGGGGCTTTCCAATCTTCTATATCTTTCACTTTGGCAGGATCAACGGCAATTCCTCCGGCTGATACAATGTGACCGAGAAATCCTACCTCCTGTAACCAGAATTCACATTTGCTAAACTTGGCATACAACTGATGTTCTCTAAGGGTTCCAAGAATGGTCCTTAGGTGTAGCTCATGTTCTTCTTCTGATTTGGAATAAATCAGAATGTCATCGATGAAAACAACGACAAACTTATCCAGGAAGTCCATAAAAATCTTATTCATGAGATTCATGAAATAAGCGGGGGCATTGGTTAATCCAAAAGACATGACTGTATACTCATACAATCCATATCTGGTGGTAAAGGCAGTCTTTGGAATATCCTCTGCACGAATTTTGAGTTGATGATAGCCAGTCCTAAGATCAATCTTAGAAAACACTTTGGCACCGGTCAACTGATCAAACAAATCTTCTATCTTGGGCAAGGGGTACTTGTTCTTGATGGTGACATCATTCAACTTCCGATAATCCGTACACAAACGGTTACCTCCATCTTTCTTGTCCACAAACAAGACAGGTGATCTCCATGGTGACGCACTTGGTTGAATCAATCCAATTTTTAACATGGCATCCAGTTGCTTCTTCAGTTCTGCTAGCTCTGACGGGTTCATACTATAGGGTCTCTGGGCTATGGGTCCTGTTCCGGGGATTAGTTCAATGATAAACTCGATATCCCGATCTGGGGGCATACCGGGCAAAATATCTAGAAATACATCGGGGTATTCACAGACTATCCGGACTTGGTCAATGGTAGGTTGGGATATACTCTTGTTGCATTTGAATTGACGAGGTAAGGTTTCAGATATATGCTCGACTGATATTCCGGCTGTACTGGCCATGGTTATGGCTTTCTTGGCATAGTCAATCAATCCTTTATGTTTGGACATCCAATCCATTCCTAGTACTACTTCCAAACCTTTAGTTCCGAGTACTATCAGATTTGTATAAAAATCTATGCCATGAATTCGGGTAGGGACGGCTTTGCAAATTTGCCTAGCCTTGGTGGTTGATCCAGGAATTTGAACAATCATAACATGCTTCAGTTTGGTTGGTTGAATTTTACTAGTGCATGCAAATTCTTCGGTGACAAATGAATGCGATGCACCAGAATCAAACAACACTCTTGCAAGTACTGAAGTAATAGAAAACATACCCAGCACGACGTCTGGCGCTTCCTGAGCTTCTTCAGCATGCATGAGAAAAAGACGGCCATTGCGGTTGAGCGAATTCCCTGGGGCAAATCTTCTTCCGGGCTGAACACGACGCTGCTGCTGAGCTGGGGCATTGGCATTGGGGGCTGTAGCATTCTTCTTATTGGGGCACTCGTTGGAGTAGTGACCCTTATTTCCACAGTCATAACAAGTCACTTGCGACTTGTCCTTTGCTGCTACAGGCACAGCATTGCTTCCAGTCCTCGGGGCAGTATTGGTGTTGGTGGCAGCATTGTTGTTGTTGAACTTTGGTGGGGCACGGTTGAAATTGCTAGAGTTGTCGGGGTTGTTGTGATTTCCTCCAGGTCTAGGGTTTCCACGGTTGGGATAGGTTAGACGGTTTATCGGGGGTCTGTTTGTTCTTGGGACAAATCCTAGAGATGGGTTAGTGTTCGATGGAATTTCGTGTTCAGGTCACGGATTGCGTCTCAGCTCAAGCACAAGCAGGTATACGTGCATGGACTTCAATCGGTGGTTCGCCGGCCGGAGACGCGTCCGTATAACAAACGGTTGTACCAAAATTTATACGTACTGTCGATGATATATGAACCATGTATATATCGGATTAGCCGGCCGAAAGCAGACCCACGCGAAGACGTGACAGACAGAATCCCGTACGTGGCCGGTTAATCTACGATTAAATCACGTGTTAACCCAGCGTGGGTATTTGGTCAGCTCTGGACTCTCTGGGTCCGGTTCTAGAATCGCTGGAGATTATATTTTGAGCGGACTTCAGCGTCGAGTGGAGGAGGGCCCACCAAACAGGAAGCGTACCCGCCTACCTGTTGAGCCGGTGGATTTTTGCACATACAGGAGGATTGCTGAGTCCTGCACGTACTCGATCGATCGGCCAGGAACAGACTCACGTGGAGACGTGGCAGGGAGGTGTCCTGTAACATTTAAACCTGCATGAAGCTAACCGCACCTGCTTAACAAGATATCTCAAAGAAGTTCTAGAAGCTTGCAAGAGATAAGTATTTAAACAACAAACCGGCCGGCTTGCTAAAAATCCCGGAAAGGACGGCCGCATCCTTATCTGGACGTTGGGCTCCTGCCTATATAAGGAGAGCTGCACCTGTACGCAGGAAAAAAAAGAGGAATCGGGAGGCAGAGAGACCCAGAGAGAAAGAGGACACAGGCAGCAACGAGATCGAGAGACCGCATCTGGGAGCTCACGTAGGGCCAAACCAAGCATCGCTTGTGTTTCTGAAGCCATGGACATGAGGCCGATCTTCTAGCCAGACGGTCTCAGGTAGAACGAAGACGGAGAAGAAAGCACACAGAGAAGCAGGAGCATGCAAGCGAGCGCCACCAGAGCTCACCGTCGGAGCTCGTTACGCCAGGACGCCGCTAGCCACCGGAGCTCGCCCAACATGCAGCCCACAAGCCGATGCGTCCGCGGCGTCGAGGAAGCTGGCCGAGACGCCGCCCGCCGTCAGAGCTCGCCACGCCAGGGCGTCGACAAAGCTCTCCAAGATGCTGCTGGACAACCATCAGGACGCTGGCCACCGTCGAAGCTCTCCACGACGCCGTCCGCCGTCGGGGCTCGCCAAGACGCCGCCCGCTGTAGGAGCTCGCCACGACGTCGCCCCATGCTCCCCGCCGTTGGAGCGCGAGCAGTCCGTTGGTCAGTGCGCAGGTCCACGCCGTCGGCTCGCCGCTGCCGGAGGCGACGAGAAGATAGTCCAGGATCACGACCCGCTCACCAGAAGCTGGGGTCGTTGCAGATATACAACTCGGACAGCGCGGCGGCAGACATACAGAGCGTGGCGTACAAGGCAAGCAGGAAGATACGAGTCTGGACCTGGATCATGCGTGCGGGAGGCTAGCTAGCTGTGCACCCGTGCATAGTTTTGTCAAGCCATCAAGCGTACATGCATGTCCCATGCACAGGAGGAGCAGCGACCCACCACGTACAAGCCGGACGGCGCCTCCAACATTACAAATTAAACTCCGTGATCATGTGAGACGTCGCCTATCGTCACGCGGGCTGCCGTAAACTCGACGCCACGCCGAGATGAAGGACCGACCACACGACGAGTGACACCCGTCTCCTTATAAATTACTCTCGCGAGGCATACCCCTTGCGCACCCCGACGAAGCCGCACAGTCGTCGAGAAGTCCCAGCCAAGCGGACTGCATCCATCTACATCAACAACTCTTCATCGCCGTTCAAGACCGACGAGGGCGCAACGGCGAGGGCGGGCGAGGCTGGAGCAAAGGCCACGCTTTTAGCGGCGCGTGTACCGACGAGGACATGGGCTCTGCCGCTGCCCACACACACCACCACCATCACTATTTATGCAGGACATGAAGCGAAGACGACGAAGACGACCACGCGGCTTAATCGGAGATGTCTCGCGGCGTAACCCGCGGGAGTAATTAACCGGGAGCCTTCCGAGGCCCCGGGAACCAGGAGATCGCACGATCGCCATTGTCAGGCTGGCCGCGCTAGTAGGCCACGGAGCGCAATATGTGGGAATTGTATTTATGATCTCTAAGATTAATAAAATACTGTTCCCTTTTTTTTTTCTTTGTGTATTTGTTATACACTGGCACGCCCGCACTTTCCCTTTCCGTACCCCGGTGCGCATGAGAAAAACTACCGCTCCCGCACCTACTCGCGGAGGCGTCTAGTACGTTTTTCTCGTGTCAAACAGTTAGGGCGATACTTTGGGGTCTCATGGGTTCCTGGATGATGCATCATGCGACGCTTGCGGTTCTCATTGGCTTGGTTGATCTTTCCTTTCATCTGAATAGCAGAGTCGACAAGGGCTTCAATATCAGCAAAGGGGATATTGACTAACAATGTCTGCATCTCGTCATGCAGACCATTCAGGAATCTTTCTTTCTTCTTGGCTTCGGTGTCAATTTCATCCGGGGCATACCTAGCTAAGGACAAGAATTTGTCATGGTATTCCACTACAGTCATCCTTTCTTGCTTCAGCTCTCTGAACTCGTCTCTCATCCTCTTGATCAAACCCGGTGGCACATGGGTTCTGCTGAACTTGACCTTGAATTCCTCCCAGGTCATCATCTGGCCTCCGGTCATTGCGCGAACACTGTTCCACCATGCCCTAGCATCTCCGGCTAGATAGTGGGTGGCGAACAGAACTTTCTCGTTGGCTTCCACTCCAGCGACTTCTAGGTTATTTTCCATGGTTTGTAGCCAATCATCGGCGTCTAAGGGCTCTTCTGACTTAGTGAAAACAGGTGGGTTGGTGTTCTGGAAATTCTTGAGCTTAGATCCATGGTTGTCCTGATTTTCGTGACCTTGGTTGTTGTGGTCTAGCTGGGCTATCTATTGCATGGTGGCTAGGTTGGCTTGACGTTCGGCTCTTTCAGCTTCACGGTCAGAAGTCAACATTTGCAGTATCTGCAACATCGGGTCCAGGGATGAACCACTTCCTCCGTGTGGCATCTGAATATTGAGATAGATCGTGAGAAAAGAGGGAAATTTCTAAGGTTTTGGGTCTTTGAAAAGTTTTTAAAGTTTGACTCAGATTTTTCTAGCAACTTTCTTTTTCATTCATTCATTCATTCATAGCACACGATACAACACACACCACAACAAAGAAGAGTAGATGATTTTAAGAGACATTCTGAAAACTACGATACAGTGGGACCGAATACTACTCACTACGCTAGTGCTCAGGTGCTACTACTCCTCGGAATCGGTGGCTTCATCATTCTCATCATCATCAACGAAGGCGAAATCATCCTCATCGGTGAAGAAATCCATAGCCTGATCCTCCAGAAAATCATCGTCATCGCTGAGATAGGAGTAGGGGTCTCCACGAAGATCCTCTCCGGCATTCTCCCTTTCTTCCAACTGCATGTCCCTCTCGTGGATGGTCTTCTCCAAAGATGAGATACGATGGCGAAGACGGGCAATGATGCGCTCCTTCTTGTCGAGCTGACGGCGGCGAGACTTGCGATCTTTTGCCAGCATGCTGATAGTTCGATCCTTCGTCTTGATGATGGCAGACTTATGGTTGGAGTAGTCACGGCAGTTGTCCAACTCCTGCTGATGATCGTACATCATGAAGCTAAGGTGGTCCACTTGAGTCTTCAGCTCGGGGTGGTATGGTGCTTCCAGTGGTTGTCCATTTGCATCACGCCTCGGGCAAAACTCAAAGCGAGTTCCCTTGATCTGGTTGATGCTCTGCCCACACAGACGGACAAGACTTTCCTGCATGTCCCTGGCTAGTCCATCGAGCCAGTTGTTTTCTCTCAAGGTAAACTGAATTCCCTCAGCAGTGGGAGGTTCAATCTTTCCTCGGAGACTTGCAACAATTAGCCACTGCAGATCTTCTCCTCCTTGATCATTGAGCTGAGCTTCGAAGAACTTGGGGTGCGGACGCTCCAGAAGTTCTGAAAGCTGGTCCAAATCCCCTCTCAAAGATAAGGTCTCCTCCATTCCCCAACTGATAAAACTTGCTGTACTTCACGTCCATCTATAAGAATATATGATGAGTAAGGTAGTAGAGTGATCAAGTGTGTCAAAATTTTATGTATTTTGCAAGAGTTTTTGAGGAACATGAATTTTCATGAAAGAATCAAAGGGTTAAGAATGAGAATAAGTTTTTGTAAATATTTGTTTTCTTTGGTTTTGAAACTAAGTTTTTGATTCAAACGTCCAGTCTAACTAGGGTCTCCTATGGTCAGGATGGCTCTGATACCAACTTGTCAACACCCGGATTTTTAATCCCAGATACCTGTTATGCCATACATCGCAATTCCAGGATTACCATTTTTGCGAGACATAACAGAATTGGATACCATAGTACACCATCCATTACAAACCGTACATAAGTTCTTACACAAATAGGGATCTCGTGATCCAGTTCTTAATACAACATCAAGCAGCGGAATAATAATAACGGTATCGTAGGCGAAGCTCCATCTTCGGGGTCACAGGCAATGCTGACGATGGGAGATGATCCTAGTTGCCGTAACCTTCCTAGGGTCCATCCTCCAGGTACTCCTCTTCATAGTCTGGACATGGGAACAGCCAGGGACAAAGCCATGAGTACTCTTTAAGTACTCGCAAACTAATACTAACAAGTGCAAGGGTTTTTGATAATAGGACACTAGGCTCTAGGGTTGTTTTGCAAGAAGACAGATTTACATCTACCAAGTTTAGAAGCAACGACTGCTAGTTGAAGTTTTATAACACCTAAGTGGGAACTTGTATTTCATATCACTACCCTGTTGTGGTCACGTCAAAGTCTCCATTCATTTCACAAGTATTTTGAAAAGTCTGACGGGAGAACAGTATGGCCACTCCAACTGTCCATAACCGCGGACGCGGCTATTCGAATAGTTTGACACTCTGCAGAGATTGTACACTTTCACCATAATATTCAATACATCCGTCAGGAACAAATCCTGAATTCACCATACTCAGTATGCAGATAATCAATCCTAACCTTTCAATTACACGCCCTAGTATAAGCACCTCTCCTGTGAGTTTGGCCTCCCAACCATGACCAACTGTCATCATCCGGTACTGCAGTGGACAATCTTCACAAGGAGCCTCAGCTGCACCTTGGCCGTGAGGGAACTAATACTAAGGTATATAAGTTTCCAGTCAAGCCCTACCCAATCTTCGGGTATTGTGATTGTACGATAAAATTGGAATGGTATCGCATCCAGACAACCATCAGTTTTATAAAGGGCTAAGGCTCATGCCTCAACATTTTCATCACCAAAATCATCTGGTGTTCGGAAACACATGTCAAAATATCTCGGTAGAATGATCCATCATTCTAAGGTTTTCATAACCATTTTCACCAAGTATTCCCATCTAAATTTGATCAAGTTTTATGCTTATCACTAGCATCTACAAGTGGGGGTAAGTACTAATGATGGGGTGGTAAACTAGTGGGGTTTGACTAGGTTTAATCTCATGCCTTAGGAGGACATGAAGATTATCTAGTTTAGGCCAAATTTTATGCTCTTTATGCAACCTTCAATTATCCTTCTAGTATCTACCATTTATTTTAGTAACTCTAAGTAATAGCTTTGAAAAAGAAATAAAGTATAAAGCTTGTAAGTAAAACTGGGATTGGATATCATCATATGTGTCTAACCAAGCATGCTTAGTGCATTGCATAGGTTATTTAACTCTCATAATTGCAAGTGTTAGCTTGCCTTGTGCAGAGCAGTGGTTGAAGTTCTCCTCGGCTTCTTCTTCGTAGTATCCTCCTTCCTCCTCGTATCCTTGGTCGGTACTAGCGTCTATAAATAAATACGATGTACACAATCACCAAACAATACTTAACTACTTGCAATCATCACACAAAAGGGTCCTATAGATGATATACCATCATCACTAACATTACAAGATTAAAGCTTGGTTTAATTCCTTTTATTTTTAGAAAAGTAATATCTACTCATTGAAAAACTACTTAAGATTTAATATTCTCCAAACCAAACATGGGATCATGTTGACACATGTCATCACCACATATTTTAGTCCATGGGAATATGATTTAAAGTGGTGTCACAATTTAATAAGGTTTTTCTCTTTTATTTTAATTAAATAAAGTGGCTAGAAATGCCTATGTGGCATTCTTTTATTACTTGAACATTATTTCTGCAAGTAAACCTATATATTTTTATATATTCTGAAAGGTATGGTTAAATGTGATTTTTGAGAGTTGGAATCAACTCAAAATCTCTTATGGTTTTACTTTGAAAATGTTTGAATGCATAAAAGCTTATGTCTTGTTATTTTTACCAAAGATGATCTACAGATCCAAATGACTTGAATCCAACGGGCTTGGATTCAGCATTTCGAGACCTTTCTAACAAAATTAGTTTCATTCAATTTGGTGCACCGAATCGACCTGGGTTGATTTTTGAAACTGGGTACAGAAGTGTATTTGAAATAAAATGGAAAAAGTTTAATTCAAATAACTGGGTTGCGCGAGAAGCGATACTGGGCCGGCCTGCTAAGCGCGGCGCTTCCGCGTGCTGTTTAAGTTATTGTCCCCACGCGTCAGTGAGACGGGAGGGTGCGAAGCGGTATGGGGTGATGTGGTGCGTTCGATCTGGTTCTAATCCAATGGCCGAGAGTTATCTTCGACATTGGGCAACGCCGGCGAGACATAAACCTAGCGCGGCCAGTGGGGGTTGCTGGGGGCTTACCGGGATTCGGGCGAGGGTCGGCGAGGCGGGCGAACGACGAAGTCGATGACGGCGAACCTCCTGGTACTGGTGGCTTCTCCTGGGGCGGCTCCAATCGCTGGCTCCCTTCTTCTCCAGAGGCGGCAGGCTCCGGTGAAATTCCAGCGAAGTGCTGCTCGCCTTGCTCCGGGAACGGGGTGGCATGATCAGTGATGAGAGGGGAGTGAGATGGTGTGCTCAATTCGGCTGGAGGTGGCCTCTATTTATAGTCGAGCGAGGGGACCGACGGGGCGCATGGTGAGCTCGTCGGGGGCGATGGTACAGACGGCTATTGGCATGGGCGAAGGTAGGGGGCGGTGCGGTGTTCCCTGGCGATGCTCAACGACACGGTGGCGAGACGTGGGGCGGTGCGGTTTGGTCTGGAACACGCGACGCTCTGCTCGGCAGAGGCGGCGCCTTCGACGGCGAGCGGTGCTGTGCGGCATGGGGCGACAAACGGGGATGTCTGGCGGTCTCCTGGGTCGATGGTGATCGTGTATGCACGCGGCAAGGGCGGCGCGCGGTCTGTGGGATTCGGTTGAGGGTGGCGCACGCCGACATGGTTGCCGGGCGAGCCGGGCGCGTCCGCGTGCGCGGTGGTCCAAGGCTGCAACGCTCGCGCAACAGGAGGAGTGGGGTGTTGGCTTGCTCCCAGACATGCTGGCTAGGCTTGTTTCTCCTTCTAGCTTGCTGTCGACATGGGGGTGACAAGGGTGCATTCGGCCTGTTCACCATTGATGGAAATGCCAAGCTTACAGTGCTGCTAAGGGTGTGCAATTGAGCTAGATGATCTACTAAAACCTAGTTGTGTCCAGAGAGGGAACAAGTTAGGCTTCAATCACTGCTCACAATAGTGTTTGGATTTTGTTTGATTTGTGTCTGCCAAGTGTTTGATGAAATGGCCGCAAGAATTCAAGTTTTGAATTTTGAAAAGATTTTTGGTGGGTGTGCTAGGTTGGTGCTGGTGAGTCTGCAGATGCTTGGGTTTTGAAAGTTGAGCTTGTTTGAGTGGTTTTTGAAAAAGTGGGATCTTCCCATATGATAAAGATTCAATTTTGAATTGTCCTTTAAACTATGCATTTGAAAGTTTCTGTATGATCACAAAGTGGGCCTTGATACTTTGTTATGAGTACAATCAAGGGGTGCAAAGATCCAGAAAAGTTTCTGTTAGGTTCTGAATGTTTGAGACAGCCAAAGTAGGCATGGGAGTTAAATTGGCCAAAATGACCATTCCTTTATTTTGTTTGTTTTGATTTATTTGTCTTTGAGAAAAGTTTGGGAATTGTTTAGATGATGTTTATTTCACCTAAGCATCCATTTACAAGCAAAGGATCACACAAACAAGTGGGTTCAAAAGAATTCAAAATGGAATGCGTACACCATGCATGCCTTCATATTTTTATTTTAGAAAAGTTTTTGTTAATCCTAATTTTGATGATTAGAGTTTGATGATCCAAGTTTAGTATTTTTGGGATGTTACAATTAAGTATGCTCTAACTTCATGTTCAATTGTTCTTTCATTCTCAATTAAGTACTCTCTCTCTCTCTGACCCATATTAGTTGGCTTATATTTGTCTATATATACGAATGTATCTAGAAAAGTTTTAGTGCTAAATACATCAATAATTGAAAAAATTCAAGTCAACTAATATGGGTCGAAGGGAGTATCACATTGTCTTCTCCCTTTCTTTTCTATGGTCGTGTCACTAGTAATTCTTCTTGGAAAATCAAGTCTCTTATATATTATAATACATGAACTACTCGAGATGCAACGACATGGTACATGGGGAGATAAAATAGGTGATGTTTCTCATGTAAGCAGCTACAATAACTACTCGAGGATAAGATCATATTACTCATCCATCAATAAGAGAAAGCAAAGTCACGCAGCCGGTCGGCCCCACCACTGCCTCCACAGCCGGAGCGGTAGTAGCCTCCCGTTGGGCTCCAAAGGGGTTACAGTGAACCGCCGGCTAGATGATGTTGCTAAGATGGAATAGGAACGATGCGAGACGCCGCAGAGAGATGGTGGGAATACGACGATGATGTTGTGAAGCCTCAGTAACCAGGGCGCATCCATTGGAGTGTTCCGGAGCGGAGGCGGCGATCCATATTGGAACGGGCAACTCGGCCGGCCCGTGGCTTCTTGTGTTTGCTCCTACTCTCATCTAAAAGAGATGAGAGATAGGGAGGCTCAGTTGGGCGAGGGCCAGACACCGCACCTGAGGCGAGATGCGTGGAGAGGGAGGAGGAGATCGAGGTCCAGCGAGCTCGACGGAGCGCCGCGCAACGCTGCACGAGCGCACCGGTGAGCAAGCCGGTCGCGACGCCATGGTTCGTGCCACCCCCTCTCTCGTCGGGTTGGGGTTAGGGACAGCTAGAGGGGAGAGGAGAAATGAGGAGGGATGGGTTTCGATCTCCTTCGGACAGCTCTGAGCTTGCCAGGAATAAAATGGCCCTAAGGAAGGTATGTGGGCCCAACTTTGGCAATGGGTATCGACCCAAGTTTTCACCCGCCTGTGATTTTTCCTTGTTTTCCAAAACACGGCCACCTGTACAAATAATCTACCTTCCAATCGTCACTATAGGAATGCCGCCATACATCGACGGCCGGCCGCTACGCCGACGGCCAAAGGTCGGGGCCGTCGGCGTAGGACCATGCCAAGCTAGCCACGATGACCAACCGTCGGTGTAGCCAAGACATCGGCGTAGGCAACTCTACGCCGACGGCCACCCTTCGCATTCCGTGGCCCTCAGCGTACGGGCCAGACGCGTGGCACCTACCAGCCAGGCCGGGACGACGTCCTAACGGTGCTATCAATACGCCGAGGGCCACCGTCGGCGTAGCCTCCACCCACGTACGCCGACTACTAGGAAAATGGCTATAGGTAATCAGCACATTCGTGGCTCACATGGTTGAAGTGCCTCACGGCTAAAATAGGCGTGGCTCACCTGTGGACAGTGCCCTATTAGTAACTAGAACAATTGTGGCGCACATGGTCATAGTGCGCCACAGATATGTGTGGGCCAGGGCCCTGCTGCCGTATGCCGCATACCCGTAGCGCACATGGGTAGGTGCGCTACGGTTGTTATGGTTAACCGTGGCGCACATGAAGGTGGTGTGCTACGCCTAAGTGAAGGCCCCTCTGTTCTGTAAATGGTCAGACACATTTGTGGTGCACTCTGGCATGTGCACCACGGTTGTGATTATTCCCTGTGGCGCACTAGGTCCATGTGTGATCTGGCAGCTCCACTTTGTGCACATGTGTGATCATCCACCACCCCAGACTTCACTTTCCCCTTCTTCCTCCTTAGATCTAGTCGGGATCCTTCTCCTTCCCACCTCAATTTCTCCACTCACTCACCATTTTTAGCATGTAGAACTTGCCTTGGATGTTACATACGTAATAGAGGAAGCTCTCCGGTCTCTCATCTCCTTCTCCGGTCTCGCACGCACCTCTCCTTTCCATCTTCTCGCGATCGGTCTCTCATCTCGCTAAGTTGTCCATGTACGGATGTGTTCATGTGTATATGGATGATATGCTCATATGTATGTAGATGATCGATGCTCATGATGTGTGTATGGAGAGGATCGATGGTCATGTGTGTGTATATGGAGAGTATCGATGATGCTCATGCATGTGTGTATTGGAGAGGATAATGATATGTTCATGTGTGTATGGATCGGTCTCTCTCTCTTGTGTTTGTGTGTGAACAAGTTGTCATTTGTTTTGCTAAAATGTTGATTCATTTCCATTTTGGCAAGACTTTGGCATTTCGCAAAGGTCCTTATTTTAGGATAGGTCATGCCGAAATTTTCTATCGACCATTGCATGCATGCATTGATTATGTGGTTCTAATAGACTTCTAATTGCTTCTAATTATACCGTGTACACCGTGCAGGCAAAAATGGTGCTCATAATGAGCGAAGGCATTGTGGCTAGATTTTTGAAATGTGCGACAGCCGACATGATACGAAATAACAAGACGGAGATAAGATGTTCGTGCAGAAGATGCAAACTCAACTGGGTGATCAACCCAGATTCCGAGAATCTGCAGGTGCACTTGCTCCGCCATGGTTTCATGGATGGATACACTCGTTGGATAAGCGATGACGAAGACAATGTAGATGGTGAAGGTGGGCAACATGACGATGATCATCACGGCGAGAACGGGCGAGATGATGAAGAGTCTCCTGGAGATGGTGAAGGTGCGGAAGCAGACCGGGATGATGATGATCTAGATGCCGGAGGAGCAGACGATGATGGAACAACGTCAGGATGGGTGCGGGACCCTTATGTGCAAGAGCTGCTTCTCAAGCAGACGAGTAATGCCAGGGCTGCCGCTAGAGAGAAAGCCAAGCTTGCGCAACTTGAGAAAGACGCGGTTACTCCATTGTATCAAGGATGCAGGCCCGATGATACCCTGTTGAATGTAACTCTCAAGGCTATGGAGATGAAGGCAAAACACAAATCGAGCAACGCAAGCTTCGACGATATGATGGCATTCTGGCATGATCGTCTCCCGGAGGGGAACACGTGTCCAACTAGTATCGAGGACGCCAAGAAAATCGTCTGTCCTCTCGATCTACTGAACGTTAGATATCATGTATTCATCAACGATTGCATCATTTATCGGGGCGAGGACGCGGAGAAAACCACATGTCCGGTGTGCGGCGTGAGTCGATACAAGAAAGGGAAGAAAGCACCTCGAAAAGTGGTATGGTACTTTCCTATCACTCCTCGCCTGCAGCGCTATTTCGCGGACCCTAAGGAAGCAAAGCTCATGCGGAAACGAAGAAGCTAGGAGATGACGATGACCCCGAAAAGGATGAGCTATTGACGCACCCTTCAGATGCTAGCCAGTGGAAAGTATTAGACCTCGAATTCCCAAATTCTGTGGAGATTCGAGGAACATCAGGCTTGGTGCGAGCACCGATGGAATCAATCCGTTCGGTAGCCAGAGCATCACGCACAGCACTTGGCCCGTGTTTGTATGGATGTACAACCTCCCTCCATGGTTGTGCATGAAGAAGAAGTACATACAAACGAGTATGCTAATTCAAGGGCCGAAACAACCTGGTACCGACATCAATCTGTATCTCGGGCTGTTGAAAGAGGTGTTGGAATTATGCCCTAGAGGCAATAATAAAGATGTTATTATTATAATTCTTGTTCATGATAATGTTTATATTCCATGCTAGAATTGTATTAAGCGGAAACTTTAATACTTGTGTGGTTTGTGAACAACACCGTGTCCCTAGTACGCCTCTAAGGACTAGCTCATTGATTAATGATGGTTAAGGTTTCCTAACCATGGACATGAGTTGTCAATTAATAATGAGATCATATCATTGGGAGAATGATATGGTGGACAGACCCAAACTAAGCGAAGCAATTAGATCGTGTCATCGTGTTCTTCTTTGTGAAGGTTTTCTTATGTCAAATATTGTATTCCTTAGACCATGAGATAATACAACTCCCTGGTATCGGAAGAAAGCTTTGAGGTCATCAAACGTCATCCTATGAGAGGGTGATCATAAAGGTGTCTCTCAGGTGATCAGAAAGTATATGTTGGGTTGTATGTATCGAGATGGGATTTGTCCCTCCCAAGTCGGAGAGATATACTTCGGGCCCACTCGGTAATCGATATCAACACCGCTTGCAAGCATGTGGTTAAGGAGTTAATCACAAAGTGATATCAGATTACGGAACGAGTAAAGTACTTGCTGTGAACGAGATTGAACTAGGTATGACGGTACCGACGATCGAATCTCAGGCAAGTAAAATATCGCGAGACGAAGGGAATATATATATGGGATTGATTGAATCCTGGCATCGTGGTTCATCTGATATGATCATCGATGAATGTGTGGAGTCAATATGGGTTTCGCACCCGCTGATTATTGATAGAAGATCATGTCGCATATTCTCGAACCCGAGGTCACACACTTAACGTGTCTCGACGCTTGGATAGAGTGGATAATTGGTTTATGAGTGTTTGTTCGGAGTCTTGGATGGGATCCGGGGTATCACGAGAGGTTCCGGAGTGGTCCGGAGAATATGATTCATATAAGGCAAGGCAGTTTTTGGAGTTCGAATTGTTCCGGTTAATCGGTATTGTATAAGCTTTAGAACCTTCCGGAAGGGGACCAACGTGGCCCCACCTTCCGGGAGGGCATGGGCCTATGAGGGAGTGCCCTGGCGCATTGGGCCAGGGCACAAGGCCCCATAGGGCCCAGCCAGCCAAAGAGGGTTTAAACCCTGGATAGAACTTCTAGAAGGGGGGGTTCCTTGCCCCCCACTCCTTCTCCTTGGGGCCGCCGGTTTGGGCTTGGGGGAGGGGCTAGGGCTGCGCCCACCCCTCTATATAAAGAGGGCTGGGGGCACACCAACCCCCCACACCTTCCCCTCCAACCCTAGCCGCCCTGCTGCCCTCCTCTCTCCCTCCCGACTGCTTGTAGGCGAAGCCCTGCTGCAGAAATTCTCCACCAATTGCACCGTCATGCTGTAGATCCAACCCATATCTCCACCATACTTGCTAGACCAAGGAAGGAGGAGACGTCGAGGTGCTGCACGTGTGCATCTCACGGAGGCACCGCCACTTGTGGTGCTAGATCGGATCGGATCGCGAGGAGGAGAAGCGAAATCGACTACATCACCCACGTTAACGCGAGCGTTCATTGTCAGAATCTTCAAGGGTATGAAGATCTAATCCAATCTCTCTCATTGTTTGCATCTCCTAGATTAAATCTTGGCTTTCCCTCTGTTCGCATCCATAGAAAATTTTGATTTACTATGCCGCGAAACCCTTCAGTGGTATCAGAGCTAGATCTATGCGTAGATGTGTTTCACGAGTAGAACGCAACATGGTTGTTGCGGGCGTTGATGTTTTCTGTTGCAAGCCTCTTGTTTGTGTTCTTCTTATGACGCGGGATAGTGAGATTGAAGCGGTCCAGGCCAACCTTACGCGACGTCGTCATGAGACCGGCTCCGCACTTGACGTGTGGCTTGTTCCACACATGCGGTGGTGGATGTCGGTTCTCTCACTATAGTTGTCATGGGATTAACACCGAGTTCGGCAACCATAATATCACCGCTGTGGCTTTCCGTAGGTAAGAATCGTTCTTAGCATCTACTCCCATAAGCCACGTAAAACATGCAACAACAAAGTAGAGGCGTCTAACTTGTTTTTGCAGGAGTGTTTTCGTGATATGGTATGGCCCAAGATGTGATGTGTATAATGTATGCGATGATCATGTTTTGTAATGTTTCACGACTTGCATGTCGATGAGTACACAACCGGCAGAGCCATATGGTTGTCTTTATAATTGTGTATGACACCTGTGTCAACTTCTTATGCGCCATGTAATAGTTTTACTTTATCGCTAAGTAGTTAGCAATAGTTGTAGTTGCTATTCGTGGTGGAGGCAATCATGGTGGAGTGATGGAGATCATGCGAACGCACAAGATGGAGATCATTGCGAAGATTGGCTATACCATGTCACATAAAGTTATATGCATGTGATGTTTATCCTTTTATGTATCTTATTATGCTTAGATCATGACGGTAGCATTATAAGATGATTCCTCACTTAAAGATCAAGATAAAACTATGTTCTCCCCAAGTATGCACTGCGCTATGAAGTTCGTCGTGTCCAAGCATCACGTGATGATCGGGTGCTATAGACTCTACGCTCACATACAACGGGTGCAAGCCAGTTTTGCACACGCGGAAATACTTGGGTCTAACTTGACGAGCCTAGCATGTACAGACATGGCCTCGGAACACATGAACCGAAAGGTTAAGCATGAGTCATATGAATGATATGATCGACACTTCGTTGTCCACCATTGAAGCCACATCTCTTCTCGTGATGATCGGATTAGGTGTGGTGAATTTGGATCATGTTCACTAAACAACTTGAGGGATGTTGAATTTAGTGGGAGTTCATCTAGTAATTTGATTAAGTTGAACTATTTATCATGAACATAGTCTAAGTTGTACTTGCAAATACTGTAGATCACATGGCCAAGTCCAACTTCAACTTCAACGTTTTTGCTGAGAAGGAAAAGCTTAGAAACAATGGGTCTAACTTCACCAATTGGTTCCGCAATCTAAGAATCATTTCTCTCTGGCGGTCAAAAGGACTATGTCCTTGGGAAAGCGTTAGGTGACCCCCCTGCTGCAACTGCGCCGGCTGATGAGAAAGCTGTCTATCGATCGGCATAAAGATGATTATGGTGTGATTAAGAGCACCATGTTGTTTGCTATGGAACCGAACTTCAAAATCGTTTTGAAGACTATCCCGGCCCTTTGAGATTCTCAAGAGCTGAAAACCATGTTTCGACTCAGCCCGCTCGAGAGATATGAGATCTCTGAGAAGTTCTTTAACTGCAAGATGGAGGAAGGGAGTTCCGTTAGTGAGCACGCCATTAAGATGACGGGATACACTCAACGCCTTGAGCAACTGGAATGCACGATTCCAGAGGAGCTCAAGATTGACAGGGTTCTGCAATCACTCCCTCCCAGCTACAAAAGTTTTGTAGTGACTCACAATCAGATTGGTTCCACTGATACGATCACCGAGCTCTTCGCAAAGCTGAAGGCCGCGGAAGTGGACATCAAAAAGGATAATCATGTGTTGATGGTCAACAAGCCCACCTTTAAGAAAGGTAAGGGAGCAAAGAAGCCCTTCAAGAAGGGCGGCAAGCCTTGCCTCGCTAAGAAGAAGCTCAAGTCTGGTCCTAAGCCGGACACTGAGTGCTTCTATTGCAAGGACAAGAGTCACTGGAAGCGCAACTGTCCGAAGTACTTAGCTGACAAGAAGGCTGGCACCATCAAAGGTATATTTGATATACATGTTATTGATGTTTTCCTTACTAGCCCTCGCTTGCGTTCGGGTATTTGATACTGGTTCAGTTGCTAATATTTGTAACTCGAAACAGGAGCTACGGAATAGACGGCGGCTTGCGAGGGATGAGGTGACGATGCGCGTTGGCAACGGATCAAGAGTTGATGTGATGGCCGTCGGCACGCTCTCCTTAGTTTTACCTTCGGGATTAGTTTTAAACCTTAATAAGTGTTATTATGTGCCTGCGTTGAGCATGAACATTATTTCTGGATCTTGTTTATTGCAAGACGGTTATTCATTTAAATCGGAGAATAATGGTTGTTCTATTTATATGAGTAACATCTTTTATGGTCATGCACCTTTAGTGAATGGTTTATTTCTTCTAAATCTCGAAAGGGATGAAACACACATCCATAACATTGAGGCTAAGAGATGCAAAGTAGATAGTGATAATACTACTTATTTGTGGCACTGTCGTCTAGGTCATATTGGAGTAAAGCGCATGAAGAAACTCCATTCTGATGGACTTTTGGAGTCTCTTGATTTTGAATCATTTGACACATGCGAACCATGCCTCATGGGCAAGATGATCAAAACCCCGTTCTCTGGTATGATGGAGCGAGCAACGGACTTGTTGGAAATCATACATACCGATGTATGCGGACCGATGAGTGTTTCGACGCGCGGTGGATATCGCTATTTTCTCACTTTTACCGATGACTTAAGTAGATATGGGTATATCTATTTAATGAAACATAAATCTGAAACATTTGAAAAGTTCAAGGAATTTCAGAATGAAGTGGAGAACCATCGTAACAGAAAGATTAAGTTTCTACGATCCGATCGTGGAGGTGAATATTTGAGTTATGATTTTCTCACGCATCTTAAAGCAAGCGGAATTGTTTCGCAACTCACGCCACCCGGAACACCACAGCGCAATGGTGTGTCTGAACGCCGGAATCGAACCCTATTAGATATGGTCCGATCAATGATGTCTCTTAATGATTTGCCGTTATCATTTTGGGGTTATGCATTAGAAACCGCTGCATTCACTTTAAATAGGGCTCCATTTAAATCCGTTGAGACGACACCGTATGAACTGTGGTTTGGTGCTAAACCTAAGTTGTCGTTTCTTAAAGTTTGGGGATGCGAAGCTTACGTCAAGAAGTTGATGCCGGACAAGCTCGAACCCAAAGCGGAGAAATGCGTCTTCATAGGATACCCTAAGGAAACTATTGGGTATACCTTCTATCACAGAACCGAAGGCAAAGTGTTTGTCGCAAAGAACGGTTCCTTTCTTGAGAAGGAGTTTCTCTCGAAAGAAGTGAGTGGGAGGAAAGTAGAGCTAGACGAGGTTATTGAACCTTCTCTTGAATTGGAGAGTAGCACAGCACCTGAAATTGTTCGATGCACTTTGCACCGATAGAGGAAGCTAATGACAAGGATCATGAAGCTTCGGACGATGCTGCTACTGAACGTCGCTGGTCGACAAGGTCGCGTGCCCCTCCTGAGTGTCTTGTTGGTAGAAGACAGTGAACCTACGAACTATGAGGAAGCGATGATGAGCCCAGACTCTGAGAAATGGCTAGAAGCCATGAAATCCGAATTGGGATCCATGAGCGAAAACCAAGTATGGACTTTGGTGGACCCTCCTAGCGACCGAAAGGCCGTTGAGTGCAAATGGATTTTCAAGAAGAAAACGGACGCGGATGGTAATGTTACCGTCTATAAAGCACGGCTTGTCGCGAAAGGTTTTCGACAAGTTCAAGGTGTTGACTACGATGAGACTTTCTCTCCCGTAGCGATGTTTAAGTCCATTCGGATTTTATTAGCAATTGTTGCGTTTCATGATTATGAAATATGGCAGATGGATGTCAAGATTGCGTTCCTCAATGGCAACATTGATGAAGAGTTGTATATGATGCAACCCGAAGGTTTTGTCGATCCTAAGGATGCTGATAAAGTATGCAAGCTTGAGCGTTCCATTTATGGACTAAAGCAAGCATCTCGGAGTTGGAACCTTCGTTTTGATCAAGTGATCAAGAGCTTTGGATTTGTTCCAAATTGCTACGAAGCTTGTATCTACAAGAAAGTGAGTGGGAGCTCGGTGACATTTCTGGTATTATATGTGGATGACATATTGATTATTGGAAATGACATTAACATGCTTAACGATGTGAAGAGTTATTTTAATAAATGTTTTTCAATGAAAGACCTAGGTGAAGCTGCTTATATATTAGGCATCAAAATCTATAGAGATAGACAAAGACGCCTGATAGCTTTAAGCCAGAGTACATACCTAGACAAAGTTCTGAAAAGGTTCAGAATGGATAAGGCAAAGAAAGGTTCAGTGCCTATGTTGTCAGGTAAGATATTGAGCAAGGCTCAGTGTCCAGCTACGGTAAATGATAGGGAAGCTATGAGCAAAGTGCCTTATGCCTCGGCCATAGGTTCGATCATGTCTGCCATGCTGTGTACTAGACCGGATGTGTCCAATGCTCTTAGTTTGACGAGCAGATATCAGAGTGATCCAGGAGTGGAACACTGGACAGCCATGAAGAACATCCTAAAGTACCTAAATAGGACTAAAGAAATGTTCTTAGTCTATGGGGGTGATGAACAGCTCGTCGTAAAAGGTTACGTTGACGCTAGTTTTGACACCGACAAGGATGATTCTAAATCTCGACGTGATACGTGTATATTTTGAATGGAGGAGCTGTGAGCTGGAGAAGCTGCAAGCAAAGCGTGATCGCGGGATCTCTGATGAGAAGCGGAATACATGGCTGCTGCAGAAGCGTCAAGTGAAGGAGTTTGGATCAGAAACTTCATCACTGAGCTTGGCGTGGTTCCAAGTGCATTGGACCCACTGGAGATATTAGGTGACAACACTGGCGCCATAGCGCTCGCTAAGGAACCAAGATATCATCCAAAGACCAAGCATATCAACCGCAAGTTTCATATAATCCGAGATTATATAGCAGATGGAGATCTGAAGATTAGCAAAGTACATACAGATCTGAATGTCGCAGATCCATTGACTAAACCTCTTCCACATGTAAAACATGATCAGCACCTCAGTGCCATGGGTGTGAGATTGTTGCCAAATGTAAACTAGATTATTGACTCTAGTGCAAGTGGGAGACTGTTGGAATTATGCCCTAGAGGCAATAATAAAGATGTTATTATTATAATTCTTGTTCATGATAATGTTTATATTCCATGCTAGAATTGTATTAAGCGGAAACTTTAATACTTGTGTGGTTTGTGAACAACACCGTGTCCCTAGTACGCCTCTAAGGACTAGCTCATTGATTAATGATGGTTAAGGTTTCCTAACCATGGACATGAGTTGTCAATTAATAATGAGATCATATCATTGGGAGAATGATATGGTGGAGACAAACTAAGCGAAGCAATTAGATCGTGTCATCGTGTTCGTCTTTGCAAGCTTTTCTTATGTCAAATATTGTATTCCTTAGACCATGAGATAATACAACTCCACGGTATCGAAGAAAGCTTTGAGGTCATCAAACGTCATCCTATGAGAGGGTGATCATAAAGGTGTCTCTCAGGTGATCGGAAAGTATCTGTTGGGTTGTATGTATCGAGATGGGATTTGTCCCTCCCAAGTCGGAGAGATATACTTCGGGCCCACTCGGTAATCGATATCAACACCGCTTGCAAGCATGTGGTTAAGGAGTTAATCACAAAGTGATATCGGATTACGGAACGAGTAAAGTAATTGCTGTGAACGAGATTGAACTAGGTATGATGGTACCGACGATCGAATCTCGGGCAAGTAAAATATCGCGAGACGAAGGGAATATATATGGGATTGATTGAATCCTGGCATCGTGGTTCATCTGATATGATCATCGATGAATGTGTGAGTCAATATGGGTTTCCACCCGCTGTTGATTATTGATAGAAGATCATGTCCGCATATTCTCGAACCAGCAGGTCACACATAACGTGTCTCGGCGCTAGGATAGATTGGATAATTGGTTTATGAGTTTTTGTTCGAGTCTTGGATGGGATCCGGATATCACGAGAGGTTCCGAGTGGTCCGAGAATAAGATTCATATAAGGCAAGGCAGTTTTGGAGTTCGAATTGTTCGGGTTAATCGGTATTGTCGAAGCTTCTAGAACCTTCCGGAAGGGGACCAACGTGGCCCCACCTTCCGGGAGGGGGCATGGGCCTATGAGGGAGTGCCCTGGCCGCATTGGGCCAGGGGCACAAGGCCCCATAGGGCCCAGCCGGCCAAAGAGGGTTTAAACCCTGGATAGAGCTTCTAGAAGGGGGGTTTCCTTGCCCCCCACTCCTTCTCCTTGGGGCCGCCGGTTTGGGCTTGAGGGAGGGGCTAGGGCTGCGCCCACCCCTCTATATAAAGAGGGCTGGGGGCGCACCAACCCCCCACACCTTCCCCTCCAACCCTAGCCGCCCTGCTGCCCTCCTCTCTCCCTCCCGACTGCTTGTAGGCGAAGCCCTGCTGCAGAAATTCTCCACCAATTGCACCGCGCCGTCGCGTTGTAGATCCAACCCATATCTCCACCATACTTGCTAGACCAAGGAAGGAGGAGACGTCGAGGTGCTGCACGTGTGCATCTCACGGAGGCACCGCCACTTGTGGTGCTAGATCAGATCGGATCGCGAGGAGGAGAAGCGAGTACGACTACATCACCCACGTTATTTAACGTTCACTGTGCGAATCTTCAAGGGTATGAAGATCTAATCCAATCTCTCTCGTTGTTTGCATCTCCTAGATTAGATCTTGGCTTTCCCTCTGTTCGCATCCGTAGAAAATTTTGATTTACTATGCCGCGAAACCCTTCAAGAGGAGCTAGCCACGTTATGGGAATCTGGAGCCAATACTTACGACGCCGTCGCACAATATTATTTTACTATGAGAGCCGCGTTGGTCATTACGGATCAAGACTATCTAGGTTACGGGTATATCTCCGGGCAGGTTATCCAAGGATTCTGGACATGCGTTAGGTGCATGGATAACACAAGCTATCTCCAACTAGAGAAAGATCCAGGGTCTTCTAAAACCGTGTTCATGGCGCACCGGAGGTGGCTCGGCAAGAATGATCCATGGAGAAAACGTGGAGACCTGTTCGATGGCAAATCCGAGACCCGAGGAATCCCAGAGCAGAGGAGCAGCGAAGAAGTGGAAGAGTTGCTGAAAAACTAGAAAGATTGTCCTAAGCCTGGAAAGAAGTGAAAGAGACAGCAAGACAAGCCGCTGATGAAGGTATGGAAAACAAGGTCTGTAGCAGTCCGAACTGACTAAACCACTTCTAAATATGATGCTACACTGACCCAAATATCAAACCAGCTAACCAAATCAAAGTACTCAAAGCAAGGAACAAGCTCACCAAGCTTGGAGTCAATCCAAGCATGTTTGAGCCTCCAAACACCAGCTTGAAGACAGATCGGTCAGATCTTAGAAATCTGGACAGAAATTACATCTCCTTCTTCTTCCTCTCTTCTCACTAGGTTGTGATGTTCTTGTGTGTTCTCTCATCCTATCTCTTGCTCATATCACACACACTCTCACAGCATGTCTCACATAGCCACCAAGGGTGGCTAGGGATTTCTTGTCTACTCCTCTCCCAAGGAGCACCTCAGCCGTTGGATACGAACGTCGATCAACGGTTGAAATGTGTTGGACTTTCACAGGCTATAGTTGGGATGCCAACACACCTCCATGTGGAGGGACATGGCCCAACAACAGGTGCTGGAAAATATGTTTGTCGAGGACAAACATTTGATGGTTATGCAAGCCGAGGGTGTAGTGTTGCGTTTACTCTCTTTGTCAGGATACACCGCCCAATTATGGAGGAGGAATATCGATGTCGGTGGCGTTTCTTCGTGGGTGTTGGGAAGAACTATTGACCTGGGCAGTCTACTTACTCTGGATTCAAATAGGGTGTCAAGGTACATGCAGATGATAGGGTACGCCGAGAAAAATAATGTGGCTTTATTTGAAACTCATAAGTATGATTTTCAAATTTAGAGCTCAGGAGCTAGCACGAATTGGTATAGTCGTTAAGAGAAAAGCGATCGTAAAAGCGATCTAGCTTCATCCCCACCCCCTTATCGGCGATGTTGCCGGTCAGCTACGCCTCCAGTAGTCTGTTCCCGGGAGGTGTGACGAACCACGACACCTCGCCGTTGGGAGGGTTCCCTTTATTTGTTTAGTTTTTTTAGTGTCTTCTTGTGGATGGCGATGCGGCGGCGACATCACCGCTCCGGTGGTGTGTCTAGCACTAGCGCATGACTCGTGGATTTGTGTGTCCCGCAGACCTTCCAGGGTCCAGTCTGTTTCCATGTTTGTTCGTGTGGTTACAGATTTGATGTTCTGATTTTCAGTTTCATCACCAATCGTTGTTGTTTTGGTGTGTTGATCCTTTGAGGACTTAGTAGAATGACTCTTCGTCTGTCTACTACAACAGGTTCTAGTACGACGAGTTTTCCCGGCTCCGTTAATGGAGAGGCGAGGATGGTGGCGTGCCGTCGGCTCGCTCGAGTGTGCTTGTAATCGCTACGTGCTACAATGACCTATTTGCAGCTTTAATTATTTTTGATGTTTCTGCTGTATTGAGGATTATTAATAGATTGAGTTGTCCTTTTCGCAAAAAAAAGATAAATAAAATGTCTTCATTCTCTCAAAAAAATTAGGGTTAACAACCACGCGCTGCACGAGATTCGGGCTGTTGGTGCCCTTTTATACGTGGAGTGGACGCCACCAAGCTAGCAACTAGACACACTAGATAAGTGATAGGATTAGGTTTCACCAGAATTAGCTGTACCAAGATACAATATTCTATAGCTAGGATAATATTACGTAAAATATTCTTCGTTGGTTGCTAGAGAGAGTAGGCTTTAGCGTGGGAGGTGAACTCTACCACCCATGTTGCAGGCAAATAGCCTCGAAGTTTTACCGCTAAGCACTCATTCTATAAATTATGGTGCTTTCTCCCTTCAAAAATAATTGACTTGAGTTTGTTTAGATTTAAATATATCTCAACACATTTGAATGTATAGATATATTTGAATTTAGATAGAAATCCAAGTCAATTATTTCTAAAAGGAGGGAGTACATCTTTCGTGGCGTATTCTAGGAAAAACACTAACTTGTATACCATTTTAAACCCCATGAGCAACCCAAGGGCTCATTATTTGAAGTGTTCCTCGAGCCTTTTGTTTACATTTTCTAGAACATAAGAGTTGTTGACAACTAATTTGTTGAATGACATATACCCGTTGGAATAATTAAATTTAGACTAGCCCTAATGGGGGTATCATAGTTGGTATCATGCATTACATGCATGCAAAATTCTTATGTGTCATTGCAATTAATGATGAAATAGATTGTAATAGTATCATAGTAGATACGGTATCATAACATGTGAAACTAGAAAAAATGGTCTCAAATAAATCTTGTACACAATTTTATATTAAGATTCCAAAATATAATAAATACACTAGGACTATGATACTACTACATGATACTATGATACTGGTATCATATGCATGATATTACTATATGATACTCTTCATTATGCACACACAAATACCAAATGCGCTTTATTAACAGCTCTGCAGATCTTTAAAGTGCACTTTATTAATGGTGCGCTTTATCAACACCTGTGCAGATCTTTAAAGTGCACTTTATTAACAGCTTTGCAGATCTTCAAAGTGGTCCTCAAGCCTTTTGTTTTCATTTTCTAAAATGTGAGATTTGTTGATAGATGATTTGTTAAATTGCATGTACCCGTGGAAATAACTTAATTTATGCACACACAAATGCCTAGTGCGCTTTATTAAGAGCTCTGCTGATCTTCAAAGTGCATTTTATTAATATCTTTGCGAGATATATTCCTGATGCACATATGTGTTGAACTTCCGTTTGCTCATACTTATAATATGAATATGTTTTGCCGAAACTTATAATATGAACCCGTTGATATGTAAGTTTAAAATTTGTTCCATTGGATAGTGGCGAACTATTCGGTTTGATGGTTTCATGAGAGAGAACTATTCAAAAACTTAACTTGTTGCATAAAACTACTGAAATATGTACATGTTTACACTAGTTCTTTGCAATGTCATTCAAAATAATGTTATACTGCTAATTAAACATGCTTCAATTGAAGTGCATAACATGCAACAATACCTCTTGATATGGATGAGAGAATAAAAATGTGTTCTACACGACCATGGTTTGCATTCTACTAATAATGAAATTGGGTACTGATAAACACAAATCAGGCACTCCCAGATTTTAAAAGCACCTGTGAAGTGAAAGAAAAGGAAAAATACAGAACTCATCAGTAAACACGAACCCAAAAAACACCAATACATAATTTTCTACTGTAGTGTTTAATAAATATATTTGAGCACCATGTTTGTCAAATCTCGTTGTTTTGTTACTTTACTGTTTATGTTATGAATCACAAAATAGTGGACTCGGTGACTAGTGTGTCACCACATATGACCACCAAATTAGCCCACTATGGTCTATGGGCTTTTAACCAAGCCAGGCCCATGATACAAACCCTAGATCTATCAGTACTCATAATAATACAGGGAACACTTGAGTACCTTATATCCATGCCACCACACCGCCCTCTCTACTAACCCTAGATCTCCTCCGTGCTGATCCACCGCGTGGCAAGGTCAGGTGCGTCGTGCTGATCCACCGCGTCGAAGATGGTGCTCAGGTCAACGGTGAGATCGTCTGTGTCGTGCTGATCCACCGCATGGAAGATGCTGACATCCAGCGACGAGGTTGTCTACGCAGACCAGGTCCACTGCGCGGAAGACGATGGTGAGGTCACCAATGATGTGGACACCTCTGCCATGTGGTGGTTGTGGAGACTCTCAATTTTAGGGATTTGTAGTTAGATTTTGTAGGTAGTTTTTCCTTTTTTTTGCCGATTTGTACTTCTTTATTTTTTATTTTAGAGCAATGAACAGAGAGGGGTTCAAGTAATGTAATGGAAAAAACCGTATACCAATGGAATTTGTTTATCATTGACTGTGATTAGCATTGATTGTGATCATCATTGGTTGTGATTAATGGTTTTAATGCTTTGATTGTGATCAATGGTTTTAATGCCGGTAAAATAGTGTTTAGCATATAGTATTATATTATGTCGGTTATAATTTGTAACGGCACTAAGTTTCTGTCATCTTTTTTAATGGATACACATCCTCTATGGTGTTGCGCAAGCGCTAGCTCGACGGATAACGTTGTACTGAGCGAAAAAAAGGTTCACCTACGCACTTTTTCCGACGCAATTATATCTAGCGGCTTTTTTGCCGTGTCAGCACGAGCACGACGATTAGGCGTGCACCTTGGCATCTATAAGAGCCAATGTCCATGTTGTAGTGCCACTTTTTGCCTTATAAATCTTAATAGTTCAAGTGTTAAATCTTAACTCCAAAGTCTTGGCAGGGAAAATGGGCGTGACAACAAAGAAAAGGGAACTAAAATACGCGCAAAAAGCGGGAAAAAAACTCGAAAGTTGATTTCTGTTACGGGAGATAAGGGAAAACCCATCCTATGCCACGCCGCCGTGAGATGCGGTCGGTAGAGCCTCGTGTCCTAATGTTTTGCGTATTAGGTCTATTTGCAAGTGTCCTTTATTTACGAGTGTATTTTATATTTTCCTGAATGAATCTTAATTGTGGAGTGTATTTTTCATGTTTGCCTTGGGTCAGACTTTTGCAAGTCTTGGTAAATAACTCTCTGAAAACCAGCTGTTTTCCTTCCGGGATATTTACACCAGGCAAACAGGTCGACACTCACAAAAAATCAATTTTCATGTAGTGGATGTACAATGCAAGGTGATTAAATGGGTGCTTAGGAAAAAAAAACAACGTTTTTCTTCAGCGTGGTGCTTACTTTTGTAGAAGAGGCAGCAAGTTAGTCATCTGCCTACTATAAATAACTTCATGTGTTTAATACAAAACGATTTATTTCTAGTATAAGTATCTCTCAGCATCTTTTTTTTAGATGCTTAGCATCTTATATTGCACATGCTCTAACCGTCGTACCAAATGCACCTAGGAGCTGTTCAGGCCATGGAGCGCCCCGTGTCGCTGAGAGGGATGAATAGGCGCACATGTTGACTATAGCCAAATGATGTGGAAAATTTATTTTCTTTTCTAGAAAAGCCAACTCCATCACGTTCATGTTCAGTTTTCGCTTATATTTAATTCCCACCTTGCTTTTCCAAGCCATCATCTTTTGATTCTCCGAAATTTCACCGATCTATTAGTAATCATTAACAACAGTATGGAGAATCTTAAAGGTTATAAAAATTATAAATAGGTAACTGGACCACCTAAGAACAACTGCAGACGCTAGCACGAGCTAAAGACGCGTCGTCGTCCTCGCCCTTCCATCATTGAAGACGGACAAAGCTTATCGTAGTAGAGCTTATTGTAGTACAGAAACAGAAAGTCATTATGCTAAGACTAAAAAAACAACGCACGAGAGTAGCAACCAATGCCGAATATGACAACGGTTGATCGGAAGATACTAACCTAAAAGCATACCAATGCATATGAAAAATGATTGGATTTCAAGAGATCCAATGGAACAGGACTCCACGCGTTCTTCGTCGACACTAGATGCACGACCAGAGCAAGGATAGACGGAAAGGACCCGACCGCCTCACCATCCCAATTTCAGATGGCAATGGGTACTCGTCACCCGTTAAACCGCTGGGTACCCGCATCAAATGGAGGAGGGTCTAGTTGAAAAAAGAACCCACGGGTCTCTTAATGGTAAAATCTGTGACCCAACAGGTCCGGTGGAGGTGGATATGGAGGTATGAAACCCATACCCGTTAACCTGTAGTCCCGCCACAGACAGATAGAGCCACCTGTCATGTGCTTGTGTGACCTTTTAATTATGATGAACTTGCTGAACATGTACATGTTATTGCAATGTTTGTACTTGTTATTGTGAATTGTGATGGACTTGTTAAATGCAACAAGGTTCTGTCAAAATTTTGTACATAATATACGATTTGCTATCAAATTCTTGTGCTCTCATTCACCTTGACGGATACCCATCGGGTCACGGGTACCTGTCACGGGGCGGGTATGGAGGCGGGTGGAGGTGGCGGAGGCGGGTACGGAGGTCGCAAACTCGCCTCCATACCCGGTGGGTGCCACCCGGAATCCCAATGAAAACACCAAAAAGGCGAGGGGACAGAACCCTAGATTAGTTTGGAGCTGCCGCATACCATTGCTGTCTCGCTTCCATTCCCTACGTCTTGTAACGGTTCCCTCCAACATATACAATGACACTGAGAGCTTTTTTGGGTTCTCAATAAGAAAGTTTCCCTTGGCCACACATGTATATATTTTTTCGATAAATAAATGACATTACAGTTGATTCTGCATAATTAAGAGTTTATAAAATACCCGTGAGGCGTGAGGTGCTGGAAAGACCTTTTAGAAGGTGCCTATACATGCAGGAGTCTCATCCACTGCGCATTTCTGCTTTGAGATTGGTGCGTCCATTTAGCCAGTTTCCAGTCCACACATGGATGCGTCATGCTGATGTCATGTTGGCATCACTAATTGAACCAACCGACTGAAACATTTGAAACAGATCGTGAACAATACCAAATGTTTCATACTTTCAGAGAAGTTTTATATAATTTTTTTAGTTCTCTGGATAGCATGTGGGATGTGGCTGACGTCACACTGACATCACGTCATGTCAGCAACTCGGCTATATATAAAAGATAAAATATTTTAGGTTTATGAAGGAGATGTATCTAAACACCTTTTAGTGTATAGGTTCGAATGAATCTAGACACTAAAAGATGTCTAGATACATCTTATTCACAGACATAAAACATCTTATATTTTTAAACGGAGGAAGTACATGCGCCTTCATAAAATCCTTGTTCGTGAGGTGCTCCCTTAGCGCCTGCACACACAGACACTAGAGGAACCATGCATATGCATGAACTACTCTCCGTCTTGCTGCCCTTGATGCTACCCGTCGTCATCGTCATCCTGTGGCGCTCGCCGCCGCGTGCTCCCACCACCAGCTGCAAGGCGCTGGACGCCGTCAAGTCGGCTCTAGTTCGGAGGCTATCGCAACCTGTCGTGGTTGTCACGGACCGCGTGACCGCACACCATCTCCTCGTCCGGGGCAGCGCTGGGGGCTCCTTCTCCGACCGTCCGACCTCCACCGTGGCGAGCGCCGTCGTCACAGGCCAGCGCTTCCACAACCTGAACTCGGCACCCTACGGTCCGCTCTGGCGCGCTATGCGCCGCAACATCACCTCCGACGTCCTCAACCCTCTGCGCCTCCACCGCTTCCGGTCCGCACGCCGCCGCGCGCTGCTGGGTCTCGTCTCCGACCTCGGCCAGCAGCGCAAGTCCAGCCCCAGCGGCGTGGTCCTCGCTGCAGAAAGTATTCGCTCGGCCATGTTCGGCCTGATCGTGAGCATGTGCTTCGGCGACGCCGTGGACGAGGGACGCATCCGCGCCATGGCCGCCGCCCAGGACGACCTCATCCAGCTCATCCCGGAGCTGCCCATCTTCTCCAAGCACGCACGCAGCATCTCCAGGATAATGTACCGTGAACGGTGGAAGAAGCTACTCGCGCTGCGGCAGAAGCAGGAGGAGATGTACCTTCCCCTGATCGACGCCCGTCGTCGTCGCAGCCGCTCCGGCGAGGCGCCGGCGTATGTGGACACGCTGATCGGCCTCCGGGTCCCGGGCGAGCACAGGCACAGCCAAGTGCAAGGCAGCAGGAGGGTCCTCAAGGACGGGGAACTGGTAGGCATGTGCACCGAGTTCCTTGGTGCCGGCACGGAGACGGTGGCCGCCGAGCTGCAGTGGATCCTGGCGTACCTCGTGAAGCGTCCGGACATGCAGGATGCCGTCCGCAGAGAGATCGACGCTGCTGTGGGCGCGGAAGCCGAGGAAGTCGCCGAGGAGGTTCTCGGGAAGCTGGAGTACCTGAACGCTGTCGTCCTGGAGGCGCTCCGGCTACATCCCCCCGTGCCGTCGGTGTTCAGGCAGGTACGTACACAAGCAAACTGCTGCTGTCGCCTGTCAGTGCAGTGTCGTCATCAGGTGCGACCCCCTCATGCTGTGCTGCTAACAATCATGTCAGGTGACGGAAAGCAGTGACCACCTCATCCTTGACGGCCGACCTATTCCGGCGGGCACAGTGGTGATGTTCCCGCCGGCGAGTCTGGCGCGAGACAAGACAGCCTGGGCTGAACCCGATGAGTTCAAGCCCGAACGGTTCCTCGCCGGCGGCGCCGGCGGTGGTGGAGAGAGCTTGAGCCTCCTGGCGGCGGCAGGGAGCGCAGGGGAGATCAGGATGATGCCGTTCGGCGCCGGCCGCCGCATGTGCCCCGGTATGGGCGTTGCGATCCTCCACTTGCTCTACTTCATGGCCAATCTCGTGAGGGAGTTCGAGTGGACGGAGGCGGAGGGGGAGCTCGCCGTCGATCTCAAGCCGCACGTCGCGTTCTTCAATGTCATGGAGCGGCCGCTGCGTGCTCACCTTATTGGCCTTCGTCGATCGGGAGGACAATAAGCAGAGAGGTTAATCTTGCGCGCGAGTTCCTCCATTCTTACAGATCCAATGGGAGTGCCCCGGTATATATGAGGGATAAATTACAAAACGGCTATGTCGCCACCACCGCACGGCTACGGCGAACAAGGGCGCCTGTATGTAGCGGAGTGCTGAAGCCACCTGCTATCCAGAAAGACTGAAAAATTGTAAAGAAAAATAAAATTTATTAAACTTTTCTGAAATTTATGGAACATTTTAATCTGTTTACGCACTATTTCAAATGTTTCGATAATGTTTTAGTTTCAATAGTGTTACAACAGTATCTTGGAAACAGTATTTTGATGGCTTAGTTTGCAGCAGCGTTTTGGTTACCGGTCGGGATATCCGGTTACAGACCACCCGACCACTCTCGGGAAATTGGTTTACCGGAAAAAAATCTCGAATTTATATGAATTGTATGGAATTTATGAATTTTAACAAAAACCAATGTAAATGGTCATACCGAGGACTTTGAATTCGAATTTTGAAATTTAAATTCGTCAGGTAACCGGTCGGGATCTCTCGGTAACCGCGATAACCGGAAATCCCGACCACCCTCGGGATTTTTTTCGTACCGAAAACCAAAACCTTGGTTTGCAGTAGTTGCCATGGTATCAGTATCGTTTGCATACCTGCATGGTGTTACATATGAGTCATCTTTCCGGCTAGAATATCATTGCACTAACAACTACTCCCTCTGTTTCAAAATATAAGATGTTTAGGTTTGTAAAGAAAATGAATCTAGATTTGTTTTAGTGTGTAGATTTATCCTAAAGTTGAGTGAACCTACGTACTAAAACAAGTCTAGATACATTTTCTTCACAAATCTAAAACATCTTATATTTTGAAACGGAGGGAGTAGATGACATACGAGGCATTGTTATTTGGACTGAATATATTAGTTGCTTATGGTAATTCATTGCTGGTGGTACAAGGTGCCGAACAAGAAACATATTGTTACTTATTTATAGGATTCCAGGAGGTTACGTGGATACGGCTAGGAATTATAAAGCACACGCGTCCAAAGCACACACCACAAAACACAGCAAAAGACAACACAGAAAACGTCAAGCTGGAGCGCCAGCTTGATCCAAGATGAGGGAGACTTGACTTCTGTTGCACGAAGTAATCAGGATCAAGTCCGTACCAACCAGGCTAAACCCTTAACCACACCAACACCAACACGGAGTATCAGCCCCTCATGAAGCATCACTAGTAGAAACCGTCCTATGTGTCCCGGTTGGTAAGGGGCTTTAGTCCCGGTTCCCCAACCGAGACGGGAAAATCGGGACTAAAGCCCAACCTTTAGTCCCGGTTGCCCCACCAACCGGGACAAAAGGGCGTACACGTGGCCGCTGCTGAGTGCGAGGGGGAAGGAACAACCGACCCGGTTCATAACACGAACCGGGACAAATAACCCTCTGCCGCGGCAGAGATTTGACATATTTCTCTGCCGCGGCAGAGAATTCATTTTGGCAACCTTTTTTTGCCGCGACAGCATTTTGGCCACTTTTGTACCGCGGCAGAGAATTTATTTATGTTTTTTTATTTTTTATTTAGTGTTTTGCACTCATCAATGAAGGAACCATTATATTACACAAGATCATCATGACAATATAGATCCAAGTGTCGAACATATTACATTCGATACACGGAGTTCATGCACTACATACAAAATAAGCTCTTTGTACAATCCCTATTGGATATACACACCCGAATAGTATTATTCTTTTGGGTTTAGGACTTCTGCATCGAAGAATCCCGCCAATTTCTCCTGAATTGCTCGTACGCGATCCTTTGGCAGATGACCGTCCCGTAGACGTTCGATCTTATTTAAAAAAGGAGTCAACCTATATGAATAAAACTAAACACAATTTGATGATAATTAAAAACTATAGAAATTATTTACATACGTTAAGTTGCTCTAAATTTCTCCCCTTCCCACAGCACGTCTGACGGATGAACTCGCAAACATAGTATCTATGTAAATTATTTCCTGGTCCCTGCGTCAGACACTTTACGAGAACATAGTTTAATCAAAATAATAATCAAACATGATAATAACGATATCAAAACTAGAATCAAAGAGATGCGTAGATATAGCTAGTGGTGCTTACATCTAGTGGTTTAAATATAAGCTCCTCTTTTCAAACACCCCTAGCCTTCTTGGTGAACCGTTTCCAAGCGTTGTCCGGCGAAGAAAACGAATAAAAGAAGTTATTAATTACTTGATATCATAAAATTCACGAACGTTGGCGATATAGTGTCATAATGATTAGAATTACCGCTGGAGAAGCATCTGCATATCCTTCCACGTCTTAAGGGGTTTATGTTTCGAGTGCATGACTAGTACACGCCCTTTGTCAGGTTGAATGATTAACAGAATATAGTGGAAGCTGCGCATGTATAACTAATCAATTATATACTTAACGTCGAGTAAGCGAAATAGAAAGTGTATACAAGATAATAACACTCTCTCGAAGTTGTAAGGAAATAGTATTTCCCTTCTGGTTTCTTGAAACCTTAACGCGTGTACGATATTATCCTCTGTATCCTGGGGGTTTGTTTTGAGATTAGCTTGAAGAACCCAATATGGGTCAATGAACCCAATGTCATAGATTTGTCCTCTGTTGCATTCGATAATCTTCATTCTGCATATTATAGTATGATTATATACATGCAATAAACAAGGTGAGATAGCTAGAGACTAAATTAATTACAGAATTAGTACTTACAGACAATAGGCACTGATGATCGATTTGTCCAAGGTGTCTTGATTGAATATTTGAAATAGTTCATCAAATTCAATAGATATCATGTCATCTATTTTTTTCCCATAATGTTTTTTTGTAACCCTCAGCATTATCCAGTTAGCCCCGGCCTTTGTGGAATGCATGTACCAGTTATGCAATCTTCGCATTTTTATTGGAAGATTATTTACCTTCTCAGGTTTGACGAGAGGTTTGCCGTACTGGTATTTGTATGCTACTTCACCCACGGGGAAGTACTGTAAATGGGATAAGTAGTGGGCAATACTCATACCTTGAGCAGCGGCAGCTTCTCCGTACTGTGCAACTACATCTGGATCATACTGCTCTTCGGCCGCATATTTGCTCGACCCCACATTGGTATGGTAAATCACCTTGAGAGGGGCGCAAGACTGTTTTGCTTGTTCTCCGAGCTGGGCAACAGATTTCCCGCTTGCATCAGTACTGCTCTTCGAGGCTTGTTGTGCCGCATATGACTTGAGAATAGAACGCTCATAGTCTGATGACAGCTTTGGCTCGAGTTGATGAAGAGTCGAATGCAGGTTCTACCAAGAAGGCCGACCGCCACCTTCATTGATATGTTCACAACTTTGACATGTAGCTCACAGTGTGTCATCTGTGTGATATCATCCACTGGGTAGCCAACAGAAGCCATCGTCGGTGCACCATCGTCGGCAGCATCGAATGTAGGTTCTACCACCATGTGCTGCTGAGATGGGCCGGTAGTACCTTGCTGGCTAAGTGCGTTAATTTGATCTTGTTGTTGCTTTATTCGTTCTTCAATTATACGCATTCGCTCTTTCTGAATACCTGCTTCAACTTCTGCCTTGTCCTTTCTCCTCTTACGGCTTCTATCAGGATATTTCTTCCTCTCTTCGGGAAACCCAGTGCTCCATGGTTTGGAGTCTATTGTGCCTCGTGTTCGTCCATCATGTTCCTTATTTCCAAGGGAGAGTGTGAGCTCATCATTCTCTCTATCGGGAATAAAGTCCCCATCTTTAACAGCCTTTACTGCTTTTCTCATCTTCTCGATTGGCAAGGGGTCTTCTTTATGTCGTATGTTATATATACACTTCCCTTCTGAGTCCAACGTGCTCCCATGCCTGTAAAACCAATTCTTTACACGTTCGATCCAATCGTCTGTCTCTGGGATGATCTTTTTAGCACGCAGTTCATCCTCAAGTTTCATCCACTTAGGAATGCCTGCCCTGTAGCCACCTTGCCCCATAGTATGGTGATACTTCTTGTTAGCAGCATTCAGCTTATTCGTTGCACACATTTTCTTAGCTTTTTCTGATGTCTTGTAATTCACAAACATAGCCCAGAATGGTTTTATCTTCTGAAACTAAATCTTCTCAAAATCCGGAGTCTTCTCTTTCACGACATAGTCAAGGTGCAATATTTTCTTCCAGTTGGTGAAACACTGGGCCATCTTCTTCATAGCCCACTCCCTGACCTTCGTCTCCATGGCTTGCGCATGTTCTAAGGCGTCCTCAACTGGATCCTCTGCATTTGTATCCAGCTCTATATTCGGTAATTTGAAATTAACCATGAGCCTCTTCCATAGTAAATCTTTGGCCACGGTAGGGAGAAATAAAGACGTTTCCTCTTCTTCCGTATCAGCAGGCCTATTCCAATTTCGAATGGTGATCGGGACGAAGTCCCTAACGATTACTCCGCATTGTGCCACAAATTTTTTTGCGACAACAACAGGAGCCGTCGGTTTTCCGTCTTCACCGATATCTTCGATCCTGAACCTCTCATGGTCTTCCAACTTTTTGGTTGGGCCTCCTACGCTCTTTTCAGTAGATTTGTTCGATCCGGAGGGCTAAAAGAAGAAAGATCGTTGTTACTATTTCTATATAGATAGCAGATGATTAATTAATGAATTAATTATATTACATGCACTTCGCCTGAGCGGTCGTCTTCTCGGTCATACAAGGCATCGCCTTCTCCCTCGCGGAAGGCATCACCTTCAACCTCAAACAAGTCGTCTCTTCCGGCAAAAAGAGGATCACCCTCACCAGAGTTGTTCAGAAATGTCGATACATCTAAATTTTCTTCCCCGCGGATCACACCTTGGATCAAATCTTCCTTTTCTTCGTCTCTGTCGTGTGGGTCCATATTTTCTGCATAGGTGGAAAAAGGGATAAGTCAAAGCGGCTAAGGGAGAATGTTAGGTAGGGTGTTTAGAGATATAAACCCTAATTCGGAGAAACCCTAATATATACATACACAATAATAAAAATAAAGAGAAACCCTAAACCCTAAACCTAGCTACAAAAAGGAAACTATGTAGTAGATAGGTAACTCTAGCTACTGACAAAAGACCACATTGGAATCATATGCATCATAGCGATAAAGTAGATACTTTGTAATAGGTTCAGAATGAGAGGCTACGCTTGCCCTCGGGCTCGGATCCTATCGTGAAGAACCCATACCGGACATAAAGGCGACAATTCAAGACATGGCATAATGCAATGCGCAAACAATATGTATAACATGTCAGATTAGATACTACGCAGTAACCATAATGCATGTCGATTTAAGAGGGTTCGAAATGCCCTGGCAAAGGTGCATCGTCAAACTCACATGTATATGAGGGGTATCGATGTTCTTCCAACATGCGCGGAGGGGTGCGCTGGAAAGAGCGTGATGAGGGGAACCACATAGTGGCGGCGCCGCCCCTTTAGGGTCACCGGAGCGATGCCTGCGACGAGCGGCGGCGACGGAGCTCACAGACGAACGGCGCGCGACGGCTACTAAGATCTAGGAGGTAAACGGAGGGTGCGCCCTGGGCACCAGAAGCTCACCACGGTGCTCGGCGTGGGGTCATGGAATCCAGGCGAGGCCAGAGGCGAGCTAATTGATGGCGGCGAGCTTTGTCGGGTTCGGGGCTTGATTCCTTTAGTGGGACGAAACAGGGGACTGAGGCAGAGCTGCTGGCACCACCAGATGGTCGAGGGAAGGCCGGGAACGGCGGCGACGGCCGGCTACTGGGGCCTTCTAGGGTTTGGCTAGGGAGGGAGAGAACGCACGCGAGGGGGAGAAAGAGGGAGAGAACGCACGACGATGCACGGCGGCGGACAGAGGTGACGGCGGGAAGCCTAGCGGCGGGGCGGCCGGCGACATCTCCATGTGCGCGCGCGTCGGGATCATATCAACTAAAATAATCATCAACTAAAAATCATCACTAGTGCGTGCGCGCGCATCGGGATCTACATCGTCATCTAAATATACACCTAAATCATCTAACAACTATACACCTAAAATCTAAATAATATATACATACACCTAGAATAATATACACCTAAAATAATATATACATACACCTAAAATAATATATGCATACACACACCTAAAATCTAAATATATACATCTACACATGTCAAAAAAATATACATCTACATGCATGCATATATACATAGTACTAAAAGGAGCCCTCTCTCGGGTGGTAACCAAGCGGTGTCTGCGGCGTCGAGGAAAGAGAGGCGGGCAGCCGACACGTAGTGGCTGGCCGGCCAGGCTGCACGTGTGGCGAGGATAGCGGAGGCGGCGGGCGACGGAGGCGGAGGCAGGAGATTGCGAAAGGCCGGAGACGGAGACGGAGGCGGCCGGAGACAGAGGCGGCGCAAAGCGAGGCGAGGCGGCGACCGACGACGACGGCAATGGCGGCGACTGTCAGCGTCATGAGGATCGAAGGCAAGCGTCGATGAAAGTAGAGAAGAAGCAGAGAAAAGAGATGGGGAAGAAAAAGAAGAGGCGCGCAAGTTATAAAGGAGGAAGTATACGTCCCGGTTGGTGGTTCCAACCGGAACTAAAGGGTCATACGTCCCGGTTGGAGCCACCAACCGGGACGTATAATCCACTTTTTTTTTCATCAGCCCAAGGGGCGCGCGCACGGGTCTTTAGTCCCGGTTGGTGGCTCAGCCGGGACGTATGACCCTGCTTTTAATTTTTTTTCAAAAAATTTCTCTCTCTTCCAGACTTAAATTTTATTTTAGGGTTTAAATTTGTAATGTTTTTTAAATGATAATTACTTTGGAATTTAGAAAAACTTTAAACATAAAAAGTGTTTGAATTTGAATAACTAATTCAAAACCATTTTTTATTTTTCAAAATAATTAATGTAACCATTTAAACTATGAACCATTTAAAATTAAAAATGAATTAACTTATATTTTTGAATATTAATTTGGAATTTAGAAAAACTTTAAACATAAAAAGTGTTTGGATTTGAATAACTAATTCAAAACCATTTTGTGTTTTTAAAAGTAATTAATGCAACCATTTAAAATTGAAAATGAATTAACTTATATTTTTTGAATATTAATTTGGAATTTAGAAAAACTTTAAACATAAAAAGTGTTTGGATTTGAATAACTAATTCAAAACCATTTTTTGTTTTCAAAAAAAGTTAATGTAACCATTTAAAATTAAAAATGAATTAACTTATATTTTTTGAATATTAATTTGGAATTTAGAAAAACTTTAAACATAAAAAGTGCTGGATTTGAATAACTAATTCAAAACCATTTTCTGTTTCTAACAATAATTAATGTAACCATTTAAAATTAAAAATGAATTAACTTATATTTTTTGAATATTAATTTGGAATTTAGAAAACTTTAAACATAAAAAGTGTTTGGATTTGAATAACTAATTCAAACCATTTTCTGTTTTTAAAACTAATTAATGTAACCGTTTAAAATTAAAAATGAATTAACTTATATTTTTTGAATATTAATTTGGAATTTAGAAAAAATTTAAACATAAAAAGTGTTTGGATTTGAATAACTAATTCAAAACCATTTCATGTTTCTAAAAATAATTAATGTAACCATTTAAAATTAAAAATGAATTAACTTATATTTTTTGAATATTAAATTGGAATTTAGAAAAACTTTAAACATAAAAAGTGTTTGGATTTGAATAACTAATTCAAAACCATTTTTTGTTTTTAAAAATAATTAATGTAACTATTTAAAATTAAAAATGAATTAACTTATATTTTTTGAATATTAATTTGGAATTTAGAAAAACTTTAAACATAAAAAGTATTTGGATTTGAATAACTAATTCAAAACCATTTTTAGTTTTTAAAAATAATTAATATAACCATTTAAAATTAAAAATGAATTAACTTATATTTTTTGAATATTAATTTGCAATTTAGAAAAACTTTAAACATAAAAGGTGTTTGGATTTGAATAACTAATTCAAAACCATTTTCTGTTTTTAAAAATAATTAATGTAACCATTTAAAATTAAAAATGAATTAACTTATATGTTTTGAATATTAATTTGGAATTTAGAAAAACTTTAAACATAAAAATGTTTGGATTTGAATAACTAATTCAAAACCACTTTCTATTTTTAATTTGGATTTGAATTAACTTATATTTGGGTTATCTTTTTTTTCTAAAAAAGATTGAGCCGAGTTTAATTGCAATCAATTAGATGAATAAAGAAGAATTACGGCATTTCGTAACTTATTTTTTCTCTTTTTATACATTGTTAGGACTTTTCTTGAATTTCTTATGCCCGTTTTGAATTTTTTGAATTTCTAACTATGGTCGAACCAGCGTGCATGAAGATAGGGGACGAGCATCGTTAGAACTTGCATTGGATCTCTGAAGAAACCACATATTGCGAGTCTAAAAATGATTTTTTTCAAAAAATCACGGGCGTTAGATCATGTACCTGTAGTACAAACCGGACCCTCTTCCTACCGATTCGGTAGACATTTGTCCTTTTTACCCGGGATGGACGAAAAGGTTTGAGATGTCCCGGTTGGGATATAGTCCATGTAAGGTGGTCTAGTATTTGAGAAAAATGGAACGGTAGCATTCTGAAACAACATTTTGGTGGTTACTTCACAAAACGACCCGTTTTTTGTGCTCGGAAAATGGAAAATGGCTTTTTCGAGCGACGAAAAGGATAACTTCCTCATGCAACATCGTTCTCCATACTAATGTCCATATTCATGCATAATATGGGCACAACATCACAAACTATTCCGTAATTCAGCACATAACATCGGTCATTTGGACCGAAAGCCATGAAACCTCGAACATGATAGGTCATTTTGTGAAGGTTTTTTGAGACATGATCAATATACCAAGTCTGGTATTTTTTCTTGCAACTATGTCACATAATATGACACCACACGAAGGATTTACATTGTTCGGACTTTTTTTGAATTTCTTATGCCCGTTTTGAATTTTTTTTGAATTTCTAACAATGGTCGAACCGGCGTGCATGAAGATAGGGGACGAGCATCGTTAGAACTTGCATTGGATCTCTGAAGAAACCACATATTGCGAGTCTAAAAATGATTTTTTCAAAAATCACGGGCGTTAGATCATGTACCTGTAGTACACCGGACCCACTTCCTACCGATTCGATAGACATTTATCCTTTTTACCCTGGATGGACGAAAATGTTTGAGATGTCCCGGTTCTTAGATAGTCCATGTAAGGTGGTCTAGTATTTTAGAAAAATGGAACGGTAGCATTCTGAAACAGCATTTTGGTGGTTACTTCACAAAAAGACCCGTTTTTTGCGCTCGGAAAATGAAAAATGGTTTTTCCGTGCGACGAAAAGGAAAACTTCCTCCTGCAACATTGTTCTCCATACCAATTTCCACATGCATGCATAATATGGGCACAGTATCACAAACTATGCCGTGATTCGGCACATAACATCGGTCATTTGGACTGAAAGCCATGAAACCTCGAACATGATAGGTCATTTTGTGAAGGTTTTTTCGAGACATGGTCAATATACCAGGTATAGTATTTTTCCTTGCAAATATGTCACATAATATGACACCACGCGAAGGATTTACATTGTTCGGACTTTTTTTGAATTTCTTATGCACGTTTTGAATTTTTTGAATTTCTAACTATGGTCGAACCGGCGTGCATGAAGATAGGGGACGAGCATCGTTGGAACTTGCATTGGATCTCTGAAGAAACCACATATTGTGAGTCTAAAAATGATTTTTTTCAAAAAATTACGAGCGTTAAATCATGTACCTATGGTACAAACCGAATCCACTTCCTACCGATTCAGCAGACATTTGTCCTTTTTATTCGGGATGGAGGAAAAGGTTTGAGATGTCCCGGTTGGGAGATAGTCCATGTAAGGTGGTCTAGCATTTTATAAAAATGGGACGGTAGCATTCCGAAACAGCATTTTGGTGGTTACTTCACAAAACGACCCGTTTTTTGCGCTCGGAAAATGGAAAATGGCTTTTCCGTGTGACGAAAAGAATAACTTCCTCCTGCAACATTGTTCTCCATACTAATGTCCACATGCATGCATAATATGGGCACAGCATCACAAACTTTGACGTGATTCAGCACGTAACATCGGTCATTTGGACCGAAAGCCACGAAACCTCGAACATGATAGGTCATTTTGTGAAGGTTTTTTCGAGACATGATAAATGTACCAAGTCTGGTATTTTCCTTGCAACTATGTCACATAATATGACACCACGCAAAGGATTTACATTGTTTAGACTTTTTTTTTGAATATCTTATGCCCGTTTTGAATTTTTTGAATTTCTAACTATGGTCGAACCAGCGTGCATGAAGATAGGGGACGAGCATCGTTAGAACTTGCATTGGATCTCTGAAGAAACCACATATTGCGAGTCTAAAAATGATTTTTTTTAAAAATCACGGGCGTTAGATCATGTACCTCTAGTACAAACCGGACCCACTTCGTGCCGATTCAGCAGACAATTGTCATTTTTAATCGGGATGGACGAAAAGGTTTGAGATGTCCTGATTGGGAGATCGTCCATGTAAGGTGGTCTAGTATTTTAGAAAAATGGGACGGTAGCATTGTGAAACAACATTTTGGTGGTTACTTCACAAAACGACCCGTTTTTTGTGCTCGGAAAATAGAAAATGGATTTTCCGTGCGACGAAAAGGATAACTTCCTCATGTAACATTGTTCGCCATACTAATGTCCACATTCATGCATAATATGGGCACAACATCACAAACTATGCCGTAATTCAGCACATAACATCGGTCATTTGGACCGAAAGCCATGAAACCTCGAACATGATAGGTCATGTTGTGAAGGTTTTTTGAGACATGATCAATATATCAAGTCTGGTATTTTTCCTTGCAACTATGTCACATAATATGACACCACACGAAGAATTTATATTGTTCGGACTTTTTTTGAATTTCTTATGCACGTTTTGAATTTTTTTTGAATTTCTAACAATGGTCGAACCGGCGTGCATGAAGATAGGGGACGAGCATCGTTAGAACTTGCATTGGATCTCTGAACAAACCACATATTGCGAGTCTAAAAATGATTTTTTCAAAAAATCACGAGCGTTAGATCATGTACATGTGGTACAAACCGGACCCACTTCCTACCGATTCGGTAGACATTTATCCTTTTTACCCTGGATGGACGAAAAGGTTTGAGATGTCCCGGTTCGGAGATCATGTAAGGTGGTCTAGTATTTTAGAAAAATGGAACGGTAGCATTCTGAAACAGCATTTTGGTGGTTACTTCACAAAAAGACCCGTTTTTTGCGCTCGGGAAATGAAAAATGGTTTTTCCATAATGAAAAAGGAAAACTTCCTCCTGCAACATTGTTCTCCATACCAATTTCCACATGCATGCATAATATGGGCAGAGCATCACAAACTATGCCGTGATTCGGCACATAACATCGGTCATTTGGACCGAAAGCCATGAAACCTCGAACATGATAGGTCATTTTGTGAAGGTTTTTTCGAGACATGATCAATATACAAGGTATAGTATTTTTCCTTGCAAATATGTCACATAATATGACACCACGCGAAGGATTTACATTGTTCGGACTTGTTTTGAATTTCTTATGCCCGTTTTGAATTTTTTGAATTTCTAACTATGGTCGAACCGGCGTGCTTGAAGATAGGGGATGAGTATCGTTGGAACTTGCATTGGATCTATGAAGAAACCACATATTGTGAGTCTAAAAATGATTTTTTCAAAAAATTACGAGCGTTAGATCATGTACCTATAGTACAAACCGAACCCACTTCCTACCGATTCAGCACACATTTGTCCTTTTTATCCGGGATGGAGGAAAAGGTTTAAGATGTCCCGGTTGGGAGATAGTCCATGTAAGGTGGTCTAGTATTTTATAAAAATGGGACTGTAGCATTCTGAAACAGCATTTTGGTGGTTACTTCACAAAACGACCCATTTTTGCGCTCGGAAAATGAAAAATGGCTTTTCCGTGCGACGAAAAGAATAACTTCCTCCTGCAACATTGTTCTCCATACTAATGTCCACATGCATTCATAATATGGGCACATCATCACAAACTATGCCGTGATTCAGCACGTAACATCGGTCATTTGGACCGAAAGCCACGAAACCTCGAACATGATAGATCATTTTGTGAAGGTTTTTCGAGACATGATAAATATACCAAGTCTGGTATTTTTCCTTGCAACTATGTCACATAATATGACACCACGCAAAGGATTTACATTGTTTAGACTTTTTTTGAATTTCTTATGCCCGTTTTGAATTTTTTGAATTTCTAACTATGGTCGAACCAGCGTGCATGAAGATAGGGGACGAGCATCGTTAGAACTTGCATTGGATCTCTGAAAAAACCACATATTGCGAGTCTAAAAATGATTTTTTCAACAAATCACGGGCGTTAGATCATGTACCTCTAGTACAAACCGGACCCACTTCGTGCCGATTTGGCAGACATTTGTCCTTTTTACCCGGGATGGACGAAAAGGTTTGAGATGTCCCGATTGGAAGATAGTCCATGTAAGGTGGTCTAGTATTTTAGAAAAATGGGACGGTAGCATTCTGAAACAACATTTTGGTGGTTACTTCACAAAACGACCCGTTTTTTGTGCTCGGAAAATGGAAAATGGCTTTTCCGTGCGACCAAAAGGATAACTTCCTCGTGCAACATTGTTCTCCATACTAATGTCCACATGCATGCATAATATGGGCACAGCATCACAAACTATGCCGGAATTCAGCACATAACATCGGTCATTTGGACCGAAAGCCATGAAACCTCGAACATGATAGGTCATTTTGTGGAGGTTTTTTTGAGACATGATCAATATACCAAGTCTGGTATTTTTCCTTGCAACTATATCACATAATATGACACCACACGAAGGATTTACATTGTTCGGACTTTTTTGAATTTCTTATGCCCGTTTTGAATTTTTTTGAATTTCTAACTATGGTCGAACCGGCGTGCATGAAGATAGGGGACAAGCATCGTTAGAACTTGCATTGGATCTCTGAAGAAACCACATATTGCGAGTATAAAAATGATATTTCAAAAAATCACGGGCATTAGATCATGTACCTGTAGTACAAATCGGACCCACTTACTTCCGATTCGGCAGACGTTTGTCCTTTTTACCCGGGATGGACGAAAATGTTTGAGATGTCCCGGTTGGGAGATAGTCCATGTAAGGTGGTCTAGTATTTTAGAAAAATGGGACGGTAGCATTCTGAAACAACATTTTGGTGGTTACTTCACAAACGACCGTTTTTGTGCGGACGAAATGGAAAATGGCTTGATCATTTGGACCGAAAGCCATGAAACCTCGAACATGATAGGTTTATCTTTAGTCCCGGTTGGAGGGATTTCGGCAGGCTGGGCCAGGCAGCACTAATGATACGGATGAGTGTCGACATTATGTCGTGCGGCTTGTACCTTGTCCTGGATGGTGTCACCAACCGGGACTAAAGATGAACATGTAGTCCCGGTTGGAGACACCAACCGGGACAAGACACGAGTCAGCACTAATAATAGGGGTGAGTGTCGACATTATGTCGTAAGTGTCGACACTATGCCGAGCTGCTTGTAGTATAAATAGGCATCCTTGTGAGTCCAGTCCTCCAGCCAGATTGATACATCTCCAATATGGTTTTCGAGAGCAGGGACACCACTACAACCAGTTTCAGGGAGATGCCGCCGGATCCCAGTCCTCCGGCATCTCCAAGAAACTGGTCATAGAGGCACTCCCTAATATGTGAATTAGTTAGCTCCCAGGTGTATTGATCTAGTTAGAGAAGTTAGAAGCTGCAAGATGGTGTACGAGAGCAGGGACACCACTACGACCAGTTTCAAGGAGATGCCGCCGGATCCCAGTCCTCCGGCATCTCCAAGAAACTAGTCATAGAGGCACTCCCTAATATGTGAAATTAGTTAGCTCCCAGGTGTATTGATCTAGTTAGAGAAGTTACAGGCTGCAAGATGGTGTGCGAGAGCAGGGACACCACTACGGCCAGTTTGAGGGAGATGCCGTCGGAGCCCAGTCCTCCGGCATCTCCAACAAACTGGTCATAGAGGCACTCCCTAATATGTGATCACGCGTGTTTGGAGATCAGATCTTAATGGTAAGTATGAATCGGGACAACTTCTTCATAGTTCGGGAAAGTCGTTCTACGAATCGGGACTAAAGGTCCCCTTTAGTCCCGGTCCAGCCACAAAACAGGACTAACACTCAAGACATTTATTAATATTAAAAACTGAGACTACAAAACCGGGACTAAAGGTCCCCCTATATATAGTCCCGTTCAAGCCACAAACCGGGACTAACACTCAATACATTTATTAAACTTGGAAAATTGCAAACATTATAAGATATCCTTCACAAAATGAGCTATCATGTCTCATGACATTTAGGTTGACAATATGCAGCTGATCGTCCAGAAATGAACTAGAGGTACACAATATGAGCATGAACTTCTTGGCATATGTCCTTCCTTATGATCGCTTCAGACATAACCATGGAGCATCTTCTTTACTTAACGGAATGCTTGGGTCAGTTTTCACTGTGAACGGCGGAATTTCATCAAACTTATTATAATATTCTGATATGTCTGTCTTGTCCTCGATTCCCACGATGTTTCTTTTCCCTGAAAGAACTATGTGACGCTTTGGCTTATCATATGATGTATTCGTTTGCATATTTTTTATTTTTTTCGGTATGAAGGACATGTCCTTCACAAAAAAAACCTGAGACACATCATTGGCTAGGACGAATGGTTCATCTCTATAACCAAGATTGTTGAGATCCACTGTTGTCATTCCGTACAACTGGTCTATCTTTACCCCTTCCCCATTCAGGTTGACCCATTTGCAGCGAAACAAAGGGACCTTAAAAGAGACTCCATAGTCTAGTTCCCATATCTCCTCTATGTAACCATAGTATGTGTCCTTTTGCCCATTCTCGTCCGTTGCATCAAAGTGGACACCACTATTTTGGTTGGTGCTCTTTTTATCTTGGGTGATCGTGTAGAATGTATTCCCATTTATTTCGTACCCTTGGAAATTCAATATAGTAGAAAATGGTGACGCGGCCAACAAGTATAACTGATCTCCAACAGTGGTGTCACTCAAGAGATGTGTCCGCATCCAACCACCGAAAGACTTCATGTGTTCATCTATAATCCATGAGTCAGGATTCCTCGGGTTTTTGGAGCGTACAATATTCTTGTGTTCCTCGATATACGGAGCTGCCAAGGTGGAATTATTTAGAACTGTGTAGTGTGCTTTAGTGAAAGAATCCCCGTCCCTACATATCATTGCTTTCTTTCCCAGCGTGCCTTTTCCACTTAGTCTTCCCTCATGCCGCGAGTCAGAAACACCAATCGGCTTAAGTTCAGGAATAAAGTCAACACAAAACTCAATGACCTCCTTTGTTTCATATCCCTTGGAGATGCTTCCTTCTGGTCTAGCACGGTTATGACGGTATTTCTTTAAGACTCCCATGAACCTCTCAAAGGGGAACATATTGTGCAGAAATACAGGACCGAGAATGGCAATGTCTTCCACTAGGTGAACCAGGAGATGCGTCATAATATTGAAGAAGGATGGTGGGAACACCAACTCAAAACTAACAAGACATTGTACCACATCCTTCTATAACCTTGGCAGAATATCTGGATTGATTACCTTCTGAGATATTGCATTGAGGAATGCACATAGCTTCACAATGCGTACTCGAACATTTTCCGGTAGAAGCCCCCTCAATGCAATCGGAAGCAACTGTGTCATAATCACGTGACAGTCATGAGACTTCAGGTTTGGAACTTTTTCTCTTCCATATTTATTATCCCCTTTATATTAGATGAGAAGCCAGACGACACCTTGATATTGTAAAAGGACTTCAAAAAAGATTTCCTTCTCTGCTTTGGTAAGAGCATAGCTTGCACGACTTAAGTGATGCCATTTATCCGTCTTGTTCTGTGTATGCAAATTCTTTAGGTCTTTTATAATTTGTTGGTCCTCCCGTGCTTCTGGTGTATCTTTTATCTTCCCATACACGCCTAGGAATCCTAGCAGGTTCACGCAAAGATTCTTCATCAAGTGCATCACGTCTATTGAAGAGTGGACACGTAGGACTTTCCAATATGGCAGCTCCCAAAATATAGATTTCTTCTTCCACATGGGTGCGTGTCTTGTAGCGACGTCGTTCGGAACTGATTGACCGTCGGGACCCTTTCTAAAGATTACTTATGTGTTCTTGACCATACCAAATACATCATCACCAGCAGGGAGTTCAGGCTTCTTCCGGTGATCTGCCTCACCTTTAAAATGCTTGCCTTTCTTTCTTACGAGATGATTGGTCGGAATAAATCGTCGATTCGCCAGGTACACAACCTTCTTGCATTTATGCAAATATGTACCTTCAGTCTTATCTAAACAGTGCATGCATGCCTTATATCCCTTGTTTGTCTGTCCTGAAAGGTTACTAAGAGCAGGCCAATCATTGATGGTTACGAAAAGCAACCCTCGTAGGTCAAATGACTCCTGTTTGTTCTCATCCCACGCATGTACACCTGGTTTTCCCCACAGCTGTAAGAGTTCTTCAACTAATGGCCTAAGGTACACATCAATGTCGTTGCCCGGTTGCTTCGGGCCTTGGATGAGCACTGACATCATAATGAACTTACACTTCATGCACAACCAAGGAGGAAGGTTGTAGATACATAGAGTCACGGGCCAGGTGTTGTGACTGCAGCTCTGCTCCCCAAAAGTCTGGGAAGTCTGGGAAGTCTCTCTCGATTTTTCTCCACTGTGACCCATCAGCAGGGTGTCTCAACTTCCCGTCTTTCTTACGGTCTTCTTTGTGCCATCGCAACAACCTGGCATGCTCTTTGTTTCTGAACATGCGTTTCAACCTTGGTATTATAGGAGCATACCACATAACCTTAGCAGGAACCCTCTTCCAAAGGGGCTCTCCCTCAACATCACCAGGGTCATTTCGTCTGATCTTATACCGCAATGCATTGCATACCGGGTATTTATTTAAATTCTCATACTCCTTAACGCGGTAGAGGATGCAGTCATTAATGCATGCATGTATCTTCTGCACATCTAATCCTAGAGGACAGAGAGTCTTCTTTGCTTCGTACGTACTCTCGGGAAGTTCGTTATGTTTTGGAAACTTCGGCTTCATTATTTTCAGCATCTTTTCAAATGAGGAGTCAGTTAGACCACACTCTTCCTTCCATCGCAGCAATTCCAGTGTGGTACCGAGCTTTGTGCTGCCATCTTCGCAATTTGGGTATAACAATTTTTTGTGATCTTCTAACATGCCCTCTAACTTCAACTTCTCATTTTCTGTTTCATAGTCTCTCTTTGCATCAGAAATGACCCTACCAAGTTCATCAGCGGGCTCATCTGATGCCCGTTCTTCACCTCCTTCCTCTTCATTGTCTTCCATTGCAGTATCAGTGTATTCAGGAAACATATGATGATAGTTGTTATCATCATCTTCTTCTTAACTGTCTTCCATCATAACCCCTCTTTCCCCGTGCTTGGTCCAACAATTATAGTTGGGCATGAAACCTTTCATAACCAGGTGGCCACGAATGATTTTTGAGGAAGAGTACTCCTTGTTGTTCCGACATTGAACACATGGACAACGTATAAAACCATTCTCTTTGTTTGTCGTAGCCACATCGATAAATTTATCCACGCCTTTAACGTACCCGGGTACACGCCGGTCACCGTACATCCATTCTCGACCGTTCATCTGCATCATGTAATTAAGTTTATAAAAAACGGGACATCATAAATAGTGAAATGACCAATTCACATCGACACATGCATTGTATCAATGACAGAGAAGAGATAAGATTGCTGACCTCGATCGAGGGAAATAAAGAGGAGAAAGCTCAAGTGCGTCTCGGACACCTTTTATATTTTTGTTCTGTGAGAAATTGAACGGAATCATTCACTCAAACATTTCATCAAACACCTTGAATGCATGCATAGAAAAAACATAAACTAGCACACCTCTCACACCTTTCACCAAGAAAAAACAGAGAGGAGGCAGAGGACTAGGGCGTCGTATTTATAGAGGGCGGGATCATACGTCCCATTTTGTAACATAAATCAGGACTAAAGATGTGTGCCACGCCACGTGGCTGACGCCTAACCTTTAGTCCCGTTTTCTACTAGTGCATGCAGGACGATATAGCTCACGTGCCACCCACCTACCATTTCTCTCCTCCCATCTCTCCACCTACCACACACCTTCCTCTACCGTTGCACATGCACGCACGCCAGCATGTCCTCTTGCCTTGTTGCCGGACTGATCTCGGCGAGACTGGACGTGCCCAGGGCGGGCACACTTGTATTTATGGGTATGCAGCCGAATACTCAAAATTTTGAAAAACTTTGCAGCTCATATGCTACAGGGAGCCATCAACTCTGTCTACTATCTATATCTACACACACATTTGTTAACACAAGCATGTGATGGCACACTTTGCTAGGGGAAGTGAATACTCAACAACAGATCCTAGGATCAAATGCTATTTCTACCATTATATTTTGTACTACTTTTCTTGGTAATTTTTAAATTTTGAATACTCATTGGCAAAACTCCGGGCCCGCCAATGGACGTGCCTCCATCTCCCGCCTTGACTCTAAGATCTTAATACTATGCAAAAAAAAAAAAGTAAGGTTGTATCTTGAAGTGCCAACCTTTCAAAGGTGCGGACGACGCACATGCGAATAAGTAGTCCCATGACTCTATATCATTCTACTGTCAGTGTCCCTGCCAACCAACGACGCGGCCGATATCAATAGTCCGTGGTGTTTGGTCTGGTTGCCGTCACCCCTCGATCTGGTGGTCTTGGCAAGTGATTCTCATGTTTCATTCTTCACATGACCACAACCTTCTTCCATGCCTATGTCGATAGTTTCATGGTAAATACAAATACTCGTTTGTGTCAAACTACTACACTCTCTCTGTTTCATGCTAACGTCGCGAATTTTGTATAGATTCCGCTGTAACTATCACTAAGAAAATATGTTTGGTATCTCGAGTATCGATAAAAGACCATGCATTCATAAAATATCAAGGTGACCAAGAGGAAGGTAGAAGTCTAGCTCGATGTTATGCACGAATGGAAAAAGGGTTGCACAGGTAAATTTGATGGAATGGGAGGTGCGTGATGGCTTGTCGTCGCAACAATTGCGCCACATATATACACGACCTCGTCCTAGGTCCTATATATAGCTCGAACTATTTCGGCAACCTACAGCTACTACTGTAGCATGTTAGTTAAAAGTTTCCCTTACACGGGAAGCGAGGGCCATAGTACGCAATCGCCAAGCTTGCGGCGTTGAGTGAGACCAGAGCACGAGAGGTAGTGCTAGCTCGGTCCGTACAGCTTCCCGTGTCAAGAGCCTACACCGGAGTGGTAAGGGAGATTAGTTAGTTACATGTCTTTCGGGTTATCTGAAATGATCGAGCAATTTAGAGATGGTAGGAATAACCGAAAGAAGGTTGTCATCCATGTGTTGCAGGCTATGGTGGGAAGAAGATGAACAGGGTGTCTGTCCATTGTTATCTTATTCCTCACAGCAGTTTTGCACTACTCTTTGTCGTGGGTGACTCAATGAATTTCAGTTTGTATATACTCTTGTAAGTTCCTTCTCTTTATAGGTTTTGCTCCAAGCCAAACATTAGGGATGTAGCCAATTAATGACTTCGTAGATTGTTCAATGGCTCACAAAGTTATGTCACAACCTTATCATATCACAGATATGATAAACCATGATATATTTCAAGGGCTACTCATGATTTAAGTTGCATTAGCAAACACGTACATTGCACGCACACAATTACTAGATTACTGAAGTGGCACTCCTTGCTTTCGAGGACATAAAACAATGACACCTGGCTTAGCACTGACCGGAACTTTTAGATATTCCAAAGCAGTTTTCGGATTTTCAGGGGTTTGCCCATGCATGCATGCCCTTTAACAAACAAAATGCATGCTTTGTTTGGAAATCCATTTTGGCTCCTACGTGTAGATGCACCTACCGCTAAAAAGCCATACTTCAAAATTTTGAAAATTTTGAAAAAAAAATATTCGGATGTACGTGTTAACGTTATATGTTTGTACACCAAGTTTCACGAAAAAAAAAGACATTTTATGTTGATTGTGTAAAAGAGAATTTTTGGTGTTGCAAATAGTTTTCACAAGTATTTTTTTTGTATTTTCTTTACAGACTATAAAAAATGTCTTCTAACTGTAAAACTTTATGTGAGGACATAGTATGTTCGGATGCACACCTAAAATTTTGTTCCGGAAATTTTCAATATTTTAAAATTCATATAAAATAAAATTTTCATAATAGATGCATTTAGACCTAGGAGCCAAATCGCCATGTCCATGCTTTGTACATAAACTTTCTTCCTTCTCCATCTAATTGAAAAGACAATGCTCATATCTTTTGCTGAAAATAAAATAAACTCATTACAAACTCAACCTGTCAAAATGACATTTTTTTAGAAAATTTTCAGTGCATGCATGTTTTACTTTGTAAATAAAATGTGCTAAATGGTGATAGGCTTAATAAGAACAGGAGATTTGTTGCAACTTTCTAATAGCTTCCCATCATCCCACAAACAGAATGGCATAAAAAATATTTTCCAAAATTTTAATACTTCCTCTGGTCCATATTAATTGACTCAACTTTGTCTAGATATAGATAAATTTAGACTAAATATTTAACTAGGAGAACGATACTCCTTCCCTGGGGGATCGAACGATTAAATCCCCCGGATGTTTGTCGCACACGCTCGCGAGAGAACCCAATCCCGTGTGCGGCTGATATGTCGGAAACGTATCTATAATTTTTATGTCTCACGCTTGTTTAGTACCTAATTTGCTTTGTCTTTACTTTGAGGTGTTTTTATATGTTTTCTGCACTAACCTATTAACAAGATGACATAGTGTCAGTTGCCTGTTTTCTTCTGTTTTTTGGTTCCAGAAAAGGTAGAAAATCAATATTCTCGGAATTGGACGGGACAAAAGCCAAAGTCATTAGTTTACCGTGGGGAACACGGAGCCAGAATACGAGACGGAGGGGAGCCACCAGGGGCCACACCCCCTGGCCGCGCGGCCAGGCCTGGCCAAGCCTTTGAAGTGCGGTCACCCCGGGTGCCCCTGCCTCGCATCTTCGCCTATAAGAAGCCCCTGATATCTAAACCCTAAGTACCCGATCAATCTTCCACGAAACAGTCTGTAGCCGCCGCCACCATCGTCCCTAGATCGGGGGGTCTGAAGCTCTTCCCGGCACCCTGCCAGAGGGGAGAGATCATCCCGAGGCCTTCTTCATCACCATGCCAGCCTCCGGTATAAAGCGTTAGTAGTTCCATCTTGGACTACGGGTCCATGTAGTAGCTAGATGGTTGTTTCTCCTCCTTTGTGCTACCATGTTTAGATCTTGTGAGCTCCGTTCATGATCAAGGTCATCTATTTGTAATCATGCATGTTGTGTTTGCAGGGATCCGATGGATATTAAGATTACTATGTCAGATTGGTTAATGATTCTATCTTATTGATTCTATCATGTCTCTATTGTTTGTGATCTTGCATGCTCTCCGTTTCTAGTAGCTATCTTGGCCAAGTAGATGCTAGTGACTCCAAGAGGGAGTATTTATGCTCGATGGTAGGTTCATGCCTCTATTTAATCTGGAAAAGTGACAAGAATCTCTAAGGTTGTAGATGTGTTGTTGCTACTAGGGAGAAAACAACGATCTCTTGTTCATGGAACAAGTGGATTGTTTACCTTACACACTTTGCTTAAATCAGTTATCTGTTGCTTTCAACTTAATACTGGAGGGGGGTCGGATGATAACCTGAAGGTGGATTACTAGTCATAGATGCAGTTGGATGGTGTAGGATCATCAATGATTAGTATTGCATTGTTATGCCTTGCTCTGTCCTGTCAATTGCCTCGTTGTAGTTTGTTTACCCAACATGTTATGTTGTTTATCTTAAGGAGAACACCTCTAGTGAATTATGGACCCCGATCCAATCTTTACCATTGATACATCTTCCACTGTTACTGCTTACTTTATGCAAACCACCATTACCTTCCATGCCATTCAGTTAATCCTTTGTTTTTAGCAAATCGGTGAGATTGACAACCTCACTGTTCGTTGGGACAAAGTCTTGAGTTTGTGTTGTGCATATTTCCAGTTGTTAGCAACACCCTTGAGTCGTTTCCTTCCTCCTACTGGTTCGATAACCTTGGTTTCTTACTGAGGGAAAACTTGTTGATGTACTCATCATACCTTCCTCTTGGGGTCTCCCAACGAAGCTCTACAGTGATCTGAGCCGCATCAAGCCTTTTTCTGGCGTCGTTGCTGGGAAGGCTAAGGACGGCTTCACAAGGGGAGTCCTTCACAACCTTTCTCTTTACTTTGTTTTTGTTTTGCTTAGTTTCTTTTGCCTTGCTTCTTTTGCTTCTTTTTATCAAAAACTCCAAAAAAAATAGTTTCATTTGGTTTGATTTCTCTTATAAAAGCCACACAAAAATTAGTTCCTGCTCTAGTTGCTGCTGCTGTTGGTTTGCTCCACTTTTGCAAAAATGAACTCTGCTGAGAACACCAAGTTGTGTGACTTCACTAGCACAAACAACAATGATTTCATGAGTACTCCTATTGCTGCACATGCTCATGATGATACCTTTTATGAAATTAATCCTGATTTGTTGAATCTTGTGATGAAAGAGCAATTTTCTGGTGCTAGTTCTGATGATGTTGCTGCCCACCTCAATAACTTTGTTAAACTTTATGAGATGCAAAAATATAAGGATGTAGATGGAGATATTGTTAAGCTCAAATTGTTTCCTTTCTCCTTGAGAGGAAAAGCTAAAGAATGGTTGTTATCCTTGCCTCGAAATAGTATTGATCCTTGGATTAAGTGCAAAGATGCTTTTATTGGAAAATACTATCCTCCTGCTAAGATTATATCTATGAGAAGTGAAATAATGAAATTTAAACAACTTGATAATTAACATGTTGCTTAAGCTTGGGAAAGAATGAAATCTTTGGTTAAGAATTGTCCCACTCATGGAATGACTGCTTGGATGATTATCCAGACTTTTTATGCAGGTTTAAACTTCTCAAGAAACCTGTTGGATTCTGCTGCTGGAGGTACCTTTATGACCATTACTTTGGGGGCTGCAACAAAGCTCCTTGATAATATGATGGTTAACTATTCTGAATGGCACAATGAGAGAGCTCCACATGGTAAGAAGGTAAATTATGTTGAAGAAACCTCCTCTTTGAGTGATAAGATTGATGTTATCATGGCTATGCTAATGGAAAAGCTCATATTGATCCAAATAATGTTCCCTTAGCCTCTTTGGTTGCTCAACAAGAGCAAGTTGATGTGAACTTCATTAGGAATAATAATCTTGGCAACAATGCTTATGGTAATAATTATAGGCCTTATCCTCCTAATAATGGCAATACTTATCATGGTAGATCTAGAATGACTAGTGAAGAGAGGATTCTAGAAGTTGAACATCCACTAAAAACTTTATGCTAATGCAATATAAGCAAAACAAGATAGTCACTAAAACTATGGAAGAACAATATGCTATCTTGAAAAATATTAGCACTCAACTTGAGAATTTGAATAGGGAAATTCCTAGTTTACTGTCCAAAATTTTGAGTGCTGAAAAAAAAATTCCTCTTTGTCTGAAGCACAATCCTCTTTGATTAATAAAATGGCTGCTAAACCTGAAACCTTGGAAAGTACCTTTGCTGCTACTCATACCATACAAGTTACTATTGATGAAAATGTTAGATTGTTAGCTCAACTACATGCTAAGTGGGAAAGAGAAGCTGAAATTGATAGAAATAATAGTGTGTGCACTATTACCACCACCAATATGGATACCACCAAACCACAAGAAGTCCCCATTCCTCTTACCACAATGCCTAAACCCAATGAGTCTACTACCAGTGATGCTAAGTTTGATTTTGATCTTGATGGTTGCGATATTTCTGAAGTGATTATGTTCCTATAAAAGCTTGCTAGAAGTCCTGATGCTAGTGATATGAATGTGGCTTTCACCAAACACATTACAGATGATCTCATTAAAATTAAGGAAGAAAAGTTGAAACATAAAGCCTCTATTCCTAGGAAAGTAGAAGATAGTTGGGAACCCATCATTAATATGCAAGTGAATGACTTTGATCTCAAAGTTTCATGTGACCTTGGTTCTAGTGTTTCTATTATGCCTAGAAAGATTTATGAAATGCTTGATTTGCCACCTTTGGAAGATTGCTACTTGGATATCCCACTTGATGATAATGCTAAAAAGAAAATCATGGGGAGTGTTAATGATGTTCTTATTATGGTTAACAATACTAATGTCCCTATTGATTTCTATGTTTTGGATGTTGAATACAATGCTTCTTGTCCTATTACTTTGGGAAGACCTTTTCTTAGAACTATTGGTGCCATCATTGATATGAAATAAGGCACCATTAAATATCAATTTCCATTCAAGAAAGGTATTGAACAGTTCCCTATGAGGAGATATAAGTTGCTTTTTGCTCCTCCTTTGAGAGCAAGGTTTGATGTTAATGCTTCTTTATTTGAAAATACTTGATTCTTGTTTCTTGTGTCTAACTTAAATGCGTTAAAGAAAAGTACTTATTGGGAGATAACCCAAAAGTTTTCTTGAGTCTTGGAAGTTATTACTGAAGTAATAACCTCTCCTTATCCTTTTTATTTTCTTTGTGTGCCAAGAATAACCTCTAATAAGAGGGAAGTAAGATTTGGTAAGTTGCTGTCCTGAAACAGATTTTTGTGCTCTACCGTAACAATTCGTGTAAAACCTCTGTAAGTAGGTTTGAGCTGTAATTTTATTAATAAATCCCCCAGGTTGTTATCTAGCTTACGTTAGTTCAACACTTTTTGATTTGAGCAACATAAGGTCTTCGAAAAAATCGGTTTCTACCTGCTGGTCTATTTTGACAGATTTCTGCCATTATTTGCATTTGCTTCTTATTGATTCCTTTTTGGGTTCTTTTTGGGAAATTGAGCTTTTTGAGGAAATTGCTACAGTAGCTTGTGTCTTTAATGAAATTTTTGCTATTTTGAAACTAAACCACAAAGGTCTATTATCTTTTGAATACACTAATGTTGCTAATGAAGATTGTGTGAAGTTTTGCATGAAGGAAAATTTTTAGGTGTAAGGAAAGAATGGTGTAATGAGATGAAGAATGGACAAAAGCTCAAGCTTGGGGATGCCACCCCGTGTCACCCCAAGAAATATTCAAGAGGTGCAAGCGTCAAAGCTTGGGGATGCCCAAGGCATCCCCTTCTTCATCAGTAAAAATCTTAGGTCTTTCTAGACACTTCATTTTTATTATTTCATGCACCATTGTGTTGTTCTTGGAGGGTCTTAGTTTTTGCTTTTGGTTTTTTCTTAGTTTTCTTGAATAAAGTAGTTTGGACCCCTGTTCTCACCGTGTTGTTTCAAATAAGTTGATTGGTGTTGGAAAGGAGTAGGAAGTTCTTGCTTTAGTAGTACAAGAGGAGCTTGCTTTGAGTGCGATTTAGACTTTATCATGTCATGCTAGATGTTGTTTTGACCTTATGCTTAGTGATTATTGTTGTAGCATGACTTGTTCCAAACAATTAGGATTGCTTAATGTGCCTTGAAAGAATCATGCGTTGTTTAGCATACAAAAGCATAGTATTGTGGTATTCTCCTTTGATGCTTTGTTTGGGTTGACTTGGCACATGCTCACACCATGTTATGACTATGAACCAGTCACCATAGCCTCTATGATCATTTAGTTTTTGACTTGTAGTACCACTTTATGTTTTGATTAGTAATGTTTTGTCGCTCTGTATGATTATGGCCATTATTGCTCTCTTAGTTGGTCGCTCCCAGTCTTTTGCTAGCCTCCACTTGTATGAGTAAGCTCTACTCATGCTTCCAACTCCCAAGAAACCAAGTTATTCCAAAGTGTCTACTATAAATTCCTTTGCATGGTGTGTTACACCATTCCAAGTATATTCTTGTTTCATCTACCTTCCAATTAAAAAGTCACTTTGTTATGTGAAACTTAGTGATTAAAGCTCTCACAAACTTGATGGCACACTTTATTTTTCTTGCCCCTAATAAACTTGAACCATTTGTCATCTATGTTGTATATGCTTGCACTAATACGTTAGAATTAGCAGAACCATGATGTCATGGGGAACGCTTTCAACATTGCACTTGTACATTATACTCAGTTGATATCATGCTCTTTTGTTTGTGGATGTCGTCGATGTGAAATGAAAGGAGAGCTTGTAAGTCCATGGAGTTATGTATGTTTGTTAGAGAAACACCTGGGCCGCTAGCCTAAGCCATGCCTAATCGTGGTGGAAACTTACAGCATCACCATAGTGAGCAATCTATGAAGCATTCTTCTTATAAAAAAAGAGATAGAGATTGAGAAAAGGAAGAAAAGGAGACATATTGAAAAGAGGAAAGAGAGAAAAACGCACCATTTCCCATGGTAAATAAGAAGATTGCTGAGATGCTGATTGTCTGCTTGCCTTGTCATTTGATTATGGTATAGCTCCTGTATCATGTGCAAGGGGTAGCCATTTGGTGGTTCTCTATTATACACATGTACTTACTATGACAATAACTTACTAGTAACTAAACTTGAGTAGCATGAGGAGCGGCCCTCGTATTTAAGGGACATGAGATTGCCAACTTATACTTTGTCAAGCATATACTCCATAGTCTATTCACTTTAACCTTAATCACTTCAAGATGCTTATGATAGGGGCAATGAGAGCTGAAAGCTAACAAGTACCATAATTTTTGAAAGCTCTTTGATACGTTGATACGTCAGAAACGTATCTATAATTTTTTATGTTCCATGCTTGTTTAGTATCTACTTTTCTTTGCTTTGTCTACACTTTGAGGTGCTTTTTACATGTTTTCTGGTACTAACCTATTAACAAGTTGCCACAGTGCCAATTGTCTATTTTCTGCTGTTTTTGGTTCCAGAAAAGCTAATAAGGAAATATTCTCGGAATTGTCGGGAGAAAAGCCAAAGTCAATAACTTTCCGTGTGGAACAAGAAGTCCAGAGGGGAGACGGAGAATTGGGCCAGGGCACCCAGACCCCCCTAGGCGTGGGTGGGCCTGCCACGCCTAAAGGTGTGGGCACTGGCGCCTCGGCCTCCCCCTTCGCCTATAAGAAGCCCCCGATGCAGAAACTCTAAGAACCCGATCAATATTCCACGAAACCTTCTGTAGCCACCGCCGCCACCGTCGTCCCTAGATCGGGGGGATCTGAAGTTCTTCCCGGCACCCTACCAGAGGGGAGATCATCCCGGAGGCCTTCTATCCGGTATGATGCGTGAGTAGTTCCACCTTGGACTATGGGTCCATGTAGTAGCTAGATGATTGTATGTCCTCCTTGTGCTTTCATGTATAGATCTTGTGAGCTCTGTTCATGATCAAGATCTAATCTATTTGTAATCATGCATGTTGTGTTTGCGGGGATCAGATGGATATTGAGATTATTATGTTAGTTTGATTAATGGTTTTGTCTTTATGATTCTATCATGTCTGTGTTGTTTGTGATCTTGCATGTTCTCTGTTGTTAGTAGCTATCTTGGCCAAGTAGTTGCTAGTGACTCCAAGAGGGGGTATTTATGCTCGATAGTGGGTTCATGCCTCTAGTTTCCAAGGGAAGTGACAGAAATCTCTTCGGTTGTAGATGTGTTGTTGCCAATAGGGAGAAAACAACGGTCTCTTGTTCATGGAACATGTGGACTGTTTACCTTACACACTTTGCTTAAAGCAGTTGTCTATTGCTTGCAACTTAATACTGGAGGGGGGTCAGATGATAACCTGAAGGTGGACTTCTAGTCATAGATGCAGTTGGATGGCGGTCTATGTATCTTGTTGTATTGCCCAATCGAATCTCATAGGATCTTTCTGACTAGTAATTGCATTGTTATGCCTTGCTCAGTTCCTGTCAAGTGCCCTGCTATAATTTGTTTACCCTTCATGCCATGTTGTTTATCTAAGGAGAGCATCTCTTGTGAACTATGGACTCCGGTCCAATCTTTACCATTGATACATCTCCCATTGTTACTTGTTTACTTGCTGCAAACCACTATTACCTTCCACACCATACATTTAATCCTTTGTTACAACAAAACGGTGAGCTTGACAACCTCACTGATTCGTTGGGACAAAGTCTTGAGTTTGTGTTGTGCAGGTCTCCATGTTGTTTGCAACACCTGTGTAATGTTTCCTTCCTCCTACTGGTTCGATAACCTTGGTCTCAACTGAGGGAAAACTTGATGTTGTGCTCTTCACACCCTGCGCTTGGGGTTACCAACGAAGTGCCACGTCGAGCACCATCATACGTACAAAATGTATCTACTTTCCCAAAAACTTTTACTATTGTTTCTCCTCTAAACTTGTGTGATTTGGATACAACTAACACAGACCGACTCTGTTTTCAGCAGAATTACTTTGGTGTCTAGTTTTTGTGCAGAAAATCAACTATCTGGAAAAATCCCGAAAATATGCCAAAAATCCTATTTCACCAGAAGATCCACGGAGCCAGAATACTAGACGGAGTGGAGTCCTGGGGGGCCACACCCCTGCCGAGGCGGCCAGGCACCTCGGCCTCCCTCTGCGCCTATAAGAAGCCTCTTGACCTAAAAACCGAGGGGGGTTCGTCGTTTTTCTAGAAAGAGTTCTGCTGCACCACCACCACAATAAACCAAGATTCGGAACCAGAAACTCCGTTCTGGCACCTTGCCGGGACGAGGAATTTGGGGAGGATCATCGCCATCGTCATCACCAACGCCTCTCCATCAACCATCAATGTTTCCCTCATCCATGAGTGAGTAATCCCCCGTTGTAGGCTATGGGGATGGTAGGGACTGGATGAGTTCTATCATGTAATCGAATAAGATTGTTAGGGCATAGTGCCTAGTATCTCTATTAGTGCTATTTGACTTTGTTGTAACTTGTTATGCTTAATGCTTGTCACTAGGGCCCGAGTGCCATGATCTCAGATCTGAACTTATTATTGAATCATTATGATAGTATTATTTGTGATCTTATCTGCAAGTTGTGTACACATATCATTGTCCGGATCCAAAGGCCCAGTGGCGAAATTGGGACAAGAGGGATGGCTGTGGTGTGAGGATCACATGTGTTCACAGAGTGTTAATGCTTTGCTCCGGTGCTCTATTAAAAGGAGCACCTTAATTGCCAGTAGTTCCCTAGAGGCCCCGCTGTAACGGGCTGGCTAGACAAAAGATGTTGTGCAAGTTCTCATTGTGAGGACGCATGACTATATATGGAGCACATACCTATGATTATTTAGTACTTGGATGCTTATTCTTATTTATCTGCAATGCCCAAGATCTTGAAGTTACATGTTTAGACTTGTCCATGCAACACCCGTCCATCCATCCCTATGCCTACCACGCTCATATCCTACTGTTTGCTACTACCGTTACTATTGCTCCTGTTTTACTGCTGTTGTTGCTACTACAAACTGTTGCTACTGATAAACTTCTGTGAGCAAGAACTATTTCCAGGTGCAGCTGAATTGACAACTCAGTTGTTAAGGCTTGCAAGTATTCTTTGGCTCCCCTTGTGTCGAATCAATAAATTGGGTAATACTACCCTTGAAGATTGTTGCGATCCCTTATACTTGTGGGTCATCAAGATTATTTTCTGGCGCCGTTGCCGGGGAGCATCGCTTTATTTGTAAGTTCACTTGGATCTATTATTGTTCACTACTACTTATTTCATCATGGGGAAGTCTCGTGATGGAAAGTTTCCTATTTTACCATCCACTACAAGAAGAGGTACAATCCTAAACACCTTTGTTGCTCTTGATTCACCATCTGTTATAAGTAATCTTGTTACACCACCACCACATACACATGCTACACACACTGCTACTACTGTTGAGTCTGAAACTGCTTTTGATACTCATGATGTTACTTCTACTTTGCTTGATTCGAATGGTTCATTAGGTCCTTTCCTAGATGCTACTATGGCTAGTCTAGGAAATACTAAAACTCCTAATAAAGACACTGTTACACCTGTTAGCTCACCTGAGTCTAGAGAGAGATATGATATTAAGGATGGTTACATTGAGTTCATTGATGAATTTGTTGAAGAGTGCCGAAACACACATGGTACTAGTGCTATTAAGAGTCTCCTCGCAAGACGTACCATTATTCCTAAGTTGTCCTCTGATCCTAAGTTTGCCACTTCTCCCATAGATATTAAAGATAAATATTATGATTTCTCTCTTGATTTATCCTATTTGGACATTGTTGAGAAAGGAACTTTCTGTGGGACTGAAAATGAGAGTGGTGTGGCTCATATGAATGAGCTTTCTACTATGAGTGCTTTATTCTCTGATGATTTTAAGACGCGCAAGTATTTTGTTACTAAGATCTTCCCTTTTTCACTAAAAGGAGAATCTAGGGCTTGGTTTAATAGATTACCTCCTGGTTCCATTGATAGCCATGATTGTTTGATTGCTTCTTTCTTCCAGAAATATTTTCCTCCTAGTGCTAGACATGCTGCTTTGCAGAGACTTTTTTGATTTTAAACAGGGAGAAGAAGATAAATTGCCTGGGTCATGGACAAGGTTCGGGGCCTTGATTCACGCACATCCTGGATGTCCATTTCCTAAAAATGAGCTTCTTGATATTTATTATAATGGACTAACTGATGATTCTAGGACATATCTAGATAGTTTTGTTGATTGTGTTTTTAAGAAAAGAACTCCTACAGATGTTGAAGAATTAATGGCTAAAATAAGCAAGAATTATGATGGTTGGACTTCAAATAAGCTAAATACACCTGAGCCTATTACTCCTGAACCTGCCTAAAATAGTTCCAACACCAACACCAAAGAAGAGGGGAGTTATTGCATTAAATGATGAAGTGATGAAGTAAGCTAAGAGGTGTCTAAAGGAGAAAGGTATTAGAGCTGAAGATGTGAAGAATCTACCTCCTACAGAATAATTATGTAAGCCAATTCCCTACTCATCTACTATTGAGGTACACTCTCTCCAACACTTTGATGAAGGTGATATTCCTTATGGTAAGCCTCGTGATCAATGTTTAGAGGAACTTGACATTTTTATTGTTAAGCAAGGTAATTTTAATAAACAAGTTCAGAATCATTTATTGGAGAACTCTAGAGCTATTAAAGAGTTGAAAGATATTGTGGAAAGAACTTCTAATGATATTAAAATGCTTTGTAAACACTTTCAAATGGTTCAAACTCAAATTGATCAACTTGCTAAGGTACAAAAGTATATGCTAGTTAATGCCTCAGGAGATAAACATTCTTATGGAATTAGAACTAGGAGTGGTATAGCTACTCAAGATCCTTTATATCCTAAAGGACACCCTAAAAGAATTGAGCAGGATTCTCAACAAGGTGAAAGTAGTGGTAGTCCTCGTAAGATAAATAAAAACAAACACAAAATGGTTGAGGAACCACTTGAACCTGCTATAGATCCTAATAGTATATCTGTCTCTGATACTGAAACTGAGAGTGGTAATGATAAAAATGATGCTCCTGATAAGGAGGAAGTTGAGGAAGAACCTGAGAAGCACACTAAGAACACTAGGTACACTAAGAAAGATTTTATTGCTAATAAACATGGTAAAGAGAGAGAACCTTGGGTGCATAAACCTATGCCTTTTCCAGGTAAGAAACACAAGTCAAATTAGGAAGAACAGTACAACAAGTTTTGTGAGTGGATGAAACCTTTATTTTTGCAAATTCCTTTGACTGATGCTATTAAGTTGCCTCCTTATTCAAAGTATATGAAAGATATTGTCTCCAATAAAAGGAAGATTCCTAATGAGGAGATTTCTACTTTGCTTGCTAATTATTCCTTCAACGGTAAGGTTCCAAAGAAACTTGGTGATCCAGGTATACCAACTATTCCTTGCTCTATTAAGAACAATTATGTTAGAACTGCTTTATGTGATTTGGGATCTGGAGTAAGTGTTATGCCTTTTTCTCTCTATAAGAGACTCCAGCTAGAAAAGTTGATACCAACTGATATATCTTTGCAAATGGCTGATAAGTCAACTACTATTCCTGTTGGTATATGTGAGGATGTTCCTGTTCAAGTGGCTCATAATTGCTTGGTTTTAACTGATTTTGTTGTGCTTGAAATGCCTAAAGATGATAATATGTCTATTATTCTTGGGAGACCTTTTCTTAATACTGTAGGTGCTGTAATCAATTGTAATCAAGGAAAAGTAACTTTTAATATTAATGACAAAGAGCATACTGTTTGTTTCCCCAAGAAGGTTACTAAAATATATGGCATGAATTCCATTGAAAATATTGAGAGCATCAAGGCTGGAGAATATATTGTCCTATTCCACAAGAAAGTTTTGAAACTATTATTATTGGGACCATTGCTATCAAGATTGAGGTAACATAATCACCTTGTGGAATGCAAAGTTTTGTTTCATATAAGATTATTTTGGTAACAAGACTTGATCAACCTTGTTAACAAAAGGATTTTAATGAATAAAATAATGTTTTCACTGTGGTTATACCTGCTCCCTTTTACTTTTCTCCTTCCTAGTCTTTGCTTTTTCTCTTGTTAGCTTTGGTTTTGCTAGTTGCTTGCTTGTTAGAGTGTCTTAGAACTTCTAGTTTTGGTTTTGGTTTGCTTTTGCTTCTTCTAAAAAATCTTTTCTGTGAGAAAATTAATTTTCATACCCTGAAAATTGGCCAAAAATAGTTCCTGAAAAATCCCAGAAAATTCAAAATAATTTTTTCCTCGAAAAAAGGGGCATAGGGACACCTGGAGTGACCCAGGGGGCCACCCCAGGCCAGCACACCCCTGGTGGGCGCGGCCATCCCCTAGGGGGCGCCTGGCTGGGGCGTGGCCCACCTGGGTCCCTCCAAGATGCCTCCTCCCAGCCATCTTCTTTCCCTCTCCCTCAAACCACTTTGTTCAGTATTTCCTAGGGACCTTTGTCACGCTCCAAGGAGAAGATGGATGACAAGCTGCGCATTCTTGGCTTCCATGGACACTATCAGGGGACGCTCCCTCATACGACCCCTTTGTGCACTACACAGGGGAGTCCTCGAGCTCACCAAGAAGAAGGGGCCTCCTCGTCGTACTACGGAGGTGCACCTACTTGGTCACCATGGAGTTGAGCACCACTTAGGCCAAAAGCCTAATCTTGGGGGAGGTATACCGACATCAACTCATTTATATATCATGTTCGGTCGGTTATTTGTATATCCATTGTTTCGCTTTCTTTTTGGTTCTTGCTACTGCTTTCTCAAAAACACAAAAATACCAAAAATATTTTCGTTGTTTCTCTTGGTTTGTTTCTTTGCTTTTTAGTTTTGGTTTGCCTTAAAGAAAAATCCAAAAAGATTTTGCTTTGTTTGGTTTTGCTTTGTTTGTTTGCTTTAAAAAATCAAAAACACCAAAAATATTTGTTGTTCTTCTCTGGTTTTATGAGTTTTTTGCAGGGTTCAGCCGTCCTCAGTGGATTTGGTTTCATGTTATTATTCAAGTCACACAAGTGAAGGGCAATAATGAAGATCAAGACAACTTGAGGTGTCGGAAGAGGCTGGTAACAAACTCTATTTGTTTTCATTTTTGTACATATACTCATCATTGTGAGCATGCTTAGTCTTTTCATGTAAGGTGTATGTTATTATGGATGCTTAGTAGTTCTTGCTCTCTTATGATTAGCTCCAGCTTGCTAATAGTTTATAGCATGTCATATGAATGTTTGCTTGCATTGTTCTATTCATAACTTGGTATGATATTGTGGTATCCTCCTCTGAATGCTTCATGTGAATCGACTTGGCACATGCTCGCGCATGCATATGACTAAACAATAGTCAGTAAGCCTCGATGATTTATTTTGCCTCGGAGTTCTTGTATCGCTTTCATGCCATAATTAGTCATGTTTTGTTGCAAGCATGATTATGACAGTTATTGCTCTCTCGTTTGTCGCTCCCTCTCTATTGCTAGCCTTCACTTGCACTGAGTATGAGATCTACTCGTGTTTCCAACTCCCCAAAAACCAATATTGCCAACTGTGTCCACCATACCTACCTATTAGCATCATTTGCTATTTCAGTGCATATTCTATATGCCTTGTTTTTCTTCCAAATAAAATGTTTGACTGCTTTGAGAAAGTTAGTTAGTAAAGCTCTCACAAACTTGATGGCACACTTTATTCCTTGCACTTAATAATCCTGAACCATTGTGACCTGTCCATGAAAGTTATATGCTTGCAAATTATAGGCTGGGAGTTAAGCGTAACCGTCATCCTGAACGCTTTCAACACTTATGGATACATATCCAGTTGATACCTTGCTCTTTTGTTTCCGGATGTCGTCGGTGTGAAATAAAAGGGGAGCTTGTGAGTTCATGGAGTATATATATGTGTTAGATAAACGACTGAGCCGCTAGCCTAATCATGGTGGAAACTTGCATCATCACCATAATGAGCATTCTGTGAAGCATCCTCGATAAAAATCTATCCACATAGCAAATAAAAATATCGCTGTGATGCTCATTGTCTGCTTGCCTTGTCATTTTGATCACGAGATAGCTCTTGTATCATGTGCAAGGGGTACCCCGTTGGCGGTTCTCTATGATATGCATGTATTTACAATGACAAGAACTTACAGGTAATTAAAGTTGAGTAGCATGAGGAGCGGCCCTCGTACTCAAGGGACATGTGATTTCCAGTTTATGGTCTGTCAAGCATATAACTCACATTAGACCTCACTTTCACCTTAACCATATAAAGATGCCTATGATAGGGGCAATGAGAGCTCAAAGCTAGTGAGTGCCTTTCTTTCAGCATTTGGAAGCCTTTCAAACATTTCAAAACCTTTTTCACTTCCTTGTTGAGTCACCACTTATTCTTTGAGCACCTTCTTGAGAGCATAATTGTCATTCTTGTGTTTGTCTCAAAACTTGGTTAATTATGTCATGACTTTGATGCATGTATCTCTGATATCTTTACTTCTAGTCTTCACTTGAACTTCAGAGGTGCCTTGGCATTTATATTTTGCTCTACAAACAAAGGCAAGCGATATACCACTCTATCATACCTTCTTATGAGCATTGCAATGTTGCTTATGTTTATGTTTCATGCTACTTATTATTATTGAGTTGGAATCTCTTCATATCTTGCAATGACTATTGAGTAGACTTAGTTGCATACTCTTTATTATGAATGGTTTAAATATCTACTCCTGTGCATAGAATATATACATCATATGAAGCAATTGTGTTCGTGAAAGTTCTTTTATTGCACTTAGTTTTCAACTGAATTGCTTGAGGACAAGCAATAAGCTAAGCTTGGGGGGAGTTGATACGTCCAAAAAAGTATCTACTTTCCCAAACACTTTTCCTATTGTTTCTCCTCTAAACTTGTATGATTTGGATACAACTAACACGGACTGACGCTGTTTTTAGCAGAATTACCTTAGTGTCTAGTTTTTGTGCAGAAAATCAACTATCGGGAAAAATCCCAGGAAATATGCCAAAAATCTTATTTCACCAAAATATCCACGGAGCCAGAATACGAGACAGAGTGGAGTCCTGGGAGGCCCACACCCCTGCTAGGCGCGGGTCAGGCCTGGCCGCGCTTAGGGGGGTGCGGCCACCCTAGGCACCCCTCGGCCTCCCTCTGCGCCTATAAGAAGCCTCTTGACCTAAAACCGAGGGGGGTCGCCGTTTTTCCAGAAAGAGTTTCGCTGCGCCGCCACCACTAGAAACCAAGATTCGGAACCAGAAACTCTGTTCGGGCACCCTGCCGGGACGGGGAATTTGGGGAAGATCATCGTCATCACCAACGCCTCTCCATCAAACATCAATGTTTCCCTCATCCATGAGTGAGTAATCCCCCGCTGTAGGCTATGAGGATGGTAGGGATTGGATGAGTTCTATCATGTAATCGGATAAGATTGTTAGGGCATAGTGCCTAGTATATCTATTGATGCTATTTTACTTTGTTGCAACTTGTTGTGCTTAATGATTGTCACTAGGGCCCGAGTACCATGATATCAGATCTGAACTTATTATTAAACCATTATGATAGTATTGTTTGTGATCTTATCTGCAAGTTGTGTACATATATCATTGTCCGGATCCAAAGGCCCCGAAGTGACAGAAATTGGACAACCGGAGGGGATGGCTATGGTGTGAGGATCACATGTGTTCACGAAGTGTTAATGCTTTGCTCCGGTGCTCTATTAAAAGGAGCACCTTAATTGCCAGTAGTTCCCTAGAGGCCCCGCTGCAACGGGTTGGCTGGACAAAAGATGTTGTGCAAGTTCTCATTGCGAGCACACATGACTATATATGGAGCACTGATGGTGATCGACGTGGCACTTCGTTGGTAAACCCAAGCGCGGGTGTGAAGAGCACAGTAGCGAGTTTTCCCTTAGTTGAGACCGAGGTTATCGAACCAGTAGGAGGAAGGAAACATCACACAGGTGTTGCAAACAACGTGGAGACCTGCACAACGCAAACTCAAGACTTTGTCCCAACGAATCAGTGAGGTTTTCAAGCTCACCGGTTTGCTGTAACAAAGGATTAAACATATGATGTGGAAGGTAATTGTGGTTTGCAGCAAGTAAGCAAGTAATAGTGTAAGATGTATCAATGGTAAAGATTGGACCGGGGTCCATAGTTCACTAGAGGTGCTATCCTTAGATAAACAACATGGCATGAAGGGTAAACAAATTACAGCAGGGTAATTGACAGGAACTGAGCAAGACATAACAATGCAACTACTAGTCAGAAAGATCCTATGAGATTCGATTGGGCAATACAACAAGATACATAGACCGCCATCCAACTGCATCTATGACTAGAAGTCCACCTTCAGGTTATCATCCGAACCCCCTCCAGTATTAAGTTGCAAGCAATAGACAACTGCTTTAAGCAAAGTGTGTAAGGTAAACAGTCCACATGTTCCATGAACAAGAGACCGTTATTTTCTCCCTATTGGCAACAACACATCTACAATCAAAGAGATTTCTGTCACTTCCCTTGGAAACTAGAGGCATGAACCCACTATCGAGCATAAATACCCCCTCTTGGAGTCACTAGCAACTACTTGGCCAAGATAGCTACTAACAACGGAGAGCATGCAAGATCACAAACAACACAGACATGATAGAATCATAAAGACAAAACCATTAATAAAACCAACATAATAATCTCAATATCCATCGGATCCCCGCAAACACAACATGCATGATTACAAATAGATTAGATCTTGATCATGAACGGAGCTCACAAGATCATTACATGAAAGCACAAGGAGGAGATACAACCATCTAGCTACTACATGGACCCATAGTCCAATGTGGAACTACTCACGCATCATACCGGAGAGAAGGCCTCCGGGATGATCTCCCCTCCGGCAGGGTGCCAGGAAGAACTTCAGATCCCCCGATCTAGGGACGATGGTGGCGGCGGCTATAGACGGTTTCGTGGAGATTTGATCGGGTCCTTAGGGTTTCTGCATCGGGGGCTTCTTATAGGCGAAGGGGAGGCCGAGGAGGCGGCCAGGGGCCCCACACCCTGCCTAGGCGCGGGGCAGGGCCCACCCACGCCTAGGGGGTCTGGGCGCCCTGGCCCACTTCTTCGTCTCCCCTCTCGACTTCTTGTCCCCCACGGAAAGTTATTGACTTTGGCTTTTGTCCCGTCCAATTTCGAGAATATTTCCTTACTAGCTTTTTTGGAACCAAAAACAGCAGAAAACAGGCAACTCACACTGTGGCAGCTTGTTAATAGGTTAGTACCAGAAAACATGTAAGAAGCACCTCAAATTGTAGAAAAAGATAAGCAAAGTAGATACTAAACAAGCATGGAACATCAAAAATTATAGATACGTTTTCGACGTATCAAGCATCCCCAATCTTAACTCCTGCTCGTCCTCGAGTAGGTAAGTGTTAAAAGAATAATTTTTGAGGTGACATGCACCCTCACAATAAAGATCTAACCATTTGCAAGCATTGAAAACTGGGATCAAAGAACTCTAAACATGTGCATCAAAGATGGAGTTCTAACAATAGGACATAGTAACTACGCATGCAACATGAAAGGCTACAAACAAAGATCATGAATAACATGCATTGAAAAACATTTGTTTGTTTCACATACGGAAAACATAGCATAGTGGCAAACAACTTGTACCTCATAGAGTAGCAATATAGATGCATATGACACCTTCAAAGTTCACAAGGGTGACTACAAACAAATAACACAAAAACAAGTAATATCACAATATGCATCAATCAGTAAGCTTTGGAACACTGCACACAGAATGACAACTATGCTCTCTTAATGGTGCCTAAAGTTAGAAGGTGGAGACTCAATAGTGGTGGAAGAAAGGACTTTTTGTAAAGGAAGCAGGGATTTCAAGTTTCAAAAAGAGCTTCCAAAAATTATGGTACTTGTTAGCTTTCAGCCCTCATTGCCCCTATCATAAGCATCTTGAAGTGATTAAGGTTAAAGTGAACTAACTATGGAGTATATGCTTGACAAAGTATAAGTTGGCAATCTCAAGTCCCTTGAATACGAGGGCCACACTTCATGCTACTCAACTTCAGTCACCTATAAGTTCTTGTCATTGTAAGTATTTGCATATCATAGAGAACCGCCAATGAGGTACCCCTTGCACATGGTACAGGAGCTATCCCATAACCAGAATGACAAGGCAAGAAGATAATGAGCATCTCAACGGTCTTTTTATTTACTATATGCATAGCTTTTTATTGAGGATGCTTCATAGATAGCTCACTATGGTGATGCTGCAAGTTTCCACCATGATTAGGCATGGCTTAGGCTAGCGACCCAGGCGTTTCTCTAACACAGAATACTTACTCCATGGACTTACAAGATCCCTCTTTATTTCACATAGGTGACATCCATAGACAAAAGAGCATGATATCAACTGAGTACAAAGTACAAGTGCAATGTTGAAAACGTTCCTCGTGACAGCACAGTTCTGCTAATTCCAACGTATAAGTGCAAGCATATACAACATAGACATCACAATGGATCAAGTTTATTAGGGGCAAAGAATATAAAGTGTGCCATTAAGTTTTTGAGGGCTTTAATCACTAATTTTTCACATAACAAAATAGATTTTAATTGGAAGATAGCTAAAAACAAGAATATACTTGGAATGGTGTAACACACCATACATAGGAGTTTATAGTGGACACTTTGGAATAACTTGGTTTCTTGGGAGTTGGAAGCATGAGTAGAGCTTACTCATACAAGTGGAGGCTAGTAAAAGACTGGGAGCAACCAACTAAGAGAGCATAATGGCCATAATCATGCAGAGCAACAAAGCATTACTAATCAAAGCATAGAGTGGTATTACAAGTCAAGGACTAAATGATCATAGAGGCTAATGGTGACTTGTCATAGTCATAACATGGTGTGAGCATATGCCAAGTCAACCCAAATAAGCATCAAAGGAGAATATCACAATACTATGCTTTTGCATGCTAAAACAACACATAATTTCTTCAAGGCACACTAAGCAATCCCAATTGTTTGGAACAAAACATGCTACAACAATAATCACTAAGCATAAGGTTAAAACAACACCTAGAATGTCATGCTAAAGTCTAAGTCATAGTCAATGCAAGCTCCTCTTGCACTTAGAAGCAAGAACTTACTACTCCTTTTCAACACCAAGCAAACTTATTTGCAAAACAACACAGTGAGAACGGGGTCCAAACTACTTTATTCAAGCAAACTAAACAAACTAAGCAAAGCAAACAAAAACTAAGACGCTCCAAGAACAACACAACTGTGCATGAAACAAATAATAACGAAGTGTCTAAACAGACCTGAGCTTTTTATTGATGAAGAAGGGGATGCCTTGGGCATCCCCAAGCTTTGACGCTTGTACCTCTTGAATATTCCTTGGGGTGAAACCATGGTGGCATCCCCAAGCTTGAGCTTTTGTCCATTCTTCATCTCATTGCATCACTCTCTCTCTACACCTGAAAATTTTCTTTCATACAAAAGTTTACACAATCTTCATTAGCAACATTAGTTTATTCAAAAGATATTAGACCTGTGGCAAAGCTTTGGAACAGCAAGTCTTTTCACTAAAAACACAAGCTACTGTAGTAACTCCTTCAAAAAGCTAAATTCCCCAAAAGATAACTCAAAAAGGAATCAATAAGAAGCAAATGCAAATAATGGCTAAAATTTGTCAAAATAGACCAGCAGGTAGAAATCGATTTTTTCGAACATATTATGTTGCTCAAATCAAAAACTACGGTGACCCAGCATACCACTGCATGATGTAGTACACTATAGTTGGTGACCCAGCATACCACTGCATGATGTAGTACACTATAGTTGTTGATATAACGCCAATGAAACACCGTTCACTAGTATTACATCCCTCAGAGTGGTACAATAGAAACACAGCAGGTCCAAGACATGACTATAGGTTACAACTCAACTCTTTACACAAGATCCAGAGAACACTCTAGGTTAAAGAGAGAGAAAGAAACTTCTTACAAAGAAGAATCAGAAATAAATAACTCTAAATCTATCATCCTATCAAGACTAGTATCTTAACCAATGGTCTGGCATTGCTGCTATCGCAATACACTACAGAAATAGGTTCTATGGCTAGAGATTATATTCCTGTCTAATTAGTAACTTCGTCTTCACTTGAGTTGGTGTATATGTTGACTTTCTTGACTTCATTGAAGAGCTTTAACTTTTGCTGATTATTCCTGGAGCGTAACGTCGTCTGTACTGGCTTTAGAACCTAGCAAGGGTTAAGAAGATACTTTGAGTACGAGCGTACTCAGCAAGTTCACTAGAAAAGGAGTATTTGATGCACTATATCTACAGCCACAGACCATAGGTCGTAGGCAATGCAAACTTTTGTAAACATTTCTTCAAAGGTTGCTTTTATTCTGAAAAGCTATGTCTGTTGCTTTTGTAAACATTTCTTAAAAGGTTACAACTCAACTCTTTACGCAAGATCCAGAGAACACTCTAGGTTAAAGAGAGAGAAAGAAACTTCTTACAAAGAAGAATCGGAAATAAATAACTCTAAATCTATCATCCTATAAAGACTAGTATCTTAACTAATGGTCTGACATTGCTGCTATCGCAATACACTACAGAAATAGGTTCTATGGCTAGATATTATATTCCTGTCTAATTAGTAACTTCGTCTTCACTTGAGTTGGTGTATATGTTGACTTTCTTGACTTCATTGAAAAGCTTTAACTTTTGCTGATTATTCCTGGAGCATAAGTTTTTATTTAAAAGCGCAAAAATTATTCGGATTTTCTATGCATGAATGCAATGCACACATCTGTGTTCAGCTTATTTCTAAGCTCTAATGTTGGGATGTTACAGACTTTCCTCCTTAAAATAAACTTCGTCCTCGAAGTTCGTATACTCTCATGTTTCGGAGTAAGGAATTGTCTTGCAATAATTACGATATGTCTCAACTCCATGGTAACCTCAATGGGAATAATTGTAATATCCCATATCCAAATCTTTTCCTTAAATCCTCATCACACTCAACAATCTTTAACTTGGTATCTCCAATACTCCAAAGTTCTTTTTTACTTTAGTCCCTTAGGGATATATCCTTATTACAAAATCCTTAATTTGGGGTTTCTTCTTTAGTTCCTTAACCTGATCAGGTATCCTAATCCAACTCCTTTACTCGATCATCGAACTTTCTTATTATTCTATATAGGGTCTAGGAAGTCTCACTAAAACAAGTTTTAAATTTCTATTAGTCAATAGTTGTGGCTAAAAGTTTAATCTTTGATTTATCACTGTATGAGTTGTACTGTGATCCTTCCAAGATTGGATTTGAACTCATTTAGTCCATACCCATTGGAATTTCTTGTTCCTCTATACTTGTCCAATTGGATATGTTTTATTCCCTCTTAAGGGTCATTTAAGAGTTGTTTCTTTTGGAATTAGTCTGTTAGGACTATTCTATTTTATTACTTCAAGCTTTTACCTTATCAGGCTTTTATACTATCTTTTGTTATTATCTTAAGTACTTTTGTAAAAATGACTTCCTTTTCACCTTATGAAAATAAGGCTTGCTATTGTTGTAGGTTAGTCCTTCTTCTCCATCCTTTATTCGGAAAGTCGGATAATAATACCTTCATTTCTAAGGTTTACTCTCCCCCTTAGGGTTTACTAATGGTCTTTAAACTGTCTATATAGTATTTATTGGCTTTATAATTATAATATTGGTCTCTATCCATCTTATACTCTACCAAGTTAGGGTCTTATGAAAGATTGTACGGTGTATCCACACGATTGTGGATCTCCGAAGTGAATCTTTCAGCATTATTTGTCTTAATTATTATTTGAACATTTTTGCTTTGATAGGTCAATTTTCGCGAAGAGTCTCGAAAGATGATCGCTTAAAATTTTATACTCCTTTAGGTCTTGCTTAGCTTAAGCCAAGTTTTATGCTCTTTATGCAACTTTTGTGATGATCTGGTTAACTATGTCAACCATCACCGGCTGTGGACAAGATACCAACTCTGGATCAAATACTAGCTATGGATCAAATACCAGATGCGGATAATTACCAGCTGCGAACCATCCTAGGGTGTATGTATTACCCTATGGTTTCCGACATACCTCTCGCATTCTCTCTGAATTGTCAGAGCTTGAATACCATTTTGGTTCCAAAGCTACCTATTTGTACTTATTCATGATACTTCCATGAACTTGGTACAACTATTCCATTACTTCTTAGTAATATTACCTACTTCGATTGAACCTTAAGTTCATCACTTATTGTTATTCCATATATTCCCTACATTAATCTTTCTTCTTGTTACTGTTTAGTAATGATCTAAACTTGATCCAATCCTTCAATTTGTGTTGTGATACTCCTTACACTTGACTTAATTCTTCATTGTAAGATCCCTCCTTATTAAAGGAAAAGATCCCTGTGATTGCAATGCTAGTCCCTGGATCATTGCTAGCATCCACAGTTTAAGATGAAGTACACAGATACAAAGGTCGTTTATTACAGTCATTCCAGAGATAAAACATAGTCTTTTACAACTCATGGCCAAAGGCCTAGTACAAGAGTTTATGGAATAAGTAAATAAACATAAGTCTTCATCTTCATGTGCCACAGGCAAGCATGTTGAGTGTAGACTCATGACACCTAATCATCATCAGAGTAACCTGCAACATCATAAGTTACAGCCACAAGGGTCAATACTTTGGAATAGTATTGGCAAGTGATACCTTAGTATATTTTAAGTGGACTAAAATACTATATGCATTTGGCTGGTGGAGTTTAGGCTTGCATTGCTCAAAAATAGATTTTTCCTTAACTTTTAAAAAATACTAAAACTTGTTGACAAAAACCAATCAAGACTTCTATCCATCAAGACTGAAGATCCTCTCAAGGCATCTACTATTCAAGGATATAAGATCCTTTATTGGCAATAACACCCAAGGTATCTATCAACAAAGACTCTAGATCCACTCAGGGCATCTAGCAATCCATGACTGAAGATCCTTTTATCCCTTTGTTCACCCTCAAGTTTTATTTAGAAATTGGAGTGATGAGATTCTTGAAGTTTCCATGTCTTGATGCTCAAATTGTCCTTTCCCAGGGACATGGCTAAGTACTTAGGTTTTACACTCTGCAGAGGTGGTGCACTTTCCCCACAAGTCCTGGTTTCCCAAGAATGATCCTTCAAGAGCCTTTCCTTAGTCAAATGGACGTTGCTCCAACCTATCATCCCATCTACCACCCACTGTCCAAAGACTAAGTTCCAGCATCCTAAGATCATGGCAGAGCCCATAATGCCAAGTGGTTGCACTTGAAGCTTTTCAACATTTGACATCTCAAATCTCTTTGTTTCCTGGGTGGCCATCCACAAGTGAGATACACAAGCCAGTCCCTGGCCTTGTGAACCACTCAACATAAGCCATTCCTTCCATTCCACCTGTGTGATTCATTAACTTAGTTGTTTTATTTTACAAAAACATAAGTCCTTAGACTTAGAAATTTTTCCATAGTGAATATATAAACCACCCTTGTTTTCTAGTAGCTAGGCTAAGCATGATAGTAATAGGAATTTGGACTTAGGAAATTTTCACTAAGGCTTAATCTAATAGGTTTTCCCAAAGCATAGCTTGTACTTAGCTAAAAACCATGCAAGTCCTATACTTAGAAAAATAATACTAATGCATATATAAAATATAGGAATGGAATATTCATGATGATATCACTTGCCTTGGTAGTGTGGAGAGTAGCACTCGTCACAATCACAATCACTAGCAAAATCTACACACAAAGTTGTAGCATACAATTACACACAAATATATACAAACAAAAGTATTATGAATGCATGCATGCATGAATCTACCAAGTGATGATTTTTGAAAACTTCAACCAAGCAAGTGCATGTTTACAGAATCTAAACAAGTCACAAATATATCCAAGACAACTTAAATAACCCTAAAACAAAAATACTAAACTAAATCTATACTTAAAATGGCCTCAAACAAGTCTCTGCAATTTTAGCACATCTAATGGTTACTATATGATAAACAAAAAGGATAGGCAGAAAGGTCTGGTTTTTCTGAATCCAACGGTATAAAGTTTGCAAAATTCCAACGTGGGATTCGAAAGATATAGGCATTTGAAATCTGGATCAAAATCTGTTTTAAATTCTATTTTCAGATCAGCTCCTAGCCACGCGTCATGTTCTGATTCGCTCATACCGGTTCGCGCTGGATCGAGCTCCACAGCCGTAGGATCTAAAGGGGCAGGTGCGGCTCAGATCGCGTACCGCTTCGGGTTTAAGTGAATCTATCCTAGCGCTACGATGCAGATCTAACGGCTGCTACTACTCTGGCCAAGAACTGGCGGCGGAGCGGCGGCTACTGGCGGCGGAACTGTCGGTCGACGACGTTGCCGATGATGCAGACGGCGAAGGAGAAGGAGGAGTAGCTCACCGGGCTCAGGAGGTCACGGCGAAGCTTGTCGTACTCGCGGTTGGTCAAGGGGCGCTCGGGCACGGCTGCTATTCCTCACCGGAGTTCGCGGCGGCGTCGGGTGCGTCGGGTGGTCGTCGGGGACGTCGCTGTGGATCACCCCAAGGCAAAGCGAGGTCACGGTTAGATTCACCAGGTCAAGGCGAAGTAGTGAGCATGAACTAGGAGGCGCGGGGCGGTCTGGACTTACCACTGGGGTTCGCCGGAGTTCGTGCAGACGTCGGTGGCGACTAGTCGATGATGTTGCCGGAGCTACGGTCCATGCGAGAGCAAACGAAATGTGTTAAAAGAAGCGCAGAGACTCACTGAATCAGTTTGCAAGATCGAGAGGCAGAGAGGAGTCCTGGACTCACCGGAATTCGCCGGCGCAGTCGTCGGAGACGGCGGGGCTACAGAGAGCAATACACGCAGCCTGGTGGCGCTCTGGGTTCGGGGTTTGAGGGAGAAGAGAGAGGAGACAGAGGGGATTCTTATAGCCTGGTCACGAGCGAGAATTACTCGGCCAATAACTCGAATTGACACCGCGAATTTAAATACGAACGCCGCTTCTGATTTGGGGATGAACGGGTCGTGCGGGTGGAGACGACGGTGACGTGGAGAAGGCCCGCCTGTCAGCGAGGAGCGCGGAGTGCAGGTGGGGTCGGCTTGTCAGCGTCTGTCTGCGTGGGCTCGCGCGTGAGAGAAGTAAAAGGAGAACCCCGGGTGGGCTTGCTGGGCTCGATCTGCTGCTGGGCCGGATTCTGGCCGCGCGGCCTTTTTCCTTTGTTAAGTCTTTTTCTTTTTCTATTTCTATTTTCTGGATAGAATTTGATATGAATTCAAATCCATTTGAATTCAAACTTCTTTGGGGATTTTTGCAGGGTTCTTGTGGGTTCAAATGTAGTCAAATAACCATGTGGTCACCTTGCAAGGCTTAGTCAAGCTTGGGTCTTTGAAATAAACAGAGACTTTGTCTCTTTGCCAATATTTGGAATAGGGTTTAGAAAATATTTCTAAATTGGAAACTTGGGTTTAAATGCTACTCCTAATCTTTCCAATCATGGAGGCAAGCAATCAAGTCCCTAAACAAACAAAACCCAAAGGGTGATGGCCATTTGAGATAAAATGCCCACATGAAATCATAGCCTAAGTGTATGCCTCTAAATGATTTTGAGAAAATCCCTATATGAATGAATGATGCAAAGATGATATGAATGAGTTTTGAAACATGATTTTTTTTAGGGATGTTACAATCTAACCCCCTTAAAATGAATCTCGCCCTCGAGATTCGGATTGGCTAGAAAAATAGGTGTGGGTGGTCTTTCCGAAGATCATCTTCTCTTTCCCATGTTGCTTCCTCTTCGGAATGATGATTCCATTGTACTTTGCAAAATTTGATAGTCTTTGTCCTTGTGACTCTTTCTGCGGTCTCAAGAATCTTGACAGGCTTTTCTTCATAGGTGAGATCACTTTCTAGTTGAACTTCCTCCAAAGGTATGGTATCCTTCAAAGATGTTTCTTCCAGTTCTGGGTGACATTTCTTAAGTTGGCTTACATGAAAAACATTATGAACTGCTGATAGAGCTGCTGGTAATTCAATTTCATATGCAACTTCTCCTTTGCGACTTAGAATGTTAAATGGTCCAACATATCTTGGTGCCAACTTTCCTTTGACTCCAAATCTTTTCACTCCACGAAGTGGTGATACTCTAAGATAAGCTCTATCCCCAACTTCGTAAGTGATTTCTCTACGCTTAGCATCTGCGTAGCTTTTCTGTCGAGACTGTGCTATCTTCAATCTGTCTCTAACTAATTTGACCTTTTCTTCGGCGTCTTTGATAAGATCGGGTCCAAACAAACTTCTTTCTCCTACACCATTCCATAGCAATGGGGTGGTACACTTCCTTCCATATAGAAACTCGAATGGTGCCATTCCAATACTAGATTGGTGACTGTTGTTGTAAGAAAACTCTGCGTAAGGCAGACTTTCATCCCAACTTGCTCCATAGTCTAGGGCACATGCCCTCAACATGTCTTCAAGAATTTGATTTGTCCTTTCTGTTTGTCCATCAGTTTGAGGATGAAAAGCAGTGCTGAATTCTAACCTCGTTCCTAGAGATTCATGAAGCTGTCTCCAAAAGTGAGAAGTGAACTGAGTTCCTCTATCAGACACAATACTCTTAGGTACACCGTGAAGGCATACAATTCTGCTCATGTAGATTTTGGCTAACTTGGCACTAGTATAAGTTGTCTTTACGGGAATAAAATGAGCCACTTTAGTTAGGCGATCTACTACTACCCATATGGAATCATACCCTGACCTGGTCCTTGGTAATCCGGTAATGAAATCTATACCAATATTTTCCCACTTCCATTCAGGAATAGGCATTGGTTGAAGCAAACCTGCTGGTTTCTGATGCTCCGCTTTCACTCTACTACACACATCACACAAAGCAATGTGTTCGGCGATGTCCCTTTTAAGATTGTTCCACCAAAATCGTAATCCTTGATAAGTTCTAGCCATCTTCTTTGTCTCATATTGATCTCCTTCTGGGTGAAGATATATTTCAAACTCTTATGATCGGTGAATACTTCACAACGTTTTCCCAAAAGGTAATGTCTCCATGTTTTGAGTGCATGGACAACAGCGGCTAACTCTAAATCATGAGTAGGATAATTTACTTCATGAGTTTTGAGTTGTCTCGAGGCATAAGCCACAACTTTTCCGCCTTGCATAAGTACGGCTCCTAATCCTTGATGCGAAGCATCACAATACACTTGGAAATCCTTTTCCAAATCTGGTAGACACAGAACTGGTGCTGACACAAGTCTCTTCTTTAATTCTTGAAAGCTGATTTCACATCCTTCAGACCAAGCAAATTTCTTATCTTTCTTTAACAATTCCGTCATTGGTTTAGCAACCTTAGAAAAAATTTCAATGAACCTTCTGTAGTAACCTGCTAAACCAAGGAAACTACGTACCTCTTTTACATTCTTAGGAGATTCCCATTCACATTGGCTGAAACCTTAGCAGGATCAATCACTACACCATCCTTTGTCATAACATGACCAAGAAATCCAACTTCCTCTAACCAAAACTCACACTTGCTGAACTTGGCATAAAGTTTATGTTCCCTTAGTTTCTCAAGTATCAAGCGTAGATGTCTTCCATGTTCTTCCTTGCTCTTGGAGTAGACTAAGATGTCATCGATGAAAACGACAACAAACTTGTCGAGAAATTCCATGAACACTTTATTCATCATATTCATGAAGTATGCTGGAGCGTTGGTTAATCCAAAAGGCATCACAGTGTACTCATACAATCCATACCTTGTGGTAAATGCTGTTTTAGGTATGTCTTGCTCTCTTATCTTGAGTTGAAAATAGCCTGACCGAAGATCAATCTTCGAGAACACACAAGCTCCTTCTAGCTGATCAAACAAGTCATTGATTCTTGGCAAAGGATATTTGTTCTTGATGGTTACCTCGTTGAGAGAACGGTAATCTATGCATAGTCTTTGAGTTCTATCTCTCTTTTCTACGAACAAAACTGGAGCTCCCCAAGATGAAGAACTTGGCTGGATGAATCCTTTCTGCAATTGTTCTCCAAGTTGTTTCTTGAGTTCCTTAAGTTCGTCAACTGACATTTTATAAGGTCTCTTTGCCCTTGGTCCAGAACCTGGTACCAATTCTATTATAAATTCCACATCTCTATCTGGTGGCATTCCTGGTAACTCTTCCGGGAACACATCTGGATACTCACACACAATTGGCACACTGTCCATGCTAACCCCCTTAAGAGAATTTAGCTTACTCCCTTTTGATTTAAAGTTAGACTTGAATATTATCCTCTTACCTTCAGGAGTTGTGAGTGAAACTGTATGATTTGCACAATCTAGTACTCCCTTATACTTAGTCATCCAATCCATTCCCAAAATCACATCCAATCCTTGGGAATTTAGGATTATTAGGTTCACTGGAAACTTATATTTTCCAATCTCTATGACTAGGTCATGGCATCCTAAGTTTACTATCATTTCTCCACCAGGAGAACTTACTCTTATAGGACACCCAATAGTTTCTACTGGTAGTTCATTTCTTTCGACAAATGCTTTAGATATGAATGAATGAGATGCACCAGTGTCAAAGAGTACAAATGCTGAGATGGAATTGAGTCTGAACTTACCAGCAATAGCATCAGGCTCTTCAAAGACCTCCTCCACATTGATGTGGTTAACCTGTCCTGTCTGAAAAGGATTTGGCTTGTTAGGTCCTTCAACTTTCTTTTCTGGGCACTTATTAGCATAATGCCCCAGCTTCTTGCATTTGTAGCATTCGACCTGGCTGATGTCCGTCTTAGGCTGACTTCCACTTCCACTGTGGTGGCTCTTATATCCACTCTTGTGGTTCTTGTACTTATCATTTTCATGACTGCGATGATGCTTGTTGTCATGACGGTTGTGATTGTGGTGTTTGTTAAACTTCTCATGTTTGTGGGATCCTGAGCTGACACTATCATCATGGTGAGATCGTTTATGAGATGATCCCGAGCTGTGCTTGTCGAAGTGTTTCCTCTTCTTACTCTCGACTTGCTTCATTTTATTCTCCACAATAACAGCCTTGTCACACAGTGACTGATAAGTTGTAACATATGCCACAGACAGCTGCAGATTTAGCTCATCATTCAAGCCTTCCAGAAACTTTTCTTTCCTTTTGGCATCAGTGTCAACCTCATCCGGTGCATAGCGCGCCAGATTGTTGAACTCTTCAATGTATTCAGCCACGCTGTGGTGGCGCTGCTTCAGGTTGTGAAATTCCTTCTTTTTCAGGCTCATCATACCGTGAGATATGAGTAGTCTGAAATCCATCTTCAAAGATAGCCCAAGTCACCTCATCAATAGGCGTGGTAATCTGAAGTTGTCCCACCATGCCGCGGCTGGTCCTTCCAACAGATGTGCTGCAAACTGACCTTTTCAGATCCGGCATCCCACGGTCACTAAGTCCTTGTTCACGTAGCCAATCATTGGCCACCATGGGATCAGTCGTTCAAAACTTAGCTGGCCTCGCACGCAGAAATCTGGTGAGCATATCAAACACGGAGGGTTGTTGTTGTTATTGTTGTTATTGTTGTTGGGATTGGGGTTGTTGTTGTTGTTGTTCTGGTTCGATGAACGTCGTCATCATTTGCATAAGCTGTGTTTAGCATTCATCATTTGTTGCATTTCCGGGGTAATGTTGGGGTTGGGGTTGGTGTTTGCGCGACGGGGAGGCATCTGTGGTTTGTTCATATAGAGATAAGAATGAGATACCCTTACATGATTTATGCACAATACATTACACAAGCAAACACATAGCAAGCAACACTAGAATAAAATCTCAAAGTACAAACATACAAGTGGCAAGCCATCCACATGTCGGATGGTCCAACAATAAGTTCTCAAATAACAAGTGCGGAAAATAAAGATAACTGAGTAGTCAAATCTACTCGTCGGCATCAATCTCCTCCTCAACAAAGGTAAGACCTGCGTTCTCCATTGCGGTCTTGTTCTCCTCGATGGTAGTGGTCAAAGAGTCGATCTTGGCCTTGAGAGCCCTCTTCTGGGAACGAAGCCTCTCAATCACTGTCTGCTGCTGCTCTAACTCGAAGTCCTTGGACTGTAGTTCCTCGGTCATATCACGAATCCTCTTGTTCCTATCCTGGACACGCTTCTCTTGACTCTTGAACTTACGGTCTTGGGTCTCGAACTTTGCCTCCATCTCCTTGACTATCTCGTCCTGCTGCGCGAAGAGCTTGTCCTTCTCGCTGTTGCACTGAGCTCGCTATTACTAAGCATGACGTTGGTCCTATCGGTATCCACGTGCCTAATAAGAGTCTCTAAGTCCTGGAGGTACAGCGATCGGCTCATTGTGACCCTCGAGTCGTCCTCAAAGTCAATGGACTCTCCGTCATCATCACGCCTTCCGAAGGCGTGGAAGTGAGTGCCCCTAACCTGCGGGAGTGACGGCCTAACAGTCGTCCTATCAGATCCTGCATGACAACCTCCATGCCTCTCTCCCTGTCATCGTGCATAAGCTTGAAGATGATGGCCTCCGTAGTAGGCTCTGCCTGGCGTCCTGGCTGGTTCACCTTGAAGCCCCAAAGGTCCTTCCTCTCAAACTTGGTGAGCGGGTGCACCGTAATGATAGGAAGAGGGAGATCGAGTAAAGTAGTAAGCTCTACGATACGAGGACCAAAACGGGTACTGAACTCCTCAACAAAGGCTGATGGCAATAGGCATCTATTTAAGATTGAAAAAGTTAGAACAACACAATTTAAGATAAACAAGACAAACATTCAAACACATTCTTGAGACACACATAAATCATACAAGTCATGCATACAAGAATCCATTTCTTCAACCAAGGTTCAAACTTATTTAAGGTCTTATTTTGGAAAATAAGGTGATAGGTGGTGGTCAACTAACGAAGTGCGCTTACAATCCTATCTCATTGGATCTGGTGGCTAACACAATGTTCCTAGTGGCAATCACCCTATCTTGTTCACATGCTTCTATCACTAAATCTATAATATCTCCTCTTAAGGATTGGTTGGTGATTTCCAACTCTTGGGTATGTTCCTTCTCTTTCTCTAAGTCTTTTTGGAGGTTGAGCATCCTGCACTTGACTCTAGCAATCGAAGTTCTTTGATAGTCTTCAAGCTGCTTCTTTTGCTGACTCAAAGAATGTGGTGTGCATAAAAGTGTTGGTGTACATGCAGAAGCCTTTTTCTTTGTGGTTGTCTTCCTTGTTCTTGTACAAGTGAAGTTGCACCCACCAATACTCCACTCCATCCTCCATCACTGGAAAGCCTTTGTACACTGCTGCACCATGTACTCCCATGGTTTCCATGAGGTCCTTGAGAATCTTGGGAAACTCAGTCTCACACTCCAAGGTCATGGTCATGAGTGGTCCTTTCTTCACGGCTTCGTTGACGGAATTCATCTACAAATAGAGATGAGAAGGAGAAGATTAGAAAAGTTTACGAGAAGAATAGACAAGTGTAGAAGAAGTAAAAAAATTTCCTTAGTGGTTTCCAATCCTAGGGTCATAATCCTACAGGCAACACAGTGCTCTAATACCATCTGTAAGATCCCTCCTTATTAAAGGAAAAGATCCCTGTGATTGCAATGCTAGTCCCTGGATCATTGCTAGCATCCACAGTTTAAGATGAAGTACACAGATACAAAGGTCGTTTATTACAGTCATTCCAGAGATAAAACATAGTCTTTTACAACTCATGGCCAAAGGCCTAGTACAAGAGTTTATGGAATAAGTAAATAAACATAAGTCTTCATCTTCATGTGCCACAGGCAAGCATGTTGAGTGTAGACTCATGACACCTAATCATCATCAGAGTAACCTGCAACATCATAAGTTACAGCCACAAGGGTCAATACTTTGGAATAGTATTGGCAAGTGATACCTTAGTATATTTTAAGTGGACTAAAATACTATATGCATTTGGCTGGTGGAGTTTAGGCTTGCATTGCTCAAAAATAGATTTTTCCTTAACTTTTAAAAAATACTAAAACTTGTTGACAAAAACCAATCAAGACTTCTATCCATCAAGACTGAAGATCCTCTCAAGGCATCTACAATTCAAGGATAGAAGATCCTTTCTTGGCAAAAACACCCAAGGTATCTATCAACAAAGACTCTAGATCCACTCAGGGCATCTAGCAATCCATGACTGAAGATCCTTTTATCCCTTTGTTCACCCTCAAGTTTTATTTAGAAATTGGAGTGATGAGATTCTTGAAGTTTCCATGTCTTGATGCTCAAATTGTCCTTTACCAGGGACATGGCTAAGTACTTAGGTTTTACACTCTGCAGAGGTGGTGCACTTTCCCCACAAGTCCTGGTTTCCCAAGAATGATCCTTCAGTAGCCTTTCCTTAGTCAAATGGACGCGTTCCAACCTATCATCCCATCTACCACCCTTGTCCAAAGACTAAGTTCCAGCATCCTAAGATCATGGCAGAGCCCATAATGCCAAGTGGTTGCACTTGAAGCTTTTCAACATTTGACATCTCAAATCTCTTTGTTTCCTGGGTGGCCATCCACAAGTGAGATACACAAGCCAGTCCCTGGCCTTGTGAACCACTCAACATAAGCCATTCCTTCCATTCCACCCAGGTGATTCATTAACTTAGTTGTTTTATTTTACAAAAACATAAGTCCTTAGACTTAGAAATTTTTCCATAGTGAATATATAAACCACCCTTGTTTTCTAGTAGCTAGGCTAAGCATGATAGTAATAGGAATTTGGACTTAGGAAATTTTCACTAAGGCTTAATCTAATAGGTTTTCCCAAAGCATAGCTTGTACTTAGCTAAAAACCATGCAAGTCCTATACTTAGAAAAATAATACTAATGCATATATAAAAATATAGGAATGGAATATTCATGATGATATCACTTGCCTTGGTAGTGTGGAGAGTAGCACTCGTCACAATCACAATCACTAGCAAAATCTACACACAAAGTTGTAGCATACAATTACACACAAATATATACAAACAAAAGTATTATGAATGCATGCATGCATGAATCTACCAAGTGATGATTTTTGAAAACTTCAACCAAGCAAGTGCATGTTTACAGAATCTAAACAAGTCACAAATATATCCAAGACAACTTAAATAACCCTAAAACAAAAATACTAAACTAAATCTATACTTAAAATGGCCTCAAACAAGTCTCTGCAATTTTAGCACATCTAATGGTTACTATATGCTAAACAAAAAGGATAGGCAGAAAGGTCTGGTTTTTCTGAATCCAACGGTATAAAGTTTGCAAAATTCCAACGTGGGATTCGAAAGATATAGGCATTTGAAATCTGGATCAAAATCTGTTTTAAATTCTATTTTCAGATCAGCTCCTAGCCACGCGTCATGTTCTGATTCGCTCGTACCGGTTCGCGCTGGATCGAGCTCCACAGCCGTAGGATCTAAAGGGGCAGGTGCGGCTCAGATCGCGTACCGCTTCGGGTTTAAGTGAATCTATCCTAGCGCTACGATGCAGATCTAACGGCTGCTACTACTCTGGCCAAGAACTGGCGGCGGAGCGGCGGCTACCGGCGGCGGAACTGTCGGTCGTCGACGTTGCCGATGATGCAGACGGCGAAGGAGAAGGAGGAGTATCTCACCGGGCTCAGGAGGTCACGGCGAAGCTTGTCGTACTCGCGGTTGGTCAAGGGGCGCTCGGGCACGGCTGCTATTCCTCACCGGAGTTCGCGGCGGCGTCGGGTGCGTCGGGTGGTCGTCGGGGACGTCATTGTGGATCACCCAAGGCAAAGCGAGGTCAGTTAGATTCACCAGGTCAAGGCGAAGTAGTGAGCATGAACTAGGAGGCGCTGGTCTGGACTTACCACTGGGGTTCGCCGGAGTTCGTGCAGACGTCGGTGGCGACTAGTCGATGATGTTGCCGGAGCTACGGTCCATGCGAGAGCAAACGAAATGTGTTAAAAGAAGCGCAGAGACTCACTGAATCAGTTTGCAAGATCGAGAGGCGAGAGGAGTCTGGACTCACGAATTCGCCGCGATCGTCGGAGCAGCGGGGCAGAGAGCAATACACGCAGCTGGTGGCGCTCTGGGTTCGAGGTTTGAGGAGAAGAGAGGAGCGAGAGGATTCTTATAGCCTGGTCACGGCGAAATTACTCGGCCAATAACTCGAATTGACACCGCGAATTTAAATACGAACGCCGCGCTGATTTGGGGATGAGCAGTCGTCGGGTGGAGACGACGGTGGCGTGGAGAAGGCCCGCCTGTCGGGCCGAGGAGCGCGAGTGCAGGTGGGGGCTGGCTCGTCTGCGTGGGCGTCACCAGCGTGAGAGAAGTAAAAGGAGAACCCCGGGTGGGCTTGCTGGGCTCGATCTGCTGCTGGGCCGGATTCTGGCCGCGCGGCCTTTTTCCTTTGTTAAGTCTTTTTCTTTTTCTATTTCTATTTTCTGGATAGAATTTGATATGAATTCAAATCCATTTGAATTCAAACTTCTTTGGGGATTTTTGCAGGGTTCTTGTGGGTTCAAATGTAGTCAAATAACCATGTGGTCACCTTGCAAGGCTTAGTCAAGCTTGGGTCTTTGAAATAAACAGAGACTTTGTCTCTTTGCCAATATTTGGAATAGGGTTTAGAAAATATTTCTAAATTGGAAACTTGGGTTTAAATGCTACTCCTAATCTTTCCAATCATGGAGGCAAGCAATCAAGTCCCTAAACAAACAAAACCCAAAGGGTGATGGCCATTTGAGATAAAATTCCCACATGAAATCATAGCCTAAGTGTATGCCTCTAAATGATTTTGAGAAAATCCCTATATGAATGAATGATGCAAAGATGATATGAATGAGTTTTGAAACATGATTTTTTTTAGGGATGTTACATTCATGTAGGTCTTCATCTTGGTCTTTGAAAATCGTCACTCCCTTACACGAATTCCCCTTCCTATCTAGGTCTATAACATCAAGTAATAACTGTATGTTGCAACATGAATTTGCACACCAGGTCAGACTTCATGTACAGATCTAGTCAATCAAGAATATCCAAGAAAAACAAATAAATCCAAATGTGGTACATATAACACACAATATTCTAAGCCAAAATATAGTAGTTGAGTATAATATTTCTTAAATTCAGGCTTAGTTGTGTAGTATATGACACCTCCTCATATAGTTTAACATCGTGATACTTAGCACTTAAATGGTTTAACTATTATTTGTCTCGACATTTACCCAAATTGCTCAATTGCAATAGGATAATTTCAAACAAAGTGGTCTCCATTTGGTCTTGTCTAACCTTTGGTCTCGCTTTTACAAAGAATTAATTATAGCCAACCTTTCCTTATTAGTAAACTAACCTCACATGATCACTCCAAATGACTAATCAGATTCTTAAACCAAAGATTATTGGAATTTTTAGCACCTATGATTTCTATCAAAGCTCTACCATGGTATTTTCATACTTCTACTCCAAAATAATTCACTAATTACTTTCATATTTATACTCTCATCATGGTTTCGGAGCTAATCTCACCATGATCTTGTTATGCTTTACCTGTACATCATGATTTAGGAGCTAATCTAACCATGATAACTTTACTTCACATTACTCTATTATTCAGTCTTAACATAATTTCACTTCATCACGTAAAATTCTCAAGTGAATCCCACATGATTACTACTCATTACATCAACATTAAGATTACTTCCTTATGATGTCTTACACTTTCCTAGAGTATCTTGGTGGTTTATGTCTCCCTCGGAAGACACTAAAGAGCACTATACCTGAGAAAAGATAAAATAATTACTTCCTAAGAAAGAATGACTTAAGTATCTAGTGACCACGTTATCCTCAAGTGGATACTCATCACAAGTCATAACAATATTTGGTTTAGGTAAGATGGCTCCTATAGTCACTATCCAACCTACAGATCTTCCTAAAAGGGTTTTAGTCCTAAGGTCAAAGCATATGCTTTGATACCAACTGCGGTGACCCAGCATACCACTGCATGATGTAGTACACTATAGTTGTTGATATAACGCCAATGAAACACCGTTCACTAGTATTACATCCCTTAGAGTGGTACAACAGAAACACAGAAGGTCCAAGACATGACTATAGGTTACAACTCAACTCTTTACACAAGATCCAGAGAACACTCTAGGTTAAAGAGAGAGAAAGAAACTTCTTATAAAGAAGAATCGGAAATAAATAACTCTAAATCTATCATCCTATAAAGACTAGTATCTTAACTAATGGTCTGGCATTGCTGCTATCGCAATACACTACAGAAATAGGTTCTATGGCTAGATATTATATTCATGTCTAATTAGTAACTTCGTCTTCACTTGAGTTGGTGTATATGTTGACTTTCTTGACTTCATTGAAGAGCTTTAACTTTTGCTGATTATTCCTGGAGCATAACGCCGTCTGTACTGGCTTTAGAACCTAGCAAGGGTTAAGAAGATACTTTGAGTACGAGCGTACACAGCAAGTTCACTAGAAAAGGAGTGTTTGATGCACTATATCTACAGCCATAGACCATAGGTCGTAGGCAATGCAAACTTTTGTAAACATTTCTTAAAAGGTTGCTTTTATTCTGAAAAGCTATGTCCGTCAGCCTTCACGGGTTTACCAGAACTTTCATGGAGTTCCTTTTCCTGCCGTGTTCGCAGCTCCTTCCAGGAACAGGGAGTAACAAGTTACAGTTCTTACACTCTGCAGGTTTTGTTGCACGGCCGGGAGTATGTCCCCGTTCAAACTTCCTTGGTTTGAGGCCAAACCTAAGATCCAAGCCAATCACTGCCTTCTCTGCGATCTCGCATGTCTCCTTGGTGTACACCATGCCCACCTATTGAATTACGGCAATGGTTTGTACAGACCTTTCAGATGCCGGAACTATCGTGGGACGTTGAGGGCTCCCACCCATATGCTGCATATCCTCTACGAATTACCATATAATATGCATGCTACGAGTGATAAATGCACGACCCACATCCGGCTCCATGCGAGAGGAAAATATATCTGGTGACTTCTTCGTCCCATTCCAAATATCATGGTCAACGTAATATACAAATAAGAATCAGCGACATTGGTTGTTAAGTCCTAGATAATATGTTCCTTTACCACCGGAACTCTTATAGTAGGTTATTACCTCATGGTAAATAACCTATAATCACATTATTATGAAAATAGTGTTTTCTATCCTTTTTCAAATGCAGGTGATGACAACACTGGATTTGCAAAATACTTTACAGAAAATAATCAAAGGACATGAGCAAGTGTGAACTTGCCTTTTGTGATTGCAAGATTATGCACTCACGGTCTTCAAGACAATATAAAAGATCCAATATCTGAAATCAGCATCATTGGTCCAGTAAGGACTAATGTTTAAAGAAGCAAGATGATATTATGCATAAGTAATGTAATGCAATTTCGTAAACTCGAATCCCGAGATAAACATTGATCTAGGGTTTGGAAACTGGAATTGGTTCATGTTAGAATGTGTTGCCTTTTTAGATAAGTTTCATACTTGTGCTTCTTATTAAGGCTTGTGAGTGTGTGTGTGAACAATACATATCTATATAACAATAAGGTACACATATATGGAATGCTACTTGAAGACTACTTATATGAGAATTATCTTATCTTCAAGTTTTACTTTGCAAATAATGGCATTTATACCGAGCTTAAGTGTTAACAACCCTAAGTATATAAGTAAAGCTTAATGTAATGTGATTATTATTGATTGTCACTTGATGTTTGAAGTGCCAAAAAGAATAACATTTGAAGAAAATATTTCTTTTCTAAGGTCTAAGCAATCTTTGTGGTTAATCAAATGTGGTCGACGTTGTTTGTGCTTGTTTGAATAGTTTCGACTTGAGATGCTTTAACTTAATTATAACATACCAAAGTTAACTATAAAGCATATAACAATTTCTTTAGCATTATAATTAAAGTCTTGTAGACTAAAGTTATCTTTAAAGATATAGATGGACTTTAGGTGTACTGCTTATTATACTTGTACCTTGTTCACTTCATAATGTTTCTTTAAAGTTACTTAAGAATGGTATTAATTTTATTTGGTAGTGGTTTCTTTACATTATAAATGTATAAAGGGATTTATCTCACTATAAGGGTGTGGTTAAGGTTTATGAATAAGTAGATAATATTATTCACTATTTATGAACTCACTATAGTGTTTTGATTTGTTTATAAACTTGTGATTAAAGTAAAGGAATGGGTTTTATCTCATTACAATTATTCTTGGAGATTTTAGATTGGATAAGGTCCTTTTATAAAATAATCTACATTAATGGTTGAGAGATAATTTAATAAAATTGTATTTAAAATGTGTTAAGCCATTTTGACTTTATACTATCAATATTTAAGACTAATACTATTTATTAGGTTCAATTAGTTAATTTTAGAAATATTAGCAATTTTTATTTACTCTTATATGAATTATCAATTAAGGAAATAAATTTAAATTCAAGTTATTAAAGTGTTTAACTTTTTATTTAACTCAAAAGTGGAATATTATATTTTTAACATGTAGATATTATTTTTGTGATCATTTTGATATATTAAATTTATTTTTGTGATTTATAAATACTAAGATATGATTTTTATAAGATTTATTACCTTATAAATACTTAATAATTAACAAATATTTAATTAAGTGAAATAATAATGTATGATTATAGTTTTAAAGTATTCTTTTTTATTTTTCCAAGATTTTTGGTATTTTATTTATATTTTTAAAATTTACCATTATTAAAATATGAATTATCAAAGTTTTATTACTTATAAAACCTTTATTAAATAATATTTATTTAAACAATCATCATAATAATATTTGATAATAGTTTTAAGTTATAGATTTTATTTTATTTTGAAATTTTTCATATATTAAACATATTTTTCTTAATTATAAGACAAAAGTTATTAAATTTTCAAGATTAAATCATTTTCTAATTAAATTCTAAATATTATTACAACCAGGAAATTACTTTACTTACCCAGACCTAATCTACCCTAGTCACTGACCTGTGGGGTACTGGCCACGTTGGATGACACCTAGGCAGTGGACTAGTCAAAAGTGGACTCGGTCAAAAGATGACGCAGGCGTGATGCCACGATGACATCAACACCAACCTAATATATTTTTACACCCCGAACTAACCTAGCCAGAGACATGAACAGGTGGGACCGTGGCCACACCACCTGCCACATGTGCTCGTCGGAGCCTCACCGGAGTTGAGCTCGGGAACGGCGACAGAGGGATTTCTGGGAAGCGTGGCTAGAGGGGTTCGATGCAGGGGAGTTTGCGGAAGCTAATAGCGGTAGCGCCGCCTCCTAAAGTTCATCGGAAGATGGCCGACGACGAACTCACACGGTGGCACTGACAGATGGTCACCCCGGTGATGATATAGGAAGCAAACAAAGCAACAGAGGATACTGGGAGATCGATGAACTCACCATGGTTGCGATGGAATGGTCGAGGAGGCCGGGGGAAGTCCAACGACGGTGAAACGACGATAAATGGCATCGGAGAAGTAGCAAACTCCGGCGATGATTCGGTTCGAGCGGTGTCGATTCCTTTGGCAGAGATGCTCAACACGACGAGGCGGATCTAATGGTGGCCTTAGATGGGCAAGGGGAGCTCGGAAACATCGCCAATGAGCAATTCCGGCGAGGTTAGGTTTTAGGTCAGAGGAAAGCAGAGAGATGGAGGGCATCTGAGAGAGAAATGAGGATGAGAACGAGCAGGGCCGTGGCCGTGGCCTCCTTATCCTCTCCTGGCGACGGCGGCGTGCATCTTGTCGCAAGGACGGCGGCGGACGGCATCGGCCACTGCCATCGAGCAGCTTCTAGTCGGCGAGGAAAACGACGACGGACGTTTAGTAGAAAACCCCCTGGTAGTTTTTCGAATTCACTCCATGATCTCCACAGCCCCACGTTGAGACAACAAAGAGGTATTCGGTGGGGTTCTGTTGGGTTCTTGTCAGCTCATTTGGGCACCAGCAGTGCAGTAATTAAGAGAGGGAAATATCTGTTGCCTATTTTTTCTTTTTTTCTTTTTCTTCTTTCTATTTTCTAGCTTTTTATTTAAGCAATTATTTTGACATTTCTTAATGGAATTACCTTGCTAATACTTGCAGCAATGATAAATAGTATTTAAAAATCATTTTGTGAGTTTTTATTATATAATGTTATTTTTCTTTATTTTCTTTATATAAGATTTTCCTATTATTATTTGTAAGGCTTTTGATATGCATTTAATTGATCTAATATCCATAAACTTATTATAGAATGCATTATTATTAACTCATGAGATTTGATTCTCATTAACTCATAATATTAAGGATTTTTTATATGGTGATCCTTTATTATTATTTGATGCATAATATCCTAAGGATTTAATATGGTTAATATTATTCCCATGAATCTTAGGGAATAACAAGGTATATAAATTTTATTATAACTAACAAAATAGTTAGAGTTTGAATTGTAAATGCTTACCCTAGGGTTTAGGGTTCTTAATTTTCTTATATTCTTTTGTTGATGTGAATAAAGATTAATGACTAAACACATTGTCTTTATGTTTGTGGTTTTTAATGGTATCACCATTTAAAGTAAAATAGTGGAATTGTTTCCTAGGCTATCTTATGAGAAGGAATTGATAAAGATAGTTTTTTAAGCACCTAAGATAATGATGGTTGAGAATGAACAAGATGTGCTGAAGTGATCTAATGTAGGAAATTGTTCCTAGTAACCATTGTGGACATAAGATGATAAATCAATCATTTGATATGGATATTAGGTTTGGTTATAGAATTAGGTTTTAGTGTTTACCAAGAATTTCTATATTCCATAATTCACAATCCTGGACTTCTAACTAAGGAATTCCTTTACTAGATATACTACTTCTTCCTATCCATCATCATGTGTTAACATGATGAGATTTACCTCACAAGATTATTCTTATCCACCTTTTATTCTTCTAAATTCATTTATAATTCCAATGATCTTGACACAGAAGCTTTCATGATCTTCCTTCATCATCTATTACCAACATTACTCCAGTAGTTATATATATCAAACTTTACTTCACCTCAAGTGTTAGTATTTCTCAAGAGGAAACTACTACTTATACAATCCAATGTTTCTCTAGCATCATCTTGATCATACTATCTTGTCTCTACTTAACTCTAGTATCTAATACTCCAACCTCACATTATATTAATGTGACTTGTAATGGCTAACCTAGGATAATATATCTAGACTAGGGTTCAATCATGTTCTATCCACCAATGTCACTTATACATGATATAAGCATTCAATCTTGGTGAATAAGGCATGATCATTATAATCCTTTGATCCTTTATGGTTTAGGTTTCCAGTTGGCTAATCAAGGCTTCATCAATACAACATTACAGTTGTATTATAATTATATTTTGTTTAGCTCTATTGGATTAAGAGATATAATTCATTGACTATACCTACTTGATCCAATAGGACTACTCATGGTAACTATCTTCAGTATTCATCCTGGGAATCCTCTTTGTTACCACATATATCTTTATTTCAAATAACCCTTCTATCCATTTAGGAGTGAGTTAACTCCATCAACTATCACAGTGATCTCATTCTCTTCCAACACTCCCATCCTATAGATGATACCTAAAACTAGCATTAATATTTACCTCTTCTTACTTCTTATCTAAAGGACTGAAGTGAATGCTATGATAAGGACAAGAGTTGATAGATCAAGAATTAGTTGTTACATTCTTATTACTTAAGTTATATTTATAACTTGGTATTCATGAGTTGTGTAATGAATACTAGGAGATGATTACTTAAGGATCAAATATAAATCATTAAGTACTGTATTAGGGTTTAACTTCTATTACATTTGATCTACCCTTAGATCAAATCATGTTTACCCAAAGATCAGGTTTTTAGCAAAGGCCATATTGAAACTTATCGCAGTCAACTTGATGATCTACTTCAGTTCCATCAAGTTAAGAGAAGCTTCAATCTCTTTGACAAGTTTTTATTTAAAAGCGCAAAAATTATTCAGATTTTCTATGCATGAATGCAATGCACACATCTGTGTTCAGCTTATTTCTAAGCTCTAATGCTGGGATGTTACAAAAAGTGTTGAACTAACGAACGTTAGCTAACATAATGGGGATTTATTCTTACATTTTGGGCTCAATCCGAGTTACATAGACTCCTCATGAATTTTTATGGTGGAGGACAGAAATCTGTTTCAGGACAGCAACTCCCCAAATCTTACTTCCCTCTCATTAGAGGTCATTCTTCGCACAAAAAGCAAACAAAAAGGATAAGGAGAGGTCATTACTGAAGTAATAACTTCCAAGACTCAAGGAAACTCTTGGATTATCTCCCAACAAGTACTTTTCTTTAACGCCTTTAAGTTAGGCACAAGAAGCAAGAAGAATCAAGTATTTTCAAATGAGGAAGCGTTAACATCAAACCTTGCTTTTAAAGGAGGAGCAAAAAACAACTTCTCTCTCCTCATAGGGAACTGTTCAATACCTTTCTTGAATGGAAAATGATATTTGATGGTGCCTTCTTTCATATCAATGATGGCACCAACTGTTCTAAGAAAAGGTCTTCCCAAAGTAATAGGACAAGAAGCATTATATACAACATCCAAAACATAGAAATCCACAGGGACATAAGGATTGTTAACCATAATGAGAACATCATTAATACTCCCCATGAGTTTCTTCTTAGCATTATCATTGAGTGGGACATCCAAATAACAATCTTCCAAAGGTGGCAAATCAAGCATTTCATAAATCTTCCTAGGCATAATAGAGACACTAGAACCAATATCACATGAAGCTTTGAGATCAAAGTCATTCACTTGTATATTAATAATTGGTTCCCAACTATCTTCTACTTTCCTAGGAGTATAAGCTTTGTGTTTTAGCTTCTCTTCCTTAATTTTCACAAGAGCATCTTTAATGTGTTTGGTGAAAGAAACATGCATATCACTAGCATCAGGACTTCTAGCAAGCTTTTGTAGCAACATAATCACTTCAGAAATATTGCAACCATCAATATCAAAGTCAAACTTAGCATCACTAGTAGTAGGCTCAATAGGCTTAGGCATAATAGGAGGAGGGATAGGGACTACTTGTGGTTTAGTGGTGATAGTGCACACACTATTGTTTATATCAATTTCAGCCTTCCTTTCCCACCTAGAATGAAGTTGAGCTAACAGCCTAACATTTTCATCAATAGTAACTTGTATGGCATGAGCAGTAGCAAAGGTATTTTCCATAGTTTCAGGTTTAGCGGCCATTTTATTAATCAAGGAGGATTGTGCTTCAGACAGAGAGGATATATTTTTCTCAACATTTAGAAGCTTTTCCTCTACCTTATTGAAAGTGGTTTGTTTACTAATAAAGTCTTTGAGCATGACTTCAAGTTCAGAGGGGTCACTTCTAGCATTATTGTAAGAGTTTCCATAAGAATTGCCATTATTAGGAGGATAAGGCCTATAATTGTTGTTGCTACCAAAATTATTCCTATAGGCATTGTTGTTGAAATTGTTGTTTCTAATGAAGTTCACATCAACTTGCTCTTCTTGAGCAACGAAGGAGGCTAAGGGAACACTATTAGGATCTAAAGGAGCTTTCCCATTGACAAGCATAGCCATAATAACATCAATCTTATCACTCAAAGAGGAAGTTTCCTCAACAGAATTTACCTTCTTACCATGTGGAGCTCTCTCAACATGCCACTCAGAGTAGTTAACCATCATATTATCAAGGAGCCTTGTTGCAGCACCCAAAGTGAGGCCCATGAAGGTACCTCCAGCAGGTGAATCCAACAGATTCCTTGAGGAGAAGTTCAAACCTGCATAAAAAGCCTAGATAATCATCCAAGCAGTGAGTCCATCAGGGGACAATTCTTAACCAAAGATTTCATTCTTTCCCAAGCTAGATCAACATGTTCACTATCAAGCTGTTTAAATTTCATAATTCACTTCTCATAGATATAATCTTAGCAGGAGGATAGTACTTTCCAATAAAAGCATCTTTGCACTTAGTCCAAGAATCAATACTATTTTTAGGCAAAGATAGCAACCATTCTTTAGCTTTTCCTCTCAAGGAGAAAGGAAAAAGCTTAAGCTTAATAATATCTCCATCTACATCCTTATACTTTTGCATCTCACAAAGTTCAACAAACCTATTGAGATGGGCAGCAGGATCATCAGAACTAGCACCAGAAAATTGCTCGCTCATCACAAGATTCAACAAAGCAGGCTTAATTTCATAAAAGGTAGCATCAGGAGCAGGTGGAGCAATAGGAGTGCTTAGGAAATCATTGTTGTTGGTGCTAGTGAAGTCACACAACTTGGTGTTTTTAGTAGAGTTCATTTTGGCAAAGGTGGGCAAGCCAAAAACAGCAGCAGCTAGAGCAGGAACTTTTTTTGTGTGTTTTTGAATAAAGAAAGCAAACCAACCTAGACTAATTTTTGGGTTTTTTTTGGAAAGAGGCAAACAAAACCTAGCAAAAGAAACAAAGAAAACTAAAAACAAAGTAAAGAGAAAGGAAGTGGAGGACTCCCTGATGACCCACAAGTATAGGGGGTGTATCGTAGTACTTTCGATAAATAGGAGTGTCGATCCCAACGAGGAGCAGAAGGTGCTGAACAGTAGTATGGAGCAGGAAATTCCTATGAATACTTAGCAAACGGATTTTTAGTGATTTTCTGACAATGCAACAAAACAAGGAGCAAGTAACAAAGGTAACGAACAAACGGAGCAAGTGGCCCAATCCTTTCTTAGCAAAGGACAAGCCAGTGGAAATACTTATAAGGACCAAACATTCTCGAGGACACATGGGAATTCTGTCAAGGGCTTTCGCTTCAAATAGCTGAGTACTCTTCTTTGGTGTTTGTAAGTGTTGTGTGGGTGAACCTGTGCTAATATACCGCCCTTCCTAGGACTAATACATACCTGTGATTAAACCCCCTGCAAACATCTGTAACTACAGGAAAGTAATTAAGATATAAATCTAACCACAACCTTAAACTCTGAGATCCTACACTCCCTTGTGCAAAGGTGTCCTAACGGGGGTTCAGGTTTCTGTCACTCCGGCAACCCCACAATTAGTAGCCAAATACACAATGCATCCCCCTAGGCCCATAAATGGTGAAGTGTCATGTAGTCGATGTTCACATGACACCACTAGAAGAATGGCACCACAACTTAAATACTAGTCCATTGAATAATAACTCAACACAGATTCACTACTAATAACATGACTTCTCCCATGTCCTCAAGAACTAAACGAACTACTCACAAGACATCATATGGATCAAGATCAAAGATGATATGATAATGGATAACAATCTGAACATAAACAATAATCCAATGGTTCCACTCACAAGCATCAACTACAATAGTAATTAACACCAGGAAAGTTTCCCCTAAGAACTAAAGCAATATCCAACACAATTGTTACAGCGGGACGGAGTGGTGATGATGGTGCTGGTGGAGATGATGGTGTGGATGATGATGATGATCCTAATGAAGCCTAGCTGGATGATGGTGTTGATGGCGATGGTCTCCCCTCTCCAGGAAGGAATTCCCCCGGCAGAAATCTGTCTGCCGGAGATATCTTTCTCTCTCGGTGTTTTCTGCCCCCCAGAGGCGGCAGAAATCTATCTGTGGTCGCTCCCCAGGCTTAGGGTTCCGAAGGGAAGATATAGGTGAAGGGGTTGTGAAAGAACATGTTGGGCCCCCATGTGTGGTTTTGGTAATTAATGACAATCTTTATGGACTAATGTGTGTATTAAGTTATACTTTTAGGATTTGTCCATTGGCATCACTTGGAGCATGTGTTGGCTTCAAGGTCGATGAAATGCGAAGAAGATATGTTGTGCAAGCTCAATATGCGAGGTCGATGATAAGGAATTAAGAAAGGCGTTCCATCTTGAGAAGGGCAAGATCGTCTACATTGAGATCAAGTGGAATGATCAAGGCAAAGGTATAATCTTGATAGGTTTTCCCTTTTTCCGATCTCTTGTTGTGTGTAGGAGACCGGGTTTAGGATAGATAACCGTACTATCAAGAGGGGCTCTCGAATGAGTAACTCGATCACATCGTTCGGAGAGAGCTCAAAACTTTGCATACTTGCATCATCATATTTGGTTGCTATTTGGTCTTATCCATGTGAGTATTTAGAGCTTATGGTAATCTCCATAACAAGCTATTGGTCATCAAAATCAGATCTTCCGTTTGTATCTTGTTGCGATTTTGATCTATGCGGTTTTTCGGTTTCTCACCAAGTGAGGTATCTCACATTATTGTACTTGATACATTCTCACTTGGTGATAACCAATATTTTCCTCACATTATAGGGTAGCACATGTCGTCCTCTTTCCAACGCAATTGGAATCGGGTCAATCAGAGCTACCGTTTAAAAGTTATGACCGTTCGAATATTTGTCGATTTGATTCTAATAAAGAAAAAGGAAAAACAGTTTTTCTGGGCTGTCCGGTACTACCGGGCCTAGTACCGGACACCCCTGTTCGGCCCGTTCGCTCTCAGTACTTTCCGGTAGTCCAGCCCGGCACTACCGGCCCGTGCAGTACTACCGCCCCAGGCGGCCGGTAGTACCGGGCCGCCAGCGCTAGGCCCATCCCCGCTCCGCTTTGCTGCATCGCGTGCGACGCCTGCATCCCGCCGCCAGATCCGCGCGCCACGCCTGACTGTGACCGCTGCTGCTGCCGCTGCTCGCTTGCCGCGCGGCTGGCCCCGCCAAGCCTACCGCCTCGCAGCTGGCCCCGTGTGGGTGCCCCACTGCCGCCTGCCAGCGCTGCTCTGCATGTGCCACAGCAGCTCTTCTCTCTCTCGCAGCGGCAGCTTTGCCGCCTCTTCCAATTCCCGCGTGTTGGCTTGCTGCGCTCTGGTCCCGCTTGCCCGCTTGCCGCCTGCTTGACCTGTGTGGGCCCCCTACGCAGCCAAGCCCCTGGCGCCACGTCCGCTTGCTGGCCCACCGCTGGTCCCGCTCGGCTGATGTGCTTCTGCTTCGCTTTTTTCCTGGAGCTTACGGTACTACCGATTAAATCCGGTAGTACCGGACCGTTTCGAAAAATAGCCCCAACGGCCAAATTTTTAGGGCCCCTAATTAAGGCTTTGTCCGTTGTGAGTTTAGGAAGCTTCTCTCTCATCTATTAGGCTAAGCTTTGTCCACACTTGCTCTAGATCTTGAAGCTTGCCTAATCTTTTCCCTCCGATGATTCTTGCCCATATTTGAGTGGAAGAGAGAGGAGATCTAGATCCACGTTTTGACCTAACCGATTTATCTCTTTGTGAGTGCATCTTTGGGGATCTAGATTTTGGGGGATTTTGTGTCTCTCTTTGATTCCTCCTCTCTTGTTTCCCCAATAGCTTTAGTAGCTTTGTTGGAACTTGAGAGTGAGGGATTTGAGCACCTTTGTGGTGTTCTTGCCATTTGCATTTGGTGCATCGGTTTGAGTTCTCCTCGGAGGTTTTGGTTTGTGTGACTCTTTGGAGCTTGTCCCTCTTGGGTTCTTGGAACCCTAGACGGTTTTGTGGCCTTGGTGGCGTTTGTTGAGGCCTTTGTGGCGTTTGTTGGGAGCCTCCAATTAAGTTGTGGAGAAGTGCCCCAACCTTGTGAGAGGTTCCGGTTGCCACCGACAAGTGCACCGATAGTGGAAGCATGGATCGATTCCATTGGGGTGAGATTCACCGGAGAATAAGAAAGGCCTTTTGTGGCGTAGGTGGTTAGATACCACCCCCTCTCCAAACGAGACGTACTCCATGTTGGGAGGAACTCGGTAAAATATCGTCGTCCCCGCGTGCCTCGGTTATCTCTATACCCGAGCTCTTTACTTATGCACTTTACATTGTGATAGCCTTCGTGCTTGAAGTAATATATATCTTGCTATCACATTGTTGCTTGTATTGCTTAGCATAAGTTGTTGGTGCACATAGGTGAACCATAGTTGTTCTAGGTTGTGCTTGACAAAGTAAACGCTAGTTTAATTCTGCCTTTGTTGAGCCACTCTCGGAAAAGTTTTAATCGCCTATTAACCCCCCTCTAGGCGACATCTGTATCCTTTCAGGCGGAGTCGGAGGCCGGGCAGGTGAGCCACAACTGCCCTAGGCGCGGGGTCAGGTGGGCCCGCGCCTAGGGGTGTGTGGCCCCCTGAGGCCCTTCTTCGTCCCTCCTTCTGGCTCCCTTCGTCATCTGGTAAAATAATATGTTTCCATATTTTTCTGGTATTTTTCTGATCTTCGTGAAATTGCACCGAAGCGCCTTCTTTTCCATCAGAATCCAGACTCCAGCGGTCCATCCTCCAAGAATCATCCAACATGCATAAACAGATGAAAAGCCATAAGTAATACCTCATAATAAGACAAATATCAATGAATAGAGGTAAATTATGATATAGAATGGTGATGCAAATTGGGCGTATCAACTCCCCCAAGCTTAGACTTCGCTTGTCCCCAAGCAAAAACTGAGCTCAGTAAACATGTCCACAGGTTTATGGAGTGAAGTGTCGATAAAAAGAATACGAACAACAAGCATCACACTTACCATTGCACAAACTCACCATTATATAACTTAGCTTGCAACCAAGTATAGCAGTCACAATAGAGATGCATAAAGAAAAATCATAATTGGAATTGGCAAACTTGTTCTTGGAAGAGAACACCTGGCAAACAGTTTTACAAAAGCTTTTTGTAGAAGTTTCAAAACAGGAGCACTCTTTGCTAAAAAAGGTTTTTCACAAGTTAAGGCTTTCAAAGTAATACTCAATAGATAAGAGTTTTGTGCAAACAAGGAAGATAAAGAACATGATTGAATAAATCACCATATGAATGTTTGAAACACAACAACTCAAATGCTTGCTGGAGATAGAGAGGAAGTAGGTTTACTGACTCAACTTGGTAACTAGGAGAAAGGTCCCTTTATAGAGGGTAGCAGGGATTACAAGTCATAAAGAGCTTCCAAAAGATTATGGTACTTACTAGCTTTGAGCCCTCATTGCCCCTATCATACTCATCTTGAGATGATTAAGGTTAAAGTGAACAAGGATGGAGTATATGCTTGACGAAATATAAGTTGGCAATCTCATGTCCCTTGAATACGAGGGCCACTCCTCATGCATACTCAACTTTGGTCATAGGTAAGTTCTTGTCATTGTAAGTATTTGCATATCATTGAGAACCGCCAACGGGGTACCCCTTGCACATGGTACATGATCTTTCCCATAACCAAAATGACAAGGCAAGCAGACAATGAGTATCTCAGCGATCTTTTTATTTACTATGTGCATAGCTTTTTATTGAGGATGCTTCATAGATGACTCACTATGGTAATGCTGCAAGTTTCCACCATGATTAAGCATGGCTTTGGCTAGCGGCCCAGGCGTTTCTCTAACACAGAATACAGACTCCATGGACTTACAAGTTCCCTCTTTATTTCACACCGTTGACATCAATAGACAAAAGAGCACGATATCAACTGTGTACAGAGTACAAGTGCAGTGTTGAAAATGTTTCCCGTGACAGCACGGTTCTGTTAATTCCAACATATATATGCAAGCATATACAACTTCGATGTTCACAATGGTTCAAGTCTATTAGGGGCAGGAAATAAGGTGTGCCATCAAGTTCGTGAGAGCTTTACTAACTAGTTTTCACATAACAAAATACTTTTTAATTTGAAAGGTAGATGAAGCTTGATAATTTTCTTGGAATAGCAATAGCTATTAGGTAGATATGGTGGACACAAGTGGCAAAAGTTTTGGTTCAAAGGGATTTGGAAACATGAGAAGTATGCCTTCTCAAAACAGGTTTTTGGCTAGCAAGGCTGGGTAGCAAGCAAGAGAGTTGAAAGAAACAAGCAAACATACAAGTAATAAAGCCAAATATGCAATCTTCCTTGAAGACACAAAAGATCTTAAATAAAGAATACTAAGCTTATGAGCGAACAAGAAAGAAAACAAATCATACCAAATACCTGTAAGATTTTTTTCTTTCTCTTTTTCTTTCAAACCTCAAAAATTGTTGCTACTAACCAGAACTCGGTTTGCCGAAACCAATTTAGATCCACTTGATGCTCCCAAAGTGGTGCCAATACTGATCAACAAGATCCATCCTATAATAGAGATTGCAAACTAAAATAAGAAGTGCAAAAAGTAAAAGATGAGACTTCTCATTAATATTCAATAAAGGCACTCACACCAAGGGATACATAGATAATCAACTAAAGGAGAGATACTTCCACATGCAAACCAAACTATAAGATAACTTCTCTACCACAGATATGAATCCACTAAAAGGTAAAAGATAAAAGATAAAGGTGGTGATACCGCGGCACTTCCCCAAGCTTGGAACAAGCCAAGGGGATGCCACACCTGATGACGAATTACTCCTTCGGTGGGGGTGGTGTTCTCTTAATAAGTTCTTCAATAAGTTTCCTCAACTCCTTGAACTCAAAAGTAAGAGTACAGATTAGCTCCGAGTTTTGCTTTATACGGTTCATGATCATGTCAGTCCGACAATCCCATTTTTTGTTATTCTTTCCCCACTCTTCATCCTTAGCATGATCCTTCTCTGCATGGTTAGAGCGAGGCATATCCCAAACCAAGGTCAAATTCCCTTTGGGAACCTGTTCGTATTGATATTCATGTATAAGTGTATGGAAGGGTCTCTTGTTATGTGGAGGAGATGACCGTGGATTGTAGAAGAGACGTGGAGGTTTCCCTCCTGTAGACATCCGTGCTGTCCTCTTAAGCTTGATAGGGGTTGCCACCACTCCAATGCTTGCGACGGTAGCGCGAGTGTCCGGTTGCTTGTCCTCCTCCATGTCACCTTCATATCCCACTGAAATCTCTTTCTCATTGGGGACTTGAAGTTCTTCTTCCTCGGGCTTCTTGCCTTTATCATTGGCGGAGACCATGGTGCTCTAAACTTGAGAAGATTTCCTGACAGAAATAGATCAAAATGAAAACACAATGAGAACACGATGCACGAACCTCGGGGAACCCAGGGGATTATATATTAAGAAGTTTCAATGCATAAGGAAGGTTTTGACATGGAAACGAGGCGAAGACGGAGTTCGGGGGGAGGGGGAACACCCCCTTAGGCGCGACCAGGCTGAGCCCACGCCTGGGGTGGGTTTGTCCACCCCGGGCTCCGTTTCCTCTTCAGTTTCGTCTTGTAACTTCCCTTATGTATTAAAAACATAAAAAATATAAAAAGATTGGAGTTTCACGAACCTTCTGTTTTCACCACTTTTACCTATTCAAAGACGAACTCTGTAGATTCCTTTTCTCCTTCTCCTGATAATTTCCTTTATACAAAACCTTTAAACAAACTCAATGACAACATTAGTGTAAGCAAAAACAATAAACCTTTGGTACACACTTCAACTAAAAACCCATCAAAACAAAAGCTTATGTAAGAGGCAAAGGCAAATGATGGCAGAAATCTGTCAAAACGGACTAGCAAGTAAAGATTGATTTTTTTTGAAGACCTTATGTTGCTCAAATAAAAAAGTACAGAACTAATGAAAGTTGGGTAACAACTTGGAGAACAAGCTCAGAAAATGCAGCTCCATCCAAAGTACTGATCTTCCTCACGAATTTTTACAATTTAGCACAAAAATCTGTCCCAGGACAGCCACTTTTCACAACTCCTCTACTTCACAAAAGTAGTTGAACTTGACACAAAAACCAAAACAAAAGGATAAGGAGCGGTTATTATTGAGGTAATAACTTCCAAGACTCAGAGAAAACTCTTGGGTTATCTCCCAACAAGTACTTTTCTTTAATGTCTTTAAGTTAGGCTTGAAACTTCACAAAAGTAGTTGAAACAAATTGTTGGGAGATGCATGGGTGTATCATGAGAAAACGAATTGTTGAAACAAAAAGCCACAAGCATAGGAAGACAAAACAAATGCAACTTCAAAGCTTTCAACATAAAACGGGGAAACTTAACATCATTGAGATGCATAAAACCATGTTTCCCTCTCTCAAAATAACTTTCAGTAGCACTTTGAATAAAGTTGACAATATAACCGTCACTGGAAACAACTTTATTATCAAAATAAGCATACTTACAGTCATCAAAAAGAGGTCCAAGGTCATAGACTGGATCAATAGAAGCAAGTTGTTCCATCCTGAAATCTTTATTAGGCAAACTATTTTCACAAGGAGCTTTAGCAAATTTGGAAAAGTTAAACTCATAAGAATCTCCATCAAACTTAGTTAAAACCTTTTCCTTCTTAAAATCAATAATAGATCCACAAGTGTTCAAGAAAGGTCTACCAAAAATGATAGGACGAGTTTTGCTAGCTGCTAAATTAAGCACTAGAAAATCAGTAGGATATTTAATCTTACCACAAAGAACCTCTACATCTCTTACAATGCCAATGGGGCAAATGGTTTCCTTATTAGCAAGGTGGATAACCACATCAATGTCCTCAAGCTCACAAGGAAAAATCTCATGCACAAATTCCCTATAAATCTCATAAGGAATAGCACTAGAACTAGCACCAATATCACATAAACTATAGTAGCAATGATCACCAATTTTAACAGAAAGCACAGGGACACTAGCTTTTCTAACTTTCTTAGGATGAGAAACAATATTAGTAGCGTCTTCACAGAAGACAATATGCTCATCCTCTATATTTCTAGTGACAAGGTCTTTCACAATAGCTACCACAGGTTCAACATTCAATTGCTCATCAAGCTCCACAGTTTTCATTGTACCTTTATTATTTGCACTAATAATCATAGAATACTCCTTTACCTTAGCTGGGAAAGGATTTTTCTCAACATGAGGTTCAGGCACAATATGATTAGTAGTACAAACTTGGGTACTTCTAATGGGAGCATGATTACCAACATCTTTATAAGGATCATGGTACTTATTCCACTTCTTCTTGGGAATTTCTATGTAAGAGGCAAAGGCCTTTAAACAGTTGGCAATACTTTGGGATTCAAGACCAAACTCATTGCTAATATCACGGAAGTCATCAGTTCCCATAAAAGATTTAATGCATTCATAATCATAGTTTATACCTGACTTTCTTCCTTTGTCATTCTCCCAAGCTTCAGTGTTATCTTGAATATGGTCTAAGAGATCCCATTTAGCTTCTTCCTTCATACGTGTGAATGATCCAGCACAAGAAGCATCTAGTAAATCTTTATCATGAAGAGGAAGCCTAGAATAAAAGTTATTGAGAATAATATTGTTAGGGAGTTCACGAATAGGACATTTAAGCATTAGTAACTTCAATCTTCCCCAAGCTTGAGCTTTACTTTCTCCATCAAGAGGCCAAAAGTTATATATAAGATTTCTATCCTTATGAATTTCACTGGGAGGATAAAATTTAGAGTAACAGGGTGATGACATCTCCTCCCATTCCATGGATTGTCCATTCTTCAGCAGCTTATACCATTCTTCAGCTCTCCCTTTCAAGGATATGGAGAGTAACTTTTTCTTCACCTGTTTAGTTGTGATACCTGCACACTTAAACAACCCGCATAATTCATGGAGAAAAAGCAAGTGATCACCGGGATGGGCAGTTCCATCCCTTAAATAATAATTATCCATAACACTATTAACAATACTTGTAGGTATCTTAAAAGGATCTATATCAACAAGTGGTGGTTCATCTAATACCCTAGCAGTGGTAGTAGTTTTCCCAAACATAAAACCAAGCGGGTTATCCATATTGGAAATAAAGTAACAAGCAGTAACAAGAGCAATACTCACAGTAAAAGTTTCTCTTACCAGTTCCACTCTTCAATAGCGTTTCACTCCCCGGCAATGGCGCCAGAAAACAGTCTTGATGACCCACAAGTATAGGGGGTGTATCGTAGTACTTTTGATAGATAGGAGTGTCAATCCCAACGAGGAGCAGAAGGTGCTGAACAGTGGTATGGAGCAGGAAATTCCTGTGAACACTTAACAAACGGATTTTTAGTGGTTTTCTGACAAGGAGCAAGTAACAAAGGTAACGAACAAATGGAGCAAGTGGTCCAATCCTTTCTTAGCAAAGGACAAGCCGGTGGAAATACTTATAAGGACCAAACGTTCTCGAGGACACATGAGAATTCTGTCAAGTGCTTTCGCTTCAAATAGCTGAATACTCTTCTTTGGTGTTTGTAAGTGTTGTGTGGGTGAACCTACGCTAACATACCGCCCTTCCTAGGACTAATACATACTTGTGATTAAACCCCCTGCAAACATTCGTAACTACAGGAAAGTAATTAAGATATAAATCTAACCACAACCTTAAACTCTCAGATCCTACACTCCCTTGTGCAAAGGTGTCCTAACGGGGGTTCGGGTTTCTGTCACTCCGGCAACCCCACAATTAGTAGCCAAATACACAATGCATCCCCCCTAGGCCCATAAATGGTGAAGTGTCATGTAGTCGATGTTCACATGACACCACTAGAAGAATAGCACCACAACTTAAATACTAAACCATTGAATAATAACTCAACACAGATTCACTACTAACAACATGACTTCTCCCATGTCCTCAAGAACTAAACGAACTACTCACAAGACACATATGGATCAAGATCAAAGATGATATGATAATGGATAACAATCTTAACATAAACAATAATCCAATGGTTCCACTCACAAGCATCAACTACAATAGTAATTAACACCGGGAAAGTTTCCCCTAAGAACTAAAGCAATATCCAACACAATTGTTACAACGAGACGAAGTGGTGATGATGGTGCTGGTGGAGATGATGGTGTGGATGATGATGATCCCGATGAAGCCTAGCTTGATGATGGTGTTGATGACGACGGTCTCCCCTCTCTGGGAAGGAATTCCCCCAGCAGAAATCTGTCTGCCGGAGAGATCTTTCTCTCTCGGTGTTTTCTGCCCCCCTAGAGGCGGCGGAAATCTATCTGTGGTCGCTCCCCCAGGCTTAGGGTTCCGAAGGGAAGATATAGGCGAAGGGGCGGAGTCGGAGGCCGGGCAGGTGGGCCACACCTTCCCTAGGCGCGGGGTCAGGTGGGCCTGCGCCTAGGGGGTGTGGGCCCCTTGAGGCCCTTCTTCGTCCCTCCTTTTGGCTCCCTTCGTCATCTGGTAAAATAATATGTTTCCATATTTTTCTGGTATTTGTCTGATCTTCGCGAAATTGCACCGAAACTCCTTCTTTTTTATCAGAATCCAGACTCCGTCAGTCCAACCTCCAAGAATCATCCAACATGCATAAACAGATGAAAAGCCATAAGTAATACCTCATAATAAGACGAATATCAATGAATAGAGGTAAATTATGATATAGAATGGTGATGCAAATTGGGCGTATCACTCCCCTAGTGAAGACGTCCTTAGCCTCCCCGGCAACAACGCCAGAAAGACTTGATGGTGCTCGACATGCCACTTCGTTGGAAACCCCAAGCGCAGGGTGTGAAGAGCACAACATCAAGTTTTACCTCAGTTGAGATCGAGGTTATCGAACCAGAAGAAGGAAGGAAACGTCACACAGGTGTTGCAAGCAACGTGGAGACCTGCACAACACAAACTCAAGACTTTGTCCCAACGAATCAGTGAGGTTGTCAAGCTCACCGGTTTGCTGTAACAAAGGATTAAACGTATGGTGTGGAAGGTAATGGTAGTTTGCAGAAAGTAAACAGTAACGGTGGAAGATGTCTCAATGTTAAAGATTTTTAGTTAAATATCTGCAATACCCTAGATCTTGAAGTTACATGTTTAGACTTGTCCATGCAACGCCCGTCCATCCATCCCTATGCCTACCGCGCTCATATCCTACTATTTGCTACTACTGTTACTATTGCTCCTGTTTTAATGCTGTTGTTGCTACTACAAACTGTTGCTACTGATAAACTTCTGTGAGCAAGAACTATTTCCAGGTGCAGCTGAATTAACAACTCAGTTGTTAAGGCTTGCAAGTATTCTTTGGATCCCCTTGTGTCAAATCAATAAATTGGGTAATACTACCCTCGAAGACCGTTGCGATCCCCTATACTTGTGGGTCATCACTCTTTATGAGACTTTAAATTGCTGCTTCCCTTTATGAAGGGCCTTTATTCCACCATTATATTGAGTCTCCACCTTCGATCCTTAGGCACCAATTAAGAGAGCATAGTTGCCATTCTTAATTCTATGTGCATTGTCCCAAAACTTATTGATTGATTCATATTGTTGATATTACCTGCTCATGAACTATTTGTATCTAGTCACTCTTATGAACTTTGAAGGTGTCCTATGCATTTATTTGCTACTCCATGAGGGACAAGTTGAATGCCACTATGCTATGTTTTCTATATGTGAAACAAACAAACGTATTTCAATGCATTGTTATTTATGATGTTTGTTTATAACCTTTCATGTTGCATGCATAGTTATTTTGTTTATTGTTAGAACTTCTTCTTTCATGCTCATGTTTAGAGTACTTTGATCCCAGCTTTCAATGCTTGCAAATGGTTTGATCTTGATTTTGATGGTGCATGTCACCTAAAAAATTATTCTTTTTACCACGTACCTACTCGAGGAGGAGAAGGAGTTAAGCTTGGGGATGCTTGATACGTCGGAAACATATATATAATTTTTGATGCTCCATGCTTGTTTAGTATCTACTTTGCTTTGATTTGTCTTTACTTTGAGGTGTTTTTATATGTTTTCTAGACTAACCTATCAACAAGATGCCACAGTGCCAGTTGTCTGTTTTCTTCTGATTTTGGTTCCAGAAAAGGCAAAAAATCAATATTCTTGGAATTTGACGGGATAAAAGCCAAAGTCAATATTTTACCGTGGGGAACACGGAGCCATAATACGAGACGGAGGAGAGCCACCAGGGGGCCACACCTCTGGCCAGCCAGTCTGGCTCAAGCTGGCCAGGGCACCCCGTGCTTCGCATCTTCGCCTATAAGAAGCCCCCGATACCTAAACCCTAAGTACCCGATCAATCTTCCACGAAACAGTCCATAGCCGCCGCCACCATCGTCCCTAGATCGAGGGGATCTGAAGCTCTTCCCGGCACCCTGCCGGAGGGGAGAGATCGTCCTGAATGCCTTCTTCATCACCATGCCAGCCTCCGGTATGAAGCGTGAGTAGTTACACCTTGGACTACGGGTCCATGTAGTAGCTAGATGGTTGTTTCTCCTCCTTTGTGCTACCATATTTAGATCTTGTGAGCTCCGTTCATGATCAAGATCATCTATTTGTAATCATGCATGTTGTGTTTGCGGGGATCTGATGGATATTGATATTACTATGTCAGATTGGTTAATGATTCTATCTTATTGATTCTATCATATCTGTGTTATTTGTGATCTTGCATCTCTCCGTTTCTAGTAGCTATATTGGCAAGTAGATGCTAGTGACTCCAAGAGGGAGTATTTATGCTTGATAGTGGGTTCATGCCTCTATTTAATCTGGAGAAGTGACATGAGTCTCTAAGGTTGTAGATGTGTTGTTGCTACTAGGGAGAAAACAACGATCTCTTGTTCATGAAACAAGTGGATTGTTTATCTTACACACTTTGCTTAAAGCAGTTATCCGTTGCTTGCAACTTAATACTGGAGGGGGTTCGGATGATAGCCTGAAGGTGGATTACTAGTCATAGATGCAGTTGGATGGCGGTCTATGTATCTTGTTGTATTGCCCAATCAAATCTCATTGGATCATGAATGATTAGTATTGCATTGTTATGCCTTGCTCTGCCCTGTCCATTGCCTCGCTGTAATTTGTTTACCCAGCATGTTATGTTATTTATCTTAAGGAGAACACCTCTAGTGAAATATGAACTCCGGTCCAATCTTTACCATTGAGACATCTTCCACCGTTACTGTTTACTTTCTGCAAACTACCATTACCTTTCACACCATATATTTAATTCTTCCTTTGTTTTCAGCAAACCGGTGAGATTGACAACCTCACTGTTCATTGGGGCAAAGTCTTGAGTTTGTGTTGTGTTGTTAGCAACACCTTTGAGTCATTTTCTTCCTCCTACTAGTTCGATAACCTTGGTTTCTTACTGAGAGAAAAACTTGCTGCTGTACTCATCATACCTTTCTCTTGGGTCTCCCAACAAAGCTCTACAATGATCTGAGCCGCATCAGCGGTCCACCTTATCGCTTCATGTCCTTGCTCCTCTTCCTTCTTCTCGCTCCATTGCTTTTTCTCTGCCTCCTTTAGATGCATCTCGCCACACTACTTTTTCTTCGCCGCTGCTGCCACGCATCCTTAGCCGCTGCTTTCCCGTGGCTACCGGTGCTGCCGTCGCCTACCCCAATGGTTTTCGCCGCCGCGCCCATAGGCCCCAGCTGCAACGCGATGAGTTTCCTTGCCTGGCGCCGGTATCAACCCCCGTCGGTTCCTTGCCGCGCCCCGTATATTTCCAACGCTGGCTCGTGCTCCGCCAGTTCCTTCTCCGATGACCTTCTCCGTCTAGCCGTTCGCGTGTGTCCTCGTCCAGATCTCAATTGGGCTCCTCCCGCTAGAGCCGGCACCGCGGCCCTGGTCACCATCGCCATCACTTGGCCCTCACCCGCTCATGCTGCCATGGCGCTGCTACCTCCTCTGTTGCCGCAAGGTCCGCGCTGCCATGGGCTTCCACCCGGTGCTGCTGCAAGGTGCTACTTTGCTACATACTGCAGGTCTCGTTGCTACCTACGGCGAGCGGTGTTGCTACCGACGGCGAGCGGCGTTGCTACCTGCGGTCCTCCAGCGAGGCCTCCGGCGAAATCGGATTTGCTAAATTAACAGTTTTTTTTGCTACAACCTTGTACTGGTTTTGCTATAGTAGCATATAGTTTTTGCTATGAGTCTCGGTGAAAGTCTTCGACGATGTCTTTGAAATTTTTTATTTTGCTTTTATATTTTTTTGCTACATTTTTTTTTTGATTTTGCTACACTAACGCAAATTTTTTGCTATAAGGTCCGGCGAGTCTCCGGTGATGTCGGGTTTGCTGCATTAGCACAACTTTTTTACTACACGGTCGCCAACAAGATCTCTGGCGAAATCTCTGGCGGGGTCCAGTCTGTTTTTCTATTTTCTGGGCCGAACTGTTTTGTGCTACATGTAATAAAAGCGAAACTATTTATAGTAAAAGCAGATATGTTTGTAGCAAAAGCGAGATTTTGACGGTTTTTGGAACACGTGTCATCAGGGACCCGGAGATTTTTGGGAATTATCTTCGAAAAACGCGTAGTACGACCCATTTAACTAGATACATAAAATTTAAATAAAATTGAGTCAATTAATATGAACGAAATAAGAACAATTCAATCATAAGTTGTTATTGGAAGCAAGATCGCAAGATTGAGAAACAAATCGTGATTAAAACCTTATGGAAACTCTACGGACCCAAGTTTCCATCCAGAATCGCTAACTCCATGTCTAGAGATTCCGATGGGACAATGACTCCCATGCCCTTTAAAAACAGAGGAGCGTGGGTCTTCCAATCAGACTCGCACTCGCGGCATCATTTTTCCCCATCGCGGCTGCTGCGCCGTAGACTCCGCCGCCTCCCTCACGAGCACTCAGGCCGGCGACAAGATGGCGGCGCCGGAACACCGCCGCATCCCTCCCGTCCTCGGCTACTTCCGCCAAGCTCTTGACGGCATCCGCTTCCAACCTACCATGGAGCCCCCCAATCGCGTCCCGCAGGGCCGCTTCTCCTCTCCCATCGCCGACACCGACCACGGCACGCTCCTCGGATGCCGCCACGGCCTGGTTCTAATCTTCCATTCCTCGAAGGACCAGGTCCTGGTGTGGGACCCCGTCACCGGCGTCCAGCGCCGCTTCGCCACTCCCCTAGGGTTTGACGTGCACCAAACCCCCTTCGACGGGGCGGTGGTTCGTGCTGCTGGAGACCACTTCCAGGTGGTGTTGGTAGGCTATAAACAGAAGAATCCACGAGCGGTCGTCTGCATTTACTCGTCAGAGACCGGCTTGTGGAGTGATCTCATCTCAACACCGGTTCCACGGGGCGTCGTGCAGTATCAGGGCATGCCCGCTGTTCTGGTTTGGGATTCCCTCTACTGGCTGAGTTCAAGTGTAATTCTCAAGGTGGATTTGTGTAGGCAGAGCCTAGCTGTGATACAGGTGCCAGCGGATATGCTCGCCGAGGACAAATACTTTATGGTTATGCGAGCAGAGGGTGGCGGGCTGGGTTTACTCTCTTTGTCAGGATACACCGCACAGTTATGGAGGAGGAATATGGATGCTGGTGGCGTTTCTTCGTGGGTGTTGGGAAGAACTATTGACCTGGGCAGGCTACTTACTCTGGATTCAAAGAGGGAGTCAAGGTACATGCAGATGATAGGGTACGCCGAGGAAAATAATGTGGCTTTCTTGCGGACAGTTGCCGGTATCTTCATGGTCCAGCTTGCGACTTTTGAGTTCAGACGAGCTTGGCAAATTCAGGCGGATTTCATTAAACATGGGCGAATATAGGCAGATTACATCGAATTTGAACTACATTACTAGATAATAAACTAAAAACATTAAAAAAAGGCCGCCGCCGTCGCCTTCGCCGATGCCATCGCCGCTTCTACATGCCAAAGTTGTCGTAGAAGGACGTGTAGCCGGGATCGTCCCTGCCATCGTCCTCGCCGCCGTCGTCGTCGCTCGGCGGCTGTGGCGGGCGGGAGCTCCCCTGGCCGGCGTCGCCGCACCTCCAGGGCTGGTAAGAGGGGTTGTCCTCCTCGTCATCGTCGAGGACAAAGAGCAGGGCGCCCTGGTAGGCGAGCGTGCGTCCGGGCAGGATCTCGTCGGGCGTCGACGCCGGCGGGATTGGGATGCCGCCGGCGCTAAGCTTCCAGCCCGGCGGGTTCCGCGTGTCCGGCGGCGCCATGTAGCCGGCTTCGTAAATCATTCGTGCCTCCCATGGCTTGAGCGTGCGACGGCCGAAGCCATTCGCCGTCGCACCGTCGCCGAAAAAGCGCTCGGCCATGGGGAAGTGGGGAGGGAGAGCGGTGAGTTCGCCGGAGTGTTTGGTTCGCCGAAGTTGGGGGCTGGGGAGCTGTGAGAGAGTGCGAGGAGCTCCGACGAGGGGCACGGCTTTTATAGGCCGAGATGGGCGGCGAGGGCGGGAGGGGTGTAGCGACGAGGACGGGAAAAGGGAAAACGGCAGGAAGTTAGTCCCGCCGGTCCGTCGCGGGAGCCGAGGGGGCAGCGGTGGTGCGACACTACGACGACGCGTGGCCGACGCGACGGGCAGTTATTGTCCAGCGTTCGCCGCATGGTTTCGAGGATGACGACGACTCGGCTTCCGTCGCCGACTCGGCGGGTCCACACGCCGCTTCCTTTTTTTTCGCCGAGTTCGCTTCATCCGACGTTCTCAGAACGTTTCCGGGATCCTAGGAATGGCCTGGAAAGTTCGGACCAAAGTTGACTCAAATCCGAACGAAAAGAGGTTCCTGAGAACGCGACTAGACCGAATTTTGGCATCCGGACCTAATTTCGATGTCCGGACCTAATTTCGACGTCCGGATTGGTGTCCTGGAAATGCTAATGGAGATGCTCTAAGGGCATGTTGGGTTCAGTCGTTGGATATCCGTGGATGGGGATCGAAATGAGTAATTGCTGCTCATGCTGTGTTGCATTTCTACCAACAGTGAAGTTGGGGTACTTATAAATACGGGAAAAGAATAAAATGCAAAACCACACACTAACTGAATTAGGCTGACACTTTCAATAATGACCAAACACAGCAAATACGTACAGATGTAACAGATATACCAAAACAATTGCAGAGATTCCGAACTAGCAAAATTAGGGATCAGATGGTAAATGGAACGAACGGAATGTGGATGGAGTCGGATGTGGTCTTGCCCGGCGACGCAGCAGAACTGCTAAGGTGTTGCCATGGACAGATGGTGGTGGCTGAGGCCTGAGGAGCAGATGGCAGCGGCGTTGCTAGGATTTCCGGTAGTATTCCCCAATCCCGGAGCTCTGCCAGTTTCTGACGCCAGCATTGCCGCCGCGGCTTGCAGACCGCCTGCCTGGACCCCTCGAAGCGATGTCAGCCGGTCAAGAATGGAGAAGACGGCCGCCCTGCCCTGCCTGTTCGGTGGACAGCGCCACCACCTCCATCCGCTCCACAGCGGCGCCACAGCTTGCGAACCCTCCGGTTGCTGTGACGCGGCGCCCGCGCACATATATCCCATTCGACCAGAGTCGCTCCGACCTCCGACGGCGCCACCCTCGACTTCCGGCCGTCGTCGGACCCGCAGAGGGCAAGTCCAGGCCACGGCCGCTTCAGGCCGGCTGGCCCGGCCCAAAATAACAGGTAAGTACTCATTCGGTGTAGATAGAGGGTGAAGGCATATGTTGTGATCTCATTTTAAATCCCGGTTATGGTGTCAAAATCTATCAAGTGCAAGTTGTGTTTGATGGTGAGTGCTATAAGTGCGGATGCAACACATTTGAGATGTGTGGCCCCGGCTGGCCCAGCCCAAATTAACATGAAAAAAAAGCCTTCCTTCTTCGATTGGAGTAATATTACAACAGAGAACGTTCCATCATTGTTACTGTCAATTTATTTGGGCCGATCCTCTGGATTGAGTGAGTTATCACAATCCACAAACAGGGCATGCTACTGCTAAACAACTACTCCCTCCGATCCCAAAATAGACACTATTTAGTATATAGATTCATCCAAATTTCAACAAATTTGAGACATCAGCTTACATCATGAAAAACAGTTACATTTAACACTGTCGTTTTTCAACACATAAAAGCTTATCACTCATTCATAAAGTACCGATTACACAACACTTGTCTTTGCCAAATAGATGACCAGCTTATTTTTTTTTACTGAACTTGAACTTATGTTGCAACATCATATTAGTCTCTGGCTCCATTGCGTGGGCCATTCAAAGGTTCCAACCAGCAGGATGAAGGCCTCCCTTTCACCTGATCAAACAAAGGTCTTAACTGTATCAGATACACAAACATAAGACAAGGTTTATCAAAAAAAAAGGTTTAACATGTCAAGAATTTTCATCTCCATGCATATCATAGCTGCTAACTTATTAACTGGCCATATCATGCCTGCTACGAAATAAACCATTCAAATCAAAAAGACGAACCAACAGGAATGGAGGTAACATCAAGACTATACAAACAGAAACTGCTAGCAAATGAATCTGGAAGATGATGTACCTAGCGTTGTCTCTCTTCCTCTGCTGTTCCTGTCTGCGCTTCTTGTTCCTTGCTGTTGTCCCCTGAAGCCTGATGAAACTACTTCTGGGTCCTATTCTGCATCCACTGGGCCGACTAAAACGAGGAATGATGGAATCATCAGCAGGAAATCAATATGAGCAACTACTGGACAGGCCAACCGAACGAACAAACTAAGACGTAGGATTAGTTGTGTTAGCTCACCTCCTGATGCGGACGACATCCTGGTCCAGAAGTACTGCGACAGCATATCCCTCGCCCGGACAGCATCCTCATCTGCTAACTGGCGCACTTCCTCACAGTAATTCAGCTCCTCAACGCAACCCATCGCTGCATCATCCTCCATATCTATGACTATGTTATGCACCATGCAGCAGGCATAGATTGCATCAGCTAGAGTCTCCGCATTGACTGGACACGACTTCTGTCCCTTCAGGAATTTCCATGTATCTTGGAACCTTGCCAGCGCCTTCGCCGCGCGAGTTGTGGCTGCAGAGTGTCTCCTATTGAACTCCACCTTGGAGTCTGAGAGCTCTTCTTCCTGGTAAAGTGTGAGTAGCCACGGGAGAAGAGGGTAACCTTCATCACCAATCATGTACTCCCCGACTTCTGATCCATCTGATGCTACCTTCAGCTTGCTGCCATTCAGGCAAACACCCTTCTCACACTCCTTGAAGAGTTCAGCACCCTGCAAAATGCTAGACCAGTCCGTGCTACCTTCCCATTCCAACCAAATGTCCATGAACCGCATCTCTGGATCAACGACGACTCGCATTGATATGCTGTCATTCTTCCCATGGTCACCGGTTGGTCCAGATGGGATATGGGTTGTACATATAACACCGCAACAATTATGCATGTTGTGGATCCTGCCAAACATGGACTTGATCTTATCCATTTTACTGGAGCCTGGCCACCAGTAGTGAGGCATTGCTCCCTCACACACAGCTGCAATGAACTTATAAGTTACCAATTGGATGCTCGACTCATTCACACCAATAGAGGATGCTAAGGTCTCTAATGGCTCACTGGAGTACAACCTTCTCAGAGCAACGGCTACTCGATCTTCTAAACACAGCACCCTCCCGTCAATAAACGTGCAGTTGTTCATATCTTCCATTGACAGCCGAAACACCAAGCTGCAGATATAGTTAAAGGTTTTTCTTGTCATTTTGAAGACAGACTCAAATCTTTGCACGTCCTCAAAAGAAGACAAGATTCCTGTAAGAGTAGAAAGCTGTAAAGTGGTTACACAATCCATAACTAGCAAGGCATGAGCTTCACTCTGACGGTATCAAAATAATGAGAAATAAAATGGACTATTTATTTAAGATGTAGGACCAGAGTTATGTTAGTTCACCTCCTGATTCTGATGACCTGCTGGTCAAGAAGTATTGTGAAAGCATATCCCTTGCCCTGACAGCATCCTCATTTGCAACCTGGCGCACTTCCTGACAGTACTTCCCCTCCTCGAGGCTCGGCATGGCTGCATCATCCTCCATATCTATGATTATATTATGCAACATGCAGCAGGCATAGATTGCGTATACTAGAGTTTGTTGATTGATCGGTTTCTCTTCCTGTATGTACTTCCATGTGTCTCTGAGCCTTGCCAGCGCCTTCAGCGCACAGGTTGTTGCTACGGAGTGTCTCCTATTGAACTCCGCCTTGGAGTATGAGAGGCTTTCTTCCTGGTAAGGCGTGAGTAGCCAAGGGAGAAGGGGGTATCCTGCATCACCAATTATGTATTCCCCGACTTCTGATCCATATGATGCTACCTTTAGCTTGCTCCCATTCAGCCAAGCACCCTTGTTGCACTCCTTGAAGACATCACTGAAATGCAAAAGGTTTAACTGGTTTGCGCTAGCTGCCGGTACCAACAAAATGTTCATGAACCTCATCTTTGCATCAACGATGATTTGCATTAGAATGTTGTCCTTCTTCTCATGGTCGCACTTGAGTCCAAATGGATCCTTCTCATCCTCACACTTGGGTCCAAATGGGATGTTAGTTGTACATATAATACCACAACAATTATGCATATTGTGGATCTTGTCAAACAAGGATTTTGTATTATCAATTTTACTGAAGTCTCCCCAATTCCATGGGTTACCTGTTCCCTCGAACAAAGCATCACAGAACCTCTTAGTTACCAAATAGACGGTTAACTCATTCACGCCAAGAGTATATCCTAAGGCCCAGGCCGGCCCTCTAGAATTCAACCTTCTGAGAGCAACGGCTACTTCATCTTGTAAAGACAATACCCTCCCGTCAACAAAAGTGTGGATGTCCATATCATTCATCAATGGACCCTTCACCAAGTTGCAAATGTAGCTAAAAGTTTTTCTTGTCATTTTGAAGGCAGACTCAAATCTTTGTGCGTCCTCAAAAGAAGATAAGGTCCCTGCATGAGAAGAACATGGTAAAGTGGTTATACAATCCATAACTTGCAAGGTAAGAGTCTCAGTGTGACGATGCTGAAATAGTGAGATCAATGAATCGCCTATGAGCTTTAGTTGTAGATATTATTCTTCATTTCTAATTACAAGGTTGTCCAGTGAGAACAACACATTTAGCAACATGAGTGGAGCCATGAAAAATGATTAAATAGATAGTTGTCTAAATTGTTCATGAAAAAAGCTAGTCATATCTTCTTCTTTTAGCCATACAGAAAAAGCTAGTCAGACGAAAGGGCAGAGTCTAGAAAAATGTCAGACAAAAGACAAACAGCAAGACTACGACTAAACTACCAAGGGTTACCTAATAGCTACACAACGTGGTAAGAACCTTAGCGCTATCTGCCACTGGTCAATTTCTTGGGAGATGCAGTGAACGATAGATTAAATGGTAGCGGCCTTTTTGTTCAAGATTCTGTTATGTCACTCCTTCCAAATCTTGCAAGTGACCAAAGTTATCAAGCTAGTCACATGACCAAAGATCATACTCAAAGGGAATGAGAATGTTTTTGTGGTTCTACTCTGAAAGATCGTACTCAAAGATGAATTAGAATGTTGTGAATCTAATTATAATCCAACATATGGATGAAATGTAGAAAACAAAGGCAATAAACCACATAAAAACATACAAATTAAGATGAACGAGGACCATTAATATACCTCTGGACATGAAAGTGCGGCTAACATTTGTCTTCAAGTTGTAGGGGTTAGCTGTGTACAATACGTACCATTTCCTTGGATTATCTCCTTCCTGTGCATATGCCTTGACATGCTCAACGTGGCTGAACTTCTCCCACTCAGGTCCAGATTGCCCTGCGGCTATTGAAGTGAGCAACGCCAGGCTAACGTATAACTCCAAATGTGTTGGTTTTATACCTCCCATGTACTCTGGGAGTGTCTCCATGGCTTCATCTACCATAAAGAGCCTCTGCAGTGCAGGAACACCCTCCACTACCTTCAGCTTTGGACAGGTGGATATGGTAAGCTTTTGCAGTCTGGGGAGGTTAGTGATCCTCTCCAGGTCAAGGTCTAAAAGAACAAACAACTCAACCAGAAAACCAAAGTTCTCTAGGGAGACGAGACCCTGGACATGTTGTGTGCATAATACATTCAAAGTCCTTACTTGGGAGGCAAGGCCAGGAGGAACACGCCTCAATTTGCAGTTCTTTAGCATAAGCTTCTGCAAGACAGGAAAGGCCTGCACATTCTCCTCCCACTCCCACTCCTCCCATTCTACCATTCCTATAAAGGCCATCTCCCGCAATCTCGGAAATGCGGCCACTACTGAGAAAGGATTCTGGTGATGGTAGGACTATACGAATTCAGGTCCAATACGCTTGATGGCTGGAGCATGCTGGATCTGAATCAGCTCCAAAGACGGGAGCTGACACAAGCCATCAGGAAGTTGTGTGCAGCAAGCCAGGTCTCCCATCAACAAATTCTTCAAGCTCCTTAGAGGCACAACTGATGATGACATCATCCACCTCGGGAGCCGTCGGCCAAAATATCCATTGATGGCAAGAAGATCTAACTTGGGTGGAGGGCATAGGTCATCAAATACCTTCTCAATTTGTTGTTTCTCTTCCACGGAGATCATATCTTCTTCCACCAGCCCATCAGCTCCCAATTTACTACCACATGATAAGAATAGGTCAGTAAGATGCACCTTCTCACCAAGCTTAGCTTTTGCTGCGTACGAGGAAGAAGATACATTCTCCAGTCCCTGTAATCCAAGATACTTGAGGCGATAGAGAGGACCCAACTCTTCCAAACTACACCAATCACCCTCTACATGGGCAGGAAACCCACGTACTATCACCAGATTTGCTAGAGCACGGAACCCCTTGGGAATGTCCATTATACTTGTTTGACAGAAGTCAAGATACCTTAGCTGCCCTAAGTTTACAATGCTATCTGGAAGTTTCACGAATTCTTCGCATCCACTAAGGCTAATGCGCTGCAAGAATTTCATCTTTCCAATGCTATCTGGCAGACTAGATATATCAGAGTTATGTATCGACAAGTACCTCAGGTGCTTGAGCTCATGCAAAGTTTCAACTAATGCAGTAACATGTGGAGAGTCTATATGTAAAGTTCGTAGGCATGGAAAATGAACCAATGAATCACCAGGCTTGATATTTATTTGGCCAACTGATATTAGTGTTCTCAGTGCCTCCTGTGCTTGTAAAGAAGTCCAATCTAATCCATCTGAATCTGATTCTTTGCTTTCTAGAGATACCCGAATAAATTTATGTGCACTGAGTTTATTAACATTACTAGTTTCTCCATTGACTGCTAGTGCCTCATCTCTTGCCACAAATTGAGCAAATGAGCGAATGACATCATGCATCTTGCAAAGCCTTTGATCAATGTACACTAAATCTGGCTCTATAAGGTTTCTCACTATCAGCTCCTTATAGTACTTCCTTCCTAATTCTTCCAAGTCACATGAGGTTCCATTAATAAATCCTTCACTGATCCATATGCCAATTATATCATCTCTATAAAACAATGTAGTTTTAGGGAGAATGGAGTAGCATAGAAAGCATTGTTTAATGCAAGAAGGTAAATCTTCATAGCTTAAATATACTGCATGGTTTAGCTCTTCGGGCATTTCACATGTTGACCATATTGAATCATCCAAGACCATCTCCCAGTCACGCTTCGATTGTCCTTCTGACACAAGAGTCCTCCCATTACTTTGACAGCAAGAGGCAAACCATCACATTTTGCTACAATTTGTAATCCAATATCCTTGAGCATATCAATCTCACATCCATCTGTGTCACTTGAGAGAATCTATACAAAGTTTAAAGAAATCAATCAGTAAGGGGTGGTATGTCATAACAGAAAAATAATTCTTGTTAGCAACTAGTGTCAATTCAGTTTCTTTATAGTAAGCTTGATAAAAGAACTAATGAAAGATTCAATGTACCATCCAAACTGAATTGTTAAGTGAATCAATCCATAACCAGGACATTGCTGTCAATCATGATATGTAGTTACTAGTAGTAATAATGTAGGTGCCATGAACACAATAATCAGATTGATAACAAATTGGAGGATTACAAAATATATGATAGCTATTTAGAGTCTTCTAAAACTATGCATGGTGTGATGTGCTCATTAGAGAAAATTGAACAATATTTGATTTAGATGGTTGATGGCTACTTAGACCAGATCTTTCAGGTCCACAAAATCTCAGGCTTTTATTTTACTTGTAATTAACCAGGATACCTAGCACGTGAAATAATTTGTTCTAGAGCAATATCTAGTCCTATGGATGCATTTTTGTTGCAGGTTAGAGGGGCTTTTGTTCTAGCTGACCAGCTTTTTAATTCACCTTTTTTAACTAACATCAAAATTTATTTCATGGCGGGCACATTCTGACCCATCCAATAGGAATTTTTCTTTGTAGACTTGTAGTTGACTACTTCTTTTGTTCTAACATATACAAATAAATGCTATGTAGCGAGCAATTTTCCATTCTGTAATATGGGAATTTCCAATACACGATGAAAAATATTGTTCGCACATTGGAAATAATGCTTGTTAAATATCTTTGTGTTCCAACATACCTTCTCATTCATTTCTTATGCCAAGTGTTATTGTTGCATTACTTTATGTTAAATTAACATAATTCTTTTATTATATCAATAACAACGTTTTGTTCTAACTCACTAATATATTTTACTCCGTATTATTTTTGAAAAATATCTACAATGAGCAACAGTTTGTTTCATGAACACACATGTGTTCCAGAGTAGAGGTTATTTCTTAAGGACTAGATTTTTATTCTCACGTAGAACTGGAAAATATCACGCAGAAGTTATGTTCGATTAGTACATTATTTTGTTCCACGAGAACTTCTAATTTGTTCATTTCCCTCATCCTTATCATATACTAATAAGTCACTGTTTTCAATATATCAACGTAATAACAATTGTCTTTATTTTCCAACTACATGGATTTTTCTCCTGATGTTTAGTTGTTCATCTTTTGCCTTTTTTTCCAAGAAAACCCCGCAAATTTACTGCATAACATTTAATTAAGACCAAAGCCATGGATATTTAAGATTGACAAATTCGCCATATGTGACTCACTGACTGAAAGGATTATCGGCATGTGGTGAGGCACACAAGATATCTAACTTGAGATTTGATCCCTGCTGGGCCAACCTGGATTTGATGCCACGTGGACTGGAGGTATAACCATCTCCACTAGCCACGCGTTCTCATTTGTTGTTTCCTTAGTAACACCGCTTTGTTTTTTGCTTATTGGCTACAAACATCTAGTTTGTTTGGTAGCACATTGTGTTTGCGTTAGGTCATCGATCTCAATTCTGCAAGTAGGCAAATCAAAACTTGTGCAGGCAGACCTCCCAAGTCGCTACTACTATCGGACGAGAGGTAACCCAAGCCGCCACCATCGGCCTCGCCAACCTCGTCCTCTCCCCTCGCCGCCACCGGGGGTTGTCTATCCTCTCGACCGTGGAGTGTGGCAAAGGGCGCGTAACTTCGGTGAAATATCGGCGTTAGATGGCTCAGTTCAGGCGGGGGCGCCGGTTTGGGCTAGCCGTCGAGGCGCGGCGGTGATAGGCGTGTGACAGTGTGGCGGTCGGAAATCCTTCTCTGGCATGTGGTGGTTTCCGGCGGCAGCCTTCTGTAGGGATGACGCGTGCGAGGTTGTTGTGGCAGCAGAGGTAGTTGTTTGTCGCTGGTTGGAGCGAGGCGGAGGAAGCGGCGAAGGTGTGTGGCAACAAGTAGTGCGACTCAATGAGAGTACATCACGGCGGTCGAGGAAGTGGCTAGGAGGAGCTTGGCTAGCGCGATGCGTGGGCCACTTCTCTGTCGCGCGGTGTGTAGGAAGTTATGGCACTGACGTTGGCAGCAGCTGTGATGCGTAGGTGCGGCACGCTCGGCGTGGCACGAACCGAGCGGAGTGGTGGCGCATCTCGACGCAATGGAGATCCTACGTTGAGGTTTCTGATGGTCTTGCGACTCGCCATGGTGTTTGTTCTGGTGCAGACGTGGCTGGGGTTGTGCTTCCTGGCTCCAGCAGGATCTGGGAGCGGTGTTCATGGCAGTGGAGGTGCCATCAAGTGATTCAAATTTCGTCATCGGCAAGGAGCAAGGGAGAAGTGTGGCTTCAAGGTCGGCGTGGAAAAGTCAGAGTGGCGGCTCTTTCTTCTGTTGGTTGTCAACTTTGATTGCTTGGGTGGCAGCCACAACGATCCATTTGGGGGTCTGGCATCAGGGCCAGCGGAAGGCGGGGTGGCGGCCCTCTGTGGTGCGAGTTTTGGCGACTTGGGTGGTGGGGCCATCGACCAGCCTATGGCGCAGCCTTGTGCTCGGCATGTGGAGGTTGATGGGTCAAGTGGAGCGGGGTCGAGTTCTGCGATCTCCGGTGGTGGCCAAAACCAACGACGTTGACGTCCTTGGGCGTTATAGCCAAAGTGGCGACTCCGGATTCCATGTAATGCAGGGTGTCTACTCTGGATGCTTGAGAAACGGGTGTGTGGCCCTAGGGCTGGTGTGGGTGTCGGAGCGGCGGCTCCAATGTAATAGGATGTCGACTTCGGTCACATTGGCGACGAACCTGACGGCTCAATTGGTGCGCGTTCTTTGGACCGGCGTGTGTGCGTCTCAGATGTAGTGGTTTTCACCTGATTTTGCGTAATTAACCGAACAACTATCTTCTTAATCAATGGAACAGGCAAAGCTTTTTCCTTGCTTTTTTTAAATAGCAGCTCGGTATTTCATCCTCCACACAGTGCCACAACAGATCTCACTGATGTTATTCCATGATCCTAGCACTATCATCATGTCTGGCCCCACAATATTTTCCAAATTATAACTTTATATATGTGTATTTGACAAACTTTAACCAATTTTTAAGATTTCGCATTGCATTGACCTCATAACACTTTAGTTATGGCACGGCGCATAGTGTTTGACCCCCTTTTTTTCTGCTCCGACCGACCATAATCAAAGGAGATCCATGGTGGTGGTTGCTACCGAGGAAAACGGGTTGAGGGGGATTGCACCTAAGACGACTAGGACACAACTAGGACATAGGTTTAAGAACTTTTCTTCCCTAGGATGCGTCTACATAAGCGTGCCAAGCATGCCATAGTTATATAAAAGTACACTCAAATCTCGGACGGAATGGTCCGTCAACTAAAATGGATCTAGACATCTCATTACATGTATCCGACAAAAGTTAACTAATTTGGGAAATGCTTTTTGCAACCATGCACGATTTAACATTAGTTTTTCCCGTGTAATCGTATAAGAGACTCTAAGAGCAACTGGACAAGTACCTTATACTTTTACGAGCTTTAGCGAGAATTTGGACACTGGACTAGGCCTATTGAATGTTGTTGGAGCTGACTGCCACGACATGCTTCCATATTATTCTACCTAGTTCTCTTTTACTTTTTTTTTATTCATTGTTTTATTTTCATTTTTATATTCCAATGTTACCTTATTTTCTTCTTCATTTGTTTTTCTGTTATTTTGTATTCTCACTTCAATTTTTCGATTGTTTATTTTCATGTTCTTTTCCCTAAACCAATATTTTAATTTTCTATTTTTTACTTATTTTATATTCAATCTAGCACCAAAATCGATACAATTTAGTGGTGTTGGAGCCTGGTTTCCCACTTAACCTATACAAATTTGTCTTTAGGTTCATAATATTGTATCTTATTTACTCAAAATATATATGGGTTTGTGCATGTGCTGTGGCATAAGTGGTGTCCTTGTATAGTATGGATCCATCTTCCAATATCAAATAAAAATACATAAAAGAATGTGCCAATGATAATACATTTACTCCTAATTAAAGATGCATGCAGTTTAGGTAAGTACCTGTTTCTTGAGCAATGACCATGCATCCTCCTGATCTAATTTGTCGACGTGGTGGTAGGGAAGAACAGCTTGCATCCCCCGGGCAACTCTTTCATCTCTAGTAGTGACAAGTATCCGGCTACCTGGAGCAACAACATTGGCCAAGGGCCTTTCAAGCACCCCACCCCATGCTCCATGGCTCCATACATCATCCATAACCAGGAATAGCTTCTTCCCAGTCAATGCACTAGTAAGGATTGACTGAAGCACAACCAACACCTTTTCACCACCATGTTCTCCCCCCGCTAGTGTGATGATTGTCCTGAGCATATCAACCTTGTCGAAGTCCTTGTTGATGCTTAACCATATCGTCTTGTCAAACTTGGCATTCATGGTTTCGTCATTGAAGACCTTCTGGGCAAGGGTAGTCTTACCAATCCCACCAACGCCAACAATGGCAACCACCATGATGTTAGTATTGCCCTCTTTTTCACTCAACATGATGTCAACCAACATTTTTGTGTCTTCTTTGATCTTCTCCCCGACAACACCTGAGCGGTCAAACTCCCCTAATGTCTCATGGCTGGGATTTCCAAAACGAGAGGTGTGCACCTTGGTGCTATGTTCCAGCTCATAGGAACCAGTATTGGTGAAGCTGAAAGGAGTGCTGCGCTCCTTGATGATGTCAAGCCTCTGGTTGAGTGCCTTAATGCGGCTACCAATTACATGGGCATGAAGGGGACTCCGCAAGCAAAAGAGCAAGGGGTTGAAGCACCCCACATCTGCAGTGGATGGACTGCACTCCATGGCCTTGAGTTGGCAGAGGTCAAGGATGTCGGCAGCTTCGTAAATGGCCCGATTGAGCTGCCCCACCCATTCTTGCATGTCCTTGTCAGTGATATTTCTCTTATCAGCATCAGCGAGGAAGTTCTTGAGGTCCCCAAGCTTGACGTCCATCTTGTCAATCTCATCTCCGACTCCAAGCAGCATGTGCACCTCTTCTCTCGCCATCTCCGCCAGCATGTTTTGCACATAGGATGCAAAGGCATCCAGCTGGACCATCGCCATTTTGGCTGTGGTTTTCTGTAACAAAGATAAACAACGTATCATCCACCGCTTGTTGTAGCTCAATAGTACCATCAAAAATAAAGAAAAGGAAGCACTGGAATGTGATGACATGTATGAGAAACAACAAAAAATACGTGGATGCAAGAAAAAGGCAGCGGAGGGATCCAAATTTACCTTCAAGATAGATGGATGTTAGTCCTGCTCCTGGAGCAACTCGTACTTGTGAAGGGCTAACTAGTAAGGACGAGGCACTGTATGTTATATATAAGCCAAATGAATTCTCTAATTGTATCATTTTACAAAATTATATGTTGGTAGTCTTGCTTAGTCTTTATAGCTATATACTAACCCGGACATTTGTAACTGGTCCATCCACATGTTATTTCCACAAATGACGCCACATTTAATCTCAACAAATAAATTAGTAGCGCCAGATCGATCAGAAAAGTCAGTATTGTATCCAGGATGTGCGTGCAGCGATGCATGCCGTGTTGAGCCTTATTCAAGTTGGCCTTGTTAATTCGGATGTGATCGACAGCAAAATAACAACAGAAGATGGGCTGAACTAACTTTAATCAAGTAGGCATCATCAGGGCAAGCACAACGCAGCCATGACTCATTCATCAGACCAATCTGCTATTGGCAGGCAGCTAGCTGGTCAACTGTATAGCTGATGCCACCTGTAATATTAAGAAGCCAACAGTCACCATCCAGTTGGTAGTGGCATACTATTCTTTCTTCGAGATAGGGATGCTGAAGCCTGTTTTTTCTCTGCGGGATGCTGAAGCCTTCAACAGAATAAATCGTGAAGTGTAACTTATTACTACTCTTAGCTGTATCTAGATACAGTATGACTTTTTCTTAACCCCATCAGCAACCGAAAGCCTCATTTTTTAAGTCTTTCTGAAGCTTTGTATATTCGTTTCCTAAAAATAAAAGGCTCTAGGCGAAGAAAGCAGACGGCAAAGAGTCTCTTGCCGGCTGCATTTGCTGAGTATTGGCCCATTTGCCGTGTGTTCACGGCACACGGCAAACAACCTGTTTCCCAAAGTGAACAGAACATTAGTTGAACTAGTTTTAATCAGGTATAACTCATCAGAGCATGCACGACCAAGGCATGAAGCAATCACCAGATAGATCTGTTATTACCAGGCAGCTAGTTGGTCAACTGTATAGTTGATGCCACCTATAATACTAAGAAGACAACAATCACCATCCAGTTGGTAGAGGCGTATAGGGATGCTGAAGCCTTCAACAGAATAAATCGTGAAGTGTAGTTTATTAATATCCCTAGCTTTACCTAGATATATTCTTTGATTTGTATGACTTTTTCTTAACCCCATCAGCAACTCGAAAGGCTAATCTTTTGAAGTCTTCCTAAAGCTTTTTATTTCCATTTCCTAAAACTGTAAGAGCTGTTGACAGCTACGAAATATGTTGAAATATATCTGCAGAAATCCTCAAAATTACGGACACACAAATTCCTGGTATCCGTCAGCATATGCTAGTCTACTCATATTTGTTGAACTTGCCGTTCTTGTCTTGCTTATAATATGAACCTTTTCTGCCCCCTCACTTAGGCCTGAGTGCCTGACCCCATCCAAGTTCAAGCTTACTTGTTTTCTTTCTTGGCATATGCGTCAGTCGCTGCTAGTACGGGCAGGTTGGGTTCAGTCGTTCAGAGGATGTCCCTGGATGGGGATCGAAATGAGTTCTGCCAGACAATTGCTGCTCATGCTCAGTGTTCCATTCTTTTTGCGTTGCATTCTACCAACAGTGAATTTGGGGGTACTTCTAAATACGGGAAAAGAATAAAATGCAAAACCACACACTAACTGAATTAGGCTGACACTTTCAGTCATGACCAAACAGAGCAAATACGTATTGATGTACCAAAACAATGCAGAGATTTCTAACTAGCAAAACTAGGGATGTCAGCAGCTTCGTACATGGCGCGCTTAAGCTCTCCCACCCATTCTTGCACGCTCTTATCGGTGATGTTTCTCTTATCAGCATCAGCGAGGAAGTTCTTGAGGTCCCCAAGCTTGACGTCCATCTTGTGAATCTCATCTCCGACTCCAAGCAGCATGTGTGCCTCTTCTCTCGACACCTCCTTCAACATGTTTTGCACGTAGGATGCAAAGGCATCCAGGGCCATCGCCATTTTGGCTGCGGTTTTCTGTAACAAAAGTAAACCCTGTATCATCTCACCGCTCATTCTAGCTAAGTATAACAATCAAAAAGAAAGGGAAGCACTGGAATGTGGTGACATGCATGAGAAACAACAACAAATATAACGTAGATGCAGGCAAGGGGATGTGAGGATCCAAATTTACCTTCAAGATAGATGGATGTTGGTCCTGCTCCTGGAGCAACTCGTACTTGTGAAGGGCTAATAAGGACGGGGCACTGTACGTATATATAAACCAAATGAATTCTCTAACCGTATCATTTTACAAGATTAATTAAATGCAACTTGTATGCACTGTCTCTGGCACCACCCATATATGTTGGTAGTCTTGCTTAGTCTTTATAGATATATACTAACCCGGAGATTTGTCAACTGATCCATCCACATGCTATTTCTACAAATGACGCCACATTTAAACACAACTAATAAATTAGTAGCGCCAGATCAATCAGAAAAGTCATATGTGTGATGTGTCCAGGATGTGCGTGCAGTGATGCATGCTGTGTTGAGCCTTGTTCAAGTTGGCCTTGTTAATTCGGATGTGATCAAGTATACTTCATCAGGGAAAGCACAACGCAGGCATGAATCATTCATCAGGCCAATCTGTTATTGGCAGGCAACTAGCTGGTCAACTGTATAGCTGATGCCACCTGTAATATTAAGAAGCCAACAGTCACCATCCAGTTGGTAGAGGCATACTATTCATTCTTCATCCAGTGCTGAAGCCTTCAACAGAATAAATCGTGAAGTGTAACTTATTACTACTCTTAGTTGTATCTAGATACAGTATGACTTTTTCTTAACCCCATCAGCAACCGAAAGCCTCATCTTTTGAAATCTTTCTGGAGCTTTTTATATTCGTTTCCTAAAAATCAAAGGCTCTGGGCGAAGCCTTTGCCGTGCGCCCACAAGAAAGCAGACGGCAAAGAGTCTCTTGACGGCTGCATGCTCTCGGCAAAGGCTTTGCCAAGAGTATTGGCCCCTTTGCCGTGTGTTCGCCGCACAGGGTAAACAACCTTCTTCCCGAAGTGAACGGAAGATGAGCTGAACTAGCTTTAATCAAGTACAAATCATCAAGGCATGCACCACCAAGGCATGAAGCAATCACCAGATCGATCTGTTATTACCAGGCAGCTAGTTGGTCAACTGTATAGTTGATGCCACCTATAATACTAAGAAGCCAGCTATCACCATCCAGTTGGTAGAGACATACAGGGATGTTGATGCCTTCAACAGAATAAATCATGAAGTGTAGTTTATTAATACTCCTAGCTTTACCTAGATATATTCTTTGATTTGTATGACTTTTTCCTAACCCCATCAGCAACTCGAAAGGCTCATCTTTTGAAGTCTTCCTAAAGCTTTTTATTTCCATTTCCTAAAATGTGAGAGTTGTTGACAGCTACATAATTTGTTGAAATATAACTGTAGAAATCTCCTAAAAATTACGGACACACAAATGTCAAACATGCTTCATTAACAACCCTACGAGATTTATTCCTGGTATCCGTCAGCATATGCTAGTCTACTCATATTTGTTAAACTTGTCTTCTTGTCTTGCTTATAATATGAACCTTTTCTGCTCCCTTACTTAGGCCTGAGTGCCTGACCCCATCCAAGTTCAAGCTTACTTGTTTTCTTTCTTGACATATGCGTCAGTCGCTGCTACTAAGGGCATGTTGGGTTCAGTCGTTCAGAGGATATCCTAGGATGGGGATCGAAACGAGTTCTGCCTGACAATTGTTGCTCATGTTCAGTGGTCCATTCTTTTTGCGTTGCATTCTACCAACAGTGAATTTTGGGGTACTTCTAAATACGGGAAAAGAATACGGAAAACTGATTACGGACTAAACTTACGGACAGACGTGGCCTCACGCAGTTGGTGAAATCTGTTGGTTTGTTCCGAAAAAGGCTCATGCTGATGCACCACGCCTCGCCACATCAGTCCGTACGACGGATCCGTAAAAAAAAGTCTCCGTAGGTGTAGCATTACTCAAAGAATAAAATGCAAAACCACACACTAACTGAATTAGGCTGACACTTTCAGTCATGACCAAACACAGCAGATACATACGGATGTACCAAAGCAATTGCAGAGATTTCGAACTAGCAAAACTAGGGATCAGATGGTGAATGGAACGAACGGAATGTGGATGGAGCCGGATGTGGTCTTACCCGGCGACGCAGCAGGACGGCTAAGGTGTTGCCATGGACAGATGGTGGTGGCTGAGGCCTTAGGGGCAGATGGCAGCCGCGTTGCGACGACTTCCGGTAGTAATCCCCAATCCCGGAGCTCTGCCAGTTGCTGAAGCCAGCGTTGCCGCCGCGGCCGGAGCTGCGGTGAGCATGTTGGCGGCGGCTTGCAGGCCGCCTTCCTGGACCCGTCGAAGCGGTGTCCGCCGGTCAAGGATGGAGAAAACGGCCGCGCTGCCCCCGCCCTGTTCATCGGATAGCGCCACCACCTCCATCCGCTCCACAGCGGCGCCACCGCTCGCGAACCCTCCTGTCGCTGGTGTGGCATCGCGGAACCCGCACCCGCGCACAAAAATGCATTCGACCAGAGTCGCTCCGGCCTCCTTCGGCACCGCCCTCGACTTCCGGCCATCGTCGGACTCGCACAGGGCAAGTCTAGCCACGGCCGCTTCAGGCCGGGCGGCCCGGCCCAACATGGCCCACCGCGCTGCTCCGACAAACAGGCAGACCCCAGCCTGACAAACGGCTGGTCGGCTGCTGCCAAATGACTTGGATTTGTTTTTGGAGCGTACTATGCGTCCCCCGGACGATTAAAACCTCCCATCGTCTTGGTCGAGCAAATAACACGTATCCCAAGATTGGTCGTACACGGAAACAACTACTGAAAAAAGGCAACAACCACCTCCGCATCCCTCGATCTCCACACGCACATCCCTGCACCATCGCCATGCGGTATGGACATATGGTCCCTGGCCGGTCCATCTCCGATGAGGCCACGTCCAGCTCCGACGAGGCCACCATCCACGACACCTTGTAGCAGACGACTCGCGCCATCGCAGCAAACGTCGTCCACCCATCCACCATTGTAGCAACCATTGTCCACCATGATAGCAGCTCGGGCTTCGATCTCCTACCCACAACACATGTACTGCCAGAGCATCGTCGGCGACTCCACCGGTAGCAGCACCCTAAAAAACCTTGCAGCAAATCCACCGGCCGTCAATAGCAGCGGCGAAGGCTGTCGGTAGCAGCATGGTCGTACCTTTGCAGCAAAAGCACCAGACCGTCATTAGCAACGACGAGGGCCGTCGGTAGCAGCGGCGCTGGCCATCGGTAGTAGCATGGTCGTACCTTTACCATGGTCACCGGAGAGCCCCGTCGTGGCGTCGCCGGAGTGCCTCGCTGATGCAGCAACTTGTAGCATCCTCGACGTCCCTTGTAGCAAACCAGCCACCACCAAAGAACCTTATTGTGGCATCGCCGGAGAGCAGTCACTTTGTCGCCATTGCAGGAGCTAGTAGCAGCCTCGATGTGCCTTTGCAGTAAGGCTGACCAGCGCAGACAGCTAGGCCGGCCGCCGCATGCAGCAAAACACTGCCGCCATTGTAGAAGGAAGCCAGGCCGACTGCCGCTGGCAGCAACCACGGCCACCCATGGCAGCGACCAAGGCTGCACATGGAAGCAAGCTCGGCCACCGCTGGAAGCAAGCTCGGCCGCCCATGGAAGCAAGCTCGGCCATCGCTTGGAAGCAAGTTCGGTCGCCGTTGGTAGCAACCACGACCGCCCGTGGAAGCAAGGTCAGCTGCCCATGGAAGCAAGCTCGGCCGCCGCAGCTTCGTCATGGGGGCGCAAGGAAAAAAGGAGGTGCAGGGCGGAGTCGGCTCCTCAATCGGCGGTGCGGGTGCTCCTCAACCGGCCGGCTGCCGCTCGCAACACTGCAGGTCCCCATGCTCGCTCCTTGCATCACGACGGCATCGGCCGACTTGCAGCGACGGGGACCAAGAGCTAGCGGCGGCGGCGCATCTTACTGTGGCGGAGGGAAGCCATGGCGGTGTGGTGGTGCTGTGGAGAAGAATGGCAGCCATGCGAGGTGGGAGGGAGAGGATGGGCACCGGCCGGGGGTGGGGAATTTCTATGAAGGAGAGAAGGTAGGAGAAGATAAGGCGGAGGACACGTAGAGGTGGGCCTAGATATGTAAGCGTGTGAAAGCAAAGTTGTTGAAACGTGTACGCGAACCACCCGGACGATCGTCGTCCGGGGGATGGGCATCATTTTCCTTTGTTTTTTGGGGGTAGCGCTCTAGGTGTCCCCCTCTTTTATCCCCAAATTTCCGGTTTTGCTAAAATTGCTAGTATGTATAAAAAATACCCTACTACTGCTACTTTAGCAAAATAGGCTCACTCATAGAACAAAACCAACCTCGCCGAAGACATTGGCAGAGACTCTCGCTGAAGACCTCATTACAAAAATATTGTGTTATTGCAGCAAATTGACCTCGTCGGAGACATTATTGGGACTCTCGTCGGAGAAGTCGTAGCAAACACTTTGTGCTATTGCATTAAACTTGTAGAACAGTTGTAGCAAAAACAAATATGACATTGTAGCATCCATTGAAGCAGTTTTCCCAACGGGGTAAAAACATACAAAAAGTTCAGCACTTCAAGAAGCACATTAGCAAAACAAAAATATGTATATAGCAAGAAAAATATGAATGTACCAATCTCCATCTCCCGTCGCAGCACTCGCCGTCGCTCGTTGTAGCAACTACGGCCACCGCTTGTAGCACTGGAGATAGAGGTAGGCAATGGAGGTGGAAGCGGCCCTCGTGGCCATGGTTGTGGGGAGCTGGCGTCATGGTCGAAGCAACCATGGTTGCGGTCGTGGATCCATGCTCCTCCTGCAGGAGTGCCTCCTCCTTGGAGTCCATCTTCGGCGACAACAAGACATCGAAGAAGCTGGGTTTGGGTAAAGCACCATAGGCTACAACGGGACATCGACGACAACAGCACCCAAGGCCTCCCATAGGCTGTATTAGGGTGAATGCATTTTTATAGGAACCATTACCTATCGGCATGACATTCATCGTTGATTCATGTTGTAAGATTCATGCCACGATCAAAATTTTAGATTAATTATGGTTTCATCCCATGAATTTTTTGATTCATTATGGTTTCATCCTAGGCATGAATCTTAGGACATGAATCAACGGTGAATCTCGTGCCGGTAGGTAACGTTTCCGGTAAAATTTCCGTGTTGTTGTATTAGGGGCAAACAGCAAAAAGAACACTTAGAGCATCACTAGCAGAGCCTCTAAATAACAATGTTTCATCACAAGATTAACAAATAAATAGTTTGAATCACAAGATTAACAAATAACAATGTTTCATCACACAAATAAATAGTTCATTTCACAGGATGAACAAGAGTAGATCATGCCCTACGGGCTTGTAGCATGTTAGTTTAAAGGGTTTCCCTTACGTGGGAAGCGAGGGCCGTAGTAGGCAAGCGCCAAGCTTGCGGCGTTGAGTGATACCAGCGCGAGTGGTAGTGCTACTTCGGTCCGTGCAGCTTCCCGCGTCAAGAGCCTGCTTCACCGGAAATATACATAGCAAGGGGAGATTAGTTACATGTCTTGCTCTTGCATGCAGGTTAATCATCTGAAACGATCGAGCAATTATTTAGAGGAGATGGTAGCTAGGATGGGAAGACGTACTGCTGCGTGCGTTCCTGACGCGCGGCAGCCTCAGTCATGTAGGATCGGACGCACCTCTCTGCCGCCCCATGACACTGCTGGGCCGCCATGGCTGTGCCGCCGGCTTGTCGGCCGGTGGTAGCGAGTCTCCGCCGGATCGTCGGCAGCAGCAGCTGCCGCAACGCGCCCCCAGCAGCAGCGGCGGCGGCGGCCATGTGTGTCGCTCTCTTTCGAAGAAGATCGATCTTTCTTTCTACAAGGCAGATTAGCACAGCTAGCTACGACGATGCTGTGTACTTGCAGGTAGCTGCTTATAATAGGTTTGCCTCGATCGGACATCGAGTCAGAGTCGGACTCCGCTCCACCACGGCTAGCTTCGAACTCAACACGAATCATCGATCGGCCGACTGGAAAACTAGCTAGCTAGAGTACACGCGCTGTCCGGTATTTCCCTCCGTTTTAGAAAAAAAGACGTTATCCGCCGTATTAATTAGAGCGGAGCCCGACTCCGACTTGGTTCGCACCAAACTACTCCCTCCGTTTCAAAATATAAGATGTTTTAGGTTTATGAAGAAAATGAATTTAGACTTTTTTTTAGTATGTAGATTCACTCAACTTTGGGATGAATCTACACACTGAAATAAGTCTAGATTCATTTTCTTCACGAACCTAAAACATCTTATATCTTGAAACGGAGGGAGTACTATTTAGTCTACGATTCGTTAGGGCCGGCCGGCAGTTCTGCAATCAGGGCGCGATCGATCATCCTACCAACGTAGCAGGCTGCCGCGCGCGAAGAAGAAGAACGTTCCCGCAGTATATGAATGTTTTCTGCGTCACTACTAACAACAAAGAATCAATCGGTCTCCCTGCTTGTGGTGCGTGCATGCGCAGGTTGTACAGAATCTGTGTGGAACTGCAATCGGCAGCTGGACGAAATCCACCCGACGCTCCCCTCCCTTCTCTTCCCACAGTAACTGAGAGCGCCCCCCCTCCAATCCTGACCGAGCCAAAGCCCTTCGCCGCCGGGGAGTGGCGGAGGCGAGGTCCCCCTTGTAGTATAGGTAGTCTAGGGTCTTGGCTTCTTGCCATAGGTGTCGTAGGTCTAGGGTTTGTGTCTGCCTCCATGGCGTTTGGCGTCATGCCGTTCTGCCTGTCCCCTCCGGTGATCTTGCACGTCGCCGGCAGGCCGTCTTCACAGTGGTCCGGCGAGTTCCGGTGGGTGGAAAGCGCCGTCGCCTCTGCTGTGGACGGAGGCTCTTGGAATAAGTGCTTTCGCCTCTGGATCTGGCTCCTGCGCGTCTCTCTTCTTCCCCCGGCCGGCCTTGGTGGCGAGGGGTGGGAGGAGGAAGAGGCGAGGGTGGCTAGGCTCGAAGGGCGATGGGGGTGTTGGGCGCGGGAGCGTTCTGCCCCGATCTGGCGTCAGTCGGAGGAGAGGTTCCCTGCTGCGGTGCTCTGGTGGTCAGAGGCGGTTGCTGCGGTCTTCCTCAACTCCGACAGCCCCCTGCATAAGGTCAGTTGGTTCGGTTCGCGATGGACTTCTGTGTGCTCTCACCACTCCTCTCTGGCCGGCCGTGGCGGCGAGGGGAGTAGGGTGGGTGAGACCTTACGGCGGCCTGTTGCTACACCAACCTCGCAGCGTAATCGAGCTCATCACGCGGCGGATTTGTTTGGCCCCGCGATCTGTGGCCGAAAGGAAGGCTTTCTTGGACGCCTGCGCTGCGTCCTCTCAACCTCCAGGATGGAGGCCTCTTCTCGAGCTCTGCACCGGCGTTCAACGCTCCTTCGTTGCCAAGTGGTTTGTCCCCGGCGATGGAAGGGTGGCCGGAGCGGGAGTCTCGTCGTCGGCGGTGGAGAGCAGGGACCTGATTGCTTTTTCTCTATTTCTCCTGGGGTCCTTCTTGTAATTTTGCAGGACTTAGCTTTATTTTTTGCTTTGTTCAAGGTCCTGCATGTAATCATGTACCCACCGCTTGGAAATTAAAGTTGCTGCGTCGGGGTCCTTCGAGACCCTTCTTTTGTTAAAAAAAAGGTTGTACAGAATCTTAAACCTCCCGGCCGATCTGGGCGGGCGCCACGCTCTTGTGCTATACCTTCTACCGCGATTTCAACACTTGGGTCCAAGAACGTCGTGCTGCTACTGCTAGCTCATCATCCGACGATACAAGCAGTACCATTCTGGACTACTTTAGCAACCTGAACTTGGAAAAGCGCTACGGAAGAGATCGAGCTCGACCGATGATGAGTCCAATAGCTGCTAGTAGCTTCTAGTCGTCTATCGCGTCCCAAGGCCAAGGGGAGGAGGTCGGCCGGCAACCTGGCCATGCATGTCGGTGCCGCTATTTGTCAAACGACCAGCGATCTATCAGCGCTGCTTGTGCGGTGGCAGTTGTTGCCTTCTTCTGCGGATATGGTTCATCAGACACATTTGGTGTTGGATTTGCTCTCCACCATTAAGTATGCTCTAACTTCATGTTCAATTGTCCTTTCATTCTCAACTAACTACTCCCCCTAACCCATATTAGTTGACTTAGATTTTGTTTTATCTAGACAAGTTTTAGTGCTAGATACATTAATATTTAGACAAATCCAAGTCAACTAATATGGGTCGGAGAGAATATCACATTGTCTTCTCCCTTTCTTTTCTATGGTCGTGTCACGAGTAATTCTTCTTGGAAAATCAAGTCTCTTAGTATTATATTCCAATACATGAACTGGGTTGGCTCAGCCGGTTTTAGAGATGCAACATGTTACATGGGGAGATAAAATAGGTGATGGTTCTCATGTAAGCAGCTATAATAACTACTGGGGGATAAGATCGGATTACTGATCCATCAATAAGAGAAAGCAAAGTCTCGAAAGAAATCGAGGAGGAGAACCACGAACCTTGGGCCTGGGGCTCAGTCGAGGAAGTCACGTAGCCGGTCGGCCGCACCACTGCCTCCACAGCCGGAGCAGTAGTAGCCTCCCGTTGGGCTCCAAAGGGGTTACAGTGAACTGCCGGCCGGCTAGATGATGTTGCCAAGATGGAATAGGAACTACGCGAGACGACGCAAAGATATGGTGGGAATACGACGATGATGTTGTGAAGCCTCGATAACCAGGGCGCATACATTGAAGCGTGTCGAAGCGGAGGCGGCGATGCAGATCGAAACGGGCAACTCGGCCGGTCGGTGGCTTCTTGTGTTTCCTCCTACTCTCATCTAAAAGAGAGGAGAGATAGGGAGGCTCAGTTGGGCGAGGGCGGACACACTTTTGAGGCGAGATGCGTGGAGAGGGAGGAGAAGATCGAGGTCCAGCGAGCTCGACGGAGCGCCGCGCAACGCTGCACGCGCGCACCGGCGAGCAAGCCAGTCGCGACGCCATGGTTCGTGCCGCCCCCTCTCTCATCGGGTTGGGGTTAGGGACAGCTAGAGGGGAGAGGAGAAATGAGGAGAGTTGGGTTTCGATCTCCTTCGGATGGCTCCGATCTTGCCAGGAATAAAACGGCCCTGAGGAAGGTACGTGGGCCCAACTTTGGCAATGGGTCTCGACCCAAGTTTTCACCCGCCTGTAATTTTTCCTTGTTTTCCAAAAAAGGACACATGTACAAATAATCTACCTTCCAATCGGCACTACAGGAATGGCGCCATGCACCGACTGCCGGCCGCTACGCCGACCGCAAAAGGTCAGGGCCGTCGGCGTAGGACCAGGCCAAACTAGCCATGGTGACCAGCCGTCGGTGTAGCCAAGCCATCGGCGTAGGCAACTCTACGCCGACGGCCACCCTCCGCATTCCACGGCCCTCGGTGTACAGGCCGGACGCGTGGCACCTACCGGCCAGGCTGGGACGATGTCCTAACGGTGCTATCAATACGCTGAGGGCCACCATCGGCCCTCCACCCACGTACGCCGACGGCTACCGTCCGGGTTTATGGTGCCATGTGTAGATCCCAAGTGTGACCCCATTCTCGTACATGCGTTAACACTTAGTAAAAACTTGGATCTTTACGTGGAAACTCCCGTCGCGGGACAACCGGAGCCTATTTTATGGCAAAGTAGGCCCAACATTTGCTTTCCATGTACATATGTCCGCAACAAACCAAAACAAATGGAAAAGTCCAACGGGCTACCCCGTACGGAGGAAATCTATAGAGGTAGACCTGCGGGGCCCCCGATCTAGGGTTTCACCGGACAAGACATCCGAAGCGTCAGAATCACATGAGAACTTGCATGTGTTATTAGCATATGTGTGTGAGAGTGGTGCAAGGTTGGTAGGTGTCATGTGTAGGTCCCAAGTGTGACCCTCTTCGTCGCCTCACCCGGCTCCGTCGCCTCACCAATCTCCGGCGCAGCCATCGCCGCGGGAGCCATCACCGGCGCCTAAGGGTCAAAAGCGTGCGCATCGCTCTTGTGCCTCGTGGTAGCGATCGCCGAACGTAAACAAGAGCCTCTTCCAAAAGTACCAAAGGTTCCTCCCAAGAGAGCTTATGGTATCTTGAAGAGGAGACTGCGGCGATCGTTGATGCGGAAACGACAGCGTTTTTCGCTAAGCTGAGGCGGCCGAAAGAGCCAGAGTTCCCCAGCACCAAAGAAGAAAAAGCCAAAGTGTTGAAAATGCTAAAGAATCTTCATCAACCCGAGCCAAAGCTGTCATCAGACTATGAGCGTTCTATTCTCAAGTCACATGCGGCACAAAAAGCCTCGAAGAGCAGTACTGATGCAAGCGAGGAATCTGTTGTCCAGCTCGGAGAACAAGCAAAACAGACTTGCGCCCCTCTCAAGGTGATTTCTCAAACCAATGTGGGGTCGAGCAAATATGGGGCGAAGCGTGTATGATCCAGAGGTAGTTACTGTCTGGAGAAGTCCGCTGCTCAAGTTATGAGTATTGCCCAGTACTTATCCCAATTAGAGTTCTTTCCCGTGAGTGAAGTAGCATACAGATACCAGTACGGCAAACCTCTCGTCAAACCTAAGGAGGTAAACAATCTTCCAACAAAAATGCGAAGATTGCATAACTGGTATATGCATTCCACAAGGGCCGGGGCTAACTGGATAGTGCTGAGGGTTACAAAAAAACATCATGGGAAAGAAAAGGATGACATGATATCCATTGAATTTGATGAACTATTTCAATTATTCAATCAAGACGCCTTGGACAAATCGATCATCAGTGCCTATTGTCTGTAAGTACTAATTCTGTAATTAATTTAGTCTCCATCTATATTATTTTGTTTATTGCATGTATATAATCATACTGTAATATGCAGAATGAAGATTCTCGAATGCAGCAGAGGACAAATCTATGACATTGGCTTCATTGACCCATATTGGGTTCATGAAGCTAATCACAAAATAAGTCCCCAGGATACGGATGATAATATAGTACACGCGTTAAGGTTTCAAGAAACCAAAAGGGAAATACTATTTCCTTACAACTTCGAGTGAGTGTTATTGTCTTGTATACACTTTCTATTTCGCTTACTCGATGTTAAGTATATAATTGATTAGTTATGCATTTGCAGCTTCCACTATATTCTGTTAATCATTCAACTTGACAAAAGGCGTGTACTAGTCATGGACTCGAAACATAAACCCCTTGAGATGTGGAAGGACATGCAGATACTTCTCTAGCGGTAATTCTAATCATTACGACACTATATCGGCAACGTTCGTGAATTTTATGATATAAAGTACTTAATAACTTATTTTATTCGTTTTCTACGCCGGACAGCGCTTGGAAACGGTTCACCAACAAGGCTAGGGGTGTTTGGAAAGAGGAGCTTACATTTCAACCACTAGATGTAAGCACCACTAGCTATATCCGCGCATCTCTTTGATTCTAGTTTTGATACAGTTATTATCATGCTTGATTATTATTTTGATTGAACTCTGTTCTCGTAAAGTGCCTGACGCAGGGACCAGGTAACAATCTATGTGGATACTATGTATGCGAGTTCATCCGGCAGACGTGCGATGAGAAGGGCAGAAATTTAGAGCAACTCCACGTACGTAAACAATTTCTATAGTTTTTAATTACAATCAAATTGTGTTTAGTTTCATTCATATAGGCTGACTCCTTTTTTAAATCAGATCGAACGTCTACGGGACGGTCTTCTGCCAAAGGATCGCGTACGAGCAATTCAGGAGGAATTGGCGGGATTCTTGGATGCAGAAGTCCTAGACCCAAAAGGGGAATACTACTCGGCTGTGTATAGACAATAGGAATTGTAAAAATAGCAACTTTCAAGAAATTGGCTGGTAGCATCGAATAGCAACTTTTGTATGTAGTGCATGAACTCGATCCGTGTATTGAATATAATATTGTCATCATGATGTAATATAAGGTTCCTTCATTGATAAGTGCAAATCACTAAATAAATAATAAAACAACCCTAATGAATTCTCTGCCGCGGCACAAAAAGTGGCGAAAATGCTGCCGCGGCAACAAAATGTGCCAAAATGAATTCTCTGCCGCGGCAGAGAAATGGGCCAAATCTCTGCCGCGGCAGAAGGTTATTAGTCCCGGTTCGTGTTACGAACCGGGACTAATGCTCCACCCCCCCCCCCCCCCCCTCGCCCTCTGCCGCTGCCGCGTGTGCAACCTTTAGTCCCGGTTGGTGGGGCAACCGGGACTAAAGGTTGGAGTTTTAGTCCCGATTGCCCCGTCCCGGTTGGGCAACCGGGACTAAAGCCCCGTACCAATTGGGACCTATAGGGCTATTTCCACCAGTGTCTTATTCCTCACAGCAGTTTTGCACTGCTCTTTGTCGTGGGTGACTCAATGAATTTCAGTTTGTATATACTCTTGTAAGTTCCTTCTCTTTATAGGTTTTGCTCCAAGCCAAACATTAGGGATGTAGCCAATTAATGACTTCGTAGATTGTTCAATGGCTCACAAAGTTATGTCACAACCTTATCATATCACAGATATGATAAACCATGATATATTTCAAGGGCTACTCATGATTTAAGTTGCATTAGCAAACATCGTACATTGCACGCACACAATTACTAGATTACTGAAGTGGCACTCCTTGCTTTCGAGGACATAAAACAATGACACCTGGCTTAGCACTGACCGGAACTTTTAGATATTCCAAAGCAGTTTTCGGATTTTCAGGGGTTTGCCCATGCATGCATGCCCTTTAACAAACAAAATGCATGCTTTGTTTGGAAATCCATTTTGGCTCCTACGTGTAGATGCACCTACCGCTAAAAAGCCATACTTCAAAATTTTGAAAAAAAAATATTCGGATGTAGCGTGTTAACATTATATGTTTGTACATCAAGTTTCACGAAAAAAAAGACATTTTATGTTGATTGTGTAAAAGACAATTTTTGGTGTTGCAAATAGTTTTTCACAAGTATTTTTTTTTTGTATTTTCTTTACAGACTATAAAAAATGTCTTCTAACTGTAAAACTTTATGTGAGGACATAGTATGTTCGGATGCACACTTAAAATTTTGTTCCGGAAATTTTCAATATTTTGAAATTCATATAAAATATTTTTTTCATAATAGATGCATTTAGACCTAGGAGCCAAATCGCCATGTCCATGCTTTGTATATAAACTTTCTTCTTCTCCATCTAATTGAAAAGACAATGCTCATATCTTTTGCTGAAAATAAAATAAACTCATTACAAACTCAACCTGTGAAAATGACATTTTTTTTAGAAAATTTCCAGTGCATGCATGTTTTACTTTGTAAATAAAATGTGCTAAATGGTGATAGGCTTAATAAGAACAGGGGATTTCTTGCAACTTTCTGATAGCTTCCCATCATCCCACAAACAGAATGGCATAAAAAATATTTTCCAAAATTTTAATACTTCCTCTGATCCATATTAATTGACTCAACTTTGTCTAGATATAGATAAATTTAGACTAAATATTTAACTAGGAGAACGATACTCCTTCCCTGGGGATCGAATGATTCAATCCCCCGGATCTTTGTCGCACGCGCTCGCGAGAGAACCCAATCCCGTGTGCGGCTGATACGTCGGAAACGTATCTATATTTTTTATGTCTCACGCTTGTTTAGACCTACTTTGCTTTTTCTTTACTTTGAGGTGTTTTTATATGTTTTCTGGACTAACCTATTAACAAGATGCCATAGTGCCAGTTGCCTGTTTTCTTCTGTTTTTTGGTTCCAGAAAAGGTAGAAAATCAATATTATCGGAATTGGACGGGACAAAAGCCAAAGTCAATAGTTTACCCTGGGGAACACGGAGCCAGAATACGAGACGGAGGGGAGCCACCAGGGGCCACACCCCCTGGCCGCGCGGCCAGGCCTGGCCCGCGCCTGTGGGGGTTCGGTCACCCCGGGTGCCCCTGCCTCGCATCTTCGCCTATACGAAGCCCCTGATATCTAAACCCTAAGTACCCGATCAATCTTCCACGAAACAGTCTGTAGCCGTCGCCACCATCGTACCTAGATCGGGGGGGGGGGGGGTCTAAAGCTCTTCCCGGCACCCTGCTAGAGGGGAGAGATCATCCCGAGGCCTTCTTCATCACCATGCCAGCCTCCGGTATAAAGCGTGAGTAGTTCCACCTTGGACTACGGGTCCATGTAGTAGCTAGATGGTTGTTTCTCCTCCTTTGTGCTACCATGTTTAGATCTTGTGAGCTCCGTTCATGATCAATGTCATCTATTTGTAATCATGCATGTTGTGTTTGCGGGGATCCGATGGATATTAAGATTACTATGTCAGATTGGTTAATGATTCTATCTTATTGATTCTATCATGTCTCTATTGTTTGTGATCTTGCATGCTCTCCGTTTCTAGTAGCTATCTTAGCCAAGTAGATGTTAGTGACTCCAAGAGGGAGTATTTATGCTCGATGGTAGGTTCATGCCTCTATTTAATCTGGAAAAGTGACAGGAATCTCTAAGGTTGTAGATGTGTTGTTTCTACTAGGGAGAAAACAACGATCTCTTATTCATGGAACAAGTGGATTGTTTACCTTACACACTTTGCTTAAATCAGTTATCTGTTGCTTTCAACTTAATACTGGAGGGGGGTCAGATGATAACCTGAAGGTGGATTACTAGTCATAGATGCAGTTGGATGGCGTAGGATCATCAATGATTAGTATTGCATTGTTATGCCTTGCTCTGTCCTGTCAATTGCCTCGTTGTAGTTTGTTTACCCAGCATGTTATGTTGTTTATCTTAAGGAGAACACCTCTAGTGAACTATGGACCCCGATCCAATCTTTATCATTGATACATCTTTCACTGTTACTGCTTACTTTATGCAAACCACCATTATCTTCCAAACCATTCAGTTAATCATTTGTTTTTAGCAAATCGGTGAGATTGACAACCTCAATGTTCGTTGGGACAAAGTCTTGAGTTTGTGTTGTGCAGATTTCCAGTTGTTAGCAACACCCTTGAGTCGTTTTCTTCCTCCTACTGGTTCGATAACCTTGGTTTCTTACTGAGGGAAAAACTTGCTGATGTACTCATCATACCTTCCTTTTGGGGTCTCCCAACGAAGCTCTACAGTGATCTGAGCCGCATCAAGCCTTTTTCTGGCGTCGTTGCTGGGGAGGCTAAGGACGGCTTCACAAGGGGAGTCCTTCACAACCTTTCTCGGAAGAAATCGAGGAGGAGAGAACCACGAACCTTGGGCCTGGGGCTTAGTTGAGGAAGTCACGCAGCCGGTCGGCCGCACCACTGCCTCCACAGCCCGAGCGGTAGTAGCCTCCCGTTGGGCTCCAAAGGGGTTACAGAACAGCCGGCCGGCTAGATGATGTTGCCAAGATGGAATAGGAACTACGCGAGACGCCGCAAAGATATGGTGGGAATACGACGATGATGTTGTGAAGCCTCGATAACCAGGGCGCATACATTGAAGCGTGCCGAAGCGGAGGCGGCGATGCAGATCGAAACGGGCAACTCGGCCGGTCGGTGGCTTCTTGTGTTTCCTCCTACTCTCATCTAAAAGAGAGGAGAGATAGGGAGGCTCAATTGGGCGAGGGCCAGACACCGCACCTGAGGCGAGATGCGTGGAGAGGGAGGAGGAGATCGAGGTCCAGCAAGCTCGACGGAGCGCCGCGCAACGCTGCACGCGCGCACCGGCGAGCCAGCCAGTCGCGACGCCATGGTTCGTGCCGCCCCCTCTTACATGGCGCGCTTGAGCTCTCCCACCCATTCTTGCACGCTCTTATCGGTGATGTTTCTCTTATCAGCATCAGCGAGGAAGTTCTTGAGGTCCCCAAGCTTGACGTCCATCTTGTGAATCTCATCTCCGACTCCAAGCAGCATGTGCGCCTCTTCTCTCTGACACCTCCTTCAACATGTTTTGCACGTAGGATGCAAAGGCATCTAGGACCATCGCCATTTTGGCTGCGGTTTTCTGTAACAAAAATAAACCCTGTAACATCTCACCGCTCATTCTAGCTAAGTATAACCATCAAAAAGAAAGGGCAGCACTGGAATGTGGTGACATGCATGAGAAACAACAACAAATATAACGTAGACGCAAGCAAGGGGAGCTGAGGATCCAAATTTACCTTCAATATAGATGGATGTCTCCTGGAGCAACTCGTACTTGAAGGGCTAATAAGGACGAGGCACTGTACGTATATTAAACCAATTGAATTCTCTAATTGTATCATTTTACAAGATTCATTAAATGCAACTTGTATGCACTGTCTCTGTCACCACGCCACCACCCATATATGTTGGTAGTCTTGCTTAGTCTTTATAGATACTAGCAAAGTGCCCGTGCGTTGCTACGGCCTATCTATTATCACAGATATCTCACATCTAAATAAAAAACATATATATATTCATGTATATTAATCTCTTTCTGTTACTCGGCTGTCAAATTATTTCATCGAGCACAATCATGGTCACGAGTCTTACTCAATTTCTATCCTAAAATATTTTCAATTGGTTGCCCTGACTAAACTTATTTTTGATGAATTATTCAGTTATATGTCAAGAGACAATGCCGTCGTCGGAAAGATAAAACGAAATTTTTCAGCAAGAGCAATCAAAGGGCTAATTTACGCGTCGGCCTATTTATGGTTCAGCGTTACATATAGCCAGGACTATGTGTCATCGACGCAAATCGGTCACACTCTAGGTTTGAGCTATAGCTAAAATGCAAGCGTACAAGGTACTCTAGACAGGTGTTTTTTTCTACTGCATACTTCCTATCCTTATATTTTTCTTTGAGCTTATTCTCTCTCTTGTCTGTCCTTTGAGCTTTGAACAAACAGTAGCAGCAGTTTGACCCTCGTACAAGCTGGCCCTAGCTAAGCTGAACTTGGATATTCTTCTATGTTTGGTAGCCCGGGTTTGCTGAAACAAGATGGACTAAGACATTGTGTGTAGCTTGTCTTGATTTTTTACATAGAAATCCTTGGACAAAAAGTTAAAAGCAAGCCTACAATCCTCCTTTAATCATTCACCAAGCCCATCAGGGTGGTACACCAATCCCTCCCCGTTTATAATCAGCTAAAGCCTGTTTAGTTAGCTTGCAATTTATGTCATCCCTGTGTTGCGCCACGGCCATAGCCAACTTTCTTGTCTACCTTAGGTAGATGCTCTATTTAAGGGTAGATTTTCTTTTAATTTTTCACAATGTGGGTTTGGTTGGCCGGTGCTTGTTTTTGGACGTACTACGTACATAGATTTAGGTAGTGATTTGTTGGGTTGCGTCCATAACCCGTATGAACAGGCGGGCTAGATTTTCCTTTAGCAGGAACCAGGGAGCGGTTGTTCGCCGCCACAAAATGCCGCCATCAGGCCGCCTCTCAGTTCCCTACATCCTTGCCCACCTGGATTGACTGAGGCGTTGATCCTTTGCTGTTCCAGCTCGCCTGTCGTCTGTCGACTTTTCTCAGCGAGAAAACCGAAAAAAATCCGGCGAGCTCCTCCTTCTGCGAGCTGGTTGACGTGGGAAGGGGAGAACTTCCGGCAGGGATAGGGAGTCGGCCCGGTAGGACCTGAAGCTCAGGGGGAGGTCTGCGGCTGAGTTGGTCCACGCTCCACTAATACCGCTCTCATGGCGTCTCTCAGCAGTTCGTCCGGTCCATGCCGTACGTGTTCCGTTGCCCCGCTTCGCGTCGTCCCGGTGTCCCTCCGTGTTCCCGCACCTCGCCTGCACACCCGCCGGCCAGCAGCGGCCCCTCGCCGCGTGCCTAAGAAAGCACACACACACACACAGCTAGCCACGCTTTAGTGGCCATGGCCAGTCGGCAACATCCGCCAAATATTTCATCTCCTTTGATTGTGAAACAAATAGATATGTGCATAGTTTTTTGATCGAACGGATCATCTCCATTGATTATTAAACAAATAGATATGTGCAGAAAATGACAGCTCGCAGTTCTTGCAGCCGGGCAACGAAGCAGCAGTATCGCATCAAACATTTCTCAATTGTTCTCCTCTCTCTATCAACAGCAACAAGAACGAACCAACAACAGCATCCTTCCCCAATCTTTCCAAATCAACCGGATCCCCACGCCCCCACGCCTCCATCTTCCCACTTAGCGATGCCCATCACCGCTCCTCTATCTCCCCCTATGCGACCCGCCGCCGTCAGCCTAGACAACCCCGCCCCTCCCACGGCCCTCTTTTCTTGGGGCGACCTCGCTCCTCCCTCAATGTTTCCCTTCCCATGTGGCCCGCCGCCGGCAGCCTAGACAGCCCCGTCGGACCTATTCCTCGCGAACATGCCGTCACTCAGCTGTATGCATCCATACCAGGCCAAGTTCAGCCGAATCCCGCGGAGTAGAGGCAGGGGAGGAGGGGAATTTTTGATTGATTCGATTCGATTGACTATTCGGGATCGGCGTCGTCGTGAGCGAGGTGGAGCTTATGAAATAGAGGAAAGAACAACGAACCGGTACCGAACTTTTTTTCTCACCGGTGGGGATTTTTGTTGAAAACGTATTTTCGGTGAACGGAAACGTATTTACTAACCTACCTCAAGGAAAATTAGTAGATAGATAGATATACTAACCCGGAGATGTGTCAACTGAACCATCCACATGCTATTTCTACAAATGATGCCACATTTAAACTCAACGAATAAATTAGTAGTGCCAGATCAATCAGAAAAGTCATATGTGTGATGTGTCCAGGATGTGCGTGCAGTGATGCATGCTGTGTTGAGCCTTGTTCAAGTTGGCCTTGTTAATTCGGATGTGATCAAGTATACTTCATCAGGGAAAGCACAACGCAGGCATGAATCATTCATCAGGCCAATCTGTTATTGGCAGGCAACAAGCTGGTCAACTGTATAGCTGATGCCACCTGTAATGTTAAGAAGCCAACAGTCACCATCCAGTTGGTAGAGGCATACTATTCATTCTTCGAGATAGGGATGATGAAGCCTTTTTTATTTATTTGCTGGGTGCTGAAGCCTTCAACAGAATAAATCGTGAAGTGTAACTTATTACTACTCTTAGCTGATTCTAGATACAGTATGACTTTTTCTTAACCCCATGACTTTTTCTTAACCCCATGAGCAACCGAAAGCCTCATCTTTTGAAATCTTTCTAGAGCTTTTTATATTCGTTTCCTAAAAATCAAAGGCTCTGGGCGAAGCCTTTGCCGTGCGCCCACAAGAAAGCAGACGGCAAAGAGTCTCTTGACGGCTGCATGCTCTCGGCAAAGGCTTTGCCAAGAGTATTGGCCCCTTTGCCTTGTGTTCGCCGCACAGGGTAAACAACCTTATTCCCGAAGTGAACGAAAGATGAGCTGAACTAGCTTTAATCAAGTACAAATCATCAAGGCATGCACCACCAAGGCATGAAGCAATCACCAGATCGATCTGTTATTACCAGGCAGCTAGCTGGTTAACTGTATAGCTGATGCCACCTGTAATATTAAGAAGCCAGCAGTCACCATCCAGTTGGTAGAGACATACATGGATGCTGAAGCCTTCAACAGAATAAATCGTGAAGTGTAGTTTATTAATACTCCTAGATATATTCTTTGATTTGTATGAATTTTTCCTAACCCTGCCAGCAACTTGAAAGGCTCATCTTGTGAAGTCTTCCTAAAGCTTTTTATTTCCATTTCCTAAAATGTGAGAGTTGTTGACAGCTACGAAATATGTTGAAATATATCTGCAGAAATCCTAAAAATTACGGGCACACAAATGTCAAACACGCTTCATTAACAACCCTACGAGATTTATTCCTGGTATCCGTCAGCATATGCTAGTCCTCTCATATTTGTTGAACTTGTCTTCTTGTCTTGCTTATAATATGAACCTTTTCTGCTCCCTTACTTAGGCCTGAGTGCCTGACCCCATCCAAGTTAAAGCTTACTTGTTTTCTTTCTTGACATATGCTTCAGTCGCTGCTAGTAAGGGCATGATGGGTTCAGTCGTTCAGAGGATGTCCATGGATGGGGATCGAAAATGAGTTCTGCCTGACAATTGTTGCTCATGCTCAGTGGTCCATTCTTTTTGCGTTGCATTCTACCAACAGTGAATTTTGGGGTACTTCTAAATACGGGAAAAGAATAAAATGCAAAACCACACACTAACTGAATTAGGCTGACACTTTCAGTCATGACCAAACAGAGCAAATACGTATGGATGTACCAAAACAATTGCAGAGATTCCGAACTAGCAAAACTAGGGATCAGATGGTGAATGTAACGAACGGAATGTGGATGGAGCCGGATGTGGTCTTACCCGGCGACGCAGCAGGACGGCTACCGTGTTGCCATGGACAGATGATGGCAGCGGAGTTGCGAGGATTTCCAGTAGTAATCACCAATCTTGGAGCTCTACACGTGCCCCGATGCCCCTTGGTCTCGCTGGGTCTGGTCGCAAGCTCGGCTGGACCCCTCGGGAGACCATCACCTGCACCGGCTTCGCTCTCTCCTGCCGCTCTACCGTGGGCTTGCGACTGGAAGCCTCGGCAATGGGCAACTGCTCTCCTTCTGGCACGATCGGTGGCTCGGGGATTTGCCCCTTTGCTATCGGTTCGCTGCTCTGTACTCCCACGCCCCGATCGCCACGGCTTCGGTTAGCGACGTCATGGCCTTGGGGTTACGGGCGACCCTGGGACCGCGGCTAAACCACGCTGGCGAGAGGGAGCTGCCCCTTCTGCTGGCTCTCCTCAATGGCGTCTCCCTTTCCTCGGATGAGGACAGGTGGTCCCTGGCTCGCTGCGCCAAGGCCACTGGGAACCTCGACACGGCTGATCTCTACAGGCTGTGCACTTGGGGTGGCATTGACACACCTTTCTACGACTTCGTCTGGCGAAATCACGCGCCCTCCAAGGTCAAATTCTTTGTGTGGCTTCTTGTTCAGGCGAGAGTGCAATCGCGCAACCAGCTGGCTAAGAAGAACATCATCGTGGCGGAGGAGGACCTCTGTCCAATCTGCGGTTGCCCGGAGGAAACCGCCAGCCACATCATCCTTCGATGCCGGTTTGCCCGCACCTTCTGGGCAAGCATCAACTTCCATTGGCCTGATAGGGCTGATGTCCGGGATCTCCACTCCTACTCCCCCTCGTCGGCTATCTCTGCGGAGTCTATCACGACCTTCACTCTCCTCTGCTGCTGGCACTTCTGGAAACACCGCAACGCGGTGGTGTTTCGCGCGCAACGACCAAGCATCTCCCTGCTGCGTCGTAGCTGCATGGAAGATGCCCACCTCTGGCGCTCTCGCCTACCTCCTCAGATCGCTTCGGACGCGGATGACTGGATCCGCTGCCTTGGGCAGCACACTGCCTAGCCCTCCCCCTGTAATCTACCATCCTCCCCCTCTTCCCTGTAATAATCCAGACTTTGAGGTCTGCTTATAGAAATGAAAATTCAGGTGGGGTTATCCCCCCCGGTGACCATTCAAAAAAAAATCTTGGAGCTCTGCCAGTTCCTGACGCCAGCCTGAGCTGTGGTGAGCATGTTGGCGGCGGCGGCGGCTTGCAGGTCGGCTGCCTGGACCCCTCGAAGCGGTGTCAGCCGGTCAAGAATGGAGAAGACGGCCGCGCTGCCCCCGCCCTGTTCGGTGGACACCGCCACCACCTCCATCCGCTCCACAACGGCGCCACAACTTGCGAACCCTTCGGTTGCTGATGCGGCGCCCGCGCACAAACATCCCATTCGACCAGAGTCGCTCCGACCTCCGACGGCGCCGCCCTCGACTTCCGGCCGTCGTCGGACCCGCAAAGGTCAAGTCCAGGCCACGGCCGCTTCAGGCCGGCTGGCCTGGCCCAAATTAACAGGTAGAAGTACCCAACAACTCATTCATCTGCAACTTCTCGAACAGGCCCTTCCAGTTCCAGGGGAAAAAAAGCCTTCCTTCTTCGATTGGAATTCATAGACAGTCGGTAATATCATACTAATAACAGAGAACGTTCCATCATTGTCACTGATTAATTTATTTTGGCTGATCCTCTGGATTGAGTGAGTTAGAGCAGCTATAGTATATCCCGAACCGTAAAAGTATGAGTACAGGACACGGTAAACGTGAATTCTGTCGGTTTTTGTGTCCGCGCTGAGCAGTCCCCGTAGTCGCGAACCGCAAAACGGAATATGCGTTTCCGTTTTACGGTTCGCGTTTGCGGAGACTACTTGACGCGGGCAAAAAAAAAAAAGAACTTGCAAATGACTTTATTATGTTTTCTGCGAAAGAAAATGAATGCTTAGAAATGAAAGAAAGCAGAGCAAATTTTGATCAATGTTTTAAACATTACAGTACATAATATTCAAATTATTACAATATTCCTCAAATCAAATTACAACAATTGTTCAAATCAAAAAATTCATATAAAGTAGATCTATGCAAGACATTTATGTCATTGAGTGATCCTAGCAATCAAAAAAAATGCCCGTTCTTGGAGCTCCTTCGCCGCCAGTATCATGACGAGTTGCTCTGTGTCGTCGTTGTTGAGCAACTCGTCCAGTTCCGAGTCGAAGGACGAAGAGGAGTCGTCGTCCAGAAGGAAATCCATGGTCAGCAAGAGTGACATCTACAAAATCCTGAGGAGAAGCTCCATGGTCAACAACGCATCAGCTGGACAAATCGAGAACGAAACCAATCGAACCTTACCGCCGTACCGGAAGAGAACGCAGGACAGGCACCGCCGCCGCCGAATCAGGTCTTCTAGCTCGAGGGCGTGCCTGAATCCAAACTCCGCCGGGAAAGTTTTCCGTGACCCCCCCCCCCTCCCGGCGCGAGCTGCGACCTTTCACCGACGCGGGAAGGTGCAGGGCACTTGTCTGCGGTGGGTCGCGACGACTATGAGGTAGGAACCGATGGCGGGAGGCGATGTCAGCAGCTCGGCGGGAGAGAAGGAAGCGAGGAGGAAGAAAGCAGGGGCATGGAAATGTGAAACTTCAACGCGCCATCTCTGCCCACGCGAGTAGAGGCCGCGTTTGGTTTTCTCTCTCGACCCACGGATGTATAGGCCGGTGGCCGAAATCTACCACCCTCGTAGAAAAGTTTGCGGGCCGGGTCAATTAATTTACGGTAGTAGCTGATCGATGCATGATTTCTACGAAAAACCATAAACTGGCTGTTATTTTACGGTTCCGGGCGCTATACTCTAGCTGCTAAAGTTGCTCTTATCACAATCTACAAACAGGTCATGCTACTGCTGAACAACTAGCACACTTCCACGAGTTCTCTGGAATTAATGCACTCAACAGCTTCTATGATTACATCTGCCATACTCCATGCAGGACTCCCCGGCTACAAAACAATTTCTGCAGCTTACATCATGAAAAACAGTTACATTTAACACTGCTGTTTTTCAACACATAAAAGCTTATCGCTCATTCATAAAGTACCGATTACACAACACTTGTCTTTGCCAAATAGATGATCAACTTAACTTTTTTTTACCGAACATGAACTTATGTTGCAGCATCATATTAGTCTCTGGCTCCATTGCGTGGGCCATTCAAAGGTTCCAACCAGCAGGATGAAGGCCTCCCTTTCACCTGATTAAACCAAGGTCTTAACTGTATCAGATACACGAATATACGACAGGGTTTAACATGTCAATAATTTTCATCTCCATGCATAGCATAGCTGCTAACTTATTAACTGACCATATCATCCCTACTACTAAATGAACCATCCAAATCAAGAACACGAACCAACAGGAATGGAGGTAACATCAAGACTATATAAGCAGAATGCGCTAGCAAATGAAGCTGGAGATGTACCTAGCCTAGTGTTGTCTCTCTTCCTCTGCTGTTCTTGTCTGCGCTTCTTGTTCCTTGCTGTTGTCCCCTGAGCCTGATGAAACTACTTCTGGGTCCTCCTCTACATCCACTGGGCCGACTAAAACGATGAAGGATGGAATCACCAGGAGGAAAAAATATGAGAAATTAGTGGACAGGGCAACCAAACGAACAAACTAAGATGTAGGATCAGTTGTGCTAGCTTACCTTCTGATGCGGATGGCATGCTGGTCCAGAAGTATTGCGACAACATATCCCTCGCCTTGGCAGCATCCTCATCTGCTAACTGGCGCACTTCCTCACAGTAATTCACCTCCCCAACACAACGCATTGCCGCATCATCCTCCATATCTATGACTATGTTATGCAACATGCAGCAGGCATAGATCGAATCAGCTAGAGTCTCCGCATTGAGTGGACATGAGGTCTGTCCCTGCAGGAATTTCCATTTTTCTTGGAACCTTGCCAGCGCCTCCGTCGCACAGGTTGTGGCTGCGGAGTGTCTCCTATTGAACTCTGCTTTGGAGTCTGAGAGATCTTCTTCCTGGTAAGGTGTGAGTAGCCACGGGAGAAGAGGGTAACCTGCATCACCAATTATGTACTCCCCGACTTCTGATCCATCTAATGCTACCTTCAGCTTGCTGCCATTTAGGCAAACACCCTTCTCACACTCCTTGAAGAGTTCACCATCCTGCCAAATGCTAGACCAGTTCATTCTACCTTCCCATTCCAACCAAACCTCCATGAACCTCGTCTTTGGATCAACGACCACTCGCATTAGAATGCTATAATCCTTCTCATGGTTGTAGTTTCCTCCAAATGGGATTTGAGTTGTACATATAACTCCGCAGCAATTATGCATGTTGTGTATCTTACCAAACATGGATTTGATCTTATCCATTTTACTGAAGTCTGGCCACGTTATGTGGTGCATTGCTGCTTGAGACAGAGAAGCAATGAACTTATCAGTTACCAACTTGATAGTTGATTCGACCATACCAACAGAGGATCCCAAGGTCTCCAATGGCTCATTACAGTGCAGCCGTCTTAGAGCAATGGCTACTCGGTCTTGCAAAGACAATACTCTTCCATCAACAAATATGTAATTGTCCATATCATGGAACGACGGCACCTTCACCAAGCTGCAGATGTAGTTAAATGTTTTTCTTGTCATTTTGAAGACAGATTCAAATCTTTGCTCGTCCTCAAAAGAACATAATGTTCCTGCATGAGAAGAACATAAAGTTTGTTACACAATCCATAACTTGCAAGGCACGAACGGATCAACGATCAACCAGACAGGGTTAACATAGTGAGATTCGGAAATTACATATGAGCTTTAATTATTAAGGATAATACTCTTCATTTTTAACTTGGATGTAACGAAAACATATATTTAGCACACAAGGGAGTGAAACCAAATCAAAAAGTAGCATTGATCAACATATAGCCATTAAAAATTGAGAAAATTCCGTCATCATATTTGTTTTAGAGAAAAAGCTTGTCATATCTATGATAAAATTACTACCAGGCTTTGTTGTCCTAAAATGGAAGCACATATTCAAAGGAAATGAAAATCTGGGGAATATTTTCAACATACAAGTTAAGATGAAAGATCAACACGAGTTTACCTGTGGACATGAAAGAGCGGCTGACATTTGTCTCCAAGTTGTATGGATTGGCTGTATACAAGACATACCATTTCCTTAGATTCCCTTGTTCACGTGCATAAGCCTTGATATGCTCTATATGGTTGAACTTATCCCACTCAGGGCCCAAATGTTCGACAACCATGGATGCAAGCAACTCTACACTGCAGTGTAGCTCTAGATGCCTTGGGTTTATACCTCCCAAGTATTCCGGTAGTGTCTCCATGTTGCCATCCTCAAGTACGAGCCTATGGAGTGCAGGTACACCCTCAAGCACCTTCAGTTTTGGGCAGTCAAAGATGGTAAGCTTCTGCAGTCTTGGGAGATTAGCGATCCTATGTAGACCAAGATTTCCAGTCACCTCCAGCTTGACCAGAGATGCAAAGTTTTCTATAGAGATGAGACCCTGGACATATTGTATGCACAATACATTCAAATCTCTTGCCTGGGAGGCAAGGCTAGGAGGAAGACAGCTCAATTTGCAGTCATGTAGCGTAAGCTTCTGCAAGACAGGAAAGGCATGCACTCGGTCGTCCCACTCCCACTCCTCCCATTCTACCATTTCTATTAATGCCATATCATGCAACCTTGGAAATGCAACCACCGCAAGGGATGAACAAATACTTTGGTGATTGCAAGACTGCATGAATTCAGGCCCAACACGCTTAATGGTTGGAGCACGATAGATCTGAATGAACTCCAAACAGGGAAGCTGACACAGGCCATCAGGAAGCTGTGTGCAGCAAGCTAAGTTGTCAATCATCACCGTCCTCAAGCTCTTGAGGGGCACAGAGGATGATGACATCATCCACCTTGGGAGTCGTCGGCCAAAATATCCTTTGATGGTAATTCTATCTAACCTGGATGGAGGACAGAGCTCATCAAACACTTGTTCAATTCGTTGTTGTTCTTCGTTAGAGACAATATCCCCCAGGCTACTACCGCAAGTTAATGTTAGGTCGGCAAGATGCACCTTCTCACTAAGTTTTACCTTTGCTGCCAACGAGGAGGAAAATACATTCTCCAGTCCATGGAGACTAAGCTCCTTGAGCTGATAAAGAGGACCCAACTCTTCCAAACTGCACCAGTTACCATCCACAGAGGCTGGAAACCCACTTACAATCCTCAGCTTTGTTAGAACACAGAAGCCCCTAGGTATATCATTGATCTTCGTAGAACGTATGTCAAGATGCCTTAGCTGCCCTAACTTTACAATGTTGTCTGGAAGTTTCACAAATTGCTGGCATCCTAGAAGACTAATGTACTCCAAAAATTTCATATTTCCGATACTTTCTGGCAGACTAGATATATCAACTTGTTCCAAGGACAAGTACCTCAGGTGCTTGAGTTTATGTAGATGTTCAACCAATGCAGCATGTGCATAACTTATATGTAGAGTTCGCAAACATGGAAAATGAACTAGTGAATCACTGGTCTTCATATTTATATGGCCAACTGATATTAGTGTCCTCAATGTCGTTTGTTCTTGTAAACAACTCCAATTTAACCTATCTGTTTTTTCTGATGCTTTGCTTTCTAGTGATAACCGAAGAAACTTATGTGCACTAAGTTTACTAACAATATTACTTTCATCAGTGTGAGCTGCTAGTGCCTCATCTCGAGCAATAAATTGAGCAAAATTGCGTACAACATCATGCATGCTGCTAACAGATTGATCAATGTATTTTGGATTTGGCTCTATAAGGTTTCTCAGTATCAACTCCTTATAGTACTCCCTTCCAATCTCTTCTAAGTCGTCTGATGTTTCATGAACAAATCCTTCACTAATCCACATTCCGACAATGTCATTTGTAGAAAACAAATGTGTTTTAGGGAGAAAGGAGTAGTGAAGAAAGCATTGTTTGATGGGAGAAGGCAAATCTTCATAACTTAAATATACTGCATGGTTCAACTCTTCGGGCATTTCAGATACTGACCATAAAGAATCATGCAGAACCATCTCCCACTGGCGGTGCTTTTTTTCTTTCTGACACAGGAGCCCTCCCAATACTTTGATAGCAAGAGGCAGACCATCACATTTTGCTACAATTTGCAATCCAATATCCTTGAGCGTATCAATTTCATGTCCATCTGATTCGCTAGAGACTATCTGCAAGCAGTTCAAACCAAATAGATGTCAATAAGGAGTCGTTTTCCTCAAGAAGAAAAATAATGGTATGTTAGCAACTAGTGTCAATTAAATTGTAGAGACAATAAGCACTTGTAGAAAAGTAAAGACATACCTACCTAACCTGGATTGGGATACCTAGCATGTGAGGAACCAACATCCTAACATGCATACCCGTTTCTTACTTTTAACCAACATGCTTAGTTTAGTTTAACCATCTAGGATGACTGAACAAAATTACTAGCTCAGTTTTTTCCTCGACGCGCCGGCCACAAACTGAAGACAATGTTTTCAAGCGCTGTCTGGAGACATCCCTGAGAGGACACGCCGCACGCACCCCGACATCAACTCGGAACCGCGCCCAGTCTATCCTGTCGTTCTGGACACCCAGGCACACCACCCACCAAGAGAGCCGAGAAGACGTCGTGCGAGCAGATTCCGCTGCCGATGAAGGAAGGGAGGGAAAAGGAGGCGGACGACAAGACAAAGGAAGGCTGCGGCGAGGGTTACCCTGTTTCGCCCTTGAGAGTGACGCGAGAACGGGTGGTGTTGTTGTTCTATCCAGAGCCTCTCCTTCCATATTACTCCCTCCGTTTTATAATATAAGACACTTTAGTTTTGTGGAACGAATGCATCTAGCCTCCTTTTTGTGTGTAAGTTCGCTTTGAATCTACACACTAAAGAATGTCTAGATTCATTCGTTTCACAAAAGCTAAAACATCTTGTATTTTGGAATAGAGGGAGTATTACCAAACCGCTTTAACGTGGATTTATTGACACCTCTATGCTCCGGCCGCACACAACTAATTTTTCCCAAGGACTGACAATGCATCTGTGAGCATGATGGAAGAAAAATACCACCTTGCCTTATTTATTTACGCTGTATAGAGGGTGGGTGTGTTCTGGCATAAGCAGTATGGTGTATGGATCCGTCTTGTATTCACAAAAGAAATACATTAAAATCATGCTAATAGTATATATTTACTTCAAATTAAGCTCAGAGCTATCCGTTTTGGTAGATCTTTTGAGTTTTGTTAAGTACCTGTTTCTTGAGCAATGACCAGCCATCACCCTTCTCTAATTTGTCGACGTGGTGGTAGGGAAGCATAGCCTTCATCCCTCGGGCAACTCTTCCATCTCTAGTAGTGATGAGGACTCGGCTACCTCGAGCTACCACATTACCCAAGGGGATTTTGAGCACATCGACCCATGCTCGGTGACTCCACACATCATCCATCACTAGCAATACCTTCTTCCCTCTCAAGGCGGTATTAAGTATTGGCTGAAGTACAGCCAACACCGTTCCACCACCATGTTCTCCTCCGGCGATGGTAATGATTGTCTTGATCAACTCAACCTTGTCGAAATTCTGGTTGATGCTCAACCATATGGACTTGTCGAACTCGGCCTTCAGGGTTTCATCATTGAAGACCATCTGGGCAAGAGTGGTCTTGCCTATCCCGCCAACGCCAACGATGGCGACCACCATGATGTTTGTGTTGCTCTCTGTTTCACTCAGCATGATCTCAACAAGTGCTCTTGTGTCTTCTTCAATCTTCTCCCCAACTACACCAGACCAGTCAAACTCCCCTGACGTCTCACGGCTGGGATTATCAACACGAGAGGGATGCACCCTAGAGTTACGGTCCTCGTAGGGAACAAGATTGATGAAGCTGAAAGTAGCGCTTCGATCCTTGATGGTGCTGAGCCTGTTGTTGAGCTCCTTGATGCGTGTGCCAATGTTGTGGGCATATGCTGGATTCCGTATGCAAAAGATCAAGGGGTTGAAGCACCCCACATCTACGGTGGATGGACCTTGGTCCATGGCCTTGAGCTGGCAGAGGTCGAGAATGTCAGCGGCTTCATACATGGCACGCTTGAGCTCTGTCACCCACTCTCGCACGGTCTCGTCGGTGATATTTTTCCTATCAGCATCGGCGAGGAAGTTCTTGAGGTCCTTAAGCCTGACGTCCATCTTGTTGATCTCATCTCTCACTCCCAGCAGCATGTGCACCTCCTCGTTTACCATCTTCGTCAACATGTTTTGCACATAGGATGCAAAGGCGTCCAGGACCATGGCCATTTTTTCTTGGGTTTTCTGTAACAAAGAATATATACCAACATATAATTCCTTCCTACCGTTCATTGCAGCTAAAAATTACCAGAAAAAAAAGGCAGCACTAGAATGCTAACACTATTACATGAGAAACGAGTTACAAATTATAAGCAGGTAAGCAAGCTACTTACATCGATAGATGCAAGCAAAGCGAGCGAAACAGAGGAACCCACAATTACCTTCAAGATGGATGGATGTTGGGCCTGCTCTCCTTCTCTGGAGCACCTAGGTGAAGGTTCTAAAAATGATGGGGCACTGTATATATAAACATACGGCAAATTAATTAGTTCTCTAACTCTATCATGTTGGGTAACCTGTCTTAGTCTGGGTAATTGAACTATCTGGCAGGTTGAGCCTTGTTTAGATGTGATTGACAGCACCATGGCAACAGAAGATAGCTTTAATAAAGTGTTATCACCAGGAATTATTCGTCTGTCTGATCTGTTAGCTGGCAGCTAGCTAGTGAACAGTACAACTGATGCCACTTGCCCACTTCTAATATTAACAAGCAAGGAGTCACTAGACAGTTGGTACATAGAACTTTCAATATATGATTGATAGATATATTTATAGTTCAGTAACATACAGAAAATTTGAAGCTTTTAGCCGAAACATTGTTTAGGGTAGTTTATTACTACTCTTAACTGTACACATATGTAGTTTATTACTACATATATCCTTTAGGACTCACTCGAGTCAAGCTTAAACTTAAAGGTTTGTACGAGCACCCATCCCGTCGGCGACTTAAAGGTTCATCGTTTAAAGTCTTGTTTAAATAGTATCTTGGTTTCACTTTCGAGATATGAGAGCCATTGACATTTGAATGCGAAAGAATTTGTTGAAATACATAAAGAGATTAATTTACGATGAGATTTACTATAATTATGAGATTCAAATAAATGTAATATCCTGTTCATTAACAACTTTATGAAATTTACTATAATCACGAGATTCACAAAAATGCAAAATGCGGTCCCTTAACAAATTTATGAGATATTACTATATTAATTACTGGGGTGTAGATATGCTGTTCTATTCCTAGATGTGGTATACTTTTCTTTGTTTTCTTTCTTATTACAAATATGAACCTGATTAACTTGTTCAAATATACATATGGAAGAGTTGTAGCAACTGTGAAGAACATCTCATTTAATAATGGACCAAATAATGAGGGAAGCAGGTGGTGTAGTTTACTCTGGAATTGTTTGTTTGTTCAGAAGCTAGCCATAACCGAAAGACTCTGCTCGATTTGGTCTGACGGCTTCACACTAGCCTAACTTGCTGCACATTATCTTACTATAATATAAAGGCCTGGTGGGCACCCATTGCTTGCTCACAGAAGACAGTTACCCCCGCATGGAAGAAGCGAGGGAAAAACACCTGGAATCTAGACAACCCGTATGGTTTTCAGATGCTAGTCTAATATCATTTGAATGCATTGCTATCAAGCTTTCTTAATTAGCACTAATTTTCACCATCTTCTACCTGCCCCTACCAGCCACTTGGAGGAGTAGGAGAGTTAGTATACCTGCACCTTCCTCCCACTTGGAGTAGGAGAAAGGTAGTACAAAAGATTATGTCATGAGAATACTAGAAAAGAATGACAACTAGAAAGTAAGGGATGCTAGAGGTAGGGAAATGACCATTAAAACAGAGAATTACTAGCGAGGGACTATGTTTGGTATACTGCCATTATTGGGATCAAAATGAGTTCAGTATGACTATGTTTGCTATACTTTTTTATAGTAATGATGCTGTAATGGACATAATGGTTCCCGTTGCTTAACTAATTCAATGATCAAGATGTGAACTGTAGTAAAACAAATGACCAAAAATGCAGGGGAGCCCCACAGTGATTTTATCGAATAAATAAAATACCAAAAAGAAAAAAGAGTCACAACAGAGTGTCGATCCATGATGACAAAAGGGGCAGCTTGTTTCTTCAATCTGAACTTAAGCAGTGTGCCATCCTCTTTGAAAGCAGCTCCCCAAGAGCCAAAAGAAGGTCGCCCGTACTTGAAAATAAGTCAATTTTTCTGTTGACGGAAGTGCCAACAAGCAAGAATGACCATCTCGACAAAGAACGGACTATGGAAGGAGGCCCTGTGGCTTGCTGAGAAGGATTGGAGGATATTCCCTGGCCCCAAATCAATATGAAGATAAGTCCAGACTCACACACTAAAGTTACAGGCGAAATGTAGTTAGTGAGGGGCTATTACCAGGACTGGAGAAATTCAAAACTAAAGATCTCCAAGTCGATTTCGGTAGTATCGTCGTCAGACACTATGACCATTGGTGGAATCAAAATGGGTTCTATGTGACCACGGTTTGCCATAGTTTCAAACAGTAGTGATAATGGAACTGGACCTACTAGTAGTTCAGATATTGCTGAATGGAAACTCGTCGAGGAAAGACTCCAGAAACGTCTTAATAGTTGGAAAGGTAAGTTGCTATCCCTCGGTGGAAGACTGGTACTCATTAATTCAGTACTCACCAACATGGTACTGTATATGATCTCATTCTTCCAGTTACCAAAAGGTGTCTTGTCAAAAGTGGACTATTTCCGCTCAAGATTCTTTTGGCAGGGGGATAGTGAGAAAAAGAAATATCGACTGGCCAAATGGAATGTTGTTTGCCGACCCAAAGAATATGGTGGATTAGGCATACATGATTTAAAAGTCAAAAACACCGCATTACTGGGTAAATGGTTATACAAATTTCTTACCGAAGAAGGGGTATGGCAAACCATTCTATGGAGGAAATATGTTGGCTCAAAAGCGGTGTCTAAACTGGTTTGAAAACCAGGTGACTCACACTTTTGGGCTGGGCTAATGGCTTCCAAAAAGCATTTCTTCCGGTTTGGCAATTTTAATATTAAGGATGGTTCACAGATTAGGCTCTGGGAAGATAAATGGCTTGGCCAAAATTCTCTTCGTGACCAATATCCCGCTCTATACTCAATTGTTAGGCACAAAGGGGATACTCTCGCTGAGGTAATGGAAACCAATCCTCCTAATGTGTCTTCCAGAAGAAGTCTCTTAGGTCCTAGACTGGTGTCTTGGAATAATCTTTTAGTGAGATTATCCAGGATACAGCTATCTGAGGGAATGGACGTATTCAAATGGAAATTACTACACAGTGGTAAATTTTCTGTTGATTCATTTTATAGAGCTTTGATCCAACCTAATATTCCAGTCGATGACAATAGTAAAATTTAGAAAATGAGGATACCCCTTAAAACGAAGATATTCGCTTGGTATCTCCATAAAGGGGTGATTCTCACAAAAGATAATCTTAATAGGAGGAATTGGCATGGTAGCACTGAATGCGTATTTTGTCATCATAATGAGACAATACGTCATTTATTCTTCCATTGTAAATTTGCTCGTGCTATATGATCAATCATCCAAATGGCCTCTGGTTTATCTCCTCCTAGATCGGTAGTCAATGTATTTGGCAACTGGATGAATGGGATTGAGGATAAATATGGGACTTTATTTAGAGTGGGAGCGCTTGCCATTATTTGGTCGCTTTGGCTATGTAGAAATGACAAGATTTTTAATAATGTTGTATATTATCCCTTGCAGGTTATCTATCGAGCTACGGCTGTCCTTCGATCATGGACTTCACTACAACGAATGGAGTTCCGCGAGTTGTTTGCGGAGGGCTGTAGGCGGCTGGAGGATACGGCGCGAGATATCTTCTCCCGGCATGGATGGCAGCAACCGCTGCGGATAGATCTTCCTTAGCTAGTTTGGAGAACTGTGTTTTCATTTACATTATTTTGTAATCCCGTTTTATTGTCTTGGTCCGAGACTGTGTGATTGATCGGCTGTGTGCATCCTAGCTATGCAGAGGCCGGGTGTAAACTTACTGTTAAGTAATAAAACGTCCATTTTCAAAAAAAAAGTTCAGAGATCTCAGTGACGCATTCCAGTTACAGTGAATTTAGGTATTTTCTAAATGCATTATGTTGCTTGGGTTAATGACTTAAGCCGAAGAGTGGGAAATCCCTCCCACAAGCTGAACTAAACCCAGCCAAACGAATTTGCTAAAATTTAAGGATCAAAGATTCAAAGCCTCAAATGGAACGAACAGAATGTTAATTGAGTCTGGGTCTAAGATACATGGTCTTACCGGCGGCGCAGCAGCACAGCTTTGATCAGCTTCAGTGCCGCCATGGCAGCAACGTCAGCAGCGGGTTGCCGTCCTCCAGTCTCGGAACCCTTCGGTAGTGCTCCCCATTCCCCAATGCCGGAGCTCTGTACGTGGCTGCCTCGGACGGAGGTGTGGTGAGCGTGTTGGCGGCGGCTTGCAGGCCGCCTGCCTGGACACGTCGAAGCGGTGTCCGTCGGTCGGCGATGGAGAAGACGGCCGCACTGCCCTTGCCCTGTTCGTCGGACAGCGCCACCCCCTCCATCCGCTCCCCATCCCGCTCCACAGCTACGCCGCTGCTCGCGAACCCCCCGTCGGTGATGCGGCATGGCGCCGCCGTCGCACAAACATCCATTCGACCAGACTCCCCATAGTCGCTCCTGCCTCCGACGGCGCCGCCCTCGACTTTCGGCCGTCGTCGGACATGCAAAGGGCAAGTCCAGCCACGGCCACTTCAGGCGGGGTGACCCGGCCCAACCAAGCCCACTGCGGTGCTCCGACAAACAAGCGGCCCCAACCCAGCCCGACGGCCCGCTGGTCGACTTCTAATTCACGTGGAGTGTCGGTTCGACAAACCTTCAACTTCCTTCGTTCTCTCTCAAAAAAGAACAGAAAATATAGCTAGCGACCGATCGGTGGAAGTAAAAATCTGGCGGGCGTACATACAGTGCGTTGCTGTTTGTCCATGTCCACTAAACGACAAAACGAATCAAAGCCAGCAAAGAATCAAATCGAAAATTTAAAATGTTTTATAGATCAATCTGTTTATCCGATTTAGAATCCGTTTTCACCGTTGAGCTAGTCGCGATGAGATCTTCGAAACTAGATCCCATGTTGATATGTTTCGATGAAATTTTTTTCAGACCAAAAAGTTATCCACCCTTAACACTTGAGTTATCTATATCCTAATATGCAAGTTATCCATCCTATATCATATAAGTTACCGTATAAACAAGTTAGGTCGAGGCATTATCATATTTCCACGTTAGTTTTTTAAGCCCATACGCCTCTCGTGTTGACGAACAACGAAGCGAAGCCGTTAGAGTAACTTTTGTATTTTGTCTCTGGTTAATTTTTATAGTGATGGATAACTTATATGTTATTGGTTGGGTAACTTAAATGTTAAAGTATGGATAACCCTTGTGTTACTGTGGATAATTATTGTATAATCTCATGGATAATTTTTTATCTATATATATATATATATATATCTTTATATAATTTTTAGGATAACTTTAGTTTTTTTATGGCCATCATAACGTTTAAGACTTGGTTATCTCTATCTTAGTTAATTACATGTGCGATAGATTTACTTGATTTGAACAGGTTAGCCTAGGTGTCAGGATACTGAGTCTTCGAGGTCGACGCGGTGAAACTTAAGTCGTAGGAGTTTATATTTGTGTTTATGCATGCATAAAAAAACCAAACACACTATTTATACATATGATGGATAACTTATGTAATATCAGATGGGTAACATACGTAGTTCAACATGGATAAGTTTTGTGTTATAGGAGGATAACTTTTGTGTCCGAAAAAAAAGTTCTCGAAACATATCGATATGACATCTAGTTTCGAAGCTCTCGTCGCGACTAGCCTAAAGACGAAAACAGATCTAAAATCGGATATACGGTTTGACCTATAAGTCATTTTGAATTTTTAGATTTTCAAATTTAAATTAGACATCAGCTATTTTGTCGTTTTGTGATTAACAACTAATAAGGTACTTAGGGTGTGTTTGGTAGCCCGTGCCAACTCAGAATCTCTATCTCCCCTCATACGTGCTGCCCCTAGACAAGCTCAGCTCAGATGTTCTCACTTGTTTGGTAGCCCGGGTTTACTGAAACAAGGTCAGCTCAGATGTTGTTTGGTGGGTTCTTTGAGTTAAAACAAGTTGCACTTGAAAGTTTTTACACAGAGGTCCTTAGGATAAAAATAAAAAAGCAATCAGGTCATTATATAAAAAAGTAAAAAGCAATCAGGTCCTGGCGTTCATGGTCGTCGCTGTGTGCTCTCCCGTTGGTGGCAGCGACGAGGTGGCCCACCGCCGGAGCTTTGGCGGATGGGTGGCGACACAACGAGGTGGCCCACTTGCCGGAGCTTGGGTGGCTAGATGTAGGCGCGACGAGGTTGCCTGCTGCCAGGAGTTCGCTCACGGGGGTGCGGCGGCCGACTCGAGGTCGTACGGGGACGGCGCGGCCAGGAACGGTGACGAGGCGGGACGGCGCTGCAGGGAACGGCGACGAGGCGGGGCGGCGCGACCGGGAACGGAGACGAGGCGGGGCGGCGCGGCTGCTGCCAGGTCAAGGACGGGGACTATGGAGGAGCTGCGACCGCCAGGTTTTCCATGGCCCCCGAGCTCTCCATGGCGGCGACGTCGAGCTCCCGCCGAACCACGAAGGGCAGCGCCAAGGGGAGCCTCACCGGCGGCGGGATCTGGGGACGGGTGGGATGGTGGTGGTGGAAATTGGGGGTGAGAGACGAGGGGAAAGAAGAAAAGGGGGGGCGCTCGGGTTCGGGTCGGGGTCTGGGGGGTCGTGGGGTGGCTTCCAGCGGGACAGGGTGGGCGGGCGGGGATAATTTTTCGGGACGAACGCGGCAGGGCTGAGATGCTGGCTCGTTTTCACTTCAACTGGCAAAGGCGGTGCCAGAGCCCTTCAGACGGTTGGGCAGTGCCCAGACCACAAAACCGAGCTAACAAACAACGAAAATCGGGATGGGGTGGGAGATTCTGGGGTGAGCTGGTCTACCAAACACGCCCTTATTAGACTTGGACCACCTCATGCATCGTACACATATCTTCATGCATGTGTGCTCGGTCTGCATGCCGATCCTGATGGCGGCTCTTCTATAAACGTCCGCCAGATTCTGTCACTTATAGAACGGTTGCCAGATAGCAGCGTCCTATTCATTGGCCTTCCTATTCATCCCTGGAGTACTCATGCTCGTCGTCCCTGGATCGGAGGAACGGGGGCTTGCGACGGTGGGTGGTGGCGGCGGCGCACGAACGCATGGCTCGCCCAGCTCGTGACGAGAGACCCTTTGATCTCCTTTCTCTTTTTCATCTTTTATGCACAACTGGGCTTTAGTGTTGTTTTTTTTGGCCCAATTAACCACGTTAAGCCTATTTGACATCTAGAGTAGCGTCCCCTAAGGAATATTGGGCGTAGTGCATGAACTAATCGGAATCCAACGACTAAAGAGTATTTGATCAGGTCGTAGATAAGCAATCCAAACACATGAGCCCAATATATATCGTGCAAAGCACTAGATTGAACAGTATAAATGTTTTGTTTCAATGTTAGAGTGATTAATATAAAAATTATATTATATCTAATCCTACAGATCGAATAGAAAATTTTCCTAGGTACCCCATGAAAATTCCTAACTACTTTGTCAGCGTGAACATTCTCGAATTCCTATTCTGTTGTAGAGTTTCTACAGGGTGTAAGAAATTCTATAATTTAAAGCTAACATTGGTTTAGACACACGATGAAAAAAGAAACACATGGTCAGGTGGCACACAAATAACCTCCATATACTCACTTTAAATATTTTTGGTAGTAGGTGGACAAAGATTTTTTTTTTTTTGCATAATGTCATATATTGTTAATCTCTATTGAATGGAGAAAAGAATAAATGTATTTTCAACTAGTACAAAGCTAAGCATCATAAGAATGTACTGTATCTATTTACTATATAATTTGTCTAGAGGTGGTTTTCGCACTTCGTCCGTCGTCCGTCGTCCGTCGTTTCGGTGTGCTGTGAGCCTTTTCCCGTATAGGACTCCTGCAGTTGCACGAAACCGAGCCGAACCAAGCTAGGAACGCTGAAAGCGCAAAAGACATATCCAAACAAGTCAACAACCCCGCGCCCCTCGAGCCCTGATCCGCCGCCAGCGTAGCTAGGTCCCTCGCCGCCGTCGCGGCTTCTCCAGAGAACCGGGAAGTCAGACCCCTGTGTTCCCGCCCGCCCTCCGCTGCTTTCCCCGTTCGATGTCCGGCGTGGTTACCGATAGCCCGCGCCTGAACGCGGCAGAGAGTTCGGGATCCACGGAGATGCCTACGGCTTCGTCGACATGGATGCGGGTTGACGCGGCCAACTCCTCCTACTCGCCCTACGGCACCTCCTACTTCTCCGACCAGGTCCTCGTGCCTCCCACCCTGCTCCTCTAATTCGGCCGGTTCTCTCTATTTGGGCACGCTCGCTTGATAGACTGCTCTGATTTGGTGAGCAGGTGCAGGGAAGTGGTTGGGCCGACCTTGAAACGGCATATTGGAGAACTGACCGCGTGGATAGCTGTGGTATTGCGAATTCTGCTGCGGCTGTGACAAAAATCCCTAAAGGTTGTTCATGTTGCTCCAATTAGCTATGTGAACATCTATATGCAGTTCAGCCCAGCGTGCCTCGATCCTCTGTTCGGTTGCCAGCAGTTGGGCATAGACATCTTGGACGGGCATTGGATCAGTAAGCGCACGAGAAAATACAATCTGAGCTAGAGCACCATACTCGTTATCGATGCATTGCATCAGGAACCCGGTGAACTCGTCCGGCCTGGATGTAAAGAATAGCGTTCAATTAATTAACATGCCAGTCAGTATGGTGAGCATGAGAGTATACTATTCAACAGTCTCTTTGTACGGTGAGCAACTATTACTGAATATCTTATGGATGTTTTTATCCAATATTTTAAAAAATTGAGATGAAAATAAGCTCTGCTTATCCTTTAGAAATGGCATTTTTGGGTTGTGAGTTGAGTTGGTTCCGTTGCTCTTGAGGAACATCATATAGTGTATCGAGCAGCCAAATCCTGAATAAGGTTTGTCATCCAAGAGAATAATCATAAGTACTCTTTCAGCAGAGTACTGGAACCACACAATGCTGCCCGTTCAGTGTTGATATATCTTTTTGGATTTTGAGGCTCTTCCTTGATCCAATCTTTTGTTTGTGTTTGATTCTTCTTTTGATGAATACAGAAAATAATAAATGCATTTTGCTACAATATCATGGAGACGAAACAAATGAATCTGAAAGTCCCACGGTCAAATGTCTGAATTTATTCCAACCTATCAGAGAGCTCCTACATGTTTTCATTAATTAGGTCTGACAAATGTACACAAGCTGGATGGCTAATCTATCTGAATTCGGTGATGCAGAGAAGTAAGCTAAGACCAGCCACATTGTGACGCCGGTTCTAACGAAAAATTGTTTTGCTTTGAATCGCTAGCTATATGTCCACACTGTGTGGAATCGATTCCACCAGTAACGATGGGGCCCAGCTGAAAAGGAAAACACATTTTTTTCTCCCTCAACCTTGTTCGTTCGCATGCAGGAGACCTACTATTCCCTTCGTGCGCAGCTAAGAAGCGAACCTAAAACTTGAATCGATTTTTCTTGTCAGAGGCAATGAACCGATTCCTACCGATGCTCTGCAGTGTATAGAACCGATTCAAACTTTCCTAGGAACTGCTTTTACACCACCGTGTGGCTGGTCTAAGTCGCCTCCGGACGGCATCATACACATTGCTTATACTTCAGCAGCAGCCACAGTATTCATGTCATCTATTCTCGAAGAAATGGCACCCAATTTTATTTACTTTGATTACACATGTTTCGCTCAGGCGTATGTAGTAATTACTCAGGCATTACCTCGTACTGTAGTATTTATTTGAAGAAACCAAATCCTTATGTTTTTCTGATCTCATAAGTGTTTTCTCACGGATCATACATTTTTTAATAGGATACATCGTCAGAGGCATATCGGTTTCATAAAAGAGGCCAAGGGTGGTTACAACGCGGTCGTCACAGATGGCTAGAACAAGTCATACCTTTCAATGACCACATTGTGCTGAGCTAAATCTTCAATATAAACTAGGATGGGTTTTGGGTACCGGTTATCTTAATTAGGTAGAAATATTCTACAATCCGGTTGCTTGTGTTAAAAAATTGCTACAACCATCTTGACATTAGTATTGTTGCATTATTGTTCAGATTTTTCCCCCTAATTGCCATCTGGTAACATGGAATTTTCAAAAAGTTCAAAAAAATGTTCAAATTTGTAAGTTTCAAGTGACATTTTTGAAGGACACTAAGGCACAGTTAGAGTCTGTCACTACGAAGTACAATGAGAAGTGATGATAAAGCACAAGGTGAGGACAATGGTGAAAGAGAGAGTCCAAAATTTACATGGATCGCTAGAAAGAAAATTTAAGTACCGTAGCAACGCACGGGCATTCATCTATTTTTTATTATCTCCGTTGGAGTACGTACTGACGCTGGACGTGAAACGGATTCAGTACTATGCGCCTTCCATATTCATTGGCCTAGCACGAGAGCGTCTATTCTGTACGTTCATCCCTGGAGTACACCTGCTCATCAGTACAAAATATAGGTACGCGGTATATAACTTGGAAGCACCACGCGAGGATATGGTGGAAGCGATGCAGCACCAAAGAGCCCGATCGCTACTCTCAGAAGAGCTGCATGTCACCACTCTTAATAAGGATTTAATAATTTATTGGTAGTACAGTATCCCCACGAGTTTATTTTTCTTTTTCTGCGAGATCATCGCCGTGAGGTACCTCGTTCAGGCTAAGTCATAGTAAGAGTATCATAATAATAATATCATGTATATGATATTAATGTATAATATTATGTCTCTAGTATATAGTATTATCATAGTAGTAGTACATTTATTGATTTATAAAATCTCTATCTAAACTTTGTATACAAGATTTACATGTCATTAGAATTTCTAGTTTTACGTGTTATAATACGGTATCTATGATACTCTAATCTTCTCTTTCTTTATAATTGTTTTGTCATACCAGATTTTTGCCAACATGACATACATAATCTTCTATATCTAAATAGTAGACCCTAACTACATGAGTTTCCTGTGTTCTCGTGACTCCACGTCACCCTTATTTGCCCATACCCTGCGTCGCGTCTCTGGTCGCTCCCTCCTGACCTATTCAGTTCATGAGTTCCGTTTCAGTTCGTCCATTTAATTTATTCACGGCACACCAACCGTTCAACCCATAGCTTCAGCCCGCATGCAGCCCGGAGCTCGCCACGGTTGTGTTCATCATCCTCGTGTCTGCACCCGCCGGCATCTGTAGTGCTGGTTTGCAAAATAAAGAGGTGCGAAACCTACCTGGTGTCGCCGGCGAAAAGGAACTTTTGAGGCTCGCGCGCATCTCACTAGCACCGGCGTTGACCTCCTAGCGCCTCACTGCATCGCGCCAGTAAACCTAAGAAATAAAAAAGGGGAGGGGACGAGACCTACTTGGCGGCGTCGGAGGAAAGTACTATAGGAGACGACGCATCGGTGGTTGTCCGAGGTACTCGCGGACAGCCAACGCTGCCTACCACCGCCGGCGGCCGAGAGCAGAATTTGTGGAGCGCCCCGGTGATGTCGTCGTCGACTGTTGCTCGTCGCCACCACGGGCCAGCCAAGACCTACCACCGCACCGAGGTGCGGGAGGCCGAGGCCAGCCTGAAGGGTTTCGCGGCATAGTAAATCAAAATTTTCTACGGAGCGAACAGAGGAAAAGCCAAGATCTAATCTAGGAGATGCAAACAACGAGAGAGATTGGATTAGATCTTCATACCCTTGAAGATTCGCACAGCGGAACGTTCGAAGGAACGTGGGTGATGTAGTCGTACTCGCTTCTCCTCCTCGCGATCCGATCCGATCCGATCTAGCACCACAAGTGGCGGTGCCTCCGTGAGATGCACACGTGCAGCACCTCGACGTCTCCTCCTTCCTCGGACCAGCAAGTATGGTGGAGAGATAGATTGGATCTACAATACGACGGCGTGGTGTATATGGTGGAGAATTTCTGCAGCAGGGCTTCGCCTACAAACAGTCGGGAGGGAGAGAGGAAGGCAGCAGGGCTACTAGAGCTTGGAGGGAGGTGTGTAGGGGGAGAGGGGGCGCACCACCCCTCTATATATAGAGGGGGGGCGGCCAGCCCTTGCCCCTCCTCCAAGCCTATCTCTAGTTTAAACAATTTAAACTCTCCCTTATCTAGAAATCCTATCTCTAGTTTAAACGATTTAAACTCTCCCTTATCTAGAAATTCTATTCCGAGATTTAAACGAGTCAAATCTCTCTAGAATCGGCTGGGCCCTATGGGGCCTTGTGCCCCTGGCCCAATGCGGCCAGGACACTCCCTCATAGGCCCATGCCCCCTCCCGGAAGGTGGGGCCACGTTGGTCCCCTTCCGGAAGGTTCTAGAAGCTTCCGGTACAATACCGATTAACCCGGAACAATTCCGAACTCCAAAAACTGCACTGCCTTATATGAATCTTATTCTCCGGACCATTACGGAACCTCTCGTGATGTTCCGGATCCCATCCGAGACTCCGAACAAAAATTCATAAACCAATTATCCAATCTATCCTAGCGTCGAGACACGTTAAGTGTGTGACCCTGCGGGTTCGAGAATATGCAGACATGATCTTCTATCAATAATCAACAGCGGTGCAGGCACCCATATTGACTCCCACACATTCATCGATGATCATATCGGATGAACCACGATGCCAGGATTCAATCAATCCCATATATATATTCCCTTCGTCTCGCGATATTTTACTTGCTCGAGATTCGATCGTCGGTACCGTCATACCTAGTTCAATCTCGTTCACAGCAAGTACTTTACTCGTTCCGTAATCCGATATCACTTTGTGATTAACTCCTTAACCACATGCTTGCAAGCGGTGTTGATATCGATTACCGAGTGGGCCCGAAGTATATCTCTCCGACTTGGGAGGGACAAATTCCATCTCGATACATACAACCCAACAGATACTTTCCGATCACCTGAGAGACACCTTTATGATCACCCTCTCATAGGATGACATTTGATGACCTCAAAGCTTTCTTCCGATACCAGGGAGTTGCATTATCTCATGGTCTAAGGAATACAATATTTGACATAGGAAAAGCTTCGCAAAGACGAACACGATGACACGATCTAATTGCTCTGCTTTGTTTGGGTCTATCCACCATATCATTCTCCCAATGATATGATCTCATTATCAATTGACAACTCATGTCTATGGTTAGGAAACCTTAACCATCATTGATCAATGAGCTAGTCCATAGAGGCGTACTAGGGACACGGTGTTGTTCACAAACCACACAAGTATTAAAGTTTCCGCTTAATACAATTCTAGCATGGAATATAAACTTTATCATGAACAAGAATTATAATAATAACATCTTTATTATTGCCTCTAGGGCATAATTCCAACAGTCTCCCACTTGCACTAGAGTCAATAATCTAGTTTACATCTGGCAACAATCTCACACCCATGGCACTGAGGTGTTGATCATGTTTTACACGTGGAAGAGGTTTAGTCAGTGGATCTGCGACATTCAGATCCGTATGTACTTTGCCAATCTTCAGATCTCCATCTGCTATATAATCTCGGATTATATGAAACTTGCGGTTGATATGCTTGGTCTTTGGATGATATCTTGGTTCCTTAGCGAGTGCTATGGCGCCAGTGTTGTCACACAATATCTCCAGTGGGTCCAATGCACTTGGAACCACGCCAAGCTCGATGATGAAGTTTCGATCCAAACTCCTTCACTTGACGCTTGCAGCAGCCATGTATTCCGCTTCTCATAGATCCCGATCACGCTTTGCTTGCAGCTTCTCCAACTCACAGCTCCTCCATTCAAAATATAAACGTATCCTCGAGATTTAGAATCATCCTTGTCGATTGTCGAAACTAGCGTCGACGTAACCTTTTACGACAAGTTTCATCACCCCATAGACTAAGAACATTTCTTTAGTTCTATTTAGGTACTTTAGGATGTTCTTCACGGCTGTCCGAGGTTCCACTCCTGGATCACTTTGATATCTGCTCGTCAAACTAAGAGCATTGGACACATCCGGTCTAGTACACATCATGGCATACATGATGGAACCTATGGCCGAGGCATAAGGCACTTTGCTCATAGCTTCCCTATCATTTACAGAATGGACACCGAGCCTTGCTCAATATCTTACTCGACAACATAGGCCTTTGAACCTTTCTTTGCCTTATCCATTCTGAACCTTTTCAGAACTTTGTCTAGGTATGTACTCTGGCTTAAAGCAATCAGGCGTCTTTGTCTATCTCTATAGATTTTGATGCCCAATATATAAGCAGCTTCACCTAGGTCTTTCATTGAAAAACACTTGTTCAAATAACTCTTCACATCGTTAAGCATGTTGATGTCATTTCCGATAATCAATATGTCATCCACATACGCATGCGTAAACGTCACTGAGCTCCCACTCACTTTCTTGTAGATGCAAGCTTCATAGCAATTTGGAACAAATCCAAAGCTCTTGATCACTTGATCAAAGCGAAGGTTCCAACTCCGAGATGCTTGCTTCAGTCCATAAATGGAACGCTGAAGTTTGCATACTTTACTAGCATCCTTAGGATCGACAAAACCTTCGGGTTGCATCATATACAACTCTTCATCAATGTTCCCATTGAGAAAAGCAGTCTTGACATCCATCTGCCATATTTCATAATCATGAAACGCAGCAATTGCTAATAAAATCCGAATGGACTTAAACATCGCTACGGGAGAGAAAGTCTCATCGTAGTCAACACCTTGAACTTGTCGAAAACCTTTTGCGACAAGACGTGCTTTATAGACGGTAACATTACCATCCGCGTCCGTTTTCTTCTTGAATATCCATTTGCACTCAACGGCCTTTCGGTCGCTAGGAGGGTCCACCAAAGTCCATACTTGGTTTTCGCTCATGGATCCCAATTCGGATTTCATGGCTTCTAGCCATTTCTCAGAGTCTGGGCTCATCATCGCTTCCTCATAGTTCGTAGGTTCACCGTCTTCTACCAACAAGACAGTCAAAGACAGGTTGTCGTACCACTCGGGAGGGCACGCGACCTTGTCGACTGCGACGCTCGATGTGACATCGTCCAAGCTTCATGATCCTTGTCATTAGCTTCCTCTATTGTTGGTGCAAAGCGGCTTTGGAACAATTTCAGGTGCTGCGCTACTCTCCAATTCAAGAGAAGGTTCAATAACCTCGTCTAACTCTACTTTCCTCCCACTCACTTCTTTGAGAGAAACTCCTTCTCAAGAAAGGAACCGTTCTTTCGACAAACACTTTGCCTTCGGTTACGTGATAGAAGGTATACCCAATAGTTTCCTTAGGGTATCCTATGAAGACGAATTTCTCCGCTTTGGGCTCGAGCTTGTCTGGCATCAACTTCTTTACGTAAGCTTCGCATCCCCAAACTTTAAGAAACGACAACTTAGGTTTAGCACCAAACCACAGTTCATACGGTGTCGTCTCAACGCAGTTTAGATGGAGCCCTATTTAAAGTGAATACAGCGGTTTCTAATGCATAACCCCAAAATGATAACGGCAAATCAGAAGAGACATCATCGATCGGACCATATCTAATAGGGTTCGATTCGGCGTTCAGACACACCATTGTGGTGTTCCGGTGGCGTGAGTTGCGAAACAATTCCGCTTGCTTTAAGATGCGGAGAAAATCATAACTCAAATATTCGCCCCACGATCGGATCGTAGAAACTTAATCTTTCTTATGATGGTTCTCCACTTCATTCTAAAATTCTTTGAACTTTTCAAAGCGTTTCAGATTTATGTTTCATTAAATAGATATACCCATATCTACTTAAGTCATCAGTAAAAGTGAGAAATTAGCGATATCCACTGCGCGTCGAAACACTCATTGGTCCGCATACATCGGTATGTATGATTTCCAACAAGTCCGTTGCTCGCTCCATCATACCGAGAACGGGTTTTGATCATCTTGCCCATGAGGCATGGTTCATGTGTCAAATGATTCAAAATCAAGAGACTCAAAGTCCATCCGAATGGAGTTTCTTCATCGCTTTACTCAATATGACCTAGACGACGATTGCCACAAATAAGTAGTATTATCACTATCTACTTTGCATCTCTTAGCCTCAATGTTATGGATGTGTGTTTCATCCCTTTCGAGATTTAGAAGAAATAAACCATTCACAAGAGGTGCATGACCATAAAAGATGTTACTCATATAAATAGAACAACCATTATTCTCCGATTTAAATGAATAACCGTCTTGCAATAAACACGATCCGGAAATGATGTTCATGCTCAACGCAGGCACATAATAACATTTATTAAGGTTTAAAACTAATCCCGAAGGTAAAACTAAGGAGAGCGTGCCGACGGCCATCACATCAACTCTTGATCCGTTGCCAACGCGCATCGTCACCTCATCCCTCGCAAGCCGCCGTCTATCAGAGCTCTGTTTGAGTTACAAATATTAGCCGAACCGTATCAAATACCCAGGCCCTACAACGAGGGCTAGTAAGGAAAACATCAATAACATGTATATCAAATATACCTTTGATGGTGCCAGCCTTCTTGTCCGCTAAGTACTTCGGACAGTTGCGCTTCCAGTGACCTTTGTCCTTGCCATAGAAGCACTCAGTGTCCGGCTTGGGACCAGACCTGAGCTTCTTCTCAGCAGGGGCATTGCGCTTGCCGCCGCCCTTCTTGAAGGGCTTCTTTGCTCCCTTACCTTTCTTAAAGGAGGGCTTGTTGACCATCAACACATGATTATCCTTCTTGATGTCCACTTCCGCAGCCTTCAGCTTTGCGAAGAGCTCGGTGATCGTATCAGTGGAACCAATCTGATTATGAGTCACTACAAAACTTTTGTAGCTGGGAGGGAGTGATTGCAGAACCCTGTCAATCTTGAGCTCCTCTGGAATCGTGCATTCCAGCTGCTCAAGGCGTTGAGTGTAGCCCGACATCTTTATGGCGTGCTCACTAACGGAACTCCCTTCCTCCATCTTGCAGTTAAAGAACTTCTCAGAGATCTCATATCTCTCAGAACGGGCTTGAGTCTGAAACATGGTTTTCAGCTCCTCGAGAATCTCAAAGGGCCCGGGATAGGTTTCAAAACGATTTTGAAGCTCCGGTTCCATAGCAAACAACATGGTGCTCTTAATCACACCATAATCATCTTTCTGCGAGATAGACAGCTTTCTCATCACCGTAGCGATTGCAAGGGGGTCACCTAACGCTTTACCAAGGACATAGTCCTTTTGTCCGCCAGACAGAATGATTCTTAGATTGCGGAACCAATTGGTGAAGTTAGACCCATTGTTCCTAAGCTTTTCTTTCTCAGCAAAAACGTTGAAGTTGAAGTTGGATTTGGCCATTGGATCTACAGTATTTGCAAGTACAATTTAGACTATGTTCATGATAAATAGTTCAACTTAATCAAATTACTAGATGAACTCCCACTAAATTCAACATCCCTCAAGTTGTTTAGTGAACACGATCCAAATTCACCACACCTAATCCGATCATCACGAGAAGAGATGTGGTTTCAATGGTGGACAACGAAGTGTTGATCATATCATTCATATGACTCATGCTTAACCTTTCGGTTCTTGTGTTCTGAGGCCATGTCTGTACATGCTAGGCTCGTCAAGTTAGACCCAAGTATTTCCGCGTGTGCAAAAACTGGCTTGCACCCGTTGTATGTGAGCGTAGAGTCTATAGCACCCGATCATCACGTGATGCTTGGACACGACGAACTTTCACAACAGTGCATACTTGGGGAGAACACAGTTTTATCTTGATCTTTAAGTGAGGAATCATCTTATAATGCTACCGTCGCGATCTAAGCATAATAAGATACATAAAAGGATAAACATCACATGCATATAACTTTATGTGACATGGTATAGCCAATCCTCGCGCAATGATCTCCATCTTGTGCGTTCCGGCATGATCTCCATCACTCCACCATGATTGCCTCCACCACGAATAGCAACTACGACTATTGCTAACTACTTAGCGATAAAGTAAAGCTATTACATGGCGTATAAGAAGTTGACTCGCAGGTCATACACAATTATAAAGACAACCATATGGCTCCTGCCGGTTGTGTACTCATCGACATGCAAGTCGTGAAACATTACAAAACATGATCATCGCATACAATATACACATCACATCTTGGGCCATACCATATCACGTAAAACACTCCTGCAAGAACAAGTTAGACGCCTCTACTTTGTTGTTGCATGTTTTACGTGGCTTATGGGATTATATGATAAGAACTATTCTTACCTACGGAAAGCCTGTACGGTGATATTATGGTTGCCATTGTCAGGTGTTAATGCCATGACAACTATAGTGTGAGAAACTGACATCCACCAGCCGCATGTGTTGTTCAAGCCACACGTCGGTCGGAGCGGTCTCGCGACGGCGTCACAGTAAGGTTGGCCTGGACCGCTTCAATCTCACTATCCCGTCATAAGAAGAACACAAACAAGAGGCTTGCAACAGAAAACATCAACGCCGCAACAACCATGTTGCGTTCTACTCGTGAAACACATCTACGCATAGATCTAGCTCTCGATACCACCGAAGGGTTTTGGCGGCATAGTAAATCAAAATTTTCTACGGAGCGAACAGAGGGAAAGCCAAGATCTAATCTAGGAGATGCAAACAACAAGAGAGATTGGATTAGATCTTCATACCCTTGAAGATTCGCACAGCGGAACGTTCGAAGGAACGTGGGTGATGTAGTCGTACTCGCTTCTCCTCCTCGCGATCCGGTCCGATCTAGCACCACAAGTGGCGGTGCCTCCGTGAGATGCACACATGCAGCACCTCGACGTCTCCTCCTTCCTCGGACCAGCAAGTATGGTGGAGAGATAGATTGGATCTACAATCTGACGTGGTGTATATGGTGGAGAATTTCGCAGGCTTCGCCACAAACAGTCGGGAGGAGAGAGGAAGGCGCAGGCTACTAGAGCTTGGAGGAGGTGTGTAGGGAGGCGCACCACCCCTCTATATATAGAGGGGGGGCGGCCAGCCCTTGCCCCTCCTCCAAGCCTATCTCTAGTTTAAACAATTTAAACTCTCCCTTATCTAGAAATCCTATCTCTAGTTTAAACGATTTAAACTCTCCCTTATCTAGAAATTCTATCCCGAGATTTAAACGAGTCAAATCTCTCTAGAATCGGCTGGGCCCTATGGGGCCTTGTGCCCCTGGCCCAATGCGGCCAGGACACTCCTCATAGGCCCATGCCCCTCCCGGAAGGTGGGGCCACGTTGGTCCCTTCCGGAAGGTTCTAGAAGCTTCCACAATACCGATTAACCTAACAATTCAACTCCAAAACTGCAGCCTTATATGAATCTTATTCTCCGGACCATTCCGGAACCTCTCGTGATATCCCGGATCCCATCCGAGACTCCGAACAAAAATTCATAAACCAATTATCCAATCTATCCTAGCGTCGAGACACGTTAAGTGTGACCTGCGGAGTTCGAGAATATGCGACATGATCTTCTATCAATAATCAACAGGGTGCAGGCACCCATATTGACTCCCACACATTCATCGATGATCATATCGGATGAACCACGATGCCAGGATTCAATCAATCCCATATATATATTCCCTTCGTCTCGCGATATTTTACTTGCCCGAGATTCGATCGTCGGTACCGTCATACCTAGTTCAATCTCGTTCACAGCAAGTACTTTACTCGTTCCGTAATCCGATATCACTTTGTGATTAACTCCTTAACCACATGCTTGCAAGCGGTGTTGATATCGACACGAGTGGGCCCCAAGTATATCTCTTCGACTTGGGAGGACAAATTCCATCTCGATACATACAACCCAACAGATACTTTCCGATCACCTGAGAGACACCTTTATGATCACCCTCTCATAGGATGACGTTTGATGACCTCAAAGCTTTCTTCCGATACCAGGGAGTTGCATTATCTCATGGTCTAAGGAATACAATATTTGACATAGGAAAAGCTTCGCAAAGACGAACACGATGACACGATCTAATTGCTCTGCTTTGTTTGGGTCTATCCACCATATCATTCTCCCAATGATATGATCTCATTATCAATTGACAACTCATGTCTATGGTTAGGAAACCTTAACCATCATTGATCAATGAGCTAGTCCATAGAGGCGTACTAGGGACATGGTGTTGTTCACAAACCACACAAGTATTAAAGTTTCCGCTTAATACAATTCTAGCATGGAATATAAACTTTATCATGAACAAGAATTATAATAATAACATCTTTATTATTGCCTCTAGGGCATAATTCCAACACCGCCGAGGAGCCGACGACAGTAGTAGGCGGCGGATTAGGCTTAGGGTTAGGGTTTTGGGGAGTGGAGGAGGAGGTCACGTAAGGAGGGCCGCATGTGAGGATAGAGCCGCTGGCCGTCTAGGACCTACGACCACACCGAGGTGCGGGAGGCCGAGGCCAGCCAGGAGCTGACAGTGGCGCTAGGCGGCGGCTTAGGGTTAGGGTTTTTGGTATCGCGAGGAGGGGTCGAGGGATCCGCGGCAGGAGGGGATAAATGAGCTTGTTTTTGTCGCCTATCGCTTGAGGCATGGATTATATTCCTGGACCAACGCGTGTTGAAGCCCACCGTGGACGCCAGCAAGAAACAACACAGCAACACGTCTAGAGGCCCACATCCAGCGACGACACAAAAGAGATGCCCACAGGCAGCGACAGTAAACGACATGGCACACTGTAGGAGGCCTGAGAAACCTTCCTGCAGCTCAGGTTTAAGTAATACTATAAAAACATGCGAGCTTCACCTCGCCGCCTGCAATGCGTTTTTGCACTACTTGTATGCATGGTGGACTCACCGCGTTTTTGCACTACTTGTATGCACGGTGGACTCACCGATGGTAGAATTTTGTGTTTTCTCTAGGGTCAATGCCACCCATAAATTGAATATATGAGTGGGGGAATAGATGGCACTAAAACTCCAGTGGCAACATCAGTTTTCATTGGTAGATCAGTGTGCCTTTTACATCCAGATAACTCGATAGGTCTAAAATTGAGATGTGGGATGTTGTGCTTCTTAAGACACAAAGCATGACTTTTATTTTTCATTTTCAAGCTCATAAGCAACACAAGTACCAGTGGTTCTTCAAGTAAATAAAAAGTTACATCAAGCATGTAGGGGTTCGTAGCATGGAAAAACAAAAAAATTCTACCGCATGCAAACAAACAAGCCAAGATCTATCTACTAGATTGTAGCAACGAGTCGATAGAGAAACTCACCCTCGAAGATTCCAAAGCGGTTAACGAGAGCCGATTCTCGTGGGTGATGTAGTCGTACTCTTGCCGATCTCAAGATCGTGTAGACGATCCTTCAAGGCGCTTCAATGGTCACACGTTCGGTACTCGATGAAGACCTTCCTCTCCCTTGTTCCAGCAGGCAGCGGAGGTTGTAGCACTCTCCTCGTGATTCCGGCAGCATGACGGTGTGGTACCGGAAGTAGAGGGGATATCTCGCAGGGCTTCGCCTTAAGCCGGAGCGAGTATGGTGGACTATGAGAGAGGCCTTGGTGTTCTAGAGTTTAGAGGCACCAAGGGGAGAGGTGTATCCAGCGGCTAGGGTTTGGGGAAACCCTAATCGGCGACTTGGGAGGGCCCTAGGCGGCAGCGACTTGGGAGGAGGCCGGCGGCTTGGGGCTAGGGTTTGAGGTGAGTTGGGTGTAGGGAAGAGGGGGCACCCCTGCCCCTTCTTTTATAGGTGGGAGGGAGGCGGCTAGGAGGAGGGAGTCCTCCTCCAACTCCTCCTCCTTGGCCGGCGGGTGGAGGGAGTAGGACTTCCTCCCTAAGTAGGTTTCCTACTCTCCCTCCACCAAGCAAACTTGCCGTTTGACTTTTCAAATTGGCGTTTGACTTTTCAAACTAGGATTTGATTTATCCCTTTATTTTGCTCAGCGATGACACCTAGTACATGATGCAACCATTCCAACTTGTTATGAAACATTCATGTACCCTTCCCCTCCGGAGTGTCGGACCTTCCGGACCCTTCTAGAACATTCCCGGTGAAAACACCGGAATCATTACCCAACTCCGAAATAGGACTTTCCTTATATGAATCTTATTCTCTGGACCATTCCGGATCTCCTCGTGATATCCCGGATCCCATCCGAGACTCCGAACAACATTCGGTCTCTTACTCATCATTCCATAACTACTCAACAACATCGAATTCTTAAGTGTGTCTCCCTACGGTTCGTGAATTATGCGGACATGATCGAGACACTTCTCCGATCAATAACCAATAGAGGAATCTGGAAATTCATATGGCTCCCACATATTTCTACGATTACTTTGCGATCGAATGAACTACTTACATACGATACCAATTTCCCTTTGTCTCACGATAGTTTACTTATCCGAGGTTTTGATCGTCGGTATCTCTGCATACCTAGTTCAACCTCGTTACCGATAAGTACTCTTTTCTTGTTCCCGTGGTATGTGATCCCTTGTGAGCCAGTCACGTGCTTGCAAGCTAATTGGATGACAGTCCACCGAGAGGGCCCAGAGTATATCTATCCGTCATATGGATGGACAAATCCCACTCTTGATCCATGTGTCTCAGCCCATACTTTCCGAACACTCAATGCCATCTTTATAGCCACCCAGTTACGGTGTGGTGTTTGATGTCATCAAAGCATCCTTCCGGTGATGGTGATAAGCATGATCTCATGGTCGAAGGAATTAGGTTACTATGTATCAGAAAGCTTATAGCAAATGAACTATATTAAATGACTTGATCTTTATGCTACGCTTAACTATAGGAGTATGTCCATCACATCATTCTCCTAATGATATGACCCTGTTGTTAATAACATCTCTATGTTCATGATCAGGAAACCATGATCATATATTAACCAACAAGCTAGTTTAACAAGAGGCTTTACTAGGGACTCTTTTAAGTTTACAAATCACACAAGTATTAATGTTTCCTGTTAATACAATTATAGCATGGTATGTAAACATTTATCATAAGTATGAAGATATGATAATAACCACTTTATTATTGCCTCTTGGGCATATCTCCAACAGTCTCCCACTTGCACTAGAGTCAATAATCTAGTTTCAAACCTTTGTGTATTCAACACCTATGGCTTTCCGGTGTTGCATGTACATGATTGCTAGTGGTCAACTGATCTCTGGATCTGACACTTCCAGGTCCGTGTGTAATTGCATGTCTTTGCGTCTCTACGCATCACTCATTCTCTAATGAGATGGCTTTGTACAAATTTGGTCCTTTGGTGTGACCTTTAGTTATTTGGAGTTAAAAGTTGATAATATTGTCGCACAATATATCTTCATAGTATTATCCCTGCTGTGAACTACACCTAGTTTGATAACAAACTACTTGGCACAAATGCCCTCTTTTGCTGCTATAATAGCAGTTATATACTTAGCCCTTTTGTTGTAGTATCTGTCACAATATCTTAACTTTGGAACTCATCCAAATTCATTATGGAACTCTCATTCCATCATATTGTGCCACCCTTAGTTTAGATTGAGATAAACTTAATTTGTACTTTATGACAAAACTAGTATCAATGTAATTCATTCACAATGAACTAACCATCCTTTTGTCACTTCTACAAAATAATATATTCTTAGTTCTTTTACAAGATCATAAGAATATCTTTACTACTGTCCAATAATCATCTTATGAATCATTCTGGTATACGCTCATAACATTTAGAGCATAGGACATATCTGGATTTGTACACACCACAACATGATTGATAAAATACTCTTTGTGATTTTATACATCAAGTATCAATCTATACTTGAATCTTTGTTTCACTTACCAAGTGTCAATACACTTGAATATATCATCAATATTAAACTCATTCAATCCTTTCTGTGCAACAAGAACCTTTCTTGTAGTTTCTATATTGAAATTATTCAATATATCATCTATGTACTTTCGGCACAACCATATTAGCGTCTATTGATGCCAAATATTTGGGTTTTGCCTAAGTCTTTCATCGAGATGAAATTCTTATCCTGTGTTAATAAAAGATACATCATTTCCAATCAACAATATGTATTCCACATAATGTATTAGAAACATGTCTTAGCGCTCCCACTTAATTTCTTGCAAATGCAAGCATCTTCATCGTCTCCGATGAAATTAAACTCTTTTAACAGTTTCATCATAGTGAATATTCCAACTCTGCGATGCTTACTTCAACCATTGAAGTTTGCATATGCTTTTAGCATCCTTTGAATTAACAAAACCCTTTGGACCGTGTCATGCACACGTCCTTGGTAACCATTCTATTAGAAGAACTTGTTTGTTTATTCAACACATAACAAAATTATATGTCGTAGTTGCTACATTAATCCGTCTAGACTAAATATCGCTATGAAATATCAGATCTTTTCATAGTCAACCTTTGAACATTGTTGTGAACTCTTTCCCAACATGTCTACTATTTCATAGATGTGAAACATCCATGTTTATTTCTTTATAGATCCAAATACGACTATAAGGTCTTGTACCTTTCTAGAGGGTCTTTCAAGTTCAAAGCTTGATCTCTCGTATATGGAACTATCACGGATTTTATGGCTTCAAGCCATTTGACGGAGTCAGGGCCCATCATCGCTTCTTTGCATGTAGTCGGATCATTATTGTCAAATAATGATTTAACTCTCAAATCTTGGTATTTGATTGTTTACCCGACCTACTTGTTTCAATAGGAACTTAGATCTCCGTGACCGCAACCTTTGAGGCACGTGAGCCATGAGCATTGTTGCTGCCTACGGAACACTTTTCGGTGCCGCGCAACTTTGCACATATAGCTAAGGTTCCTTTAACCTTATCAAAGTTCTATTGTCCTCCCACTTAAATTTTCACGGAAAATTCCTTCTCAAAGATACTTGACGTTCTAAGCGACAAACACTTTTGTCTTCGGTGTTATGGAGGAATACTTAACGATTCATACAAAGATATGTTCATCCGACTTTGGTTGCAAACATCTTTCTTATGCATAGCATACCAATTTTTAAGAAAGGACAACTTGGGTTTTATCCCAAACCATAACTTTATATGGTGTCAATTCAACGGATTATGATGTAGCTCTTTTCAGTGGAAACACGGTAGTCTCTAAAGCTTTTAATCTTTAAAATATAATGACAGTTTTATGAATTACACCTTTGATCTTACCATGTCAAACAAGGTTTAATTACATATCTCGAACGCTCCATACTCTTATGGTGTTTCGGGAAATGCAAATCCACGGAACGATTCCTTAAATCTTAGGTATTATGCTAAACTCGTAACTGAAATATCTTCCTTTATGATCTTATCATAAACTATTTATATTCTTGTTACAATGATTTTGCACTTCATCTTGAAAATCTTTGAACTTTTCAATTGTTTCATACTTTATCCTTATTAAGTAAATATTCATATATTCACTCAAATTTTCGGAGAAAGCATATGAAGTTGAAATCCATCGCTCTTGACTACACATAATGGACTTCATACAACAATATGTACAAGTTCCAATAAGCTAGTCATTCGTTCCCTTTTGGCCTATGAACGAAGTTTTAATTATCTCTAGGAAAGTTTCACAAGCGTCATTTGATCAAAAATCAAAAGACTCCAAAATTCCATCCACATGGAGTTTCTTCATGTTTTCTTTCCAATATAATTTAAACGGCGATGTCACTTCATAAGTGATCTTTCAATCAATTTGTCTTTCGACATTTTTAGCACTAGTTTTATGGATGTGATTTCTCCAACGAGATTTGTGAATCATCCATCTTTTATGGATTACAGCAATTAATTGAACAACCCTTTTGTTCTCATAATACCTGATAAAACAAATCTTGAAGGCAAGCTTTGATGTTTAACGAGCAACACAATAACCCTTTATTTGTTCTCGATGAACATCATCACATATTCTTTTGCTAGTTACTTAGGCCATTGTAGTTCATGAATTCTGTTGTTTTGTATGAAGATTCATATCAACAAATTCAGTATCAAATACTTAAGAACCACATTGTTTAACAAGCAAAGAATATAGCCATAACACGTATATCCTTTATATACCTAAACTAAACAATTCTAGTCTTTCTTTTCTGCCATATATTTATGAGATTCTCTTTCAGTATTTCTTTTTCTGTTTGAAAGAATCTATCAACATCAATAGTGGAGCCATACACATGACACATAGTCCAAAACGTGTATAGTTAAATACCAATGTCTTTGGATTTGCACTTTGAAGTAGATTACCATCATCAAATGTTTGGTGTTCTTTCAAATTCTTTTCTTTAGTAATCTCTTGGTGTAGTAAACATTTTACCTACATCAAATATTCACCCTTCTCATGGAATTATTCATGATCAAGCTACTTTAGCTTATAACGGTGAATCTCGAGTATAATGTTGCTCTCCAAAACCTTTTGGAGGATTAGGACAACCAGTGTCTCCAACCTTTTGCAAATTCTCATCAAATATGAGAACATGACTTTTGCCATATTATACTCTATCATGTTGCAACCAAAACTTCGTTTCAGATATCACAATATCTTCCACACATCATGGTTTCTGAAACAACTCTTTCAGATCCTAGATAACCTTGATATTAAGACAATCCTTTAAATATCAAGAATCATGGAGACAAACATGATACTCATACACTAACACTTGGAATTGTCACTCTTGATTTAATACCAATTATTAAACTTCATGGAGTAACTGAACTTCTTGAAAGTTTGCAATAGGACTTTTAAACTTTAGATTAACACTTCAAAACAATACGATACCGGTTCGTAAAGTAACTAACCAGAATTCTGTAGTTCTATCATCTCAATTATAACTAAGCACAAGGTGGTAAACCGATGCCAATGACTACAACAATTATGCAAATTCACTTTGATTTAATTTATGATAAATAGTGTTCAACTTTTAATCATATTGCCGTTGAACTCCCACTCAAAACAATATCCCTCACATTGTTTTAGTGATCACACGAACCAAATCCACCACATCAAAACCGATCATCACGAGAGTTGATGTAGCTTCAATGGCGAACAATCAACATGTTCATCATATCTACTATATGACTCATGCTTTACCTTTTGGTGATCCGTGTTCCGAGACCATGTCTGTACATGCTAGGCTCGTCAAGATCAAACCTTAGCTTCCGCATGAGCAAATCTGGCTTGCTCACGTTGTATACACTCGCAGAATCTAACACACCTGATCATCACGTGGTGCTTCGAAACAACGAGCTTTAGCAACGGTGCTTACTAAGGATGAACACTTTAAACTTGAAATTGTGTGCTTGAGGGATCATCTTATAATGTTACCGTCGTTAACTAAGCAATACAAGATGCATAAAAGGATTAACATCACATGCAATTCATAATATGTGATATGATATGGCCTTTCTTCTTGTGCTTCTGATCTCCATCTTTAAGCACGAACATGATCTCCATCATCACCAGCATGGCGTCAAGGTCAATGGCGTCGTTTCATGGTTGTTGTCCACCAGCTTGAACTATTACAACTACTTTGAATAGACACGCGGATCTTAACAGAATTTAAAGACAACCATATGGCTCATGTCGGTTGTCAACTTACAATAAGGAACATTGCATACATCAAATATAATCACAATCATGGCCATATCACATCACAGCACACCCCTGCAAAACAAAGTTAGACGCCTCTAATTTTCTTTGCATGTTTTACGTGGTTTGGGGCTTTCAATAAGTGTTGTTCTAACTTACGAACAAGAACCACAACATTGATACTAGTATTGTCAATCACCCGTTGTAAATTGAATCTTAACTATGTTGGGAGAAACAGGCACCCACAAAGCCACTTATGCAATACAAGTTGCATGTCAAGCGTGGAGCAAGTCTCATGAACGATGTCATGTAAGGTTAGCCCGGGCCGCTTCATCCCACCATCCCGCAAGATGCAAAGTACACAAGAAGCAATCGACAACAAAAGCATCAATGCCCACAATGACCATTGTGTTCTACTCGTGCAACAGATCTACATATAGACACGGCTCTGATACCACTGTAGGGGTTCGTAGCATGGAAAAACAAAAAATTTCTACCGCATGCAAACAAACAAGCCAAGATCTATCTACTAGATTGTAGCAACGAGTCGATAGAGGAACTCACCCTCGAAGATTCTAAAGCGGTTAACGAGAGCAGATTCTCGTGGGTGATGTAGTCCTACTCTTGCCGATCTCAAGATCGTGTAGACGATCCTTCTGGTGCTGCGTTCCGGCAGCGCTTCCGCAGTCGGTCACACGTCCAGTACTCGATGAAGACCTTCCTCTCCCTTGTTCCAGCAGGCAGCGGAGGTTGTAGCACTCTCCTCGTGATTCCGGCAGCACGACGGTGTGGTACCGAAAGTAGAGGGGATATCTCGCAGGGCTTCGCCTTAAGCCGGAGCGAGTATGGTGGACTATGAGAGAGGCCTTGGTGTTCTAGAGTTTAGAGGCACCAAGGGGAGAGGTGTAGCCAGCGGCTAGGGTTTGGGGAAACCCTAGTCGGCGACTTGGGAGGGCCCTAGGCGGCGACTTGGGAGGAGGCCGGCGGCTTGGGGCTAGGGTTTGAGGTGAGTTGGGTGTAGGGAAGAGGGGGCACCCCTGCCCCTTCTTTTATAGGTGGGAGGGAGGCGGCTAGGAGGAGGGAGTCCTCCTCCAACTCCTCCTCCTTGGCCGACGGGTGGATGGAGTAGGACTTCCTCCCTAAGTAGGTTTCCTACTCTCCCTCCACCAAGCAAACTTGCCGTTTGACTTTTCAAATTGGCGTTTGACTTTTCAAACTAGGATTTGATTTATCCCTTTATTTTGCTCAACGATGACACCTAGTACATGATGCAACCATTCCAACTTGTTATGACACATTCATGTACCCTTCCCCTCCGAAGTGTCGGACCTTCCGAACCCTTCTAGAACATTCCCGGTGAAAACACCGGAATCATTACCCAACTCCGAAATAGGACTTTCCTTATATGAATCTTATTCTCCGGACCATTCCGGATCTCCTCGTGATATCCCGGATCCCATTCGAGACTCCGAACAACATTCAGTCTCTTACTCATCATTCCATAACTACTCAACAACATCTAATCCTTAAGTGTGTCTCCCTACGGTTCGTGAATTATGCGGACATGATCGAGACACTTCTCCGATCAATAACCAATAGAGGAATCTGGAAATTCATATGGCTCCCACATATTTCTACGATTACTTTGCGATCGAATAAACCACTTACATACGATACCAATTTCCCTTTGTCTCACGATAGTTTACTTATCCGAGGTTTTGATCGTCGGTATCTCTGCATACCTAGTTCAACATCATTACCGATAAGTACTCTTTTCTCGTTCCCGTGGTATGTGATCCCTTGTGAGCCAGTCGCATGCTTGCAAGCTAATTGGATGATATTCCACCGAGAGGGCCCAGAGTATATTTATCCGTCATATGGATGGACAAATCACACTCTTGATCAATGTGTCTCAACCCATACTTTCCGAACACTCAATGCCATCTTTATAGCCACCCAGTTACGGTGTGGTGTTTGATGTCATCAAAGCATCCTTCTGGTGATGGTGATAAGCATGATCTCATGGTCGAAGGAATTAGGTTATTATGTATCAGAAAGCTTATAGCAAATGAACTATATTAAACGACTTGATTTTTATGCTACGCTTAACTATAGGAGTATGTCCATCACATCATTCTCCTAATGATATGACCCTGTTGTTAATAACATCTCTATGTTCATGATCAGGAAATCATGATCATATATTAACCAACAAGAGGCTTTACTAGGGACTCTTTTAAGTTTACAAATCACACAAGTATTAATGTTTCCTGTTAATACAATTATAGCATGGTATGTAAACATTTATCATAAGTATGAAGATATGATAATAACCACTTTATTATTGCCTCTTGGGCATATCTCCAACAAAGCAAATTTCAAAAAAAGCACAGTGAGCAACAGACCGAGTATAATATCACAAGCAACATGCATGATCGAGATAAAAATTGATGATATCAAAACCAGCTAACTTATGAATACCACACAGTAGGCTTGTTCGACTACTATAAAATTGATGGTTCCCACATGTTGGATTACAGAGCTCCAAGGGAAGTTCCTTAACATCTGCTCCCTTATAATTAAAAAAATCTGCTTTCAATCTGAGCCACTCAAATGCACAAAGTTGTACCTGGATATATTGTCCCGCTCCAACAATAACAAACCTAAATATTAGCAAGCTCATGGATCTTCCACCAACTGCAACTCATAACTGAAAAAATGAACTCACACCCATTTAGTCATTTGCATGCCTGTATGGTGATAAAAAAAATAAAAAATAAAGGAAAATGAGCTACCATAGGAAAGGGGTCTGATTAATAGGGTATACGTACCTACCTACCTACCTACCTACCTACCTACCTACCTACCTACCTACCTACCTACCTACTTACTTACTTACTTACTTATATGCATTTTATCGTTAAAAGAAGTATTTATACTTGATATATCCAAATTATATGTTGGTTCAACAATGTACATGAAAAGATATGGACTAAACGACTACTTTTACAATAAAAGGAAGATATAGTATGTAATCCAGTTTGATAATTACTGCATATCAAAATGATAATTAGAGGGTATGACCTTGCTGCACACGTCCTAGTTTAGTTTGATCCATATTATCTTACCATATAGTTAAAGCCACCCTGATTTAGCTTTCTACACTGTCGCATAGTTTCATCATAGATTACTTAATCACCAAGATAAACTTACTCTAACTGATGATCATCGGTAATCATCCTCAGAGGGCGTGCTTCAATGCATGGAACACATCGCAAACAATATAATCAGACCAACTACAAAACTAACATACATTCAGTTAACCGAGGTACAATGACGGATTACTACTTTCCTGTGTGACTCTTTGTGCTCATGATTATCTGATAAGCCAGAGCATACATGGAAAACATTTGAGACATAATCGTCATATTGAGCCTTCCGAGGAAAAAGTTATCGAGCACCTGATAACACCGTCGCGAAACAGGGCAAGCGGAAAATGGGGTCACCGGACATCCTTTGTACCAAGAAGAGACGTATTTTCTCACCCATGTCTTGCACCAAACTATCAAGTATCAATGTATGCCTTCCTAGCAGTTAACAGACACATAAACAGATACGAAGAAACAATCAAGCCAAGAAGAACACATGATTTGTAAGTGAAAAGATTGAGGAATCATAAAAAGTACAGTATTTTTGCTGCAAGAAAAATGAAATAAATAGTCAATGATTTGTTCTTTGTTTACAAAATTTGTTAGCTCTTATGTAGTAAAAGCACTTTGAACTGACTATAAGAAGATTTTAGGTGTACAAGGGATGAATTTGAGTAAGGAATATTCTGTATGGACAAAAATACATGGTACTGAGATAACCTTCCTCCAAACCTGATGATTTTAAGTGTATAAATGAAATCAATAGTTGCCAATTGGGCCTTCTATTTTCTTCAATCCCGCAATTCATTATGCCTACTTATCCTCGTAGTACTGTTTCTTTAGACTACATTGCAGTGGAATAATGTTTTTTTCTGAAACAGATACATTGTACTATTAAGTTATGCCTCAAATTCTGGAAAGGAGAGGTATCATAACATAAATGATTTATCTTTGTCACCACACTAATCATTTCGAGTAGCCTAATTCTGCATCATCTCATAAAATAGCCCCATGTTAATTTATTGTTATGACCAGTTGACTATTGCAAAACTCTGAGACATACCGAGGTAAAAAATAATATGATATCTCATAAAGGTTGCAAGGCTGCCATATCAGTGAGATGGACAAACCTTGAAAGCTCCTGCTATGTGGAGAAACGACAAAATTTCTATCATAAAATCTATTCAATCTGCTCGTTGTTGTACGTGAGGAAGTGTTTGGCGAGCATTCTGGATAGGCCTTGCAAACTGCCAATTTCAAGTGTCTAGATAATAAATATGAAAATATGTCACAATCAATGCATTGTCAGACTATTGCTTTAGTCTGAAAAGTGATGCTTGTTAAGTTAAATACAAATGTGTCACCATCTACATGGTACTTACATTGTTATTCCTCCGAACCTGACGAATTTTTTCTAACTGTCTAGCCTCCTTTCCTGACTCGACGGTTTCTTCTCACATGAGCAATACTATTAAAAAAGGCATGTAATAAAAGGAACCCCTGTTAGGAATATATGAATTGGCTTAGTACATGGTATAAATAGATTTTAGCTTAGTACATCTTACGATTCTTGGACACAACACTTTGGCTATGAACAGGCACGCATAAAATTCAGAGAAGGGAAATAAAAAACACACAAATAAAAAATCAGGACAACAGTAGCACACAATTTATTGTTGTGGCATCAACCACTAAACATAAGTGTCCCAGAGGTTTATTACCGTTAGTGGATCATGTCATATACATAATAGCACAATCCAGGTAAACCAATAACCCAAAATTACTTGCTTCTAAAAATGAATCAGCCAAATTCAGAAGTATATATAAAGATAATAGTTTACATTAGACTACTGGATAGTTTATATTACTGATAAGAAAGTTAATATGGCAGGGAGGGAGCCAAGGAGGTCCGTAGAGAAAGGAGATATGTGCGGGAAAGCCGTGGCCGGAGCTCGTCGTTGCGCCCAGAAACCCTAATACTCATGCGTGGTCTGGGCAAATTTCTTCTGAGGATTCTGAATATAGTTTTAAGAGAGAGGATACCATGCGAGTGAGGTGTGGGGCTGAATATGGGTGGTGTGACTGCGACATCACTCCACCTCGCTGGACCATAGGCCAGCCACATTATGGTACCCATTATTTGACAATTTGTTTCATTAGCATTAAAATAAGATGGACAATCAATTTCAGGACTCCCAAAGTTCCAACCATATTAAAATTGTAGGAGGAGGCTAATGGATTAAGTTGCTTGCTGGTTGTTTCAACATTACCCAAACTTACGTTCTTTCAAGAATAGGTGCATCCAAAGTAAACCGATTGATGAATGTTGTACGTCTGCCTAAAAAATAAGTCACATATTTAGGTTCTCAAAGAAGAACCGATCCTGTGGCAAAATGAAGACTTCAGGGGCTGGCTCAGCAGAAGGGGTTAAGTTGTCGATCAATCTCACCATGTGGCACATCTAAAATATCTAAACACCAGGTTGCAAGGCCTGTAACTAAAGCATAAAATATCAATGAGGTATTTACAATTTAGCTTCTTTTGAGTTTTCTGTTTTGTGTACAGTATATTGTTTGTCATCGCAACCACCTTGTGGTGTTGTACTTCACTCCTTCTAGTACAAAAAAGACATGTATTGATGCACCTTCGAGAAAACAGAATGGATCCCACTATGGTATGTGAACTGCCGATTGACTGGAACTACATGTACCAGATGTATAGTATGATCCCACAAACTAAACCATGAGAGGATGGGCTACTAAGCTTACCCAACCCACAACCATAGGAGTTATGCTTAATATGAACATAAGAGGTGCGTTTCGGGAGAATGTATATAAAAGTACAATCATAGAGAAAAACATGGTCAGATTTATGCAATCTAATTACAGTCTAGCAACAACATGAGTACATAATACAAATCTGACATAAGGGAAAATCTACTATCATCGTTAAACCTGAAAATTGCAAATACTACAGAAGAATATACGGTTACGCCAATGACTATACGGTGTACGGATCACTGCAGCAATAAACTTTTGGTACTACTATGCTGCCAGGCTGTACAAATCACTGAAGGATGGAATACTTTATTTTTCCCAAACACAGCTTTATAGTTGGTAATAATATTGTCAATATTTTACATCCTTTTACCGAGCTTATTATTTCTTAAACTGGAATGTCCATTGATTTGAAGTTCTTCTTGTTAAAACATGTCAAAGGAGTAATTGAAGTGTATGGAAGGTAACCTTTAGTCCATCGGATTGGTGGTTCATTTTAGGTCTTGAACCAAAGTAAAGAAATCTGCAATCTTCAGCAAGCACCAGTTCACTTTGCGCTACTTATACCTAGAAATGACATCGGCAAGTCAGCAACTACTTTTACAGGAGAGAACGCTCTCCTTTGTGTTCCAGTTCTGCACATTCAACTTGAGTTTAGTTTCTAAATTTACCTTAGCACCCTGAATAATTCATTCCCTAGAATTATTGAAAGCTAATGTGACCTGCATTGCCTTGTCCTGCAGATAGGAGTGATTATGACCCAAGAGCATCGGCTGCATAAAATGAAACCATCAGTGGAAGATCCAAGCTAAATATTTTGCAGTATAATGCATGTTTGCATATGTGATGCTGCAATAGACAATATAAAACAATAGTATAGCCAACAGACAGTTCCTGGCTAGATTTGCAAAATTCTCATGAAAGGTGTGATCTGAAGCTACACTTCTTCTAGTAGAAAGAAAAAGAATGAGTGGTAGATTTTACTAATGGATTTATTTGACAGAACACTAATTAACATGGGAATCCATCAATTCTTGCAGGATGGGTGCAAAAAAAAGGATCAAATTAGGCAGTGGAAGAAAATTCAGAACATTGATCTGTTCTTTTTACCGCTGGATAAATCCATTGTTGCCCCGCCTTCATTCCCGACACCACGTACTGAAAATCTGCCTTTGTACGGCTCGCTTGTCAACTTGCCCTCGCAGCAGCAGTGGAGGTCGGTACCCAACCATGCAATTTGCGCTGATTAAGCTCATCTTCCAGGACCATCAGAGACCGACATGACCTTCGTTCCGGCGACGATGCTGGTCACCCTAAGGGACGGTGGCAATGGCGATGGCGTCCACCCATGCGGCGAGCAGCGTTGAGAGCCTGGTCCCGGGGGATCCTCTGGGCGCACGCCTCGGGCACAGGCAGGGACTTGGCCCCTCCACCGCCCTCTCGCCCTCACCAACCGATATTATGGCGTGTAGCCTCGTCCGCGTCAGGCGAAGGTTCCGCGGCAGGGGAGGGCCGTGCGGCTCCTGGTGCTTTCCCTAGTCACCAAAGACGTAGGGGAGGACTGGAGGCCACTCGTGGTGGCCGGAGCCGAGCTTCACCTTGCCCTCCCCTGTCAGCATCGCATCCGGGTCTCCGGAGCCGAAGGGCAAGCCGCAACATGGAAGGGAAGGGCGGTTGGAGGCTGCAGCCGCTGGCCACCGGGTTGATCCGCCGCCTAGCCTGCGCCAATCCCGGCTGGTCAATGTTCCAGGGGCCGGTGCGCTTGGGACCTTGGCGTCCATGGATGGCTGAAGGTGCCGGAATCGTCTGGATCGGGTCGGGAAGCACGGGAAGAGAGAGGGGGACCGGGGAATAGAGGTGGGGATCGGCGGGAGTAATCGGGGCGGCCGACGGGAACCCTAGGTGGTTGCAGCTGCAGGGGGCTATCAAGTCTCAGGAGGAAGATGCGAGAGCAAAGGGGTCGAGAGGGTGGGCGCTGGCCGCTGGGCGCTGGGCGCTTGAGCGGTGGGCCGCCGGTCTAGTGGAGTGGCTTGATGGTTATTACTTAATCGGTTTTTTCTGCATACTGTTTAACATGGCTGAGCCGGTGCTCAGCACACGGGCTTTCTCTCAAACAGCTATAGAGTAATGTATTCAATTGAACTGAGATTAGGCAAATATAATACAGTAGGTGAAAGTTTGTAAATAAATACTCTTCTCACGCTTTATAGATATTACAATAATTTTAAATGTGTTGTCGTTAATTGGATAAATATTTAGCCACTATGGCTCCTCTCTTACCTTCAGTGTAATTGAATGAGCTCTGTCCTCGCTTGGTATTGGTGAGATCACCTAAGTAGTGCTTCTTCATTGGCTATTTTCTTCAACCTCTGAAATTCATGTCCTTTGGAACAGTAGCAGCAGTTGTCCGACATGTCCTTCTGCGATGTTTTATAGCAGTACACACCCCTGGCGCCACACAGTGCCGGGCAAGCTATCATGGCGGCGACAATGACGACACCCTCGCCGCCTGAACCATGGTCTGTTGCACGAACATCGTCTGCGAGAGGTGGCGGCGGCGCCCGCCTGTAAGACCACAGGCCGCCCCACTAGCATTGCATACGTTTGCTCCGATTATGGACGATGAACTGATCTCGTGAGCATTGATGGAGATAGTGTTGAGGCTTGTGTGGGTGACTGCATCAAGAGGTGGGGGTCATAATTGACGCCAAGTAATCTCAAAATAAAAGAGTTGAAGAGCTGGTCGATCATGGGATCATACGATCTTGAACTGCTGCACCAGTCAATAAAATGTGTTTCGCTTTGCGAATCTCAGAGTAAATGCAGTTACCGACATCTAGAGGCAAATCCCTGCTTAATTCTTTTTGGGAGGAACACCGTTTTTTCTTTTCTTATAAGATGCTAACACATACAAGAATTCAAATATTAACAGATTCATCCGAGCGTTTGCCTGAATCTCGGTGAAAGCAATCTAATTCAACATTGGACATTCAGAAAACCGGGTAGGAACAAACACGCAAAATGGGACGTAAGAAGAATTTTGACGCAGAATTCTCCCCACCAGATACACCATGGAACAACAGTCAAAATAAAACAGAGAAAATACTGATTATTAATCGGAACAAAAGTAGACATATCTTCATGCAAACTGGCCAATTGACTACGAGAATTAGATCACGGACAGTATTGGGCAAAATAAGCGATTGATTCCAACAGAAGTCCACTTCACAGCTGACTCCGAGCATCCTACGTGGAGGGTAAATTTCAGTTTGGATCGCAGCAAACAAGCCACTTCTGCATCTCAGCCACCAGAACGTAACCCTGCAGGGAGCAGTCTTGGCGTCAGTCTAACAAATTTTCATTCAAGGAAAAAGCCATTCAAGTTATATCTGACGACTTTGTATGACTCATACAGTAAACATTAGCTTCACCATTGTGGAAATCTCCAAAGTTGAATAATCTCAGAATTATTAGACAAATCAAACCGAAGAAACAGAGAATAATAGTAGGTTATTTGTAGTGTAGTGGTGCACCTTCAACTTCTATCATTAGAAGTGGCTATATCTGGTCCTAATAGAGGCTAAAAGATCAGTTGGGCATACAAGGGGTTCTAGCTGGTCACTAATGCATGAATCTAATAAAATTTATTTTGCAGTAGGTAGACGCCTCAAGAAAGGGATCATGCATGCACCATCTTTTTAACAGATAGACTTCCTTCAATCCAAAAGAGATGTCATTTGTTTAATCTCCACAACATCAATGACAATATCTTGACCACTACTTCTAAGTTCTAATGACAATATCTTGACCACTACTTCTAACGACAATATTGTAGTAAGATGTACAATTCATGATGAAAGCAGTACTTATCATTCATCTAGACATCTGGATCATGTTTTCAATATGAAGTGCTAAACATCTATGAGATCATCCACAAAAGCATAGCCACATATGGTTTGGGGCAGTCAATAGGTGGGCAACAGCTAAGCAAAAGGTTGCAGAGAAAATCTTAGAGCCCTCTCTTGCAATTTAGTACATGAGGAATGGCAGTGAAAAGGAAAGGAACACATGTTTTTTGAAAGAACAGTTCATATACCTCAACGCACATTGATAAGATAAGCTAGCCTGCTCAACGTACTAGTGTATGTTGATCAGCTCCATCATGTCCAGCACCGATGCTTGTTTCTGCAATCATAAGAAGTCAACCAACCAACAACATCACACATGAATGCTAAATAGATACGAGGCATCAACGAGCCATTTCGATAATTTGGACTATTATACAATCCTGATGCACCATTTGGAATAGAAAACCTAAATCACACAACCTATAAAATTTAAAGAATATTCCCAAGCACATGCCAGCTGCAACTATTAGCTGATCAGAATAGAAATTTATGAACAATTAATAAGCTTGTTCCACGCCATATCGAAAACAATAAATATGCTCATACCAACAAGTCCCAGAAACCAAAGTGATCCTGACTATAAAAATTTAGATTATCTTTGAACACATTTAGCCAGAGAGATGAAATGAACTCAATTTATTAGTTTACCCTGGTACAAATGGACTTGCCACTCGCAGCAGGACTCTCCTACAGCTACAAGTGGTAAAATGAACGATTATCCATAAATTTCAAACAAATTTGCCATTATTGACTTAAGATTATAATCACAATATAACAATATCAAATGAACAAAGTAACTAGATTTAAGCGTCCAAAAATATAGCTGTTTGAGCTACCTATTTTCCATTTCAGTTGGTTCAAGCTAGTTTTTCATGCAGTTGTCTTCAACATGAGAAAACAAATGTCACCACAGCTTTGCATTAACACTACCAGTAAACGATTCTGGAATATGTCAACATACACCCAACATTGGAATTTAGTTCAATTCTTAAACCAATCTTAATGTTCACTGTTTTATCGAATAGATATTCAGAACTGATAGAGACAGTTTGCTAGCTCTGACTTAAAACCTCATAGTCAACGATAATAAAATATGTGACAGCATAAGAACAAGCATAACTACATTTGTTGAGAAACCAGATACAATACAACAATGAGCTGGTGACAAGCAAACCAGCTACCAGTATGGAGATGTGATCCATATCATAATCAAGAAATAAAATGCTTACCACACAAGCATCAGAACTGAAACACTACAGAGCAAATATCCGCATATGTTAAAGAGTTCATCAAGCAGTAAAAGAAACAAGTGACACAACACTACTTTAAACTGGTAGCTTAACATCATGGTATGAGAACGGCATTCCATTAACCAACTGTCGGAAATCAATGTGGTTTTGTTGTAACTACAGTTTCAAGACATGTTGTTACCTGCGGCATAGACACTTTCTAACGAATAACACATAAGGCTGTCGATGTTGATTTCGGGAAGTTTATTGAAGTGCAATGTCTCAAGGTTGACCATGAAGATGCCACCAACTGTGTGCAAGAAAACCACATTATTTTCCTCAGCATACATTATTATCGCTCTCTTTGAATCCAGAGCGAGCAGCCGGCCGAGATCAATAGTTTTTCTCAGCACCCATGAAGAAACACCATCACAATCAGTGTTCCTCTTCCATAACTGGGCGGTGTATCCTGACAAAGAGAGTAAACCCAGCCCGCCACACTCTGCTCGCATAGCCATCCAGAATTTGTCCTCAGCAAACATATCCTTCGACATTTGTATCACAGCTAGGCTCTGCCTATCCAAATCAAACTGAAGAACTACACTCGGATCCCTAGTTCCCCAGAGACAGAGCAGCCAGTAAAGGGAATCGCCGACCAGCACGGCGGGCATTTCAACAGAATCGATGGTTTCTCCTGCAACCGGTGTTTCGATGAGATTACTCCATAGGCCGGTCTCTGAAGAGTAAAAGCAGATGACAAATTGTAGATTTTGTTCTTGTGCGTAGCCTAACAACACCACCTGGAAATGGTCTCCAGCAGCACGAAGCACCGTCCGGCCGATCGAGAGATCGTCCATGTCAAACCCCGGGGGAGCAGCAACGCGGCGCTGGTCGCCGGTGATGGGGTCCCACAACAGGACCTGGTCCCGCGATGCGTCCCAGGCGAGTACGAGGCCATGGTGGCATCCGAGGAGCCAGCAGCCGTCGAGTTGCAAAGAGAAGCGGCCGCGCGGGACGCGATTTGGGGGATCCATGGTAGGTTCGAAGCGGAGGTCGTCAGCATCTTGGTGGATGTAGCCGAGGACGGGAGGGTTGCGGCGGTGGCGTAAGCGGAAGCTGCGGACGAAGCCGGGGCTGGAGACGAGGCCGAGCCACCGCTTGCAGACAGCGGAGGCGCGAGGGAGGGAAGAAGGCTGCGTCATTTGGAGTCCCAGACAACTGAAGGGCCAGGGTTGCTGGGCCTCGCGAACAAATTGACGCCAAAACGTTTGGTGTCTACCCTCCATTCGTGGGCCGCCAAAAAGTTTGGATCCATTCGGAAGAGAAAGAAACAAGCCCATAAAAAATTTGAAAAGGAGCGGCAAAATCCTCTTCACCGAAGTCTGAGAGAGAACTAGTGTTTTATTTAGAACGTGCACTCACCTTTATGAACGCACACACACATAATCTACCTCTATGAGCACCTTCGAGAGACTGAGTCGGTGGATCGGGTCTTAAGATTGACGAAGTTACCACGGACGCCTCGCTGTCGACGGAAACGTCACATCATTGAAAAAATATTCCGTCTTTTATGCAACACACAATGTCAAACATGAGGTTTGAACTCTGATGGACTGGGGGTATAACCATCCTCCTAGCCACCCAACCATAGGTTGGTTTGCAGAGAGAACTAGTGTTGGCTAGACATATTTCGAAACTCCTCTTGCGAGAAGAAATTTTTGCCAAACAAAGATCTCATGAAGATTGGTTAAAGGAGGGGGAGATGAATACTGGTTTCTTTCCCATGCCCGTGCTACGTGCTTCATCATCATCGGGAAACATTGTGACAAAATCTCACATTTATAAGAAGAAGAAGCATGAGTGATTTGTGTGAAGGAGGAAGTTCAAAGGATTGTCCAAACATTCTTTGTGGATTTATTTGAAGACCATAAATGTATTGATGCACAAGCATTAACAAGCCATGTTCATCAGCCAGTAATAGTAGTAACACGTGCATGAACTGACAATAGCGACAAATTTTTCCTTAACTAAACGATTAGTGAAAATCAAACTACAAAAAATGGTAACATCAAAGAAATAAAAAGGACAGATTGCATTCAGCTTCACAGCCACCTAATCAACCAACACAACCGACTAGCTATGCCTGACACAGATATGCAGACGCCCATGTGCTCCAAGTCGAAACCATAATCCAAATGTGTGTGAGCATCGCATTGGGCAAGATAAATATGGCTCCTAGGGGATGAGCATAATACCAGACGAGCTGCATACAGTTTTCTTTCTACATCAGCACATGCAGCTTCACAGGGTCTTATCTAAGAAAACAAAATTCAGCATGCGATTTGTTTAAGGTTAACCAAGAGGTGCCCGTGACAACAATACCAAAGGCCCATCTTGTTTAGAAAATGAATTAAAACACCCTAGCAAAATTGGCTACAGGAAACTCATCCTGTAGTTATGAGCTCAAAATAGTGAAATATTTTTCTCAACTCCGTTACAATTGTCCATGCGTCGACCCCTAAACACAAAGTGTCTGCAATCTAACTATTAGGGGGAATCTCCCTATTTCAGTAAAACCGGGGTTGATCTTGTCACAACATGTTACCAAACATGGTTTGGAATTGTCCTATGACCTAACCAAGCACAAACCAAGAAAAAAGTCCACCGGGTTACCTCCGTCACATGAACATCTAGGGGGTAGACAATCCGGGGCCCACGGATCAGGGTTTCGTATGAGAAGCGCTTCGAGGCATCGGGACACCTCAAGAACTTGCATGTGGTCCTAGCACATGCATGAAAGTGTGGTGTTATATTGAAACATACAAAACCTAGTCTTCGGGTGCATGCATGTGTCCCCTTTCACATGCATGCGCTGTAACCTAAAAGCGAAGGTTTCTGAACTTATATAAGGGGGAACTCCCTATTCCTGTGAAACTGGGTAGGATACTGCCGCACCTTCTAAACCAACATGATTTTACATCATCCTATGACCTAAACAAACACAAAACAAAAGATAGCTATGCCGGGCTACCCCTATCAGAAGAACGTCTAGGGGGGCAGACGATCTGAGGCCCACAGATAGGGGCAGACCACAGGTTCTCCAGGAGTTATAACACTTGGAAAATCTATGACATCATCTTATCTATACTTAAGTTGCAAAGATTGAATTACTGGAGATGTTTCGTACAGTTCCATCATAGCATATAACTACATCTTGCAAGATGGCCATTAGAATCTTCAATAGAGTTCCTGGTTCTGTCAACCCTCTTGAGGAGCGGATGATAGTTTCTCTTGTAGATATAGCATGTACTAGCACTTCATAAGGACTGAGACCATGAAAATATGAACTTTGCACTAGACCATAAGCTTCTAGAGGATGCTGAACTTCATATCCATTAGATGGGTGCCTATTCACAAAATTTGAAAAACAATCCTCAACCAATCGGCAAGAGTAGAATTTACCCTCACGGTAGAGCTGCTGACCAACAAAATCAAGCAAGCTGTTGGAGTACTTTTGAAACAGAAAGGTCACTCTTTGGGTCAATCAAAAGACCAAGATGAGAGGATTTCACGACAAAGTTTGAAATTTGTTGTTTGACATCCTTTAGATTGTTCTCAATTTGACTGTGTGGTCATCATTTATTTATACTTTAAATGCCTGAACGGAATGCTTGTGAGTACTATTAGGTGGCCTATTCAGAAAAATGATATCACCATCAGAATAACTCAAGAACTTGCATGTGAACCAATATGATTTTACATCATCCTATGACCTAAACAAACACAAAACAAGAGATAGCTACGCCGGGCTACCCCTATCAGAAAAATGAATAGGGGGTAGACGATCTGAGGCCTAGAGATTAGGGTTCCGCAGCAAATCGCGCTCCGGGGCATCGGAATACCTCAAGAACTTGCATGTGGCCCTAGCACATGCATGAAAGTGTGGTGTTATGTTGAAACATACAAAACCTAGTCTCTGGGTGCATGCATGTATCCCCCTTCGCATGCATGCGCTATAACCTAAAAGCAAAGGTTCTGGACTTATATAAGAGGGAAACTCTCTATTCCGGTAAAACTGGGTAGGATACTGCCGCACCTTGTGAACCAACATGGTTTTACATCATCCTATAACCTAAACAAACACAAAACAAGAGATAGCTACGACGGGCTACCCCTATCAAAAGAACGTCTAGGGGGGTAGATGATCCGAGGCCCAGAGATTAGGGTTCCGTAGCAAACCGCGCTCCGTGGCATCAGAATACCTCAAGAACTTACATTTGGTCCTAGCACATGCATGAAAATGTGGTGTTATATTGAAATATACAAAACCTAGTCTCCGGGTGCATATGTACCCCTTCGTATGCATGCACTGTAACCTAAAAGAGAAGGTTCTAGACTTATATAAGGGGGAAACTCCCTGTGTTCCGGTGAAACCTAATCGTATAAGGGGGATGTAGTGAGACCATAACAACCTATTCATATGTGTGTGTTCATGATCCTATGAAATAACATCACCTAACATATATGTAATAAAAGTCTTGCTAACTAAATAAAAGAAAAGGGGAAAACAGTTCTTTGTCGTGTATACAGGCAAATACACACGGCAAAGGCTGATATTTGCCATGTACCTAACTACGAGGGCACACGACAACAATTCCGCCGTCCGCCCCTGCCGACGGCTGCCCCTGTCAGGCTGCAGGGCCCATGTCTTTGTTGTGTGTCCTCATGGCTTTTGTCGTGTGGTTTTTCTTTGCCATGTGTCGTGGTTTGTCCATTGTCGTGTTCGATTCTTTGTCGTGTGCTTTTACTGTAATCTGTCGTGTAGGTTTTCTTTGTCGTGTGCTTCTGAATACCCACACGGCAGAGATCAGCTTTGCCGTGTTCCGAGCCTGTTAGCACACGGCAACGAATGGGGACGACGGCAGAAACAATTTTTCCCGTAATGGTTCCATTAGTTTATACTAGCAAATAGACCCGTGCGTTGCACCGGAAGAGAAAAAAATAAGATTTTAGCACCGCCAAAATTTTGCACTAATATCACTCGTCCGCATATCTCTGACCTTATTTTGCTCTTATCTTTAATTATTTATAAATTTGATCTACTATACACTTCATACGAAATTTGTATATGCATTGTTATGGGTCGATTCCTCCATATAATATCCTTGTTTGAAGATGCTTTACAAACGAATCCTCTAATTATTTTTCCGGCGACGTACACCATTCTCTAATTAACAGTTCTGTTCTATTTAATCCAGGAAAGAGCGAGGCTCAAAGTCCACACACGTACGCCATTCTCTATCTCGCGCACCGCCAATGCTGCTTCTTCTTCCTCACTCGGACGGAAACCCCAACTCCTTCCCACACGGACCCAAGCCAAGAAGATCCAGCGGCCCAAGTACTCCTCTTCCCCCTGCCTCGGCACCTCAACCTCGTTGCCTCCACCGATAAGCAAACCACCAGGCGCGACCTTACTTTCCTCGGGATCCCATCCTACTCTGCATCACCTCGCCGGGGATCCCTCCTCTGCGTCAGCCAGATGCAAGATACGTCAATCCCCTTACCCTTGAAGCACGAACTGATGAAGGGAATATGCCCTGAGAGGCAATAATAAAGTGTTTATTATGTGTATTCCAAGTATATGATAGATGTTTATTTTGCATGCTATAATTGTATTAATACGGAAACGTTAATACATGTGTGTTTAATAAACAAACAGAAAGTTCCTAGTTATGCCTCTCTCATAAACTAGCTCGTTGATTAACAAGATGATCAAGGTTTCCTGATCATGGACATTGGATGTTGTTAATAACGGGATCACAACATTAGTGTAATGGTGTGATGAACATTCATCCGAAGTATAGCATTACGATCAAAGTTATTGAGTTTATATTGCTATAACAACTGACGAAGTGATCCTAATCCTTAGACCATGAGATCATGTCAATCACTAACACCTAAGAGTTTCTTGATAACATCAAACGTCACACCGTAATGTGGGTGATTATAAAGATGGATTCAGAACTAATAAAGTGTTATGTTGAGGCTCATGGATCGAGAGTGGAATTTGTTCATCCCGATGGATAGATATACCCTGGCCCTCTCGGTGATATCACATTGATTAGCTTGCAAGCAAGTGATTTGATCACTAGAATGTTATATCACGAACGAGAAAAGAGTGCATGTCAATAAGATCAAACTAGGTATGGAGATACCGATGATCGAATCTCGGACATGTAATATATCGTGAAACAAAGGGATTAAGATACTAGCGTAAAGGTTCAACGATCACAAGAAAGTCATCGTTGAATGTGTGGGAGTCAGTATGGGTCTCCAGATCCCGCTTCTGATTATTGATCCGAGAGGGGTCTCGATCATGTCCGCATTATTCACGAACCGTAGGGTGACACACTTAAGAGACACCGACATCCAATTGGAGCAAATGTTTCATGCCGAAAGAATGAACAAGCGCAGGAATTTATTTCACTAGATACCCAAACAGTGTTCGTGAAATTGCATAAAGTGGTTATGCATGTGAAATAAAATTCTAGCAAGGGGTTATTTGTGAATGTTTGTCATTAAAGTAATTGACAAAATTCTGAATAAAATAAAAGAGTTTTATTTAATGAGAGTTTGCATTAAATTTGGTGGAAATTTAATGGGAATTTGAGTGGACTTTTGAGTGGAGGGAATTTAAAGGGCATTTTGTGAGTGGAGTGTCCACCCACATGAATGAAGGAGGGGAGGGGGCAGCCCCATGGCTGGCGGCCACCCCTTGGGTGTCCCACCCTCCTCCTATAAAAGGAGCCCTCCTCACTTGTCTCTCACACCTCCTCGTGAAGGATCTCTCCCTCTAGAATTTATCCCCATGGTCTCGGACTAGCGAGATACATGTTCCAGTGGCTATTCGGCAAGAAAGAGTTGTGCTTCCGCTGCATCGCTGGAGCGAGGAGGCGGAGGTTGCTCGGTGCCTCGAACGCTTGCGAGCACGGATGCGCTGCTGATTTGGCGCTTAGGACTTCCTCTCGATCTTGAGATCGCAAGAGATCGTTTACATCAACCACGAGTTGAACTCGTTAAGCTTTGTCGGTCTTCAAGGGTATGTTCTCTACGGATATACATCCGCCCGTTGTTTGTAACTAGTAGATAGATCTTGGTATATAGTTCACATCGTAGGAAAATTTTTGTTTTCTATGTCGAACCCTACAAAGGGTATCGAGAGGATCTATGCGTAGATACTTTACACAGTAGTACACATATGAGTATGTGGCGATGATCATGTTGTTGCTCCTTTGTTGTAATTTTGGATCTTGGTGGCATAGTGGGATGAAGCGGCCGGACAAACTTTACATGTCCTCGCACATGAGACTTGTTCCACGCTTGACATGCAACTAGTTTGCATAAGTGGCTAGCGGGTGTCCGCTCTCCTACTATAGTCAATATCTATTTTGCAAAGTTGTCAACAATTTGATTATCCTCGTTGTGGTTCATGTTCGTAGGTAAGAACGGTTCTATCTCGAAAGCCCTAAGCCACGTAAAACTTGCAATGGATAAATTAGAGGCCTAGTTTAGATTGTTGCTGGGCTAGTGTTATGATATGGTAGTGTTTGTAAGTAGAAGTATGAGATGATACTCTTACACACATAGCGTGTAAAATCCATAGACCTTGGATTTATACATATAGGTATGATAGTGATCATACCACGATGCACATGATAGAGATCATCTCATGGAACCATATAATTTCACTAATAAACATATGATGTTTGATAGCATCTTATATTGCTTGTTTAGCGCTTTGTTAGCATAATAAGATGATCCCTCATTTAAATATCAAGATAAGAATGTGTTCTTCCTTTAGTATGCACCTATTATGTTTTCGTCGCCCAAGACATCACGTGATGATCGGGTGTTCTTGGATCCACGACCATATTTCGGGTGTAAAACAGCTTACACGCAATACTACGGTTCTAACTTGGCGAGCCTAGCATGTACAGACATGGCCTCTAACACGGACCGAAAAGGTTAAGCATGAGTCATATAGTTGATATGATGCCCATTTGATGCTCGCCTTTGAAGCTATACCGACTCACGTGATGATCGGACTTGGTGTAGTGGATTTGGTTCATGTAATCACCAAAAGGCACGAGGGATGTCGTTTTGAGTGGGAGTTCATTCGTAATATAGATTAGTTGAACTCAATCTATCATACACTTAGTCTAAACTTTACAAATTCTATTGTAGATGGCACCACCTGCTTTTAATTTCAATGTGTTCATGGAGAAAGAGAAACTAGCAACGAACGGTAGAAACTTTACCGAATGGGCTATGAATTTGAGGATTCTCCTCTCTCCGCACAAAAGCAATATGTGCTAGAAGCGCCTTAGGCCCCCACCTTTAGATGATGCCTGACGAGGAGAAGAATGTCTATCGACTGTCAGAGGACCACAACTTAGTTCATTATGCATATTGTATGGGCTAGAGCCGAACTTCAAAGCGTTTAAAACGGCAATGCATTTGATACAATGGGTGAGTTGAAAATGATTTTCGACACACATGTCTGTAGAGAGCTACAACGCTCGTAAAAGTTCTTTAGCTGCATGATGGAAGATCACAGCTCGTTAGTGAGCATGTACTCAAGATGTCGGGTTACGCCGATAAGCTTGTGTCCTTGGGAATATCGATTCCCATTGACTTAGGCATCCATCGTGTTCTCGCACCGCCACCTAGCTATAAGAGCTTCGTGATGAACTATAATATGCAAGGCATGAAGAAGTCTTCCCCGAGCTCACAATGCTTAAAACCGCAAGTGGAGATCAAAAGGAACATCAAGTGTTGATGATCAATAGGAACACCGTTTCAAGAAAGACAAGAAGGAAAACGGAAGGGAAGTAAGGGCGGCAAGGTTGCCGCGCTACCAAAAGAAACCCCGAGTTGGACCTAAGTCTGATTCCGAAAAGTGCTACTATTGTAAGGGACCGCCATCGAAGTGCAACGCCCAAGTATCTCGGACAAGAAGGCCGGCAAGGCAAACAAAGGTATATATGATATACATGTTATTGATGTGTACTTGACTAGTGCTCGCAGAGCACCTGGGTATTTGATACCGTTCGGTTGCTAATATTTGTAACTCGAATCGGGGCTGTAGAACAAGCGACCGCTAGCAAGGGTGAGGTCAAGATGCGTCGGCAATGGATCAAGCGTTGATGTGATCGCATTTAACGCTGCCTCTCCACTTGCCGTCGGGATTAGTTATAAACTTGAATAAATGTTATCCGTGGCACTGAGCATGAACATTGTATCTGGATCGTGTTTGATGCTAAGTGGTTATTCATTTAAATCCGAGAACAATGGTTGTTCCATTTATATGAATGAAATCTTTTATGGTCATGCACCGATGATGAATGGTTTATTTCTATTAGATCTCGATGATAATGTTACACATATTCATAATGTTGATGCTAAAAGGATTAAACTTAATGATGATATATCCGCATATATGTGGCAATCGCCGCTCTAGGTCATATTGGCGTTAAACGCATGAAGAAGCTCCATTCGGATGGACTTTTGGAATCACTTGATTATGAATCATTTGATACATGTGAGCCATGCCTTATGGGCAAGATGACTAGAATGCCGTTTTCCGGTTCAATGGAACGGGCGACAGATTTATTGGAAATCATACATTCTGATGTATGTGGTCCAATGAGTGTGTTTGCCGAGGTGGATATCATTATTTTGTTACTTTCACGGATGATTTGAGTAGATACGGTTATATCTACTTGATGAAACACAAGTCTGAAACCTTTGAAAAGTTCAAGGAATTTCAGAATAAAGTGGAAAATCATCATAATAGAAAGATCAAATTTCTACGGTCCGATCGTGGAGGTGAGTATCTAAGTTACGAGTTTAGCACTCACATGAAAGAGTGTGGAATTGTTTCACAACTCACACCTGCCGGAACACCACAAATAAAATGGTGTGCCTGAACGTCAGAATCGTACTTTATTAGATATGGTTCGATCTATGATGTCTCCGACGGACTTGCCGTTGTCATTTTGGGGTTATGCACTAGAAACCGCTGCATTCACTTTAAATCGGGCACCATCTAAACCGTTGAAAAGACACCGATGAATTGTGGTTTGGAAACAAACCTAAGTCATCATTTCTTAAAGTTTGGGGATGCGATGTTTATGTGAAGAAACTTCAACCGGATAAACTCGAACCCAAAGCGGAAAAATGCGTCTTCATAGGATACCCTAAAGAAACTATTGGGTATTCCTTCTATCACAGATCTGAGGGCAAGGTTTTTGTTGCCAAGAATGGATCCTTTCTAGAGAAAGAGTTTCTCGCGAAAGGTGTGAGTAGTCGGAAGGTAGAACTCGAAGAGGTTGTGGAACCTTCTCTTCAAAGTATGGCGAGTAGCGCGCAAGTTGTTCCGGAGTTGGCTCCACCTGTTGAAGAGGGAACTAATGATAATGATCATGAAACTCCGAAGAGAGTACTACAACCTCGCAGTCAAACAGACGCGTAGCTCCCGAGCTGTACGGAAATCCTGTCATGAATTTCATGGTTGATGAAAATGATGACCCTGCGACGTATGAAGAAGCGATGATGAGCCCGAATTCCAACAAATGGTTAGAAGCCATGAAATCCGAGATGGAATCCATGTATGAAAATCAAGTTTGGAACTTGGTGGAATTACCTCACGACCGAAAAGGCCGTGGAGAACAAATGGATTTTCAAAAGGAAAACTGATGCTGATGGTAATGTGACCGTCTATAAAGCTCGACTTGTCGCAAAGGGGTTTCGACAAATTCAAGTAGTTGACTACGATGAGACTTTCTCTCCCGTAGTGATGCTAAAGTCAGTTAGGATTATGTTAGCAATTGCTGCATATTTCGATTATGAGATATGGCAGATGGATGTCAAAACCGCGTTTCTCAATGGTAATATTGAAGAAGAGTTGTATATGATACAACCAAAGGGTTTTGTCGATCCTAAGGATGCTAACAAGGTGTGCAAGCTTCAGCGATCCATCTATGGATTGAAGCAAGCATCACGAAGTTGGAATCTCCGCTTTGATGAGGTGATCAAAGAGTTTGGATTTGTCCAAACTTATGGAGAAGCTTGTGTTTACAAGAAAGTGAGTGGGAGCAATGTGGCATTTCTAATATTATATGTGGATGACATATTATTGATCGGAAATGATATAGATCTTTTAAACAGTGTTAAAAGTTATCTAAACGACAAATTTTCAATGAAGGACCTAGGTGAGCGTCATACATATTAGGCATAAAGATCTATAGAGATAGATCTAGGCGCCTAATAGGGCTATCACAAAGTACATACCTTGATAAGATTTTAAAGAAGTTTAAAATGGACCGAAGTAAGAAGGGTTCTTACCTATGTTGCAAGGCAAGACATTGAGTAAGACTCAAAGTCCGGCCGGTGGAAGAAAGAGAGATAATGGACAAAGTCCCTATGCTTCACCATAGGCTCTATAATGTACGCCATGCTATGTACAAGACCGGATGTGGCACATGCTATTAGTTTGACTAGTAGGTACCAATCGAATCCAGGTTCTAACACCGGATAGCGGTCAAGAATATCCTTAAGTACTTACGAAGAACTAAGGATATGTTTCTTGTATACGGAGGTGAAGAAGAGCTCGTCGCTAAGTGTTATGTCGACGCTTAGCTTTGACACCGATCCGATGACTCTAAGTCTCAATCCGGATCGTATTTCTCATGAATGGCGAGCGGTTAGTTGGAGGAGCTCCAAACAATGTGGTAGGGATCAACAACGGAGGTCGAATATGTTGTCGCTTGAGCGGCTCAGAAGCGCTTGATGAAGGAGTTCATATCCAAACTAGGAGTGGTGGCAAACGCGTTGGACCCAATGGTGATCTATTGTGACAACAATGGTGCCATTGCCAATGCCAAAGAGCCAAGGTCTCAGAAGCATTCCAAGCATATTAAGCGCCGGTTTTCACTCCATCCGCGAGCATGTCAAGGATGGAGATATAAAGATTTGTAAAATACATACGGATCTCAATGTAGCAGATCCGTTGACTAAAACTCTCCCTAGAGCAAAACATGATCAACACCAGAACTCAATGGGTGTTAGATTTATCACTATGTAACTAGATTATTGTCTCTAGTGCAAGTGGGAGACTGAAGGGAATATGCCCTGAGAGGCAATAATAAAGTGTTTATTATGTGTATTCCAAGTATATGATAGATGTTTATTTTGCATGCTATAATTGTATAATACGGAAACGTTAATAGATGTGTGTTTAATAAACAAACAGAAAGTTCCTAGTTATGCCTCTCTCATAAACTAGCTCGTTGATTAACAAGATGATCAAGGTTTCCTGATCATGGACATTGGATGTTGTTAATAACGGGATCACAACATTAGTGTAATGGCGTGATGAACATTCATCCGAAGTATAGCATTACGATCAAAGTCATTGAGTTTATATTGCTATAACAACCCATTAAGTGATCCTAATCCTTAGACCATGAGATCATGTCAATCACTAACACCTAAGAGTTTCTTGATAACATCAAACGTCACACCATAACAGGTGATTATAAAGATGGATTCAGAACTAATAAAGTGTTATGTTGAGGCTCATGGATCGAGAGTGGAATTTGTTCATCCCGATGACGGATAGATATACCGGTCCTCTCGGTGATATCACATTGATTAGCTTGCAAGCAAGTGATTTGATCACTAGAATGTTATATCACAGAACGAGAAAGAGTGAATGTCGGTAACGAGATCAAACTAGGTATGGAGGTACCGATGATCGAATCTCGGACATGTAATATATCGTGAAACAAAGGGATTAAGATACTAGCATAAAAGGTTCCGACGATCACAAGAAAGTCATCGTTGAATGTGTGGAGCCAAGATGGGTCTCGTATCCCGCTTCTGATTATTGATCCGAGAGGGGTCTCGATCATGTCCGCATTATTCACGAACCGTAGGGTGACACACTTAAGAGACACCGACATCCAATTGGAGCAAATGTTTCATGCCGAAAGAATGAACAAGCGCAGGAATTTATTTCACTAGATACCAAACAGGTTTTGGGTGAAATTGCATAAAGTGGTTATGCATGTGAAATAGAATTCTAGCAAGGGGTTATTTGTGAATGTTTGTCATTAAAGTAATTGACAAAATTCTGAATAAAATAAAAGAGTTTTATTTAATGAGAGTTTGCATTAAATTTGGTGGAAATTTAATGGGAATTTGAGTGGACTTTTGAGTGGAGGGAATTTAAAGGGCATTTTGTGAGTGGAGTGTCCACCCACATGAATGAAGGAGGGGAGGGGGCAGCCCCCATGGCCGGCGGCCACCCCCTTGGGTGCCCCCCTCCTCCTATAAAAGGAGCCCCCCTCCTCACTTGTCTCTCACACCTCCTCGTGAAGGATCTCTCTCCTCTAGAATTTATCCCCATGGTCTCGGACTAGCGAGATACATGTTCCCGGTGGCTATTCGGCAAGAAAGAGTTGTGCTTCCGCTGCATCGCTGGAGCGAGGAGGCGGAGGTTGCTCGGTGCCTTGAACGTGTGTGCGAGCATGGATGCGCTGCTGATTTGCGGCGCTAGGACTTCATCTCGATCTTGAGATCGGCAAGAGATCGTCTACATCAACCACGAGTTGAACTCGTTAAGCTTTGTCGGTCTTCAAGGGTATGTTCACTGACGGAGCTGCCCTCTTCCATCTTAAGCACATGCTCACTGACGGAGCTGCCCTCTTCCATCTTGCAGTTAAAGAACTTTTCAGAAGCCTCATAGCTTTCAATTGCCGCATGAGTCTCAAAAATCAATTTGAGATCCTCGACAATATCATATGGGTCTGAATTCTCAAACCTTTCTCAAGCTCCGATTCCAAACCATACAAGATAGCACACGAACTATGGAGTAATCGATTCTTCCGAGCGAGGTAAACATTCTTTACTTCATCGGAGCATCATCTGCAAAGGGTCACCCAAATGTGCATCCAGCACATAGGTCAAATTACCAGCTGTGAGGACAATCCTCAAATTGCGGAACCAATCCGCGAAGTTGCTTCCATTGTTTTTCAACTTTTCTTTCTCTAGGAACGCATTAAAATTGATGGTAGGGGCTGCCATTGATCTACAACATATTTGCAATAGTTTAGACTAAGTTTATGACAAATTGAGTTCAAATTAATTAATGTAATTAAACTAGGTGAACTCCCACTCAAAACAACATCCCTCACATTGTTTTAGTGATCACACGAACCAAATCCACCATATCAACACCGATCATCACGAGAGTTGATATAGTTTCAATGGCGAACAATCGTCATGTTCATCATATCTACTATATGATTCATGCTTTACCTTTCGGTGATCCGTGTTAGAGACCATGTCCGTACATGCTAGGCTCACAAGATCAAACCTTAGTTTCCGCATGAGCAAATCTGGCTTGCTCACGTTGTATACACTTGCAGAATCTAACACACCCGATCATCACGTGGTGCTTCGAAACAACAAGCTTTAGCAACGGTGCTAACTAAGGGTGAACACTTTATGACTTGAAATTCATGTGCATGAGGGATCATCTTATAATGCTACCGTCGTCTACTAAGCAATACAAGATGCATAAAGGATTAACATCACATGCAATTCAATATATATGTGATATGATATGGCCTTTCTTCTTTGTGCTTGCGATCTCCATCTTCAAGCACGAACATGATCTCCATCATCACCGGCATTGCATCAAGGTCAATGACGCTTCTCCATGGTTGTCGTCCACCGGCTTCAACTATTACAACTACTTTGAATAGACATGCGGGTCTTAACATAAATTAAAGACAACCATATGGCTCACCGATTGCCAACTTACAATAAGGAACATTGCATACATCAAATATAATCACAATCATGGCCATATCACATCACTGCACACCCCTGCAAAACAAAGTTAGACGCCTCTACTTTCTTTGCACATTTTACGTGGTTTGGGGCTTTCAATAAGTGTTGTTCTAACTTACGAACAAGAACCACAACATTGATACTAGCATTGTTGATCACCCGTTGTAAATTGGATCTTAACTATGCTAGGAGAAACAGGCACCCGCAAAGCCACTTATGCAATACATGTTGCATGTCTAGCGTGGAGCAAGTCTCATGAACGATGTCATGTAAGGTTAGCCCGGGCCGCTTCATCCCAACATACCGCAAGATGCAAAGTACACAAGAAGCAATCGACAATAAAAGCATCAACGCCCACAATGACCATTGTGTTCTACTCGTGCAACAGATCTACATATAGACACGGCTCTGATACCACTGTAGGGTTTCGTAGCATGGAAAACAAAAAATTTCTATCGCATATAAACAAACAAGCCAAGATCTATCTACTAGATTGTAGCAACGAGTCGATGGAATAACTCACCCTCGAAGATTCCAAAGTGTTTAACGAGAGCGGATTCTCGTGGGTGATGTAGTCGATTTTCCCGATCTCAAGATCGTAGACGATCCTTCCGGCTATGCTTCAGCAAGCGCTCCCTTAATCGGTCACACGCTCGGTATCGACGAAGACCTTCCTCTCCCTTGTTCCAAAGAAAATGGAGGTTGTAGCTCTTCTCATGATTCCGAAGACAACGGCAGTACCTAAGTAGAGGGAGATCCCGCAGGCTTCGCTAAGCCGGAGCGAGTATGGTGGAGTATGAGAGAGGGCTATTAGTGGTCTAGGATTAGACACACCAATTAGAAGGCTCTAAACCAAGGCTAGGGCAATTAGAAGCTCTAAACCAAACGGCTCTAAACCGTAGATTAGAGGATAGGAACTTGTGTGTCTAGAGGAGGAGGCCCTGCCCTCCTCTTATAGGTGGGAGGCGCTAGGGAGGAGTCCTCCCAAGTCGGCCTTGTTGGCCTTACGCCTTGGGGAGGAGACTCCTCCTCAAGTCGGTTCCAAACACCTCTTGCTTGTTTCCCACAGGCTGTTTTAGCCGCTTGACTTTCAAACTGCCATTTGACTTTTCTGCTTTAGGATTCAATTTAATCCTTTATTTGGAACAGCAAGAACACTTAGTACATGATGCAATCATTCCAATATGTAATGACACATTCATGTACCCCCTCCCCGAGTGCCGGACATTCGAACCTTCCGTAACATCCCCGATGAAAACACCGGAATTATTTCCGAACTCCGAAACGGGACTTTCCTTATATGAATTTTATTCTCCGGACCATTCCGGATCACCTCGTGATATCCCGGATCCCATCTGAGACTCCGAACAACATTCGGTCTCTTTCTCATAATACCATAACTACTCAAAACAACGTCAATCCTTATGTGTCTCCCTACGGTTCGTGAATTATGCGACATGATCGAGACACTTCTCAACAATAACCAATAGAGGAATCTGGAAATTCATATGGCTCTACATATTTCTACGATTACTTTGCGATCGAATGAACCACTTACATACGATACCAATTTCCCTTTGTCTCACGATATGTTACTTATCCGAGGTTATGATCGCTCAGATCTCCGCATACCTAGTTCGACCTCGCATCGATAAGTACTCTTTCTCGCTCCGTGATATGTGATCTCTTGTGAGCTACCACATGCTTGCAAGCTAATTGGATGACATTTCACCGAGGGAGGAGAATATCTATCCGTCATATGGATGGACAAATCCCACTCTTGATCCATGTGTCTCAACCAATACTTTCCGAACACTCAATGCCACCTTTATAGCCACCCAGTTACGGTGTGGTGTTTGATGTCATCAAAGCATCCATCCGGTAAAGGTGATATGCATGATCTCATGGTCGAAGGAATTAGGTTACTATGTATCAGAAAGCATATAGCAATTGAACTAATGAAATGACTTGATCTTTATGCTATGCTTATCTATAGGAGTATGTCCACCATATCATTCTCCTAACGATATGATCTTGTTGTTGATAACATATCAATGTTCGTGATTGGGAAACCACAATCATTAATCAACCAACAAGCTAGCGAAGTATAGAGGCTATACTAGGGACTTCAAATTAAGTTTACAAATCACACAAGTATTAATGTTTCCTTGTTAATACTATTATAGCATGAATGTAAACATTTATCATAAACACAAAGATATAATAATAACTATATTTATTATTGCCTCTAGGGCATATCTCCAACAGTCTCCCACTTGCACTAGAGTCATCTAATCTAGATTACATGGTAATATACCGAACACCCATGGCAGTTTGGTGTTGGTCATGTTTTGCCCTCGGGAGTGGTTTAGTCAACGGATCCGCCACATTCAGATCTGTGTGTACTTTGCAAATCTTTATATCCCCATCCTGGATATGTTCTCGAATAGCGTGAAAACGTAGCTTGATATGCTTCAGCTTCTTGTGTGACCTTGGTTCTTGCGCATTGGCTATGGCACCCATGTTATCACAGTAGATAGACATTGGGTCCAGCGCACTAGGAACCACACCCAGCTCTGTAATGAACTCTTTCATCCATATCGCTTCTTGTGAAGCCTCCGAAGCAGCCATGTATTCCGATTCAGTTGAAGATCTCGCCACAACGCTTTGCTTTGCACTCCTCCAGCTAACTGCTGCACCATTCAAAATAAATACGTATCCGGATTGTGATTTAGAATCATCCGGATCGGTGTTCCAACTAGCATCGGTGTAACCATTAACAACGAGCTGTTCATCACCTCCATAAGAAAGAACCATATCCTTAGTTCTTCTCAAGTACTTAAGGATGTTTTTGATCATTCCAATGATCCACTCTGGATCACTTTGATATCTGCTAGTTAAACTAACAACATATGCAATGTCGGGTCTAGTACATAGCATGGCATACATTAGAGATCCTATGGCTGAGGCATAGGAGTCTTACTCATTCTTTCTCTATCTTCGCCGATGTCGGACTTTGAGTTTTACTCAAGGTCGATTAGCAACATGGGCAAGAACCCTTTCTTGCTTTCTTCCATTCCAAACCTCTTTAGAACTTTGTCCAAATATGTACTCTGTGACAATGATATTTGGCGTTTCGATCTATCTCTATAAATCTTTATGCCTAATATGTAAGCTGCTTCGCCAAGATCCTTCATTGAAAAACTATTATTCAAATATTCCTTGACACTATTAAGAAGGTCTACATCATTCCCAATCAACAATATGTCATCCACATATAGTATTAAGAATGCTACAGAGCTCCCACTCACTTTCTTGTAAATACAAGCTTCTCCATAAGTTTGTATAAAACCAAAACTTTTGATCACCTTATCAAAACGTTGATTCCAACTTCGGGATGCTTGCTTCAATCCATAAATGGACCGTTGAAGTTTGCATACCTTGTTAGCATCTTTAGGATCGACAAAACCTTTGGGTTGCATCATATACAACTCTTCATCAATATCTCCATTGAGGAATGATGTTTTGACATCCATCTGCCATATCTCATAATCATAATATGCAGCGATTGCTAACATAATCCTCACAGACTTTAGCTTCTATACTGGTGAGAAAGTCTCATCGTAGTCAACTCCTTGAATTTGTCGAAACCCTTTTGCGACAAGTCGAGCTTTATAGACAGTAACATTACCATCAGCATCTGTTTTCTTCTTGAAAATCCATTTGTTCTCGACAGCCTTCCGGCCATCCGGTAAGTCCACCAAAGTCCATACTTGGTTTTCGTACATGGATCCAATCTCGGATTTCATGGCTTCTTGCCATTTATTGGAATCTGGGCTCATCATTGCTTCCTCATATGTCTCGGGGTCATCGGTGTTATCCACCAACATGACACTCATAACGGGATCATACCAATCTGGAGTGGTACGAGTTCTCGTTGACCTCCGAGGCTCTGTAGCAACTTCAACCGAAGTTTCATGATCACCATCATTAGCTTCCTCTCTTATTGGTGCAGGCACCACAGGAACTTCTTCCGGTGCTGCGCTACTCGTAATTTCGAGAGAAGGTTCAACAACCTCGTCGAGTTCTACTTTCCTTCCAGTCATTTCTTTCGAGAGAAATTCCTTCTCTAGAAAGGATCCATTCTTGGCAACGAAGATTTTGCCTTCGGATCTATGATAGAAGGTATACCCAATAGTTTCCTTCGGGTATCCTATGAAGACGCATTTTTCCGCTTTGGGTTCTAGCTTGTCCGGTTGTAACTTCTTTACATAGGCTTCGCATCCCCAAACTTTAAGGAACGACAATTTAGGTTTCTTCCCAAACCATAATTCATACGGTGTCGTTTCAACGGATTTAGATGGTGCCCTATTTAAAGTGAATGCGGCTGTTTCTAATGCATAACCCCAAAATGATAGCGGTAAATCTGTAAGTGACATCATAGAACGAACCATATCTAAGAGAGTTCGATTACGACGTTCGGACACACCATTACGCTGGGGTGTTCCCGGCGGTGTCAATTGTGAAAGTATTCCGCATTTCTTCAAATGCTCGCCAAACTCGTAACTTAGATATTCACCTTCACGATCAGAACGTAGAAATTTAATCTTCTTGTTACGTTGATTCTCTACCTCACTTTGAAACTCCTTAAACTTCTCAAAAGTTTCGGACTTATGTTTCATGAAATAGATATACCCATATCTACTCAAGTCATCCGTGAAGGTAAGAACATAACGATAACCACCGCGCGATGCTACACTCATTGGACCACACACATCGGTATGTATGATTTCCAACAATTCCGTAGCTCGCTCCATCATACCAGAAAATGGAGTCTTAGTCATTTTTCCCATCAGACATGCTTCGCATCTTTCAAGTGATTCAAAATCAAGTGATTCAAGAAGTCCATCGGAATGGAGTTTCTTCATACGCTTCACTCCAATGTGACCAAGACGACAAAGGCCACATATAGGTCGAATTATCGCTTGATTTCAAACGTTTAGCCTCAATGTTGTTGATATGTGTATTTCCACTATCGAGATTCAATAAGAATAGACCATCTATCAAAGGTGCATGTGCATAAAACATATTACTCATATAAATCGAACAACCATTATTCTCGGATTTAAGCAAGTAACCGTCTCGCAATAAACAAGATCCCGATATAATGTTCATGCTTAACGCAGGCACTAAATAACAATTATTTAAGTATAAAACTAATCCCGATGGTAGATGAAGGGGTAGCGTGCCGACCGCGATCACATCAACCTTTGATCCGCTTCACGCCGCATCGTCACCTCGTTCTTCGCTAGCTTCCGCTTATTCTCGCAAAGACCTGCTTCGAGTTACAAATATGAGCAACCGAACCAAGATTAAATACCCAGCACTACTACGAGTACTAGTGAGATACACATCAATAACATGTATATCGATATACCTTTCTTCTTGATGTTGCCGTTCTTCGATCCGCCAAGTACTTTGGGCAATTCCGCTCAAAGGACCTTCTCCCTTGCAAGAAAAGCACTCAAGATCGTGCTTGGGTCCAGCCTTGGTCTTCTTCGCCGGCGTGGTAACTTTCTTACCACCCTTCTTGAAGTGTCCCTTTTGCTTAGACTTGCCTTTCTTGAATTTGGTGGTCTTATTGACCAACAACACTTGGTGCTCTTTCTTTATCTCCATTTCTGCAGATTTCAACATGGCAAACAGTTCTGGCAACTCTTTGTTCATGTTCTGCATGTTGTAGTTCATCACAAAGTTCCTGTAACTTGGTGGTAGTGACTGGAGGACACGGTAAATCCCCAAAGCATTAGGAATCACTATACCCAAGCTTTGAAGTTTGCTTGCGTGCCCAGACATCTTAAGCACATGCTCACTGACGGAGCTACCCTCTTCCATCTTGCAGTTAAAGAACTTTTCAGAAGCCTCATAGCTTTCAATTGCCGCATGAGTCTCAAAAATCAATTTGAGATCCTCGACAATATCATATGGGTCTGAATTCTCAAACCTTTTCTGAAGCTCCGATTCCACACCATACAAGATAGCACACTGAACTATGGAGTACTGATTCTTCCGAGCGAGGTAAACATTCTTTACTTCATCGGGAGCATCATCTGCAGGCGGGTCACCCAGCGGTGCATCCAGCACATAGGTCAAATTACCAGCTGTGAGGACAATCCTCAAATTGCGGAACCAATCCGCGAAGTTGCTTCCATTGTTTTTCAACTTTTCTTTCTCTAGGAACGCATTAAAATTGATGGTAGGGGCTGCCATTGATCTACAACATATTTGCAATAGTTTAGACTAAGTTTATGACAAATTGAGTTCAAATTAATTAATGTAATTAAACTAGGTGAACTCCCACTCAAAACAACATCCCTCACATTGTTTTAGTGATCACACGAACCAAATCCACCATATCAACACCGATCATCACGAGAGTTGATATAGTTTCAATGGCGAACAATCGTCATGTTCATCATATCTACTATATGATTCATGCTTTACCTTTCGGTGATCCGTGTTCCGAGACCATGTCTGTACATGCTAGGCTCGTCAAGATCAAACCTTAGTTTCCGCATGAGCAAATCTGGCTTGCTCACGTTGTATACACTTGCAGAATCTAACACACCCGATCATCACGTGGTGCTTCGAAACAACAAGCTTTAGCAACGGTGCTAACTAAGGGTGAACACTTTATGACTTGAAATTCATGTGCATGAGGGATCATCTTATAATGCTACCGTCGTCTACTAAGCAATACAAGATGCATAAAGGATTAACATCACATGCAATTCAATATATATGTGATATGATATGGCCTTTCTTCTTTGTGCTTGCGATCTCCATCTTCAAGCACGAACATGATCTCCATCATCACCGGCATTGCATCAAGGTCAATGACGCTTCTCCATGGTTGTCGTCCACCGGCTTCAACTATTACAACTACTTTGAATAGACATGCGGGTCTTAACATAAATTAAAGACAACCATATGGCTCCTGCCGGTTGCCAACTTACAATAAGGAACATTGCATACATCAAATATAATCACAATCATGGCCATATCACATCATCAAGACACCCTCGCAAAACAAAGTTAGACGCCTCTACTTTCTTTGCATATTTTACGTGGTTTGGGGCTTTCAATAAGTGTCGTTCTAACTTACGAACAAGAACCACAACATTGATACTAGCATTGTTGATCACCCGTTGTAAATTGGATCTTAACTATGCTAGGAGAAACAGGCACCCGCAAAGCCACTTATGCAATACATGTTGCATGTCTAGCGTGGAGCAAGTCTCATGAACGATGTCATGTAAGGTTAGCCCGGGCCGCTTCATCCCAACATACCGCAAGATGCAAAGTACACAAGAAGCAATCGACAATAAAAGCATCAACGCCCACAATGACCATTGTGTTCTACTCGTGCAACAGATCTACATATAGACACGGCTCTGATACCACTGTAGGGTTTCGTAGCATGGAAAACAAAAAATTTCTATCGCATACAAACAAACAAGCCAAGATCTATCTACTAGATTGTAGCAACGAGTCGATGGAATAACTCACCCTCGAAGATTCCAAAGTGTTTAACGAGAGCGGATTCTCGTGGGTGATGTAGTCGTACTCTTCCCGATCTCAAGATCGTGTAGACGATCCTTCCAGGCTGCATTCCTAAAGGCGCTCACATCGCTCGGTCACTGACGAAGACCTTCCTCTCGCTTGTTCCAAAGAAAATGGAGGTTGTAGCTCTCTCCTCGTGATTCCGGCAGCACAACGGCGTGGTACCGGAAGTAGAGGGGAGATCCCGCAGGGCTTCGCCTTAAGCCGGAGCGAGTATGGTGGAGTATGAGAGAGGGCTATTAGTGGTCTAGGTATTAGACACACCAATTAGAAGGCTCTAAACCGAAGGCTAGGGCAATTAGAAGCTCTAAACCAAAACGGCTCTAAACCGGAGATTAGAGGATAGGAACTTGTGTGTCTAGAGGAGGAGGCCCTGCCCCTCCTCTTATAGGTGGGAGGCGCGGCCAAGGGGAGGGGAGTCCCTCCCCAAGTCGGCCTTGGTTGGCGCGCCGGCTTGGGGAGGAGACTCCTCCCTCAAGTCGGTTCCAAACACCTCTTGCTTGTTTCCCACAGTTTCCTGTTTTAGCCGTTTGACTTTCAAACTGGCCATTTGACTTTTCTGTTTTAGGATTCAATTTAATCCTTTATTTGGAACAGCAAGAACACTTAGTACATGATGCAATCATTCCAATATGTAATGACACATTCATGTACCCCTCCCCCCCCGGAGTGCCGGACATTCCGGAACCTTCCAGAACATCCCCGATGAAAACACCGGAATTATTTCCGAACTCCGAAACGGGACTTTCCTTATATGAATCTTATTCTCCGGACCATTCCGGATCACCTCGTGATATCCCGGATCCCATCCGAGACTCCGAACAACATTCGGTCTCTTTCTCATAATACCATAACTACTCAAAACAACGTCGAATCCTTAAGTGTGTCTCCCTACGGTTCGTGAATTATGCGGACATGATCGAGACACTTCTCCGAACAATAACCAATAGAGGAATCTGGAAATTCATATGGTTCTACATATTTCTACGATTACTTTGCGATCGAATGAACCACTTACATACGATACCAATTTCCCTTTGTCTCACGATATGTTACTTATCCGAGGTTATGATCGTCGGTATCTCTGCATACCTAGTTCGACCTCGTTACTGATAAGTACTCTTTTCTCGTTCCCGTGATATGTGATCTCTTGTGAGCCAGTCACATGCTTGCAAGCTAATTGGATGACATTTCACCGAGAGGGCCCAGAGAATATCTATCCGTCATATGGATGGACAAATCCCACTCTTGATCCATGTGTCTCAACCAATACTTTCCGAACACTCAATGCCACCTTTATAGCCACCCAGTTACGGTGTGGTGTTTGATGTCATCAAAGCATCCATCCGGTAAAGGTGATATGCATGATCTCATGGTCGAAGGAATTAGGTTACTATGTATCAGAAAGCATATAGCAATTGAACTAATGAAATGACTTGATCTTTATGCTATGCTTATCTATAGGAGTATGTCCACCATATCATTCTCCTAACGATATGATCTTGTTGTTGATAACATCTCAATGTTCATGATTGGGAAACCACAATCATTAATCAACCAACAAGCTAGCGAAGTATAGAGGCTATACTAGGGACTTCAAATTAAGTTTACAAATCACACAAGTATTAATGTTTCCTTGTTAATACTATTATAGCATGAATGTAAACATTTATCATAAACACAAAGATATAATAATAACTATATTTATTATTGCCTCTAGGGCATATCTCCAACAATAAGAGCTGGTGGGATTCGGTATAATGTAGCGAGGTGGGACTATTAATACTCTCGTCGATGCATCCAGGGTGGCCGTTTGAAGGGAGCGGCCGGTGGCCCAGATGCGCACTCGATCAATGAAATGCCCAGCCGTGGCCCAGATGCACAGTCAATCGATGAAATGCCCAGCCTCCCATGACAGGTACAGATGGGCCATACGCGCTGTCAATCGATGAAAAGCCCCCGAAAAGAATAGATGGACCTTGTTTATTTTTTTTATCACTTACCAGTGGCACTGGTTGGTAATTTGGTGTTTGATAGAAGGGTAAAGTTGTCCAAAAAGTGTTGGACCGGGAGGACCGGGAGAAACACTTCGTGCTTTATTATTAGGTACTAGCTGAATGTCCGTGCGTTGCTACGGAATAATTTCTGTTATGGCATAACAATATCTATTATAGCAGTTATGCGTAGAATTCTCAACTTCAAATTGGTCAACCCATGTAACCAGATTGGTCTTTTTTATTCTCTATATTTGATTGATCTATATTTTTTATCTAACAAATTATAATTATAATAAGTCATGGCCTGAATCTGAAATAATTTTTCAATCATTATCTCAATTTTTATGTGCTCGGTTTGCATCGATTCTCTAATCGCCTCGTGAATCATCTCCGACGTCCCCGAGGTCTCCTCTCCCACGCCCCCAAATCGAGCCCACCACCGCCGGTCGGCCCCACATCGACACAGGCGTCGCCATCCACATGTCGCTGCACAGATCAAGACGGCCGCCTCCAGCTTGGGTCACTGTCAAGCAGCTCGTGACCACGGCGACGCTAGGGCATGGGAGCGGCAACCGGCTACGGGGGAGGGCGTCCCCATCCACATGTCCCCACGCAGATCAAGACGGCTTAGAATGCACTCCTATATCTGAATTCAATTTATATTTCAGTTCTGCACAGGAGTAGATGAGAAATCAATGGGATCCTGCTTTTGTCTGCAACAAGCAACGGGGTTCTGTTTGTGTCTTCACCATGCTTTTGTGTTATATACTTGAGATTTTCATTAATTTCTGTCGATGCAAGCATGTACACATGCAATTTAATACGGTACAAATCTTATTTCCCTCTTAAACTGACGTATATATATACACCTTTAGTCATAATCATCGTAACAAATACGACCGAGGACACGTACTATATTTGGACTAAACCTTGTTCGGCCAGGAGCAACCGTCTAGGGAACCTATTGGACTCGTGTTATTTTCTTTTGATCGCGTGTCCCGGTGCCGTGTTTCGAATCGGTTAGGAAGCACCATCGCCGGATTTTTTAGGACGTAGTACTACCGATCGGTAGAAGGAATGGCAGGTTCAGGTATGGTGATCCAGCTCAATCGTTTTGTATTTTCTTTCCATGGACGATGCCAAACGAACCTGGGACCACCTGGGCCAAATTGATCTGGGAACACAATCTTTGTTGCTTTGGGCCTCGGCCCATCTGCGTGACCGGTACCCCATCGGCGTGACCGGAAATTCGCGTGAGACGATCCAGGCACGCGCGGGCGTCGGGCGAACGGGCGACGGACGAAAACTTGCGAGACGAAAACCACCGTAACATAAATTATATAGTAGAGATATAAATATAGGTAATAGGTCGAACCACGAGACCAATACGGTCGACTATTGAATCTCCCTGAATTAGTCTAGCATGTATGTAGCCTCACCTTAGGATGGATGGATGCGAACCAGGGCGGCCTTGCCAGCGCCGGTGAAGGACGTGATAGGCTGGCGGGAGGCGAGCCGCCGGCTGATCGTCGGTAGCAGCACCAAACAACGCAACGCCGTAGCCATATCTTTTTTACGAGATCGATCTCCTGTTTCGACACTGGCGAGATGATCTTGTAGGTACGTGGATGATCGATCGCGCCTTGCAGAATTTGCCGGCCGGCCCTAAGAGCATCTCTAGCAGTGTTCATAAAAGGATCCAAAACTGAACTTTTTGGGCAAAATATGGGCCACGCTCGGTTTCTGACGCAGATCAGAGCCCGTATACCTCACCCGACCCGTAAAAGTTTTTCGGTGGCCCGTTAAATGCACGTTGCGACCAGCATATCTAGCGGTCGGAGAGGGCGATCCAAGTGAAACCATATCCCTGTCTGCTGTGCGCCCTCTCCCTCTCTGCCGCCGCCGGCAACTCTCCGGCAGTCAAATCCAGCTCACCACCGCCACCATTCCCTATGCCACCGCCACCAAACGCTCCGCCTCGCCGCCATGCGTCCCGACGACTCGTCTAGGAAGCGCTGCATCGGCTCGGTCGGCCAGATCCTCAAAACCGAGGAGGAGATCGCCCGTAGCCCGCTCGTCAATGCCGCGATTTGGTGGGTGGTCGCCCGCACATGCCGCTGCCCTCCCTTACGCCCCACTATGCAGGGGAACCGCCTCGGAGGCGGGCTTGTCGCGTCCACGCCCCCCGTCTCCGTCGAGCTCGAGCTCCTCCGGGTATCGCGATTACGTGACTCCTAGAGAGAGTGACATCTCCGACGAGAGCGACGGCGCCTCGGTGGTCCCGCGTGATTTCACGGACTCCTGCAAGACCGCTGCGGAGGAGAGGGAGCTCGCCGAGGCGCTCCGGCTCATCGAGCGCCAGGAGGCGGAGGAGCGCGCGGTGGAGCGCCTCCTGCGTCAGGAGGCGGAGAAGGCCAAGGAGGCGGTGGAGCCTCCGGTGATCCACCTCGACTAGAGGGGCGGCGCTGTCTCCGCCACCATTCGACGACGGACAAGGCTTAGGGAGCCGTATTTTGTGTACATAATGTGCGCCGTATGCTTTTGTTAGATTATTTAGTATGTAATGCTGAAATCGAATTGAAATCGGACTGGAATCCGCGGTTGTTCTTCTTCTGAATTTTGCCGCGAAGGCTGTTCTTCCTCTGAATCACAAATTTAAATTTTTTAGTTTGATTTTACGGAGACTGCTCGGCGGTCGGCGCCGCCGTCCATATCGCGAGCCATCGCGGATTCAGCGCCTCCGAACTCGGAGGTTTGCGGTTTTGCTAGAGATGCTCTAAGCAATCGTAGACTAAATACTCCCTCCCTCCCTCCTAAGTTTACCTTCTTTCAACCGCCTATGGAGAGTACTCCTCGACATGCCTAGTGCATTTGCAAGATCTAGGAGTGTTGTTTTGTATCTCCTCTCAATCTCTTTGATTGCCTCTGGATCTAAAGTGATCTTCTTACGACCACAATTCTTTGGCTTCTTGGACAGCACTCCAAGTATACTTCCAGCTCTCTTCCCCTTCGTCCAAATCTTCTGTACAGTTCTCAATGGCATGTGTGAAATCCTGGCAACCTCCTTAGTAACTCCACGCTTGAGTTTCCCTATTGACGTCCTCTCCAAAAGCATGTCGTAGACTCGTAGCTTTTCATCTTCTGACCATTGGTGCTTCCTGCAGCCAGGAAGGCCATCTACAAAAAACATTGTTCATGATTTATCAACAGAAAATAAAACTAATTCAATTCATGTAAAAACAACAACGAACTAGGAGTACTGAAAAAACGTCCTTACTTTTGATGGGTTCTTGGTCGCCTTGGTTCTGATCAGCACCATCCCCATCGTTGCCTGACTCATCGACATCCGCCATCACGTTCAAGTCAACTGTTCTGCCTCGGCCAGTACCACGCCCGTCAAGACCGAGTTGTCCACGACCACGGCCACGACCGCGGACAGAGCCGATCGGCTGGTTTACCGTCGTCTGATGCCAACTTATGGTACCACGCCCTCGACCGGCAAGGCCTAGACGTCGGCGTCCTCGGCCGGGCACAGCTTCACCGCCTCCCCGACCATGCACAGCTTCACCGTCACCACCACCGTCGCGGCCACCACGACCATGCCCACTCCCATGCACGCCACCGCTGTGACCTGTCATGCCGTGCCCGACATGGCACTAGAGGAAAAAGGGCCATCCGTTCGCGACCCCTCGGAGCATTAGTCTCGGTTGCGCCACCAACCGGGACTAATGCTGGCACGTCCGGTTGGGCGAGCGCACGGGCCAGGGCATGCGTCCCGGTTGGTAAGGGGAATCGTCGGTTGGAGCCACCAACCGACTAAAGGTTTGGCCACAGCCACGTGGCGTGGCACGCACCTTTAGTCCCGGTTGCTGGCTCCAACCGGGACTAAAGACCCCTGCCCTCTATAAATGCAACGCCCCAGCCCCCTCTGCCTCCACTCTGTTTTTTCGAATGGTGTAAGGTGTGAGGGGGGTGTGCTAGTTTTTTCTCATGCATGCATTGAAGGTGTTTGTTGAAATGTCTGAGTGAAAAATCCCGTTGAATTTCTCATAGAACAAAAATATAGAAGGTGTCCGAGACGTACTTGAGCTTTCTCCTCTTTATTTCCCTCGATCGAGGTTAGCAATCTTATCTTTTCTAGGTCATTGATACAATTCATGTGTCGGTGTGAATTGGTTATTTCACTATTTATGATGTCCTGTTTTTGATAAACTTACTTATATGATGCGTATGAGCGATTGGGGAATGGATGTACGGTGACCGGCGTGGCAGGGTATATCAAGGCGTGGATAAATTTATCGATGTGGCTACGGAAACAAAGAGAATGGATTTATACGTTGTCCATGTGTTCAATGTCGGAACAACAAGGAGTACTCTTCCTCGAAAATCATTCGCGGCCACCTGATTATGAAAGGTTTCATGCCCAACTATAATTGCTGGACCAAGCACGGGGAAAGAGGGGTTATGATGGAAGATGGTGAAGAAGAAGATGATGATAACAACTATCATCATATGTTTCCTGAATACAGTGATACTGCAATGGAAGACAATGGAGAGGAAAAAGGTGAAGAACGGGCATCGATGAGCGGTGATGAACTTGGTAGGGTCATTTCGATGCAAAGCGAGACTGAAACAGAAAATGAGAAGTTGAAGTTAGAGGGCATGTTAGAAGATCACAAGAAATTGTTGTACCCAAATTGTGAAGATGGCAGCACAAAGCTCGGTACCACCTGGAATTGTTGCGATGGAAGGCGAGTGTGGTCTAACTCCTCATTTGAAAAGATGCTGAAAATAATGAAGCCAAGTTTCCAAAACATAACGAACTTCCGAGAGTACCTCTGAAGCAAAGAAGACTCTCTGTCCTCGATTAGATGTGCAAAAGATACATGCATGCATTAATGATCAGATCCTCTACATGTAAGGAGTATGAGAATTTAGATAAATGCCGGTATGCAGCGTTGCGGTATAAGATCGACGAGATGACCCTGGTGATGTTGAGGAGAGCCCCTCGGAAGGGTTCTGCTAAGGTTATGTGGTATGCTCCTATAATACCAAGGTTGAAGCATGTTCGTAAACAAAGAGCATGCGGGTTGTTGCGATGGCACAAAGAAGACCGTAAAAGACGGAAGTTGAGACACCTGGCGATGGGTCACGGTGGAGAAAATCGAGAGAGACTTCCGGACTTTGCAGGTGACGCAAGGAACTTATGGTTTGGTCTAAGTCGGATGGCATGAATCCTTTTGGGAGCAGAGCTGCGATCCAAAGACCTGGCCCGTGACTCTATGTATCTACAACCTGCCTCCTTGGTTGTGCATGAAGCGTAAGTTCATTATGATGCGGTGCTCATCCAAGGCCCGAAGCAACCGCAAACGACATTGATGTGTACCTTAGGCCATTAGTTGAAGAACTCTTACGGTTGTGGGGCAAACCAGGTGTACGTCGTGGGATGAGAACAAACAGAGCCATTTAATCTGAGGGTTGTTATTCGTAACCATCAATGATTGGCTGCTCTTAGTAACCTTTCGTGATGTACAAACAAATGATATAAGGCATGCACCTTTGTTTAGATAAGACCGAAGGTACATATTTGCATAAATGCAAGAAGGTTGTGTACTGGCGAATCGACGATTTCTTCCGACCAATCATCCGTAAGAAAGAAAGGCAAGCATTTCAAAGGTGAGGCGGATCACCGGAAGAAGCCTGAACTCCTCTGGTGATGATGTATTTGGTATGGTCAAGGACATAGAAGTAATCTTTGGAAAGGGTCCCGGTCAATCGGTTCGACGACGTCGCTACAGACACGCACCCATGTGGAAGAAGAAATCTATATTTTGGGAGCTGCCATATTGGAAAGTCCTGCGTGTCCGCTCTTCAATCGACGTGATGCGTGACGAAGAATCTCTGCGTGAACTGCTAGGATTCCTAGGCGTGTATGGGAAGACAAAAGATACACACGAAGCACGGAGGACCAACAAATTATGAAAGACCCAAAGAACATGCATCTGAGATAACAAAGGCGGATAAAGGCGTCACTTAAGTCGTGCGGCTATGCTCTTACCAAAGCAGAAGGAAATCTTTTTGAAGTCCTTTACGGTATCAAGGTGCCGTCGGGCTTCTCATCTAATATAAAGGGATAATAAATATGGCGGAAAAAGTTCCAAAACCTGAAGTCTCATGACATCACGTGATTATGACGTGATTGCTTCCGATTGCATTGAGGGGCTTCTAGGAAAATGTTCGAGTACCCATTGTGAAGTGTGTGCATTCCTCAATGCAATATCTCAGAAGGTAATCAATCCAGATATTCTGCCAAGGTTACAGAAGGATGTGGTACAATGTCTTGTTAGTTTTGAATTGGTGTTCCCACCATCCTTCTTCAATATTATGACGCATCTCCTGGTTCATCTAGTGGAAGAGATTGCCATTCTCGGTCCGATATTTCTGCACAATATGTTCCCCTTTGAGAGGTTCATGGGAGTCTTAAAGAAATATGTTCATAACCGTGCTAGACTGTAAGGAAGCATCTCCAAGGGATATGGAGCAGAGGAGGTCATTGAGTTTTGTGTTGACTTTATTCCGACCTTAAGCCGATTGGTGTTTCGACTCATGGCATGAGGGAAGACTAAGTGGAAATGGCACTGGGAAAGAAAGCAATGATATGTAGGGACGGGATTCTTTCACTAAAGCACACTACGGTTCTACATAATTCCACCTTGGCAGCTCCAGATATCGAGGAACACAAGAATATTGTATGCGCTCCAAAAACCGGGAAGCCTGAATCATGGATTACGATGAACACATGAAGTCTTTCGTGGTTGGATGCGGACACATATCTTGAATGACACCACTGTTGGAGATCAGCTATACTTGTTGGCGCGTCACCATCTTCTCATGTATTGAATTTCCAAGGGTACGAAATAAATGGGAATACATTCTACGATCGCCCAAGATAAAAGAGCACCAACCAAAATAGTGGTGTCGCTTTGATGCAATAGACGAGAATGGACAAAGGACACATATTATGGTTACATAGAGGAGATATGGGAACTAGACTATGGAGTCTCTTTTAAGGTCCCTTTGTTTCACGCAAATGGGTCAACTGAATGGGGAAGGGTAAAGATAGACCGGTTATGCGGAATGACAACAAGGATCTCAACAATCTTGGTTATAGAGATGAACCATTCGTCCTAGCCAATGATGTGTCTCAGGTTTTCTATGTGAAGGACATGTCCTCCAGACCGAAAAAAGAAAAAATATGCAAACGAATACATCATATGATGAGCCAAAGCGTCACATAGTTCTTTCAGGGAAAAGAAACATCGTGGGAATCGAGGACAAGACAGACATGTCAGAAGATTATAATAAGTTTGATGAAATTCCGCCCTTCACAGTGAAAACTGACCCAAGCATTCCGTTAAGTAAAGAAGATGCTCCATGGTTACGTCAAGCGGTCATAAGGAATGACATATGCCAAGAAGTTCATGCTCATATTATGTAACTCTAGTTCATGTCTTTCGCGGTTTGTGGCTTGACTGAAGGATATCTTTCGTGGTTTGTGGCCTTTAGTCCCGGTTTTGTAGTCTCAGTTTTTAATATTAATAAATGTCTTGAGTGTTAGTCCCGTTTTGTGGCTGGACCGGGAGTGCCTCTATGACCAGTTTCTTGGAGATGCCGGAGGACTGGGCTCCGTCGGCATCTCCCTGAAACTGGTCGTAGTGGTGTCCCTGCTCTCGAAAACCATCTTGCAGCTTGTAACTTCACTAACTAGATCAATACGCCTCGGAGCTAACTAATTTCACATATTAGGGAGTGCCTCTATGACCAGTTTCTGAGATGCGGAGGACTGGCTCCAAGATCTCCTCAAATCGCCGCAGTGGTGTCTGCTCTCGAAAACCATCTTGCAGCTTGTAACTTCACTATCTAGTTCAATTCTCCTCGTAGATAAGTAATTTCTCATATTAGGGAGTGCATCTATGACCAGTTTCTCGGAGATGCCGGGATCGGCTCCTGGCTCCTCAAATCGGCGCCTAGTGGTCTCGCTCTCTAAAACCATCTTGGAGATGCCTCAAATGGTGGAGGACCGGACTCACAAGGATGCATATTTATAGTACAAGCAACTCGGCATAATATCGACACTCACGACATAATGTCGACACTCACCCCTATTATTAGTGTCGACTCATCTTTGTCGGTTGGTGTCTCCAACCGGACTAAATTCATCTTTAGTCGGTTGGTGACACCATCCGGGACAAGGTACAAGTTGCACGACATAATGTCGACACTCACCCCTATTATTAGTGTTGTCTGGCCCACTCTGCCGCAATCCCTTCAGTCGCGGTTGGTTTCTCCAACCGGGACTAAATATGAACCCTCTCTTTATATAGGCATTTCCCTCTATGTTGCAGGAGGAAGTTTTCCTTTTTGTCGCACGGAAAAGCCCTTTTCCATTTTCCAAGCGCAAAAAACGGGTCGTTTTGTGAAGTAACCACCAAAATGCCATTTCAGAATGCTACCGTCCTATTTTCCTAAAATACTAGACCACCTTACATGGACTATCTCCCAACCGTACATCTCAAACCTTTTCGCCCATCCCAGGTAAAAGGACAAATGTCCGCCGAATCGGCAGAAGTGGGTCCGGTTTGTACTACAGGTACATGATCTATCGCCCGTGATTTTTTGAAAAAATCATTTTTAGACTCGCAATATGTGGTTTCTTCAGAGATCCAATGCAAGTTCTAACGATGCTCGTCCCCTATCTTCATGCACACCGGTTCGACCATAGTTAGAAATTCAGATAATTCAAAACGGGCATAATAAATTCAAAAAAATCCGAACAATGAAAATCCTTCGCGTGGTGTCATATTATGTTACATAGTTGAAAGGAAAAATACCAGACTTGGTATATTGATCATGTTTCGAAAAAACCTTCACAAAATTACCTATCATGTTCGAGGTTTCATGGCTTTCGGTCCAAATGACCGATGTTATGTGCTGAATCACGGCATAGTTTGTGATGTTGTGCCCATATTATGCATGTGTGTGGACATTGGTATGGAGAACAATGTTGCAGGAGGAAGTTTTCCTTTTTGTCGCACGGAAAAGCCCTTTTCTATTTTCCGACGCAAAAAAGCGGGTCGTTTGTGAAGTAACCACCAAAATGCCGTTTCAGAATGCTACCGTCCTATTTTCCTAAAATACTAGACCACCTTACATGGACTATCTCCCAACCGGGACATCTCAAACCTTTCGTCCATCCCGTAAAAGGATAAATGTCTTAAATCGGTAGGAAGTGGGTCCGGTTTGTACTACAGGTACATGATCTATCGCCCGTGATTTTTTGAAAAAATCATTTTTAGACTCGCAATATGTGGTTTCTTCAGAGATCCAATGCAAGTTCTAACGATGCTCGTCCTCTATCTTCATGCACACCGGTTCGACCATAGTTAGAAATTAAGATAATTCAAAACAGGCATAATAAATTCAAAAAAAATCCGAACAATGAAAATCCTTCGCGTGGTGTCATATTATGTTACATAGTTTAAAGGAAAAATACCAGACTTGGTATATTGATCATGTTTCAAAAAACCTTCACAAAATGACCTATCATGTTCGAGGTTTCATGGCTTTCGGTCCAAATGACCGATGTTATGTGCTGAATCACGGCATAGTTTGTGATGTTGTGCCCATATTATGTATGTGTGTGGACATTGGTATGGAGAACAATGTTGCAGGAGGAAGTTTTCCTTTTTGTCGCACGGAAAAGCCCTTTTCCATTTTCCGAGCGCAAAAAACGGGTCGTTTTGTGAAGTAACCACCAAAATGCCGTTTCAGAATGCTACCGTCCTATTTTACTAAAATACTAGACCACCTTACATGGACTATCTCCCAACCGGTACATCTCAAACCTTTTCGTCCATCCGGGTAAAAGGACAAATGTTGCAGAATCGGCAGGAAGTGGGTCCGGTTTGTACTACAGGTACATGATCTATCGCCCGTGATTTTTTGAAAAAATCATTTTTAGACTCGCAATATGTGGTTTCTTCAGAGATCCAATGCAAGTTCTAACGATGCTCGTCCCCTATCTTCATGCACACCGGTTCGACCATAGTTAGAAATTCAGATAATTCAAAACGGGCATAATAAATTCAAAAAAAATCCGAACAATGAAAATCCTTCGCGTGGTGTCATATTATGTTACATAGTTGAAAGGAAAAATATCAGACTTGGTATATTGATCATGTTTCGAAAAAACCTTCACAAAATGACCTATCATGTTCGAGGTTTCATGGCTTTCGGTCCAAATGACCGATGTTATGTGCTGAATCACGGCATAGTTTGTGATGTTGTGCCCATATTATGCATGTGTGTGGACATTGGTATGGAGAACACTTTTTTTGAATTATTTATTTAAATCCAAACACTTTTTATGTTTAAAGTTTTTCTAAATTCCAAATTAATATTAAAAATATATAAGTTAATTCATTTTAATTGTAAATGGTTCATAGTTTAAATGGTTACATTAATTATTTTTTAAAAGAGAAAATGTTTTTGAATTATTTATTTAAATCCAAACACTCTTTATGTTTAAATTTTTTCTAAATTCCAAATTAATATTCAAAAATATAAGTTAATTCATTTTAAAAGGTTACATTAATTATTTTTTAAAAATAGAATATGTTTTTGAATTATTTATTCAAATCCATACACTTCTTATGTTTAAAGTTTTTCTAAATTCCAAATTGATATTAAAAAAATATAAGTTAATTCATTTTTAATTGTAAATGGTTCATATTTTAAATGGTTACATTAATTATTTTTTAAAACAGAAAATGTTTTTGAATTATTTATTTAAATCCAAACACTTTTTATGTTTAAATTTTTTCTAAATTCCAAATTAATATTCAAAAATATAAGTTAATTCATTTTAAAAGGTTACATTAATTATTTTTTAAAAATAGAATATGTTTTTGAATTATTTATTCAAATCCATACACTTCTTATGTTTAAATTCCAAATTGATATTAAAAAAATATAAGTTAATTCATTTTTAATTGTAAATGGTTCATATTTTAAATGGTTACATTAATTCTTTTTTAAAACAGAAAATGGTATTGAATTATTTATTCAAATCCAAACACTTTTTATGTTTAAAGTTTTTCTAAATTCCAAATTAATTATCATTTAAAAAACAATACAAATTTAAACCCCAAAATAAAAAATAAGGCGGGAATAGAGAGAAAATACCTGAATTTTTTTGAAAACACGGGAACATGTCCCGGTTGGAGCCACCAACCGGGACTAAAGACCCCCTGCACGCCAACCCTTGGTCTGCTGAAAATATTGGAGTATAGGTCCCGGTTGGTGGCTCCAACCGGGACGTATGACCCTTTAGTCCCGGTTGGAGCCACCAACCGGGACTAAAGGCCCGTTAGTTATAACCCTTGAGCCCTTCCTCTTCTTCTTCCCTTCCCCATCACTTCTCTGCTTCACCGACGCCGCGACAACCGCTTCGACGCCAGTGCTGCCCTTGGTCTGCACGCCCTAACGGCTGCCTCTAGAGCTCCGCCTCCTCACCGAAGCTCGCTTGCTGGGGTGCCCTCTCCCGCCGGAATCGAGCATGTCCTCTCCGTCACCGACGCCGGCCGCCGTCGCCATTCACGCCGTTCAGGACCTCCCGCACTTCCCTGTCACTACCTTGAGCACCACGGTGAGCACGCGGATCTCGCCGACCTTTTTTCCCTCTCTCCCTCGCTCTGTGGTCACCGCTCGCCGACGAACTGCAAGCGCCGCCGCCGCTGCTCGCCATGCGCATGCTCCGGTGACCAATCCGAAGCGGCGCCGCTGCCTTTTGGCTCAACGCAACCGCGTGAGTCCAGCGCGCTAGCCCATGCAGCCCCGCTCGCCTCCTAGCGCCAACCCGCGCCGTCACAGCTCGTTAGGCGAGCCGATGTGGCGTTAAATGTGGCGTCCACGTGTTACTGCGTGGCCAGGGCCGCTCACTCGTCCTCTCTCTGGCTAGATGCCGCGTCGGTGAGAAATAACCCCCGGTCCCTCTTGCTTGCGAGTCTGCTGAGGTGGCCATGGGGCCCCTCTGTCAGTCACTGTGGGTAGGTATGCCTGCGGTGTAAAGTTTAACCATCTTTTAATAATTTCAGAAATAATTATAATCTTATAAATTCAATAACTTTTAATCTATAAGTCATAAAAATATGAATAATATATCAAAATGTTCAGAAAAATGAAACCTAGCTATCTAAGCTATAATCATGCATTGTTCAACAACTTAAATTACAAGTTTAATTAGAAGAACAAATCCACCCCTCTCATGTGTTCCGGAGTTTCTCCGAGTTAGGGTTTTCACCCCTCGGAACCCCGATTAAATCGTCGAGCATTTCTTAGGGTTACATTCAATGCAAATTAACTTGTCATATCATCATACTTGCTTAAGCATTGCATCAATGCCATGTGTTGATTGTTTCCCTTTCTTTTTGGTGTTTGGATTATTAGGTTTATTATTAGTTAGGTATTATTAGGTTTATTAATTAGTTTGGTATTATTGGTCTTATTGCTGGTCATCACTGTGGGTAGCCCAGACCGATTCACATTTTCAAGCAACTTAGGTGCATGTGGGTTCGACGATGTGCCTATCTACTACACGGTTTCCCTTTCTCTTCATTTTTATTATTGTGTATGTATATATTAGGGTTTCTCTGAATTAGGGTTTATATCTCTCAACACCGTACTTAAGTTTCTCCTTTAGCCGCTTTGACTTATTCGTTTTTCGGCCTATGCAGAAAATATGGACCCACACGTCAGATACGAAGAAAAGGAAGAGTTGATCCAAGGTGTGATCCGTGGGGAAGATAATTTAGACGTATCAACGTTTCTGAACAACTCCGGTGAGGGTGATCCTCTTTTGCGGAGTAGACAACTTGTTTGAGGTTGAAGGTGTTGCCTTCCATGAGGAGAAGGCGATGCCTTGTAATCGAGAAGACACCGCTCGTAGGTGCATGTAATATAAATCAATTCATTAATTAATCATCGCTATCTATATAGAAATAGTAACGATCTTTCTTCTTTAGCCCTCCGGATCAAGGAATCTCTGAAAAGAGCGAGGCCCAACCAAAAGTTGCAAGACCATGAGAGGTTCAGATCGAAGATGTCGCTGAAGATGGCGTACCGACAGCCTCGAAGTTGTCAACCAAATTTGTGGCACAATGCGGAGTAATCGTTAGGGACTTAATCCGATCACCATTAGAAATTGGAATAGGCCTGCTAATGCGGATGAAGAGGAACATGTTTATTTGTCCCTAACCACGCCAAAGATTTCTTGTGGAAGAGGCTCATGGTTAATTTCAAACTACGAAGATAGAGCTGGATCCAAATGCGGAGGATCCAGTTGAGGACGCTTCTACAACATGGGAGAGCCATGGAGGTTAAGGTCGGGAGTGGGCTTTGAAGAAGATGGCCCGATGTTTCACCACCCGAAGAAAAGATTGCACCTTGACTATGTCATGAAAGAAGACTCGATTTCAAGAATATTCAGTTTGAGAAGATAAAACCATTCTAGGATGAGTTTGTGGAATACAAGAAATCGTAAAAAGCTAAGAAAATGTCAAAAGCGAATAAGCTGAATGCTTTGCTAAGAAGAAGTATCACCATACTATGGGGCAAGGTGGCTCTGGTTGGCATTCCTAAGTGGGAGAAACTTGAGCAGAACTGCGTGATAAAAATATCACCCCAGATGCACGATTGGGTAGAACGTGCAAGGAATTGGTTTTACGGGCATGGGGCACGTTGGACTCGGAAGGAGGTGTATATATAACATACGACATAAAGAAGACCCCTTGCCAATCTAGAGGATCAAAAGCGGAAGGCTGTTAAAGATGGGGACTTCATTCCCGATAGAGAATGATGAGCTCACACTTGCCCTTGGAAATAAGGAACATGATGGACGAACACGAGGCACAAGAGGCTCCCAATCATGGAGGACTGGGTTTCAAGAGAGGAAGAAATATCTGATAGAAGCCGTCGGAGGAGAAAGGATGTGGGCGATTGAAGCAGAAAGTCGAAAGAGCGAATGCGTTTAATTGCGTAACGATTAAAGCAACAACAAGATGAAATTAACACACTTAAAGAGCAAAGTACTACGGCCCATCTCAGCGACACCGCATTCGATGCTACCGCCTATCGAATAATCGAAAAAGCGATGTGGCTTCCACCGAGGTCCCGGGTGATGACAATGGCGATGCCGATGATGCAAGCGATGGCTCTGTTGGCTACCAGTGGATGATATCACGTAGATGACACACTGCGAGCTACATGTCAAAGTTGTGAACATATCAATAAAGGTGGCGGTCGGCTATGCCTTACCAATTGGACCCACACCATCTTACCACCGCCGTCCGGTTCGGAGGGTTACGCTGTTGTCGGCATGGATGAAATCATGCCCACCTTTGAGGTTTTGGATCTTCACTACCCTGCGGTGAAGGGATGTGATTTGTCGGTGACGCAAAACGTCACCATTCTATGGCGAAGGATTGTATCGTGCTTCAAATCACACGCCAAGGCCATCTTCGCCGCCGCCTCACCCGTCTCCAGGTCGTTAAATGGCCGCCACAGCCGTCTTCGTCGCCTCACCGGCTCGTCGCCTCACCAATCTCGGTGCAGCCATCGCCATGGAGCCATCGCCGCCTCGGGATAAAAAGCGTAAGCGTACCGCTCTTGTCGTCGTAAGCGATCGAAAGCGTAAACAAGAGCCTCTTCAAAAGTACCAACGGTTCCTCCCAAGAGAGCTTATGACTGATCAAGAGGAGATCAAGGCGATCGTTGATGCGAAACGACAGCGTTGCTTAAGCTGAGGCGGCCGAAAGAGCCAGAGTTCCCAGACCAAAGAAGAAAAAGCCAAAGTGTTGAAAATGCTAAAGAATCTTCATCAACCCGAGCCAAAGCTGTCATCGACTATGAGCGTTCTATTCTCAAGTCACATGCGGCACAAAAGCCTCAAGAGCAAGATCGATGCAAGCGGAAATCTGTTGCCCAAATCGGAGAACAAGCAAAACAGACTTGCGCCCCTCTCAAGGTGATTTCTCAAACCAATGTGGGTCGAGCAAATATGGGGTCAAGAGCAAGATGATCCGTAGGTAGTTGCAATAACACGGAGAAGCTGCCGCTGCTCAAGGTATGAGTATTGCTCAGACTTATCCCAGCTTAGAGTTCTTCCCGTGAGTGAAGTAGCATACCAATACCAGACGGAAACCTCTCGTCAAACCTGAGGAGGTAAACAATCTTCCAACAAAATGCGAAGATTGCATAATCGGTACATGCATGCCACAAGGGTCGGGGCTAACTGGATAGTGCTGAGGGTTACAAAAAAGCATCATGGGAAAGATAAGGATGACATGATATCCATTGAATTTGATGAACTATTTCAATTATTCAATCAAGACGCCTTGGACAAATCGATCATGAGTCTCCAGCTATATTATTTTGTTTATTGCATGTATATAATCATACTGTAATATGCAGAATGAAGATTCTCGAATGCAGCAGAGGACAAATCTATGACATTGGCTTCATTGACCCATATTGGGTTCATGAAGCTAATCTCAAAATAAGCCCCCAGGATACGGAGGATAATATAGTACACGCGTTAAGGTTTCAAGAAACCAAAAGGGAAATACTATTTCCTTACAACTTCCAGTGAGTGTTATTGTCTTGTATACACTTTCTATTTCGCTTACTCGATGTTAAGTATATAATTGATTAGTTCTGCATTCGCAGGTACCACTATATTCTGTTAATCATTCAACTTGACAAAGGGCGTGTACTAGTCATAGACTCGAAACATAAACCCCTTGAGACGTGGAAGGACATGCAGATACTTCTCCAGCGGTAATTCTAATCATTACGATACTATATCGGCAACGTTCGTGAATTTTATGATATCAAGTACTTAATAACTTATTTTATTCGTTTTCTACGCCGGGCAGCGCTTGGAAACGGTTCACCAAGAAGGCTAGGGGTGTTTGGAAAGAGGAGCTTACATTTCAACCACTAGATGTAAGCACCACTAGCTATATCCGTGCATCTCTTTGATTCTAGTTTTGATACAGTTATTATCATGCTTGATTATTATTTTGATTGAACTCTGTTCTCGTAAAGTGCATATTATCATGCTTGATTATTATTTTGATTGAACTCTGTTCTCGTAAAGTGCCTGATGCAGGGACCAGGTAACAATCTATGTGGATACTATGTATGCGAGTTCATCCGCGACGTATGGCGAGAAGGGCAGAAATTTAGAGCAACTCCACGTACGTAAACAATTTCTATAGTTTTTTATTACAATCAAATTGTGTTTAGTTTCATATTCATATAGGCTGACTCCTTTTTTAAATCAGATCGAACGTCTACGGGACGGTCTTCTGCCAAAGGATCGCATACGAGCAATTCAGGAGGAATTGGCGGGATTCTTGGATGCAGAAGTCCTAAAAACACAAGGGGAATACTACTCGGCTGTGTATAGACAATAGGAATTGTAAAAATAGCAACTTTCAAGAAATTGGCCGGTAGCATCGAATAGCAACTTTTGTATGTAGTGCATGAACTCGATCCGTGTATTGAATGTAATGTTGTCATGATGATCTTGTGTAATATAAGGTTCCTTCGTTGATAAGTGCACTTCACTAAATAAACAATAAAACAACCTAAATGAATTCTCTGCCGCGGCACAAAAAGTGGCGAAAATGCTGCCGCAGCAACAAAATGTGCCAAAATGAATTCTCTGCCGCGGCAGAGAAATGGGCCAAATCTCTGCCGCGGTAGAAGGTTATTAGTCCCGGTTCGTGTTACGAACCGGGACTAATGCTCCACCCCCCCTCGCGCTCTAATGCCGCCACGTGTGCCCCATTTGTCCCGGTTGGTGGGGCAACCGGGACTAATGGTTAGAGCTTTAGTCCCGATTGCCCCGTCCCGGTTGGGCAACCGGGACTAATGGCCCTTACCAACCGGGACGCATGGGCCCTTTTCTACCAGTGTGGCCGGGGTCGCCTCTCCCGACTTGGCCACGGTCGGGCAAGCCTCGCCCGGCATGGATGCTGCCCGGAACGCCTCGGCCTCTGCCACGGCCGGTCAGCCCAAGCCGCTTGCGCGAGCTTCCAGACCCTCTGCTGCTTCCACCTGAAGTGTTGCCATGCACATGCTCAACGTCCTGCTCTTGCCGTACGTCAGGCTCATGCTCCTGCCCAAAGTGCTCGCCTTGTTCCTCTGCGCAAAGATCAAATACAAGTTACAATCAACAGATTACACTAGACCAAACGATACAACGATGAACAACACCATACCGTCGTCGCTTTCTTCAAATACATATGCGTAGTTCAAGTCGATGGCCACGCCGTCGTACTGATCTTCAACGGCGTCCCAGTCGATAGGACCGTCGGTATCCATGGGAGAGAAGGAGAGAAAGGAAAGGTAGGTGATGAGAAAAGCTCAACGATGCCATGGGATATTTATAGAGTGCCTGCTACGGAGGCTGAAAATTTCATTCGAATTTTGCAAAAACAGCGCCATGGCTTACTTCCCTCCTAAGTGCTGCTCTTTCAATGAAAATCTAACGAAAATTTTGCTGCTAGTTGGCGCCATTGAGCTTTGTTTGGAGCGGCCATGGAAGAAAGTTTAGCGCCAGTGAATTTTTGCTCGGAAGAAGAGAGGATGGAGAACGAAGGGAGTGGAGGCGTTGGCCAATGCATGCATGCGTAATTAATGCAAGTAGGTGGGCAGCGTTGCATGCTTCTCAATCATGCGAGAGGGCATTTGAGTCCAGGATTTTTTCTCTACAGCGCTGGACGGGACTTCTTGGTATGTGAGTCCATTCTTATACGCATCTTAAAATGGGAGGGAGGGAGTAGTTTGGTGCGAACCAAGTCATAGTCGGTCTCCGCTCTAATACGGCGGATAGCGTACGTCTTTTTTTTTTCTAAATGGGGGTGGGTGTGTGGGTGGGTGGGTGGGGTGGGGGGTGGGGGGGGGGGATACAGCTGGTACTGTAGCTAGTTTTCCAGTCGGCCGATGATTCGTGTTGAGTTCGAGAATCTAGCCGTGGTGGAGCGGAGTCCGACTCTGACTCGATGTCCGATCGAGGCAGCCTTGCCTGTTATAAGCAGCTAGCTGACGCAAGGACACGTCGTCGTAGCCGGCCGTAGCTAGCTGTGCTAATCTGCCACGCAGAAGATCGATCTTCTTCGAAAGAGAGCGACACACATGGCCGCCGCCGCCGCTGCTGCTGGAGGCGCGTTGCGTCAGCTGCTGCTGCCGGCGATCAGGCAGCGACTCGCCACCGGCCGACAAGCCGGCGGCACCACCATGGCGGCCCAGCAGTGTCATGGGGCGGCAGAGAGGTGCGTCCGATCGTACTCCATGACAGAGGCCGCCGCGCGTCAGGAACGCACGCAGTACGTCTTCCCATCCTAGCTACCATCTCCCTCTAAATAATTGCTCGATCGTTTCAGATGATTAACCTGCATGCATTGCAAGACATGTAACTAATCTCCCCTTGCTATGTATATTTCCGGTGAAGCAGGCTGTTGACGCGGGAAGCTGCACGGACCGAAGTAGCGCTACCTCTCGCGCTGGTCTCGCTCAACGCCGCAAGCTTGGCGCTTGCCTACTACGGCCCTCGCATCCCGCGTGCTTAACTAACATACTACAGGAGCTGTAGGTTGCCGAGATAGGTCGAGATGATATACTCTCCCTCAGTTTGAAAATATCAGACAATTTTAGGTTAGTGAACCTAATGTATTTACACAACTACTCTCTCCGTTTGGAAATATAAGATGTTTTAAGTTTTAGGTTAGTGAAACTAATGTATCTAGACACTGTTTTAGGTTATTGAAACTAATGTATATCTAGACACGTAAAACATCTCTTATATTTTTAAACGGAGAGAGTAAGACCTAGCTAGGATGAGCTCGTGTATATATGGCGCAATTGTTGCGACAAGCCATCACGCACCTCTGATTCTATCAAATTTACCTGTGCAACTATTCTCCATTCGTGCATAACATATACCTATGCTCGTACCTTCCTCTTGGCCACCTTGATTTTTTAGCTTATCTCATGTGTCATCTATTATGAATGCATGGTCTTTTATCGATATACTCTAGAAATACCAAACGTATTTTCTTAGTGGTAGTTACAGCAGAATCTATAAAAAAACTCGCGACGGTTAGTATGAAACAGAGAGAGTAGTAATTTATACAGCGGTGTTGCTATTTCTCAGGCGCCTGAGAAATAGTTATTTCTCAGTCATCTTTGTTCACCGTTGGATTTTGGTTCCAAGATTCGTGCATTCTGGTTGCAGTTTTTTGTTTGTAAACCATGCATGTTTCCATTCGATTGAGCCAGCCACGTCAGCCGACTGAGAAATAGTTATTTCTTAGTCGCCTTAGACGTAGGCGTTCCCTTAAACGACTTCACCGTTGGAAGTACTTGTATTTACGATGAAACTATCAAGACGCAGACGTGGAAGAAGGTTGTGGACATGTAAAGAATGAAACCTGAGAATCACCCACCAATAATACCACCAAATCAGAGGGCAGACAGCAACAGGACCAAACACCATGGATTATCGATATCGGCCGCGTCGTTGGTTGGCAGGGACACCGACACTAGAATGACAGAGTTTAGGGTTTAGGGTAGCAACTCTGACGACCGGTTGTAGCAACACCGATGACCTATTGTAGAAAACCCGTAGGTCGTTGATAGCAAGTACGATGACAGGTTGTAGCAAGGCTTGTGAATAACCCTTGTGCAGAACCGCTGGCCGTCGATAGCAACTCCGATGGCCAATTGTACCAAACCCACCGGACGTCGGTAGAAACTCTCGCTGCATGTTGTAGCAAGACCCACACTTGATTGTAGCAAGGCCTACAAACAGTTGTAGCACTAGCGACAGCCAATTGTAGCAAGGCCGGCGGGTGACCGTAGATTCGGTTCTAGAGCCTTGGCCCTGCCCATGGCGACCACATCCTCCTTATTCCTTGCCAACAACCGCCTCCTCACTACTGGGAAAACGGCTATAGGTAATCAGCACATCCGTGGCTCACATGGTTGAAGTGCCCCACGGCTAAAACAGGCGTGGCTCACCTGTGGGCAGTGCCCTACTAATAACTAGAACAACCGTGGCGCACATGACTATAGTGCGCCACAGATGTGTGTGGGCCAGGGCCCTGTTGGCCACACGGCAAACATCTGTAGCGCACTATGGTCATGTGCGCCATGGTTGTTAGGGTCATCTGTGGCGCACGTGTGCCTGGTGCGCTACGCCTAAGCGCATGCCCCCTCTGCTCTAAAACGGCCACAAACTTCTGTGGCGCACTCCGCCTAGTGCGCCACAGGGACTAGGAGCATCTGTGGCGCACTCGGCCTAGTGCGCCACAGAAGTTTGTACTCCCTGTGGCGCACTAGGGCCGTGTGCGCCACGGATGTGTCGATTCTTTTAGGACAGCACTTTATGTGCACATGTGTGCCCACACATCCACCACCCACACTTCACTTTCCCCTTCTTCTTCCTCCTTAGATCTAGTCGGGATCTTCTCCTTCCCACCTCAATTTCTCCATACATTCACCATTTTTAGCATGTAAAACTTGCTTTGGATGTTACATAAGTAATAGAGGAGGTCTCCGGTCTCTCATCTATCCGTCTCCGGTCGACGCGCGCACCTCTCCTTTCCATCTTTCTCGCGATCGGTCTCTCATCTCGGTAAGTTGTCCATGTAAGGATGTGTTCATGTGTATATGGATGATGCATGTGCTCATATGTATGTAGATGATCGATGCTCATGATGTGTGTATGTGTGGAGAGGATCGATGGTCATATGTGTGTGTATATGGAGAGTATCGATGATGCTCATGCATGTGTGTATGGAGAGGATAATGATATGTTCATGTGTGTATGGATCGGTCTCTCTCTCTTGTGTTTGTATGTGAACAAGTTGCCATTTGTTTTGCCAAAATGTTGATTCATTTCCATTTTGGAAAGACTTTAACATTCAAAGGTCCTAATTTTAGGATAGGTCATGCCGAAATTTTCTATCGACCATTGCATGCATGCATTCATTATGTGGTTCTAATAGACTTCAAAATTGTACCGTGTACATCGTGCAGGCAAAAATGGTCCGCATAATGGCGAAGGCATTGTGGCTAGATTTTTGAAATGTGCGACGCCGACATGATACGAAATAACAAGACAGATATAAGATGTCCGCGTAAGATGCAAACTCAATCGGGTGATCGACCCAGATTCCGGAATCTGAGCGCACTGCTCCGCCATGGTTTCATGGATGGATACACTCGTTGGATAAGAGATGGCGTAGATGATGGAGACGGTGAAGAAGGTGGCCAACATGACGATGATCATCATCACGGCGAGAACGGGCGAGATGATGAAGAGGCTCCTGGAGATGGTGAAGGTGCGGAAGGCAGGATGATGATGATCTAGATGCCCGAGGAGCGATTTACGATGGAACAACGTCGAGCTGCGGGACCCTTATGTGCAAGAGCTGCTTCAAGCGATTTAGTAACGCCAGGCTGCCGCTAGAGAGAAAGCCAAGCTTGCGCAACTTGAGAAAGACGGTTACTCCATTGTATGAAGGATGCAGCCCGATGATACCCGGTTGAATGTAACACTCAAGGCTATGGAGATGAAGGCAAAGCACAAATTGAGCGCAAGCTTGACGATATGATGGCATTCTCGCACGATCGTCTCCGAGGGGAACACATGTCCAACTAGTATCGAGGATGCCAAGAAAATCGCATCCTCTCGATCTACCGCACGTTAGATATCACGTATGCATCAACGATTGCATCATTTATCGGGCGAGGACGCGGAAAACCACATGTCCGTGTGCGGCGTGAGTCGATACAAGAAAGGGAAGAAAGCACCTCGAAAAGTGGTATGGTAATTTCCTATCACCCTCGTCAGCGCTATTTCGCGGACCCTAAGGCGAAGCTCATGCGATGGCATGCGGAAAGGAAGAAGCCAGAGATGATGATGACCGAAAAGGATGAGCTGCTGGCGCACCTTCGGATGCTAGCGCTGGAAAGCATTGGACCTCGAATTCCTAGAATTCGTGGAGATTCGAGGAACATCAGGCTTGGTGCGAGCACCGATGGACTCAATCCGTTCGGTAGCGAAGCAGCACGCACAAAGACTTGGCCCGTGTTTGTATGGATGTACAACCTCCCTCCATGGTTGTGCATGAAGAAGAAGTACATACAAATGAGTATGCTAATTCAAGGGCCGAAACAACACAGTACCGACATCAATCAGTATCTCGGCTGTTGAAAGAGGAGCTAGCCACGTTATGGGAATCGAGCCAATACTTACGGCGCCGTCACAAGATTATTTCACTATGAGAGCCGCGTTGGTCACTACGGTGCAAGACTATCCAGGTTATGCGGGTATATCTCGGGCAGGTTATCCAAGGATTCTGCGATGCGTTAGGTGCATGGATAACACAAGCTATCTCCAACTAGAGAAAGATCCAGGTCATCGAAAACCGTGTTCATGGCGCCGGAGGTGGCTCGGCAAGAATGATCCATGGAGAAAACGTGGAGACCTGTTCGATGGCAAATCGAGACCCGAGGAATCCCAGAGCGTAGGAGCAGCGAAGAAGTGGAAGAGTTGCTGAAAAACTGGAAAGATTGTCCTAAGCCTGGAAAGAAGCGAACGAGGCAGCAACAAGACAAGCCGCTGATGAAGGTATGGAAAACAAGGTCTGTTTTCTCGAGTTGCCATCTTGGAAGTTTCTCCGACGCCTCATAGCCTCGACATCATGCATATCACGAAAACGTGCGAGTCTGGTCGCCACCATAATCAACATGCCAGATAGGACGAAAGATGGTCCGAAAGCAAGGCACGACCTGATATGCTTGGGTATCCGGAAGGAGCTTCACGGAGGACGCACTACTCCTGATGATCAGGAAGATGACGATGATCATGAGTCGGAGACGACACAAGGTCGTCGGAAGGGTAAAAAGTTCAAGAAGAACGAATATTACGCCTCCTTCTTGCTTCACTCTAAGCCGGGATGAGATCAAACAGTTTTCAAGTGCCTTCTAGGAGTCAAATTTCCTACGGCTACGCGGGCAAGATAAGCGAGATACCTAGACGAGGCGGGCAGAGGTTCGCGGCATGAAGTCTCACGGTATGCCGTGCTAATGACACAGGTACTTCCGGTCGCACTAAGAGGGATAATGGACGAGCACGTCCGTGAAACGTTATTTGGCCTATGCAAGTTTTTCGACGTCATCTCTAGGAAGTCGATTGGCTTGAATCAGCTTGGAAGGCTACAGGAGGAGATCGTGGTGATACTATGTGAGCTTGAGGTCTACTTCCCACCCGCATTCTTCGACATTATGGTGCATCTGCTGGTCCATGTCGTGGAGGACATCGTACAACTCGGGCCGATGTTCCTCCGCAGCATGATGGCGTTCGAAAGGATGAACGGACACATCAAAGGATACGTTCGCAGGTCCCGTCGAGATGGAAGCATAGCCAAGGGCTTTCGGCGAAGAGTGCATCTCTTTACGCACGAATTATCTGAACATCGAGAACCCGCCGGTCTTCCCGTCAACAGACACCTTGGCAAGCTCGACGGATCTGGTCACCGAGAGGGTCGTCGACATCGCATGCGCATTTCGATTTTCGACGCCAGACTTTGATCGAGCAAACCTCGTCGCGCACTACAGCATTTAGAACTGGTCGATCCTTGGGTACAAGCACAAAAGGTTAATCGAGAAGAAGTACGATGACCGGGGCATACAGAGGACGCAGGAGAAATAATCAAAGAGCACAACTCAGATTTCACGCGTTTTAGGCGGGCGCTCCTTGATAATCCCCGCCGCATTCTTGACACGGAAAGATCATATTCACCTTGTCGCAAGGACCGATGCAAAACCTGGTGACCTATCAGCGTATGATATCAACGGCTACACATTCTACACGGAGGAAAAGGACAACAAGTGTGATTATCGAACTCAGCGTAACGCCGAATTCTACACCGATGACAACGTGAAGGAAAGATTCTCGGAAGAATCGAGGAGATCCGGGAGCTCGACTCATGGAGAAAAGGTGCCGATGTTCCGTGTCGATGGGCAAAGAGCGTCGAAAGAGAAGACCGGTATTTCACAACCATGATTATACCCGGCAGCCAAATCCAAGGCCGCGGTGCAAACGTGGCGAAAAAATGAACCGTGGGTACGGCTACCAAAGTGGACCAATGTTTTTCATTACCGACCCGACAAAGCCTAGCCGTGTTGTCGTGAGGAGAGGAAAAGAAACATCATCGGAATGGATGGAGTTAACGAGCAAGACTTCACCAAGACGGCGATCCAAAGATTGAAGATGACGGCGACTACGATGCGACAACATACATCACAAGAAGAAAAAGGACAACCCTACCCAAAAAAGGTAGCCCGTTCGAAAGAAGAAACATTAAAGTGCCGGGGCTAAATTATTCAACCGCGACAAAGAAGGGAAAAAAGATTGTAAAACGCTAGCTCAAAAAATATTGTAAAACGCGTGGTCGAAAAAGATTGTAATATTCATGGACAAAGTATTATGAAATTTAGTTATACTTTGAATCATATTTGTAACACTTTTATGACATATATTATCACTTTTGGGCATTTTTGGAATATTTAAAAGTATTTTAAAAACAAAACAAAATTTGTATGGCATGTATCACCACTTTTGGAACATTTTAAAGTATTTTTTGGAACATTTTAAAGTATTTTTAAAGTAAAAATAAAAGTGGAGCACCAGGATTCAACACAGGTGCTCATCGTTTAGAATAGAGCTAAGGGCGAACCGGTGGGTAAGGCAGTACTAGTGTTAACTAGTGGGACGGCCGCCTCTTATCGATAGTCCAACCCACACGCGTAGCTCACACAGCCAAGTGCGCTACGGATAACCGTAGCGCACTTGGTCAGGGTGCGCTACGCGTGTGTGGGTTGGACTAGTCAACTGCGCGCGTGAGCCAGCCCTCCCATCGTCGTCCTCAGACACATCGTCCCCATCCCGGCCCATCCCCATCCCCGCATCGAGGCGCCGCCGCCGCCGCATCCCAAGAGGAGGAGGCCGCCACGCCAGGAGGAGGAGGCCTCCACGCTAGGAGGAGGAGGAGGCCGCCTTGCCCGCGCGCTCGTTCCGTGGAGGAGGAGGTCGGTGGCGGCGAGGTTCCTACAGAGTCGGCTCCGCTCCTCCGACGGCAAGGCGCTCTGCCGCTCCCTCCCCCTCGTTACCTCGTCCGCCATCCCTCGTCGTCGTCATCTCCCCCTCTCTCCTCGAGCAATCTCAGAGGTGAGCAGAATGTTAGGGTTAGGCCTTCTTCCTGAATCCATTGCATCTGGTTAGGGTTAGGCTATTGTACTTTGGTGTTTGCAGAATGTTAGACAAAAATGTGCTAGTGCTTGCAGAATGTTAGACAAAAATGTAGTTTGGTGCTTGCAGGCTGCCTCGAGAAAGCATCTGTAATTATTGACAAAGATGGCATGTATATCTTTCTATATACATACTGCTAGTGACCTGATGAGCGATGCTAGTTAAGTGAAGATGGCATGTATATCTTTGTATGTGTAAGACAGAGAAACCAAATGGACCGTTGATGTGCCAATTTGGTCATTTTTTTGCGAGTAATTTGGTCATTTAGTCCATGCACAATGCAAATGCTTAGCAAAACACAATGCAATGCTGAATTGATGCCACCTCTTTTAATCTCTGTTGCACTGCTTGCTCTTCTGAACATATAGTATGTGGATTTAGTACTGTTGTGCTTGCAGTTTGCATATATACTATATGTCCACCCTATAAATCCACATCTTTGTTGACATACTATAGATCAATCACTCATAGGGTGGCATCAATTCAGCATTCAGAATCTATAGGGTTGATTCAGTATATATGTCACATACTGATTAATGCCACATATAGTATGTTGATCTATAGGGTTCAGAATCTATAGAATGATTTGATCCTTTTGTTAGGTTTGTTACTATGATAGTTCATCAGTAAAAAATATTCACATTATTTTACTTATTTGCATATGGAAGGACTAAAAGCATGTGATGGTCTTGGGCCTCTTAGTGCTCAAGAGTTCATGATCATCGGTTTAGAAGCATATGGTTTAGAAGCCTCTTAGTGCTCAAGACTAAAAGCATATGGTTTAGAAGCCACGAGATCTTTATGTGATCCCATTTTCCTTAGCCTAGCTTGGAATATCTAGGTTTAGTATTGCCCCTATCTCATAACTTGAGATAGTTGTTGAGTAAGTGACAGATGTAAAATATTTTGCGGCTAATATTATCTGTACTTGGAAGTATTGTTCGTTTTGGGCCCCTACTCTCACCTTCATGAATCTGGAATCATAATAGAGGTATCATGGATAGCAGCGGGTTGTTCAGTGATCACTAATTTAATCTGTACTTGCAAGTATTACTTGCTTGTTTAAGGTGCTGCTCTCGGCTTCACAAATCTGGATTGTTAATAGATTGTTCAGTGATCATTCTTGTGGTTACCATTTATGCTTGATGTACTGTTTGTGTGTTGGCCATTTATTCTAGTTGTGCTCCATTTTTGCATGAAAGATTTATTGTTTGGTTGTGCAGATTGTCTTTGGCTATAGGTTGCTCTGGCTACTACTATCTCGTGGTTGTCTTGGCCTTATATCCATCCTAGTGTTGCTCGCTACTACTATCTGTGGTGCTACTCATGTGCTTCTACTACTATCTGTCGGGACAACAACACCTTGAAATTGTGCTTGTGCTTGTATATGAAGCACTTTATTATGTGTATGCAGGTTCTTGTATGAAATGAGTCCCGATTTTTGCGGAATGTTGATTAACTTCCGTTTTGGCGTAAATCGGGCACTCTAGTTTAAGAAAATTAGCAAAGGTCATGCCGGATTTTTCCGCATTTAACCAATTATTTGTTTTTATTAGTGCAAAGATGTGTGACAACGACGAGGCTGGATGTTCTAAGCGCATCGCTGAAGGAGAACTCGGACCTCGAATAAACAATTGACATTACGGGAGGCGGCCAGCGTCTAGAAGGCGATGAAGAATACCATCCTTCGGAGAGCGAGGATGATGAGATGGAAGACGGAGGAAGAAGCCAAGGAACGGACGATGAAACCACCGATGGCGGCGAGGGCACGAGGAGTGGTAGCAACCCTCCTAAGAAGAAGAAGAAGGACCGGCCGAACACGGTCAGGAGGAAATTACCAAGTGAGCCCATCAGGGGTTCCTTTGAGCCCGCCTTGTCGTCAAAGGCGGTGGGCAAGTGGCGGCGATCACCGGACAACCATCTCGATCAACACCGAGAATCTCGGCATAAAGATAATGGCCACTTGCGCACACTCTTCGAGAAGCTGCACGCGATACAAGTTCCCGCTAAGTATCGAACACAAATTATCATGGGAACGGTAAACAAATCCGCCCTCACAAAGATGAGCATATCGCCAGGCCACCGGAGAACCCGGATAAAGAAGAAGATCTATAAAGAAGGCAAAAGTCTCGAGGAGATCCGGAAGATTGACCCAGATCACCAAGATCAGTTCCGGAGTTCAAGGAGAGGTGAATCCGAAAGAGCCACAGCCAATAGTAATCGGGAAAGGTGCTGCAGCGATGAATATAGGTCATCACCATCTCGGATCTGGTGGATCTGAACCGCGGAGGCCAAATGGAATAAGGAGGACGAAGAGTATAGATCCAAGGGATAGAAAACCCTTTGCTAAATTCGAACCCGGCAGGTTCGAACTTCATCGAGGCCCGTTACCATGTGGACCCAAAACCAAACAACTCACCGGATCCTGCGGTGAAGGAATTCGAGAAATTGTGGTAAGTATAATCTAATTACCGGATCAACACGATTGCAATCTAATCGATGATCTAAATGATTCATTTATTTCTTCTGCAGGAGGAGGAAATTGTTGCTAGTCATGGATCCTGGTTCCTCATCCTGTGGGTCGACGGCGGCCACCCGGTGGGATAACCCTTTTAACGAGGCGATGAAGCGGGCCAAGAAAATAGAGCGATTCTGAAGAAGCCATCGTCGGCTGGCCGTCTGGCCGCCTCGGGGTAAGAATTGGGTGGATCATTTTGGTCCACCGCCGAGGACGCATGTGGCGCCGGGAAGGAGCGAGGAGGAAAGCAGAGGTTCAAGAACTTAAGGCACAAGTGGCGCGGATCCCGCAGATCGTCCAAGACAACTGGCAATCACCCTCACGTCCTTCCCGCCTACCTTGGTGGAGTCAATAGCGAACTAGAGTGCGGGTGGTCGAGTAGGGCCGTGCCGATTCCAAGCATGGTCGTGACCACTCGAACAACGCGGCCCCAACGAATCAGGCGAACTACGTGTTTGTGACTCCGCCCGCTAGCACCACGGCGCCGCAAGTGTTGGTGACTCCCCCTGCCATCACCGTGGCGCCAGAGTACATGTTGGTGCCCCCCTGCCATCGTCGCGGCGGCACCGGAGCTCCAAGCACCCGTCGGTAGGGAGAATACACGGCGGCCAGACCGCGCCATCAAGCAGCCCTTCCGTCTCTTGCACGCCCGTCGCCGTTCAAGTGCGCGTCGACATTAACCGATCTCGGCGCCATCACGGTAAACAAATTGCTTTAATTACCGCCTTTCATGCCATCTATATATTACTCTTGTGGCATCTCGCTCGTGACGCCGTACATGTTTTTCGCAGACGGATGTTCCTTGCACTCTCTTATGCTACGTGAACAACGAGCTAAGGGATGTTGCCAAGGTACCATCGTTCAACCCTTGCAGCACGTTCCACTCAAAACCGATGCGAGATAGCGTACACAGGTTAAAATTAGTCGGGTGCTAAGGGGCTGCGGCGACACGGAACCTCCCATTCAACCCCGAGAGCGGATGAAGAAGAGTCGTCCTCGAAGTTGCTTGGCTTGTTCTTGCTATGGCCAAAGAGCATGATCCGTTTGGGGCGACGGGGCCATCACGCCACGAACAACAACACGCTGTCGTGCGGCGACAAGCGGTGGCAAAAGCCTTACGCCCTCGCCGTCACCTCCACGCGGTGGGTCGGATGATCATGTTGATGATATGCACATGGCGCGAGATCCGCCGAGGACGAAAGACTGGAATGATCACTTCTTCAAGACTCGGTTTGGTAACGAAGAAGACCTAGCTGGTGGCCCCCAGAGAAAGCCACTATCACCAAGCGTCTGCTTTGGTTCTCGAGAGACGCCTCGGCTTGCGCCTTTACTGAGCCAGTGATACAACCAACCGCCCTTTATTCTAAGCCCGACACACTACATAGGGCGGCGGTGCTCGATATGGTGCCTGCCCGCTCTCCAAAAGGAAAAAGGGCAGGAAAAGAAAATCTAGCAGCTCGAGCCAGGTGGCGTCAACAACTGCGAATCCGATCAGGTTTGGGACGGCCACCAAGACCCGAGGGTATTATGTGGAGGATTCATGTGGCGGGTGAGCCCATGCTACCTAAGAATTGCAAGCTCGCCACGGAATCGCAGAGTGTGCATGACGGCGTGCTGACGATAGAGAGACGCCTTCTATCGGAGAAAGATCCCTCGCACCCGGTATTCGTGGTTAAGGTGCCACCAGGCTTGGGCTTCGTCGACACTGCCCCCGCGGATCTGTTCTTCCTGCGGTTCGAGGACATCTTCAATATGTTCCACCTATACCCGCTGCACTATACCATGGTCCATCTCTTTTCTCTCAGCCTGGCCACGCAGATCATTAGAGAGAACACACGGGCATCGCTATAGTGGACCCCTACTACATGCGTGATGGCTGCTTGGGTTCCCCAATTAACGACGATCGTGGCCTCGTACCTAAAAAGAATCCTCGTGGCGAACAAGACAAAGGAATACATTCTCGCCTTACTTTCCCGAGTAAGTCGTTATTCGCCACCGTCGATTGGCTTTATTAGATCATCATCATTCTTTTTTCAACACATTCCATTTGAATTTTTTGCGCAGAGATGAACACTGCACGCTCATCTCCTTATCGCCGAAGCATTCCCACGCCACGTATTTCGACTCGGGGAGTCTAGAAAAGAAGAAAAACTACGACAAGATCAAGGAAGTTCTGGATGATGCTCTCACTGGCTTTGCCTCGACGGAAGGCACCACTTCGTGCGTAAGAAGGTCAAGTTCGGCAGCACGTCTTCAACCACGTAACGAGTTCCCTGCGTGAAGCAGCCGGAAAACAAGAAGAAGGAAGCCTACTCGCACTCCATCACATGAGGCGTTCCTACTGACCAGCAGAATTCTACGCTGCGGATCATCTCAAGCAGTGGGCGAAGCAAAGGCCAAGATCAATGATTCGGATATTAGACAAGAGATATATCGCATCCAGCAGAGTTTGGGGCAATCATCTTCGTGATGTCATGACTTGGGGATCTTCTACGGAGGAAATATCCCGAATAACCGTGACATAGAAGATCGCCTAGAGATGCAGGGTGACATAGGAAGTTCATGACGAGACTGGGCGTCCTCCCGTTCTCTAAGCCGAGCCAGAAGGCTTGATGTTGGCCTAGTTGTAGTTGCAAACTATAGATGACCTTTGTGTGTGTGTGGACGACAAGTGTACTTATCTTATTAGGTTTATGAATCACCGCTTACTTATTTTGCTTATTATTATTATATATCAATCAATGCTTGGTTTTTTTGCTTACTCTTTGGTTTTTTTGCTTACTCTTTGGTTCTCGGACAACAAGTGTGAGTTATTTTGTCTTTTCGAGAATATGCCGATGATTGAAATGTCGTAGCACAATATATATGTGAATGTGCTATGACGGGATTATTAGCCTTGTGATATGCACAAGTCCAGGATTTGTGCATCCTACTTGGCTAACAATCCGTCATAAGCATATTTCGTGTCCAACAACCTAGTTATATATGAGGCATGCTTTTCGAGTTATTTTGTCTTTTTCGAGAATATGCCGATGATTGAAATGTCGTGGCACAATATATATGTGAATGTGCTATGACGGATTGTTAGCCTTGTGATATGCACAAGTCCGGGAATTGTGCATCCTACTTGGCTAACGGTCCGTCATAAGCATATTCTGTGTCCAACAACCTAGTTATATATGAGGCATGCTTTTGAGTTATTTTTGTCTTTTCGAGAATATGCCGATGATTGAAATGTCGTGGCACAATATATATGTGAATGTGCTATGACGGATTGTTAGCCTTGTGATATGCACAAGTCCGTGAATTGTGCATCCTACTTGGCTAACAAATTCCGCCATAAGCATATTCCTCGTGTCCAACAACCTAGTTATATATGAGGCATGCTTTTGAGTTATTTTTGTCTTTTCGAGAATATGCCGATGATTGAAATGTCGTGGCACAATATATATGTGAATGTGCTATGACGGGATTGTTAGCCTTGTGATATGCACAAGTCCGAGAATTGTGCATCCTACTTGGCTAACAGTCCGTCATAAGCATATTCTGTCCAACAACCTAGTTATATATGAGGCATGCTTTTGAGTTTGCTCTTTTGATTTAAGAGTACTTTCTATAAGTGTATCTTCATATGCGACTTTAATTATACATGTTTTTCAATCACGGTTAGTTATTATTGTCAACTTGTAGATGGCGTGGTACGTCGTGTACAAGGGACGGGTTCCCGAGTCTCGATGATTGGGAAGACTACGGAGACAGTGCACCGTTTCAGCGGCAATAGCTACAAATGGTACAACACTATGGCGGAGGCGGAAGCTAGATACACGCGCTATCTAGCGGTAGTTAGGACAAGGAACCGGATGAAGACCTACACCTTCGTCGCGGCGGTGATCATGCTTATCTTCTTTGGTTATTTATCCCGCGTTTGTGTCTAGCTAGCTAGTTTAGATGTCTAAGCGAGCTTAGAGCTCTAACTTGTTCGATCGACACATGTATTCGCATGTCACCAACTACTACTTTGTAACATGATCAAAACAATGTAACTTGGACTATGTATTCATGTATGAGACTTATCTATATGTATTTGTTTCAATCTTGTTTTTCATATTGAGTATTTATATATATAATTGTATATCTTGTATCTGTGTGTGTATATCTGTAGTATTGTATATAATCTGTATTGCATATAATCTGCTTGGAAATTAAAAAAACAAAAAATACATCATGTACACCTTCATATGGCGCACTACACCTAAAAGCGCACCATGGATGTTTAGTGGCGCACTAGGTAGTGCGCCATGGAAGATCAAGAGGTAGCGCACCACGCCAAACATGGCGCACTAGGAGTGCCACGCCTATCTCTACACAACCGTGGCGCACTAGGCAGTGCGCCACGGCTGAGAGATAGCCGTAGCGCAAGGCCCGTGGCGCACTACAGGTGCGCCACAGATGATGGTTTCAGGTGCGCCACTAAAGGCCGTTTTCCTAGTAGTGCCTCTGCATCGATTGGACGCACTTAGGGGCTAAGAGAGGCCATGGCGGCGTGCTTGCAGCAGCGGTGGAGGGAGTCCATGGCGGCACGGGTGGTGTCATGCGTAGACGAGGGCAGAGGCAACGGAGGGAGAGAGGTCCCCATGGCCCGACGCATGGTGAATCGACATAGGCGTGGTCCCAAAACTAGAGGCCGGTGGCAGGGCGAGCTCACACGGTGGAAGAGGGAAAGCAATAGCAGAGCATTGGTGTTGTGGAGGTGAGTCGTCACACGATATGCTCGGAAAGAAATTGAGGGGAGAAGAACAAATGAAGAAGAGATAAGCTTAAAGGTGGGCCCTCCCAAACCCACGTTGCCCTGCTTCCCTATGATGCGTGTGCTTTGACGCCAGGACGTAACACATGCGGTTCCCCAAATGGATGATACTCCCTCCGTTCACTAATGTAAGACTTTCTCAATATTTTAAAATAGTCTAAATTTATTGAAATGAGTGAACCTAAATAAAAAATATGTCTAGATACATCATTTTTAGTAATCTAGAGAGAGAGAGTATTATTTTTCTTTAGAAAGGTTGGATGGAAATGGTCTTACGTTTCTCTTGACTTTGGACACAGATAGGCCGCTAAAGACTGGATAACCAACTGAAAATAAGAAACCTGAAAAGGTTTGAGTTTTTTAAAGGAAACCTGTTGAGCTGATTAATTCAACATCTTTTGCTTCATATTTCAAAAAAGAAAAATCCAAACGAAGATCGTCCCTTAGCTAAAGAAAGATGACCTTTTTTCTTATTTTTTTCTTTTCTAACTAAACAAAAATTTAACGTGACAAACATAATCACCATATTGTACATGTCCTTACATTTCTCTTGGACTTCGGACGCAGATCGACCGCTAAAGGCTGGATAACCAACTGAAAACGAAGGAACCTGAAAAGGTTTGGTGTAGAGTTTTTTAAGGGAGGCCTGTTTTTTTTTTTTTTGAGAGGATTTTAAGGGAGGCCTGTTGAGCCGATTAATTCGACATCCTTTGTATATCTAAAAAAAGAAAAATCCAAATCATTGGGCCGCAGTCGACCAGTTGTTTATCAGGCTGGGGTCCGCCTGTTTATCGGAGCAGCGTGATGGGCCTGGTTGGGCCGGGCCACGCCGCCTGAAGTGGCCGTGGCTGGACTTGCCCTCTGCGGGTCCGACGACGGCCGGAAGTCGAGGGCGGCGCCGTCGGAGGCCGGAGCGACTCTGGTCGAATGGATGTTTTTGCGCCGGCGCCGCCATACCGCATCAGTGACGGGAGGGTTCGCAAGCAGCGTCACCTCTGTGGAGCGGGGTGGAGAGCGGATGGAGGGGGTGGCGCTGTCCGACGAACAGGGAAGGGGCAGCGCGGCCGTCTTCTCCATCGCCGACCGACGGACACCGCTTCGACGTGTCCAGGCGGGCGGCCTGCAAGCCGCTGCCAACACGCTCACTGCAGCTCCGTCCGAGGCAGCAACGCTCGCGTCAGCCACCTGCAGAGCTCCGGCATTGGGGAATGGGGAGCACTACCGGAGGGTTACGAGACTGCAGGACGGCAACCCGCTGCCGGTGCTGCCGCTGCCGCTGCGATCCGTGGCAGCACTGAATCCGGGTAAGACCACATCCAGACCCTGCGTCTCAGACCCAGCCTCATTAACATTCCGTTCGTTCCATTCACCCTTTGATTCGTTTGTCTAAGTTTAATTTTACTACATAATGTATTTATAAGTGCCCAATCACAGGAAGTTCAGTTCGGTGGGATTTGCATTTTCTTCCCATTCTTATTTCAGCAACATAATGTATTTATAAGTGCCCAATCACAGGAAGTTAGATGAGTTTTCCAATTTACAGACCCTCTTATATCATTTAATTTCATATATGATGGGTTCCCACCGGAAAGGCCTTTATTATTGTAAGGTATTGTACTATTGTCTATTATGCAGCAAATTAGGCTAGTGTGAAACCGTCAAACCAAATCGCGCAGATTCTTTGATTATGGCTAGCTTCCGAACAAACAGACAATTTCAGAGTAAACGGCACCACCTGCTCCCCTTATTTATTTGGTCTAGGATTGCTACAAGTCTTCCAAGTCTATATTTGAAAAAGTTCACCAGGTTCGTTTTCTGCAGTTGTGGATCTCATAATTATAGTAAATCTCATACTCCCTCAGTTCCAAATTAATTGACTCAGCTTTGTCTAGATACAGATGTATCTATATCCGTATATACACAAAGTTGATTCAATTAATTTGAAAAGGATGGAGTAGTAAATTCATATCTATATGTATTCAACAAATTCTTTAGCTGTCAAGTGTGAAGAACTCTCATATCTGGAAAATGAAACCAAGATATCTCAAAAAAAACTTTAAGTTGTCGGCGGGGTAGGTGTGCCATACAAGTCTAAGCTTGACTAGAGCACTCCTAATTAATATACCTAAGAGTAGTATTGTTATAGAGATACACATGATTTACACTTTATCAAAGCTGATGTGGCTCATTTTCCATTAACATGGTGTTGTCAATCACGATGGATGGATGAGTTCACGACGGAGAAAAAAAGTATAGTTCTGGAGACACACATGAGCATATGAGCTTGCAGGTCGCCTCCGACAAGGTTTAGTTCACATGAGCATCGAGATTAGTGTGAGTTCTTATTCTTTTCTACAAGCTTCCTGGAACACAAGAGGATCGACACCCATGTATGTGGGCTGATTCTTTACGTTTGAGAAAACTGTCTTGTCTCTTACCTTCAATTTAGCCTCATCACACTTCTTCCCTTCAGAGATTGCAATTTGTATTATGTTTGCCTTTTCTCCTTCACTGATATTAATTAATTGCAACTGGAGCCCATATAGAAAAAAAACATTTAGATGCCAGAAAAATCTCAAGAAAAATGCATTTCAATTGCAATTATCTTCCATTATCTCATCAGATGTTGCACTTGGAGATTTACACTGTCGATTAACCATCAGGGGCATCCCTTTGTGTATTTGACACAATGGCTGCTAATCTCAGGGGAACATGGTCTCATGTTTGGGTGAAAACTGGTTAGAACGCCGTTTCAACCTGATTTGCTGATTTGGTTTGGAGCTGACAGGGTTCATTTTTTATATGGTTTTGTTTGGGTTGGGAAAAAATGCTTTGTGTATTGGATTGGGTTTGGGTTATGAGATTTCTGTTTGGGTTGGGTTTGGTCTGCTTTCCATACGATTGCAAGGCTTATCGTGGATAGCTCAGAACTGTGCTAATCTTTCCTGTTACTTCTTTTAATATCGAGGTACATCTGAGAGTAGCAATAAACTACCAAGTTTCAAAACAAATCTGGTAAAGCTTCTACATTCCTATGTCAGTGGATGAATAATATATGCCTTTGTCATGCATACTTTTCAAAGTGATTTATATACCAACTAGCTGGTGACCACGGCCTTCTTTATATTAGGGGTGCAATCAGTTGTAGGTTTAGAAGTGAAAACAGATCAATCATGACTACTCCATGCCTGATCGGTTTATGACCCTGATGATTTATTATACTTGATTGAAGCTAGTTCAACTCATCTTTCGTTGTCATGGTGGTGCTGATCACATTCGAATAGAGCCAACACGGTATCATGATACTCACGCATCTCGAACACATCTGACTTTCTCATGGATCTGCCGCTACAAATCAGTTAATGGCCTCGTTGGTGAAAATACTAGCAAGTGGATGCAGCAGTTGAAATTTGATGCGCGAGTTAGTATAATTATAGAGAGACTAAGCAAGACGTGCATACAAGTTGCATGTTATCTAGTAACATGATTGATTGATCGAGTCAGAAATTGATTTCCCTTTTGCTTATATATACAGTGCCCCATCCTTGTTAGCCCTTCAACAGTAGAGTTGTTCCAGAGAAGAGCAGCAGGAACTAAAATTCCTCTATCTTGAATCTTGAAGGTAATTTTGGTTCCTTCTGTTTAGATGGCTTTGAATGCATATATCGATCTAAGTATAGCTTGCCCTTTTCTTTGCTGCTTCCCATTCCCAGTGTAAGCACGTTAGCATTTGAGTGCTGCCGTCTAGTCTTTTAGCTGCAACAAATGGTGGGGATAATATGTAGTTTATCTTCGTTACAGCAAAACACAGCGGAAATGGCGATGGTCTTGGATGCTTTTGCATCCTACGTGCAAAATATGCTGACGGAGATGGTGATCGAAGAGGTGCACATGCTGCTTGGAGTCAGGGACGAGATAGACAAGATGGACGTCAAGCTCAGGGACCTCAAGAACTTCCTCGCCGATGCTGATAGGAGAAACATCACCGACAAGAGCGTGCAAGAGTGGGTGGGGCAGCTCAAGCAAGTCATGTACGAAGCTGCCGACATCCTCGACCTCTGCCAGCTCAAGGCCATGGAGCGAGGTACATCCACTGTGGATGTCAGGTGCTTCAACCCCTTGCTCTTTTGCATGCGGAACCCCCTGCATGCCCATGAAATTGGTAGCCGCATCAAGGCGCTCAACCAGAGGCTTGACATTATCAAGGAGAGCAGCGCTCCTTTTAGCTTTATGAATCTTGGTTCCTATGATGACCACAGCAAGGTGGTCCTTGTCTCTCATTCTGGTAATCCTAGGCGTGAGACGTCGGCGGAGTTTAACCGGTCGGGTGTAGTTGGTGAGAAGATCAAAGAAGACACAAGAGTGCTGGTTGAGATGATGCTAGCTGAAAGAGAGAGCAACAACAACATCATGGTGGTCGCCGTTGTCGGCGTTGGCGGGATTGGTAAGACCACTCTTGCGAAGGCGATCTTTAGTGACGAAGCTATGAATGTGAATTTCGACAAGAAAATATGGTTGAGCATCAACCAGGACTTCGACATGGTTGAGCTGCTTAAGACAGCCATCACCCTTTCTGGGGGAGAGCATGGTGGTGAAAAGGCGTTGGCTGTGCTTCAGCCAATCCTTACTACTGCCTTGACAGGGAAGAAGCTATTCCTGGTGCTAGATGACATGTGGAGCCATAGAGCATGGTACGATGTGCTTGAAACACCCTTGGCTAATGTTCTGGCTCGAGGTAGCCGAGTCCTCATTACTACTAGAGATGAAAGAGTTGCCCGAGGAATCAAAGCTATGCTTCCATACCACCATGTCGACAAATTACAGGAGGAAGATGCGTGGTCATTGCTCAAGAAACAAGTATGTATATAGTCCTTGCATCCTCAATAACTGCTAACTTCCTGCTTACTTTGGGGTGATAAGGGCAAGATGTTCATCTCTGATAAGCAACGAGGCATGCTACCTTGGCAGCTGATCTGTCGGTCGCCACCATACTCACAATTTGTTATCTCTTAGCATGCTCTCCTAAAAAAAGGGTAGATATTTTTAAGCTAAAAAATGTAGACTTTAAGTGACCATCATCCAATGGTTAAAGGGTAATTGGTTGATCACTCCCGACACTAGGGAAGTTAGTCCATCATCTTCCATGACTAATTAATCTCAATCAATCCTTTTGTCTCCTGCTGAAGTTACTTCACCCTCGATTCATGCAAAGCAGTCATTCAGGTGTTGGGTTGCTAGGGGTTCCGGTTTACAATATTGCCATAACGTCACCGTATACCAATTCATTCACTTGATAATTCAGGTTTTTTTGAGAAAAACGCAAAGGACCTTTGCGTTTTATTTCATTGAAAAGGTAGATAGTTTTGTATCCTCCTAGGAGGCCGGTTACAACAAGAGCAGAAAAACACTAGTGAACATCCCAGGTGGTTGGGAGCACTACACGAAGTCCTCTAGCAGTCTAGCGCCTGCTCGTGGCCAGAGCCTTGCTTTCTCCTTGATTGAATCGATGAGGGAGTGGACTGAAGGCTGCGCTCCATAAAAAATGCAGTTGTTTCTGTGCTTTCAAACCATCCAAGGGATGAGGAGCGAGATGGAGGCGAGCCCTTTGCGCATAGGCTTGGGGGTGTTGGTAGTACTTCTTATAGATAATTCAGTTTAGGTAGTACATTGACTAATTTTCCATTAGTTTCTTTTCTTCTCAAGGTTAGTAATCTAACACTGATTTGACACTAGCTACTAATAAAGTTCTATTTTTATTTTAAGACAAATTCCTCCTTACTAAATCGTTTGGTTTAAACTTCTTATAGATGGTCCCAAGTGACATGGATGGACATGAGATTGATATGCTTAAGGATATTGGATTGCAAATTTTAGCAAAATGTGATGGTCTGCCACTTGTTGTCAAAGTAATGGGGGGACTCTTGTGTCAGAAGGACAAAACGCACCGTTAGTGGGAGATGGTTTTGAATGATTCTATATGGTCGGTGTCTGAAATGCCCGAGGAGCTGAACCATGCAATACATTTAAGCTATGAAGATTTGCCTTCATCTATAAAACAATGTTTTCTATACTACTCCCTTCTCCCTAAAACTGCATTGCATTTCAGAAACCAAATAATTGGAATGTGGATTAGTGAAGGGTTTCTTCACGGAACCTCAGACGACTTGGAAGAACTAGGAAGCAAGTACTATAAGGAGCTTCTGTTGAGGAACCTTATAGAGCCAAATGAGAAGTATGTTGATCAATCTAATTGCAACATGCATGATGTTGTTCGCTCATTTGCTCAATTTGTGGCTAGAGACGAGGCACTAGCCGCTCATAATGGTGAAACTGATATTGGTAGTAAACTTAGTGCACATAAGTTTTTCCGGTTATCTATAGAAAATAAAGCATCAGAATCAGATGGGTTAGACTGGAGTTCTCTACAAGGACAAAAGACATTGAGAACACTAATATCAGCTGGCCACATAAATATGAGGCTAGGTGATATGTTGGTTCATTTTCCATGCCTACGAACTTTACATATCGATTCTGCACATGGTGTTGCATTGGCTGAATCTTTGCATGAATTCAAGCACCTGAGGTACATGTCCTTACATGAATCTGATATATCTGCTCTGCCAGATAGCATTGGTGAGATGAAATTCTTACAGTACATTAGCCTTATAGGATGCAAACAATTTGAGAAACTTCCAGATAGCATTGTGAAGTTAGGGCATCTAAGGTATGTTAACTTCCGTAAAACAAGTATAAATGGCATACCTAGAGGATTCTGTGTTCTAACAAATTTGAGGACAGTACTTGGATTTCCAGCCCAAGTTAATGGTGATTGGTGCAGTTTGGAAGAGTTGGGCCCTCTTTCTCGGCTGAGGAATCTTGGAATAGAGGGATTGGAGAATATAACTGATTTCTCGTCTGCAGCAAAGGCAAAGCTTGGTGAGAAGATGCATCTTACCGAGCTGCACTTAACCTGCAGTAGTAGATTGGGGGAAGATGGGCTGATCGAAGAGCAAGATATTGTCCCTAAGGTTGAGCAAAAACAAATTGAGAAGGTGTTTCAGGAGCTCTGCCCTCCACCCAGATTAGAATTCCTTAGCATTGTTGGATATTTTGGCCGGCAGCTCCCAGGGTGGATGATGTCATCATCAGATGTGCCTCTCAAGAGCTTGAGGATTCTGATGGCTGGAGACTTGGCTTGCTGCACAACACTTCCTGATGGCTTATGCCAGCTGCCCTCTTTGGAGTTCATTCAGATCGGCCGTGCTCCAGCCATCAAGCGCGTTGGTCATGAATTCCTGCAGCCCTACCATGCACCGAGTCATTCTCCTACCCAGATGGTCGCTGTGTTTCCAAGAGTACATGAGATGATTTTAGTGGGAATGTTGGAATGGGAGGAGTGGGAGTGGGAGGAGCAAGTGCAAGCTTTTCCTGTCTTGCACAAGCTTAATATACAACGCTGCAAATTGAGGCATCTTCCTCCAGGTCTTTCCTACCAGGCAAGGGCTTTGAATGAATTATTTATACAACATGTCCATGGTATTATCTCTGTAGAGAACTTTGCTTCTCTGATTGATCTGGAGGTGTGCGTACTCCTTGATCTGGAGAGAATTAGTAATCTCCCCAGACTGCAGAAGCTTACCATCACCAACTGCCCGAAGCTGAAGGTACTTGAGGGTGTTCCTGCAATCCAGAGGCTCATGCTCGTCGATATAGACATGGAGACGCTCCCAGAATACATGAGAAGTATAAACCCAAGGAGTTTGGAGCTCTACTGCAGTTTAGGGCTGCTTGCTTCCATAGCCGTGGGACAACCTGGCACTGAGTGGGACAAGTTCAGCCATGTTGAGCGTGTCATGGCATATACACCTGAAGGAGACAATCCAAGGAAATGGTATTTCTTGTACACAGCTAACCCCTACAACTTGGAGACAAATTTCAGCCGCTCTTTCATGTCTAGAGGTAAATTAGCATTGCTCGTTCATCTTAACTTGTGTACTCCCTCCGTTTCAAAATATAAGATGTTTTAGGTTTGTGAAGAAAATGTATCTAGACTTGTTTTATTATGTAGATTTACTTCAAACCTGAGTGAACCTGTATACTAAAGTAGTCTAGATACATTTGCTTCACAAACCTAAAACATCTTATATTTTGAAACGGAGGGAGTATGTTTGCTCTGTTTATTTGATTTGCTTTCTCTCCTTTGTTCCTTTCATCCTAACTTGATAAATTCCGAACACTCTTTTTCCCCTTGAATTTCCTATCCAACTGTTGGATTTTACAAGGTGTTATAGAGACTATTTATATTATGTCACTTTTTTTCCTGTAAAGACATTTTTGTCGACATCTGACACGTCATTGACATCTCTCAATCGGCCGTGTGCTTGCCCCCTCGCGACAACCGTGCTCGCTGTTCCTCTTAGTCCCCACCGGCATGTTGTCTTTGCCTCTGCGATACGAGACCTTAGTCTGTGTTTATTACCAGTATAGTTATTGTCATGTTTGTGTCTTTTGCCAAAATTTTTGCTTATATCCTATTTTCATATTCTTTAATATAGTATGTGACACCTCTTTCATAGTTAGGAAAAAAAGAAAATGGCCAGATTTTCTCTACAGAAAATAGATTTTTAATCGCTTTTAATGGTTGTTTCTTGACAAATGGAACATTATTAGTTGGTGGGACTCCCTGAATATCTTTTCTTCTCACTAGTTCCTCTAAGTTACCTCGAAACTAGAAATGAAGAGTAATACCTTATGAAATTAAAGCTTATGTGTTGCATTTTTTTTTTTAGCATTGTAGAAGTTAAGCTCGGTATGTTAACACTGTCATAGTTGAATCCTTACCTTGCAAGTTATGGATTGTGTAACCACTTTTCTATTTTTTAAACATGCAGGAACCTTATGTTCCTTTGAAGATGCACAAAGATTCGAGTATGCCTTCAAAATGACAAGAAAAACCTTTATCTACATCTGCAACTTGGTGAAGGTGCCATCAATGCAAGATATGAATAGCTACACCTTTGTTGACGGGAGGGTACTATCTTTACAAGATCAAGTAGCCATTGCTCTGAGAAGGTTGTACTCTGGTGAACCACCAGAAACCATAGGATCCTCCGTTGGTGTGAATGGTTCAACCATTTTGTTGGTAACCGAGAAGTTTGTTGATGCTGTGTGCGAGCGAGCAAAGCACCACGTGGTTTTGCCAGACTCCAGTAGAATGGATAAGATCAAATCCATGTTTGACAAGATCCACAATATGCAGAACTGCTGCGGTGTTATATGTACAACTCATGTCCCATTTGGACCAAACTATGACCCTGAGAAGAATGGCAGCGTTCTAATGCAACTCATCGTTGATCCAAAGATGAGGTTCAGGAACGTTTGGATGGTTTCGGCAGGTAGCAACAATCGGGTGAGCCTTCCGCGCGACTCTTTCCTCTTCAAGGAGTGCGAGAAAGGTACTCAGCTAAATGGCAGCAACCTAAAGGTAGCATTAGATGGATCAGAAGTCGGGGAATACATAATTGGTGACGCAGGATACCCTCTTCTCCCTTGGCTATTCACACCTTACCAAGACGATAACCTCTCCAACGCCAAGGCGGAGTTCAATAGGAGACACTCCGCAGCCACAACCTGCATGCCAAATGCGCTAGCGAGGTTTAAAGACACATGGAGATGCCTACAGACTTGGGGTCCAGTCAATGCTAAAACTCTAGGAAACACTGTCTATGCATGTCTCATATTGCATAACATAGTCATAGATATGGAGGATGATGCAGCCATGCTGACCTCTGACGGAAGGACTGGAATTACTGTCAGGACGTGCGCCGGGTAGAAAATGAGGATGTTGTCAGAGCGAGGGATATGCTGTCGCAATACTTCTTGACCAGCAGATCATCTGAACTGGTAGGTTAATTTAACACAACTCTTACATCTTATTCTTCTCGCTTGGTCGATTTCAGCACTAATTTTCCATATCCTTCATCTGTTTAGTCAGCCCAGTGGATGCAGTGGAGGACCATGAAATAGCAGCATCATCCTCAGGGGATGAAGAAAAGGGACAAGAAGCAGACATGAACAACAAATGAAGATAGACGGTGCTAGGTACATCTTTATGTCTTTGCTAGCACAATGTGCTTTAAGTCTTTGATATTCCCTCTGTCCACCAAAATCACAGTTCTCTTTCTTGTTTTATTCTTTTAATATTCCCTGGGTCAGTGAGAATCTTTAACTGATTATTAACTTCATTGGTTATATGTTAATTACATCACTCTGGCAACTGATACAACTATTGGCAATGTGCTATACAAGACATCAGTACCTAAACACTGAGACTCTTACGCATTTCCCTCTTTGTGCCGGCAATTGATTTAACTGATGTTTCATTTAATAGCATACAGATTTGGATAGTAAAGTTAGCAGCTATACTACTCATGGAATTGAAAATTCTTGATATGTTAAACCCCGGTGCATGGTCGTTGATTTGATACAACTAGAACCTTGATTTGATAAGGTGGAAGGGAAGCCTTCATCCTGCTGGTTTTGATTGGAGCTTTTAAATACACGAACGCAGAGCAGGCCTAGCGACCGAGACTACTACGATGCTGCAACATGACCTGAAGTTCAACGTTTTTGTTTTAAAAAAAATTGCCATCTGTCTTTTGGCGAAGACAAGGGTTGCTATGTACTCTGTGTAGGGGTGATAATCGTTTATGTGTTGAGAAAACAACAATGTCACTTGATGGAGGCTATCTGTGATTTCCATCCACCAGTTGATGCAAAACTGAATAATTTGGAGACATAGTGGCAGGGAGACAGGTGTTTGGGCCAGCCGATGGTAACTGAATAATTTGTGAACATAAAGCATCTTATTCTATCATACAAGCTGTTAACCTCTAGATTACTTATTACACGATCGTCGGGATCTTGGCATGAGCTCGTGTATATATGGATCAATTACAACAAGGCAGGCAACCGCCGTCCGCCGATTCTATCAAATGTACTTGTGCAACTCTTTTCCGTTCGTGTCTAACAAAGCCCTTGATCGAACTAGGCTCGTGTTTTCCTCTCTTAGTTACCTTGATTTAGCTTACTTATTAGTATATCTCGTGCGTCATCTCCCATGCGTGGTCTTCTATTGATACTTGAAGTACCGAATATGCCACATGCATGATTGTGAGGTACTAGTGTATTATCAATTGGTAGTATGGTGACCTAAATCCGTGCAAAATTGAGAAGTGAATGATGTTAACTCAGATGCAAGGCCAAGCAAATTAAGATGCGATGATCTGAGTGTTGTTCTGGGCAGAATTCAGATGTTGTAACCGAATAAATTCACATGTCATTAGTGTTGTTTTCGGACCAGCCATACGAACACAACTGTAATTCACGGGTCAGAATCCGTCGCAACCGAACCCCGTCGCCACAAGCTCTCTCCTCTGGCGGTCAACCCCTTCTCTTGTTGTGGCGTGAAGGAGCTTGCAGTTCCTGTTGCTGTGAGTTGCGGTCTACGGTGCTTCCCCCAAACCCTAGCTTCTTCAACGTCTTGTTGTTGTTGGAGATGGACTCCAAGGAGGAGGCGCTCCTGCGGGGGGAGCATGGCTCCATGACTGCAACCATGGTTGCTTTGACCACGGCGCCAGCTCCCCGCAAGGATGGCCTACAACGTTGGTGACCACGAGGCTTGCTTCCATCTTTGTGGCTATGTCTCTGATGCTACAATCAGTGGCGATGGTTGCTACAAGGGGCTACAGTGAGTGATACGATGAGAGAAGGCGATTGCTACATTCATATTTTTATTGCTACATACATATTTTTGTTTTTCTACTTTGCTTCTCGAAGTGCTGCACTTTTTGCATGTTTTCAACCTCTCAGGAAAACTGCTTCAATGGATGCTGCAATGTCATAACTGTTTTTTTTTTGCTACAACTGTTCTATAGGTTTGCTACAACAACACAAAGTGTTTGCTACGAATTCTCTGACAATATGTCCGACGAGGTCAATTTGCTGCAGTAGCACAATTTTTTTGCAATGGGGTCTTCGATGGCGAGGTTGGTTTTGTTGCAGTAGCACAATTTTTTTTCTACAAGGTCATGACGAGGTCTCTGGCAAGGACTCCGAACGAGGTGTGTCCCTTTATTTTTTTCTATAAGTGAACCTTATTTTGCTACGTGCTAGTGAAAGTAGCAACAACATGGTATTTTTTCTGCATACCAGCAATATTAGCAAAACCGGGAATTTGGGGCTAAAAAGAGGGGACACGTGTCAGCCGAGAAGCGGCTAGAGCGCTCCCAAAAAAAATCCAAATCATTTTGCAAAAGTCGACCAGCTGTTTCTCGGGCTGGGGTCTGCCTGTTTGTCGGAGCAGCGCGGTGGGCCATGTTGGGCCGGGACACCCGGCCTGAAGCGGCCGTGGCTGGACTTGCCCATTCGAGTCCGACGACGGCCGGAAGTCGAGGGCGGCGCCGTCGGAGGCCGGAGCGACTCTGGTCGAATGGATTTTTGTGCGCGGGCGCGGGTGCCGCGAAGGCACATCAGCGACGGGAGGGTTCGCGAGCGGTGGCGCCGCTGTGGAGCGGATGGAGGTGGTGACGCTATCCGATGAACAGGGCGGGGGCAGTGCGGCCGTCTTCTCCATCCTTGACCGGCGGACACCGCTTCGACGGGTTCAGGCAGGCGGCCTGCAAGCCGCCGCCAACATGCTCACCACAGCTCCGGCCGCGGCGGCAACGCTGGCGTCAGCAACTGGCAGAGCTCCGGGATTGGGGATTACTACCGGAAGTCGTCGCAACGCGGCTGCCATCTGCCCCTAAGGCCTCAGCCACCACCATCTGTCCATGGCAACACCTTAGCCGTCCTGCTGCGTCGCCGGGTAAGACCACATCCGGCTCCATCCACATTCCGTTCGTTCCATTCACCATCTGATCCCTAGTTTTGCTAGTTCGAAATCTCTGCAATTGCTTTGGTACATCCGTATGTATCTGCTGTGTTTGGTCATGACTGAAAGTGTCAGCCTAATTCAGTTAGTGTGTGGTTTTGCATTTTATTCTTTGAGTAATGCTACACCTACGGAGACTTTTTTTTACGGATCCGTCGTACGGACTGATGTGGCGAGGCGTGGTGCATCAGCATGAGCCTTTTTCGGAACAAACCAACAGATTTCACCAACTGCGTGAGGCCACGTCTGTCCGTAAGTTTAGTCCGTAATCAGTTTTCCGTATTCTTTTCCCGTATTTAGAAGTACCCCAAAATTCACTGTTGGTAGAATGCAACGCAAAAAGAATGGACCACTGAACATGAGCAACAATTGTCAGGCAGAACTCGTTTCGATCCCCATCCTAGGATATCCTCTGAACGACTGAACCCAACATGCCCTTAGTAGCAGCGACTGACGCATATGTCAAGAAAGAAAACAAGTAAGCTTGAACTTGGATGGGGTCAGGCACTCAGGCCTAAGTAAGGGAGCAGAAAAGGTTCATATTATAAGCAAGACAAGAAGACAAGTTTAACAAATATGAGTAGACTAGCATATGCTGACGGATACCAGGAATAAATCTCGTAGGGTTGTTAATGAAGCATGTTTGACATTTGTGTGTCCGTAATTTTTAGGAGATTTCTACAGTTATATTTCAACAAATTATGTAGCTGTCAACAACTCTCACATTTTAGGAAATGGAAATAAAAAGCTTTAGGAAGACTTCAAAAGATGAGCCTTTCGAGTTGCTGATGGGGTTAGGAAAAAGTCATACAAATCAAAGAATATATCTAGGTAAAGCTAGGAGTATTAATAAACTACACTTCATGATTTATTCTGTTGAAGGCATCAACATCCCTGTATGTCTCTACCAACTGGATGGTGATAGCTGGCTTCTTAGTATTATAGGTGGCATCAACTATACAGTTGACCAACTAGCTGCCTGGTAATAACAGATCGATCTGGTGATTGCTTCATGCCTTGGTGGTGCATGCCTTGATGATTTGTACTTGATTAAAGCTAGTTCAGCTCATCTTCCGTTCACTTCGGGAAGAAGGTTGTTTACCCCAGCGGCGAACACACGGCAAAGGGGCCAATACTCTTGGCAAAGCCTTTGCCGAGAGCATGCAGCCGTCAAGAGACTCTTTGCCGTCTGCTTTCTTGTGGGCGCACGGCAAAGGCTTCGCCCAGAGCCTTTGATTTTTAGGAAACGAATATAAAAAGCTCCAGAAAGATTTCAAAAGATGAGGCTTTCGGTTGCTGATGGGGTTAAGAAAAAGTCATACTGTATCTAGATACAACTAAGAGTAGTAATAAGTTACACTTCACGATTTATTCTGTTGAAGGCTTCAGCACTGGATGAAGAATGAATAGTATGCCTCTACCAACTGGATGGTGACTGTTGGCTTCTTAATATTACAGGTGGCATCAGCTATACAGTTGACCAGCTAGTTGCCTGCCAATAACAGATTGGCCTGATGAATGATTCATGCCTGCGTTGTGCTTTCCCTGATGAAGTATACTTGATCACATCCGAATTAACAAGGCCAACTTGAACAAGGCTCAACACAGCATGCATCACTGCACGCACATCCTGGACACATCACACATATGACTTTTCTGATTGATCTGGCGCTACTAATTTATTAGTTGTGTTTAAATGTGGCGTCATTTGTAGAAATAGCATGTGGATGGATCAGTTGACAAATCTCCGGGTTAGTATATATCTATAAAGACTAAGCAAGACTACCAACATATATGGGTGGTGCCAGAGACAGTGCATACAAGTTGCATTTAATTAATCTTGTAAAATGATACGGTTAGAGAATTCATTTGGTTTATATATACGTACAGTGCCCCGTCCTTATTAGCCCTTCACAAGTACGAGTTGCTCCAGGAGCAGGACCAACATCCATCTATCTTGAAGGTAAATTTGGATCCTCACATCCCCTTGCCTGCATCTACGTTATATTTGTTGTTGTTTCTCATGCATGTCACCACATTCCAGTGCTTCCCTTTCTTTTTGATTGTTATACTTAGCTAGAATGAGCGGTGAGATGATACAGGGTTTACTTTTGTTACAGAAAACCGCAGCCAAAATGGCGATGGCCCTGGATGCCTTTGCATCCTACGTGCAAAACATGTTGAAGGAGGTGTCGAGAGAAGAGGCACACATGCTGCTTGGAGTCGGAGATGAGATTCACAAGATGGACGTCAAGCTTGGGGACCTCAAGAACTTCCTCGCTGATGCTGATAAGAGAAACATCACCGATAAGAGCATGCAAGAATGGGTGGGAGAGCTTAAGCGCGCCATGTACGAAGCTGCTGACATCCTCGACCTTTGCCAACTCAAAGCCATGGAGAGCAGTCCATCCACTGCAGATGTGGGGTGCTTCAACCCCTTGGTTTTTTGCTTACGGAGTTCCCTTCATGCCCATGTAATTGGTAGCCGCATCAAGGCACTCAACCAGAGGCTTGACATCATCAAGGAGCGCAGCACTCCTTTCAGCTTCATCGATCTTGGTTCCTATGAGATGGAACGTAGCAGCAAGGTGCACACCTCTCGTTTTGGAAATCCCAGCCAGGAGATATCAAGGGAGTTTGACCGTTCAGGTTTAGTCGGGGAAAAAATCAAAGAAGACACAAAAATGTTGGTTGACATCATGTTGAGTGAAAAAGAGGGCAATACCAACATCATGGTGGTTGCCATTGTTGGCGTTGGTGGGATTGGTAAAACTACTCTTGCTCAGAAGGTCTTCAATGAGGAAACCATTATTGCCAAGTTTGACAAGACAATATGGTTAAGCATCAACAAGGACTTCAACAAGGTCGAGATGCTCAGGACAATCATCACACTCGCGGGGGGCAAACATGGTGGTGAAAAGGTATTGGTTGTGCTTCAGCGAATCCTTACTAATGCCTTGACCGGGAAGAAGCTATTCCTGGTCATGGATGATGTATGGAGCCACGGAGCATGGGGTGGTGTGCTTGAAAGGCCCTTGGCAATGGCTGTCGCTCGAGGTAGCCGGATACTTGTCACTACTAGAGATGAAAGAGTTGCCCGGGGGATGCAAGCTGTTCTTCCCTACCACCACGTCGACAAATTAGGGGAAGAGGATGCCTGGTCATTGCTCAAGAAACAGGTACTTAATTAAACTCCATGCATCTTTAATTTAGAGTAAATGTATTATTATTGGCACATTCTTTTATGTATATTTCTTTGACATTGCAAGATGGGTCCATGCGACACATGGACACAACACATGCACACACCCATATGTATTTTGAGTAAAGAAGGTACAATATTACAAACCTAAATATCAAATTTGGGTTGATCAAGTGGAAACCGGGCTCCCACACCATTGAAGTGTATCGATTTCCATGCTAGATTAAATATAGGAAAATGCAAGAAACTAGCAAGGTAGTATTTTTCTTCCATCATACTTACAAATCCACTGTCAATCCTTGGGAAAAAATCTATTGTGGTTGGCTGGAGTCTTGAGGTGTTAATAACTCCACGTTAAGCTGTATGGTAATAATACATGAGGGAAACTAGGCCGTCAAGAAGGGACAACCGGGCCGCACAGTGAAACTGCAACATTTCATATATGAGAGAATTAGTGAATTACTGCATACCCTTCATAACAAAATTCAAATTCACATATTTGAATGTTTTCAAGTATTTTGGTAAAATGTGTTTCACTTCTTTAAAACTGTTTGCATTGTTTAATTGTCACACATGTCAAATAAGATGTTCATGTATGTTTCACGATTTATGGAAATGTTGGTGCATTAAAAAATAAATATTTTAGATAAATTATTCGTGTCACATCTAAAAATCTTCTTGCTGGTTAGTAATGTGCCGTATGGAAAAGGTCATAAAATGTATCTTTAAACTTCCATGAGGAAATGTCCATATATGTTGGCCTTGTGTATGCACCTTCTAAAAATTTCTTCGATGAATTACAAAGTTTTATACAGATTTTAAGTCAATATGTTTTTCCATCTATAAACTCTAATGTATTTGTGAAGATAAAACAATGAATAACATGAAGAGAAGGAAAAAGAAAGGCAATAAAGAACTACTATGTAGAATAATACGAAAGCATACCCAAGCAGCCAGTTCCAGCAACATTCAACATGAGTAGCACATCTTCCATGTTTTCCCTAACGCGAGTAAGAATGTAAGGTACTTGTCAAGTTGATCTTATAGTCCCATATATAGTCACATGGAACAACTAATGTTAAATCCTACATGATTGAAACATGCATTTGTCAAATTAGGTAAATTTGATCGAATTGCATGTAATAGGATGATTCAAATCCGTTTTAGTTGATGGGCTATCCGCTCAAAACCTGAGTGTACTCCTATACGGCTATGAGACGCATGACACGCATAATGCATTCTAAGTTAGAAAACTCCTTGAGGGCTTATTTCGTTCAAAGGAATTTTGTAGGAAGTTTTTCTATAGAGTCCCTTTGTTTCAAAGGAATGAATCCTACAAAATTCCTTTGCATTGCTTTCCTACACTACAATCCTATATGATTTCTAAAAATTTCTCGTGCTTTTCCTGTGGTGCAATCAAAGAGCTTATTTTACTGATTCCTACAATTTTTCACCCCCGTACGATTTCAAGTGCCATGCCATTACCTTCTGCATCTTTCCTATTTCCATGTTTTACAAATCCTTTGAATCAAACAAGCCCTGAACATGTCTCGAGCAGCAAAAGTGGATCTCGTTTGGTCGTGGTAGCTTTCCCTCGTGGTTGGGCGACACGGTCTCGAGCAGCAAAAGTGGTCAAACACTAAGCGTGGTGCCCCATAAGTAAACAGTTATGATGTCAATGCATCCAAAATCTTCAGATTTTGGTGAAGTTTGTCCAAATATACACATATAAAATATAATTTCGTAAACAATTGTGGGTTCAGCTGACCATCAGGATGGTGGTGCTAGGGTCAGGGAATAACTTTACTGATGATCTATTGTGACAGTGTGTGGCGGATTAAATACCGAGCTGGTGTGTATTTCTAAAACGCGAGGCAAAAGTTTTTCCCTTTCATTAATAAAGCAGAAGAGACCTGCCCAGTTAATTACGACAAACCGGGCTAAAATCAGTACATCTACGACCCCACACACCAGTCCCAAGACCGCCCACCAACCGAGCCGCCGGCTCTACCTTCCATGTGACCTGAGACGACACCCTACTACAATGGAGTCGCTGCTCATGCATCCACCCTAGCCCCAAGGCCATAGACCCACCGAGCGGACGACTATCACTCAAAAAACAAGAGCAGACGCTCTACTATACAGGGAATATAGAGACGCCGCTCCGGTTACAACGTAAACAACACAGACACACGCCAACCCCGAGGCTAGGCACCAAACTGGTCCACAGGTCACCTGAGCAACAAAACACGACATCAACGAAAAGAGCCGCTAATTCGAACCCCACATGGACCCCAAGGTCGTGTCCCTGCCTAAATGACGATGGAATTCTTGGCATCGTCCACCGTCACCATCTTCTTTCGCTTGTCACTCTGGTAAAAGCACGACTCGAGGACGAAGCCTTCAAGAGGAAGAAGCAACACTGAAATGTTGCCATCATCTGATCGCGAGGATCTAGGGTCCCCCCCTCCCCCGAAGTTTACTCATGTGGGGGAGGAGAGCTTCACCTCAAAGTCGACTCCAAAAAGGAACGACGTTAGGGCATCAATGTCGTTGGTTCCGGCCACCACCGGAGAGGGAGACAAGGTTTGCGCAAAGATCTAGCTCGTGAGCCTACACCCACTCCTCTACCAGACCCACCAACCTCCGCCGTAGCCTCCACATGCCGAACCCGAGTCCGCACCAGACCGATCAATGGCTCCGCCACTCAAGTATCTGAGACCCACACCAAAGACATCCGCTGCTCCACCTTACATGCCGGCCAAAGGCCACGCCCCCAAATGGATCATCGCCTCTGCCGCCAAAGCGACCAAATTAGGCACCCAATAGAGAAAGCGGGTGCCACTCCGACTTCCACTCTGAACCGAGAGGCTGCGCTCCAACCTTGCTCCTTGCCAACAAGGAAACCCGAATTGCTTGATTTGTCACCTCCACAGCTGTGAACACCGCTCCTAGATCTAGTTGGAGCCGGGAAGCACGCGCACAGCCACGCCTGCACCAGAGCAGGCCAACTCCGCCGCGCAACTTCACGGCACCACCCTGCTAGGTCTGTGCCACGCTGCACCTGCGCATCGCGGCTGCTGCCAACATCAGCGCCAGGACTTCTTTCACACCACGCACGACTATGAAACAGCCCACGCCACGTGCCAGCCAAGCTCCTCTTGGCCACTTCCTCTGGCGCCACGGTGCATCCCATCGAGCTGCCCCTCCTACTTGCACACACCTTTGTTGCTTCCTCCCCGTTGCTACGAGCAGCCACAAAGAGCCGCCTCCGCTGCCAGAACACCGCCCCTGCGTCATCTCCGCATACGGTCGGTGCCAGAAACCACCGCATGCTGGAGAAGGATCTCCGACCGCCACACCCTTGCACACTGGAGAAGTCCCCATTCGTTGGTTCATTTTCCATCCGTTGGCAAAGATCTAGAGCCTACACCCACTCCTCTACCAGACCCACCATTCTCCGCCACAGCCTCCACATGCCGAACCCGAGTCTGCACCAGACTGGTCGATGGCTCCTCCAATCAGTTATCAATTCATCATGTGATCATTTTTGATTATTGTGTTCATTGCACGTACATTATTAATAACTACATATCCCGATTGACGCACTATCCTGGTTACCAATTGATGCACTTAACAATTCAGTTTGGATAGTACATTGATTCTTTCATTACTTTTTTTTAGTGAGCTTATGATAAAGTAAAAATGAATTGACACTAGCGGCTAGCAAGAATTATTTTTCTATTATGACATACCACTGCTTAATCATTGATTGCTTTAAACTTTCTGTAGATTCTCTCAACTGAGGAAGATGGACATGAGATTGATATGCTCAAGGATATTGGATTGCAAATTGTAGCAAAATGTGATGGTTTGCCTCTTATTGTCAAAGTCATGGGGGGACTCTTGTGTCAGAAGGACAATCAGAAGCGTGACTGGGAGATGGTCTTGAATGATTCGATATGGTCAACATCTGAAATGCCCGAAGAGCTAAACCATGTGTTATATTTAAGCTACGTAGATTTGCCTCCTTGCATCAAACAATGCTTTCTATGCTATTCCCTTCTCCCTAAAACTACATTGTTTTTTAGAGTTGATATAATTGGCATGTGGATTAGTGAAGGATTTCTTAATGGGCCCTCAGGTGACTTGGAAGAATTAGGAAGCAGGTACTATAAGGAGTTGATAGTGAGGAACCTTATTGAGCCAGATTTAGTGTACATTGATCAAAGGCTTTGCAAGATGCATGATGTTATTCGCTCATTTGCTCAATTTGTGGCAAGAGATGAAGCACTAGCAGTTAATGGAGAAACCAGTATTGTTAATGAACACAGTGCACATAAATTTCTTCGGTTATCTCTAGAAAGCAAAGAATCAGAATCAGATGGGTTAGACTGGAGTTCTTTACAACCACAGAAGGCACTGAGAACACTAATATCAGTTGGCCAAATAAACATCAAGCCTGGTGATTCGTTGGTTCATTTTCCATGCCTACGGACTTTACATATAGATTCTCCAAATGTTATTGCATTAGTTGAAACTTTGCATGAGCTCAAGCATCTGAGGTACTTGTCCTTACATAACTCTGATATATCTAGTCTGCCAGATAGGATTGGAAAGATGAAACTCTTGCAGCACATTAGCCTTAGTGGATGCAAAAAATTTAAGAAACTTCCAGGTAGCATTATAAACTCAGCGCAGCTAAGGTATCTTGACTTCTGTGAAACAAGTATAATGGGCATTCCCAGGGGGTTCTCTGCTCTAGAAAATCTGGTGATATTACGTGGGTTTCCTGCCCATGTAGAGGGTGATTGGTGTAGTTTGGAAGAGTTGGGTCCTCTCAATCGCCTCAAGTATCTTGGTTTACATGGATTGGAGAATGTATCTGCTTCCTCCTATGCTGCAAAAGCAAAGCTTGGTGATAAGGTGCACCTTAGTGACCTATTCTTATCATGTGGTAGTAAATTGGGGGATGATGGTCTGATTGATAAATATATGATCTTTGAGAACAAAAAACAACAAATCGAGAAGGTGTTTGATGACCTATGCCCTCCACCCAAGTTAGATTTTCTTGCCATCAATGGGTATTTTGGCCGACGGCTTCCGAGGTGGATGATGTCATCATCAGTTGTGCCTCTCACGAGCTTGAGGATTCTGTTGATGGGAGACCTGGCATGCTGCACACAACTTCCTGATGGCTTGTGTCAGCTCCCGTCTTTGGAGTCCATTCAGATCGAGCGTGCTCCAGCCATCAAGCGTATTGGACCTGAATTCCTACACTCCTACCATGACATGAGTCCTTTCACGGTAGTGGCTGCGTTTCCGAGATTGCGCTACATGGACTTAACAGGAATGGTAGAATGGGAGGAATGGGAGTGGGAGGAGCAAGTGCAGGCGTTCCCTGTCTTGGAGACGCTTATGCTAAAGAAATGCAAATTGAAGTGTGTTCCTCCTGTCCTTGGCTCCCAAGTAAGGACTTTGAATGTATTATGCACACAACATGTCCACGGTCTCGTCTCTCTAGAGAACTTTGGTTTTCTTGTTGAACTGCAAGTACTTTCAAACCTTGACCTGGAGAGGATCACTAATCTCCCTAGACTGCAAAGGCTTACTATATCCACCTGTCCAAAGCTGAAGGTGGTAGAGGGTGTTCCTGCACTGCAGAGTCTCTTTTTCGTGGATGAAGACATGGAAACACTCCCAGAGTACATGGGAGGTATAAACCCAAGGCATTTGGAGCTACATTGCAGCCTAGTGCTGCTCACTTCAATAGCCGCAGGGGAATCTGGTACTGAGTGGGACAAGTTCAGCCACATTGAGCATGTCAAGGCATATGCACAGGAAGGAGATAATCCAAGGAAATGGTATGTATTGTACACTGCTAACCCCTACAACTTGGTGACAAATGTCAGCCGCTCTTTCATGTCCAGAGGTAAACTAATGGTCCTCATTCATCTTAATTTCTATGTTTACTTGGTTTATTGCCTTTGTTTTTCTACCTTTCATCCATATGTTGGATTGTAATTAGATTCACAACATTGTCATTCCCTTTGAATACGATCTTTCAGAGTAGGACAACAAAAACATGGTTGCGGTGACTACATAGATATGATTCATATGGCTAGCTTGATCACTTTGGTCACTTGCAAAACTTGGAAGGAGCTACCATTTAGTCTATCGTCCACTGCATCTCCCAATAAATTCACTAGTGGCAGCTAGCGCTAAGATTCTTACCACGTTGTGTAGCTATTAGGTAATCCTTGGTAGTTTAGTCGTGGTCGTGTTGTTTGTATCTTTTGTCCGACATTTTTCTAGACTCTGCCCTTTCTTCCGACTAGCTTTTTATGTATGGCTGAAAGAAGATATGACTAGCTTTTTCTCTGAACAATTTAGACAACTGTCTTTCTGATGATTTTTCATGGCTGCACTCATGTTACTAAATATGTGTTGTTCTCACTGGATAACCATGTAATTACAGATGAAAAATAATATCTACCACTAAAGATCTTTACCTTGCAAGTTATGGATTGTATAACCGCTTTACCATTTTCTTCTCATGCAGGGACCTTATCTTCTTTTGAGGACGCACAAAGATTTGAGTCTGTCTTTAAAATGTCAAGAAAAACTTTTAGCTACATTTGCAGCTTGGTGAAGGGTCCACTAATGAATAATATGGACATCCACACCTTTGTTGACGGGAAGGTATTGTCTTTACAAGATGAAGTAGCCGTTGCTCTCAGAAGGTTGAATTCTAGAGGGTCGGCATGGGACTTAGGATATACCATTGGTGTGAACGAGTCAACCGTCTTGTCGGTAACTAAGAGGTTCAGTGAGGCTTTGTTCGCGGGAACAGGTAACCCGTGGAGTTGGCGAGACTCCAGTAAAATAGATAATATAAAATCCATGTTTGCCGAGATCCACAATATGCATAACTGCTGTGGTGTTATATGTACAACTAACATCCCATTTGGACCCGAGGGTGACCATGAAAACAAGGACAACATTCTAATGCAAGTCATCGTTGATGCAAAGATGAGGTTCATGAACATTTTGTTGGTACCGGCAGGTAGCATGAACCAGTTAAGCCTTTTCCATGCCTGCTATCTCTTTGAGGAGTGCAACAAGGGTGCTTGGCTAAATGGGAGAAAGCTGAAGGTAGCGTTGGATGGATCAGAAGTTGGGGAATACATAATTGGTGATGCAGGATACCCCCTTCTCCCCTGGTTACTCACACCTTACCAGGAAGAAAACTTCTCAGACTCTAAGGAGTTCAATAGGAGACACTCTGCAGCCACAACATGTGCGTTGAAGGCGCTGGCAAGACTCAAAGACACATGGAAGTACCTGCAGGAAGAGAGGCCGGTCAATCAACAAACTCTAGTATACGCAATCTATGCCTCATGCATGCTGCATAACATAGTCATAGATATGGAGGATGATGCAGCCATGCCGAGTCTTGAGGAAGGGAAGTACTGCCAGGATGTGCGCCAGTTAGCAAGTGAGGATGCTGTCAGGGCAAGGGATATGTTGTCGCAATACTTCTTGACCAGCAGGACATTAGAATCAGGAGGTGAATTAACATAACTTCTTGTACATCTTAATTTGTTCGTTTCTCACTATTTTAATACTGTCAGAGTTAAGCTCTCACCTTGCTAGTTATGGATTATGTAACCACTTTTACACTTTCTACTCATACAGGAACCTTGCCTTCTTTTGAAGACATGCAAAGATTTGAGTCTGTTTTCAAAATGACAAGAAAAACCTTTAATTACATCTGCAGCTTGGTGTTTGGGTTGTCAATGGAAGATGTTGACAGCTACACATTTATTGACGGGAGGGTGATGTGCTTAGAAGATCGAGTAGCCGTTGCTCTAAGAAGGTTGTACTCCAGTGAGCCATCGGAAATCTTTGCATCCTATGTTGGTGTGGATGAGTCAACTACCAAGTTGATAACTGATAGGTTCATTGCTGCTATGTGTGCGGGAGCAATGCACCACATGTACTGGCCAGACTCCAGTAAAATGGATAAGATGAAATCCATGTTTGGCAGGATCCACAACATGCATAATTGTTGCGGTGTTGTATGTACAACTCACATCCCATTTGGACCAAACTGGGAACACGAGAAGAATGACAACATTCTAATGCGAGCCGTAGTTGATCCAGAGATGAGGTTCATGGACATTTTGTTGGAATGGGAAGGTAGCATGAATTGGTCTAGCATTTTGCAGGGTGCTGAACTCTTCAAGGAGTGTGAGAAGGGTGTTTGCCTGAATGGCAGCAAGCTGAAGGTAGCATTAGATGGATCAGAAGTCGGGGAGTACTTAATTGGTGATGCAGGCTACCCTCTTCTCCCATGGCTACTCACACCTTACCAGAAAGAAGACCTCTCAGACTCCAAAGCAGAGTTCAATAAGAGACACACCGCAGCCACAACCTGCGCGACGAAGGCGCTGACAAAGTTCCAAGAAACATGGAAATTCCTGCAGGGGCAGACTTCGTATCCAGTCAATGTGGAGACTCAAGCTGAGGCAATCTATGCCTGCTGCATGTTGCATAACATAGTCATAGATATGGAGGATGATGCATCAATACGTAGTGTCGAGGAGCTGAGTTACTGTGAGGAAGTGCGCCAGTTAGGAAGTGAGGATGCTGTCAAGGCGAGGGATATGCTGTCGCAATACTTCTTGACCAGCAGCTCATCAAAATCAGGAGGTGAATTAACACAACTGCCTGTACATCTTAATTTGTTCATTTGATTTCTAACTATTTTAATACTGTCAGAGTTAAGCTCTTTCCTTGTTAGTTATGATTTGTGTAACCAATTTTACACCTTCTACTCATACAGGAACCTTGTCTTCTTTTGAGGGCGCGCAAATATTTGATTCTGTTTTCAAAATGTCAAGAAAAACCTTTAACTACATCTGCGGCTTGGTGTTTGGGCTATCAATGGAAGATATTAGTAGCTACACATTTATTGACGGAAGGATGCTTTGTTTAGAAGATCGAGTAGCCATTGCTCTGAGAAGGCTGTACTCCAGTGAGCCATCAGAAACCTTAGGATCCTCCTTTGGTGTGGATGAGTCAACCATCAAGTTGGTAACTGATAGGTTCATTGCTGCTGTGTGCCAGCGAGCAGTGCCCCACATAATGTGGCCAGACTCTGGTAAAATGGATAAGATCAAATCCATGTTTGGCATGGTCCACAATATGCATAATTGTTGTGGTGTTATATGTACAACTCACATCCCATTTGGACCAACCTATGACCATGAGAAGAATGACAGCATTCTAATGCGCGTCATCATTGATCCAGAGATGAGGTTCATGGAGATTTTGTTGGAATGGGAAGGTAGCATGAACTGGTCTAGCCATTTGCACGGCTTTGACATCTTCAAGGGGTGCAAGATGGGTGTTTGCCTGAATGGCAGAAAGCTGAAGGTAGCATTAGATGGACCAGAAGTCGGGGAATACATAATTGGTGATGCAGGTTACCCTCTTTTCCCGTGGCTACTAACACCTTACCAGGAAGAAGACCTCTCAGACTCCAAAGCAGAGTTCAATAGGAGACACTTCGCAGCCACAACCTTTGCGATGAAAGCGCTGGCAAGGTTCCAAGAAACATGGAAATTCCTGCAGGGGCAGATTTCGTATCCGTTCAATGCGGAGACTCTAGCCGAGGAAACCTATGCCTGCAGCATGTTGCATAACATAGTCATAGATATGGAGAATGATGCAGCAATGCGTAGTATTGAGGAGCTGAATTACCATGAGGAAGTGCGCCAGCTAGCAGATGAGGATGCTGTCAGTGCAAGGGATTTGCTGTCACAATACTTCTGGACGAGAAAGACCTGTCTTTTTTGTTTATTCTGGACTAGCATGCCTTCCGTATCGGGAGGTGAGCTCACACAACTGATCCTACATCTTAGTTTGTTCGTTTGGTTTCCCTGTCCAGTAATTGCTCATATTTATTTCCTCCTGTTGATTTCATCCTTCATCTGCTTAGTCGGCCTAGTGGATGCAGAGGACACAGAAGTAGTTTCACAAGAACAACAGAGGAAGAGAGACAATGCTAGGTAAATATCTTCCAACTTCATTTTCTATATTCTTGATGTTACCTCTGTTATTCTTGCTTCGTCTTTTTTATCTGGTTGGTTCAGTTAAGGTAGCAGCTATACTATACATGGAGATGAAAATTCTTGATATGTTAAAACCTTTGGTTTGATCAGGTGAAAAGGAGGCCTTCATCCTGATTGTTGGAACTTGTGAATGCATGAATGCAGGGGGCTAGCCCACGCAATGGAGCCAGAGACTAATACGATGCTGCAGCATAAGTTCATCTTCAGTGTTCTTTCTTTTGGTTTTGGACATCTATTTGGGAAAGACAAGCGTTGTGTGTAATCGGTACTTCATGAATGGTCGATGAGCTTTTATGTGTTGAAAAACGATGGCGTTAACTGCTAACTGATTTTCATCCATCAGTTGATATAAGCCAAAGAATTTGCAGGTGATATGTAGGCAGGGAGTCCTGTATGTTTTATGTCAGGTGTTTTGGCCATTGTTTGGTGTTTGGGCCATTAATCTTATTCAATCATAGAAGCTACTCAATGTGTTCCACATTATAGAACGTTTTGGCAAGCTAATTTCGTTCGCCAAACCGTTCTATAATATGTAATATAGGGTAGTACTAGCAAAAATGCCCGTGCGTTGCAACGGGTAAGAAAATTTTGCATTGCTGAGATATAAAATTCCATTCCATCAAAACCATTCACTTAGAAAATAGAAAATACATATTAGCAACACCTATCCATACGTGATGAGGCAGTTGTGTCGTATTGCACCATTCAAATAGATTTGCAGTTGTGTCGTATTGCACCATTTAAATAGATTTTCTTTAATATACAACACCAACATCTAGACGATGAACCCAATTCGCCAATGGATGATACAAGCCAAATTCAAGTCAATTAATTTTGAATTAGAGGGAGTAGCGAAAAGATCTCACTTTTCGGTAAGCAACACTTAATTTCTGTGGTGCTAGAAAACGTGTCCATACATTACAACAGAAGACAAAAATATTTTTTAGCGTGCCACTAACCGTCTCGTAGTTGATGCACTGATTGCCATTCCGGACCTAGGTCATTGCCCTGCTCTTTGGATGACTCTGTGAGACAAACTTGCAACCATGCAACTCTCCTTTTATCTTTCTTCGATCGACACCAATATTAGGCAAACCATAAGTGCATTGTTTTCAAAGTGGCTGGTAGATATTTTAGAAAACTTAACATGTATAAGCCGGCTAGACTTAATTTAAAAAAGTAAGGTGGGACTATTTTAACAAAATATATCCGCGCGTCATCTTTCAAAAGCCTAGTCGTGTGACTCAAGGTACACCGAAAAAATTCCGGTAGAAAAGACACGTGCATGGGTCGCTGCAGTTTAGTGGAACAAATTTAGCGACACGGAAAAGATCCAGCATCATGGGTGCGTCGCAAAGCCTGATCGATCGACGGGTAAATTAGCGCCGGTTTTTAAGATGTCTAAGACCCATTTGTGTAAATATAAAACAATATATTGCATCAAAATTGGAATTGATATGATAAAAAAGGCATATTTGAAATAGTGAATTCTTTTTAATAATCCAACGAGAACCCATGTGATATGTACTTAAATTCAATTAAATATGTAGCAATCCCAAAAAATATTTTCTATCTCTGTCAACAATTGGCTAACCCATCATATTTTTGCCTAAAGTCGGAGCAAAAAGAATAGCAGCACAACGTCTCATCCTATCCCTGACCATATATGCTACTATCGAGAAGCATCTCGTTAATTTCCTATTACTACTATCCCCCACACTCTTCTCTCGTCGGAATAACCAGGAGGAGGAGGCCAAAATTGCTAGAGACACACTCCATCGTTTTCGGACATCTCTCGATTTCTAGGGACTGAATCGAGAGATGTCCATTCGTCCCCGAGCTTCTTCGTCCTTGAGACGCCTCTGCTCTTCCCCAGGTGCGGGGCCGCCCCCCTCTGCTCCCTCCTAGATGTGGCAGCACCTGCCCCCCATCGCCATCGATCCCCATCGGCCCCCAAGATACCAACCCCAAGAAGGGGCCCTCTCCACCGTTTCCCCGGCTCCGGTTGATCCCGTTTCGTCCGCCACCACTGCGCGGCGTCCTGCCGCCATATGCTCGGCTCTCACCGAGCTTCCTGTGCCGCCCTTCTCTCTCGCTCTGGACGCGCGCTATGCCATGTCCCCTCCCACCGGCGAGCCCCTTCATCTGGTCCCCTTCGTCCCCAACAACAAGCTTGCGCCGTGGCCGTCGCTCGTCTCTCTCTCCCGCAGGATCCCTCTGCCGCCTCTCTCTCTCTCTCTCTCTCTCTCTCTCTCGCTCGCTCTGGACACGCACTGCCCGCCCTCTATTTTGTTTGGGTCGGCGGCAGCCTTATCTGTTTTGTCCCGGCAGGCGAGCCCCCCTTCCTCTCGGTACCATCTTCCGCAAGCTCGCGCCTCGCCTCCGGCCGAGGTTGTTGTTCCTGTTTCTTCTCGAGACAACAATCGTTGTTCCTGTTGCTGGGCTTGTCCACAGCGGACCTGCGAAGGTATTTAAACTGGTGAAATTTTACGTGAGGCAGCGTGGGACTATTATTAATTTGAAAATAGACGTTCGCTTCGTATGGGCCGGCTGATAGAGGACCGCTGCTTTAGGATCGGGCCAACAAAGGCCATGAAGATGACAACGCGCCGATAGAGTTTTATTTTACTTACCGGTTTCGTGGTGGGTAATATTAGCTAACTCATAGAGGTAAATCAGTCTAAAAAAGAGTTGGACCGGAAGAAACACTCTATCCTTTATTATTACTAGCACAAAACCCGTGTCGTTGCTATGGCCTAATAAACGTAGACCTAAATACACGGCTAATTATTAGATCTCTTAAAGTTGCACAAAACAAATCCTACATGAGATTGCCATCCTAGATCAAGTGACCTCATCGATCTTGCCAGATCCTTAACGGAGTATATGCTGATAATTAGATATAGTATTTTACTTTAAAAACATAAACATAGTCTTTCATCATAAAAATGCCGCTCACACACAGAGCCGTAAGTTGTGACATTTGCATGTGTTAAAAAGTTTGAAACCAAATACCTATCCACAACTATGCTGTAATTTTATAATAAAATCACATGGGACTAACGCTACCTAGATGGATTAAACTTGCGAATGATTACGATCTACCACATGTAAAAGAAAGAGCAGAAATATAGAAATATCATGTAGGACGACTATTGAGCAAGACCAAAAACAGAAAGACAACATGGCAGAAATCTCGTCTCTATATAAACATTCTAGTAGGCTCCTAAGTTTGAGTCAAGGTAGAGATTTTCCTAGCTTGGTCGCTTGTTGTATGCTATTTTTCTTGAGATGTGAGCCCACCTGCCGATGTACGGATTGTCCTTTAACAGCCTGGCCCGTATTTACATTATACAATGACTAATTTTACATGAATCAAGCCTAACCAGAGAGGCCGGCGACCTGCATGGCGCGTCCTTGAGCGAGATGCCGAACTCCAATCAGTCTCCTTGGCAAGGCCGATGGAGAGGAGGCCGCACATTAGAGGGCCAGCGAGCGGCGGACAGGAAGGAGCCGCTGTCTAGCAATATGCATGCAGCCTGCAGTGCACGGAACGGGTTCGCCCCATGCTGCAATATTCTACCTGCAGTAGCGAGCAATCTGTCGCCTGATAATGTAAAACATCTAGTATTGTTCACGTTGATATGGACCTCGCCCCAAGCTGTTTTCCATTGATACTTTCTCTGCGTATTCCCACAGCCGCAGTCGAGCGCGTGCTGGTATGAGTCGGAGCTGGAAGTCTAGAAGTCATCATACCGGTAATCAAGTCTGCTCTACTCCCATATTGAACGGCGTCGCGGTCACTATGGCGCACACACCTTGTCGTGCCATCAGCGGCCTCCATGACCTCCATGACTGCTTTGTCATGTCTGTCAATCTTCTCACCTCTGCTGCTTTTCTGATTTATCAATTAGCTTTACCATATCGGCGACGAACGACAAAGAACCGTCGATGGGGCTGGGGTCGGCGGCATCGGATGTGGATCACGGATGGGGTTGGAAAGCTCGATTTCATCCTTAGGTGGCCAACGAGGCAACGACTTCCGACGATGTTGTGTGATCGATTGTTGAAAATATTTCTAGAGTTTTTGTGGGAATCGCACGACGGTCGTGCCTCTAATCTGCCCCAGGCGCAGTGAGCCAGACCCTCCAATCTGGGCTCGGCGTGCGTGCTCGCTCTCATGATGGAATCGATCGGCCGGCCTCTCAAATCTTCTCTAGACATGGCGTGGGTGCTTTGAGTCCTTTTTATATACCATGCGATCTGCTATAACTGCTGTTGCCGTATACGGTGAGGGTTCTAAAGGCCAGGCCAAGCTGCATGGACGCTGCTCGTGAGTCCTAGGACCAAGACCTAGCTGATCGGGTAACACGTATAAAGCTGCAAAAAAATTGAGAGCCTTACATAAGCGGTGGCAGTTGTGGATAATACGTGGTTTTGGTGGAGGGTAGAAAGGTCCAAAAAGTGTTGGACCGGGAGAAACATTTCGTGCTTTATTATTAGGTATAGATTAGGTATTAGGTATTAGGTATAGACTAGCAAATTTGCCCGTGCGCTGCACCGGGTGATTTAAATGTGACTCCCGAATCTTCACTATATTTACATGAGGTGGCTGCCTTGTAGATAGTACGACATATTGTAAGATGCTTCGGAAGGGAGACCACACAATTTTAGAATTTTTTCTATGTGTTATTATTATTTTTAGTTTTTCAGTAGTATCCATGTCTACTTACTATAGCTCGTTCGGCACTTATAAACATGGTTTGCGTATATTTTTACACCCGTAGATTGTCCATCTCTGTCAATATAACAAATAATTTAAAATTTTGGCAAGTATTCCTGAGTTTGGAGATAACGGAATCAAGGGAACCTCCCTTTGATTTTTGTATTTGTCTTCAGCATCGCGAGCAATCATCTCTTTCAAATATAGGAGCCTTACATAAATATTACAAAATGAAAGAACCACAAATCGAGAAATTGCACAAAGATAAGGTTCTCTCGTGCTGTTTGAGATATGGGGGTTTCCCCCAAATCGTAGCATCGAGTGCTGCCGAGGAGATAGCAGTCAGGGACCGGCCAGACCGGAAAAGCTCATCGCCGTGCAAGGGCCGCGCTGCCGCTCAAGCGCGTGCGGAGCTTGACCCGGGATGAAGCTCTTGCGGAAGTGTTGACTGAAAGATAGCCCGGCCCGTCGCAGTTGCATCTCCATCCATCCAACAAGCATATGGCGCGGCCGCGGGGATTTCTGGGAGGTAGAAGAGACGCAACTGCGCGGAGCTGGGCGGCCATGCGGCGGCGCGCTAGGGGTCTCGGGGCGGAGCCGGCCCATGCATCGCCGGAGGGAGGGGCGACGGGGTGCGCCGTCGGCGCTGCATCGTCTCAGAACGGAACGGTTGGGTTTCACATACCCGTGGAATTGGAGATGCTCGCTCCCGCTTTTCTCTCCTTGTCTCCTCCAAACTCCATTGATTATTCGTTCAATCTCAAGTGCTTTCCTCTCCTTGGCTCCCGACGCCCCCACAAGTGTTGTTCGGTTCAATTTCATCGAGTGTTGCTTGGCTTGTTGACAGCCAGTCTATCAAAGTATATAAATCGGTGGAATTTGTTCTAAAGAAGCAAGGTGGTATTATTGGAATGTCTCGGGTCAGCGAAGGGCGGCGAGACATCGAACGCGGGGTTACAACAAACGTTAAAAAACGAAGGAGGGCGGTGGCCTCATTTACACGTGTAGACTGGCCCACAGCGCAATGTAATCTTAAAAAAAACGTAAGGAGGGCGGTAGACGTCCTCGTTTGTACGTGTAGACCGGCCCACAACGCAATGTAATCTTTATAGACATGAAAACGTCCGACACTCCGACCTACGGCCTGCGAAGAATTCTTTCGTGACACGTTTTTTCCACTTAGGGATGGCACTATGAATATTATATGATTTGGTGGGAGGGTAAATCGGTCTAAAAAAATGTTGGACCGAAAGAAACACTTCGTCCTTTATTATTAGGTAATAGACTAGCAAAAGTGCCCGTGCGTTGCAACGGAGGAAAGAATCGGAACTCTATTATCAATTGTTACCTCCAATATAGCATGAGTGGCGATGAACTCAGACCGAATCACCAAGTTTGATTATCCATTGTGTGAACTTGGAAAGTTCTCTAAAATATTTTCCTTTTATGTTTGCACTGACATTTGAATGGGTTCTTCAATTTCACAGTCTACAAATTCTATAATCTCTGTTTATTACATATGATGATATAATCCATACATAAAATCAAAACTACACAAATAATTTGAAATATTTTAAATTTGATCTAACTACTATTTTTAATCTTTAATCTTTATTTGATTTACTCTTTTATAAACCTAATTTTATTTTTTGTTCAACCCAATATTGATATACTCCGTATATGTTAATTACGCAAATCCCTCACGTGAGTAAATAATCATTTCTGTGGAGCAAAATACTTGTGTAGATCTGTAGTTTCAGAAATTAAAACTTTAAAATTAAAATTGACACTGTAGGTGGTATCGAGCTATTGCAATTTATCACCAATGTCGTATACAGCTAAGAGAGTCCCATGTCAGCCTTTTGCTCTAACGTGGACGGTGAAGTGTCATGAAGTTCACGGCTAGAGATCTGTAGTCATATGGTTCAGAATTCTGAAGAGATCTGACAAGTCTAACAGGTTATCCTCCTCCCACTTCTCTCACCAGGACGGCTCGGCCCCGATTCGAAGTCGCTCTTCTCCCCTAGGAGAGGATTGACCTGCTGCTTCCTTCCAGGAATTGGGATTTTCCCTTTTTATCTTTCGATTTCAGAGATCAGGAATTGCTATTCCCCCGTTGGCACATGGGGGATTTAATTCAATCAATGGTGGTGCTCCTCATTTGATTCCCGATTGGTTCGCTGATTCCAAGTATCTTGAGAACCTATATATTTATGCGATGTGGGACTATTCAGGCTCTATATATACGTGAGTCGCAGCTTTGGTTCGCGGGAGGGAGCGGCCACGCCTAAGCCCAGTCAATCAATGGATGAGAGTCGCAGCTTTGGTTTGCGGGAGGGAGCGGCCACGCCCAAGCCCAGTCAATCAATGGATGAAAAGCCCAGCTGTCGGCGGAACGGCAAGAAAAGACCAGTTTGATCGACGAAACGGCAAGACAAAAGTAAAATAGAATCGATATATTGGACTCGGCGGTGGCATAAAAAAACAGTATTTCACTTATGGGTGGCATAAGGGGTAATATGATGTTTAGTGGGAGGGCAAACCTGTCCAAAAAGTATTGGACCGGGAGAAACACTTCGTGCTTTATTATTAGGTATAGATATAGACTAGCAAAAGTGCCTGTGCATTGCACCAGGAGAAAAAAAATATGTGTATATATCTTGTTTTTTGAGCAAATTTGCACCAGGTTGATAGTCGTCTGCTACAGATCTAAAACCGTGTGTGAGGTCTGTCACGTGATACCGAGCTCGCATTTTGCATAGTTACTCTTCTCGCCACCAACAACCACCATACCTGATGTCCTTTAGATAGCCATGGTTGTCACCTCTGGTCGCTCGGAGACGGCGACAGTGCAAAAACTAAAAATAATTCATTAGTTTCAATACCCATATACCCGTGATACCGAGCTCGTACTTTGCATAGTTACTCTTCTCGCCACCAACAGCCACCCTACCAGATGTCCTTTAGATCGCCATGGTTGTCACCTCTGGTCGCTCGGAGGCGGCGACAGTGCAAAAACTAAAAATAATTCATTAGTTTCAATATCCATATACCGCTAATGAGATGTCGTAGCTACTCTTCGCGCCATGAACAACCATCCTACCTGATGCCCTTTGGATCTCCATGGTTATTATCTCATGGTCGCTAGGAGGCGGCGACAGTGCAAAAACTACAAAATAATTCATCAGTTTCAAATACCCATATACTGGTAATGAGATGGTATGGCAACTTTCATATTCTACTTTGAAAAAACTAATGAGAATTAGAGAAAGAAAGAGACATGGAGATAGCACCTCACATTATTGAAACAAAAGGTCAGTGCAAAGCTAGAGCTCTTTCCATAACAAAAAAAAAAGCTTGGAGCGAACTTCATTTAGAGAGACGCTTGGAGAGAGATGCGAGATTCTTCATGAGGAGCTGAGTGCATGGCCAAAGCTTTCTAAACTGCTACCTTGGGCCAAGATCTTTTCGTGTCGAGCCCATATTGATTCTCTCTCTCTCATCTCAATCTCGTCTCGCATGCAGCAGCCCGCCCTTCTCTCCTACCGCGGACATCATCTCCACCGCCGACAAAATCCGGCCAGTCGTCGCCGCCCTGGAACGATTTCTCGCGGCTAGACCATTGCCTCCTCTGCCCGCATCTATTCCCTTCCAAGACTATCTAGATTCCAACCGTTCACCTCTCCTGATCACGCAAGGGACAGGGAGAGACCACTTTTCCCCATCGATGTACCTACGCCGCCGCTCGCCTTCTCCAACTTCATCTCCCCCGTGCATCCTGCCCTCCTCTGCCACCCCTAATTCGGTGCGGCCGGCCCGACGCCCGATCCTCCTTGCATCCACCCACCCACCCACCCCCCGACCCGCTCTCTCTAAGCTCTCCCCTCCATAGATCCAAATCGCGGTGGTGCTCGCTGGCAGATTTCTAGCAATTTACGATGCTTGTTTATTTTATAGGCAACTGATTCATATCAATTAGTGAGGTATATAAATCAGTGGAACTTGATTCAAGACAGCAAGGTGGGACTATTCTCCTCTTTGTTTACGGACAGTTTGTTTACTGGTAAATCAAACCTTGTGCAATTATTAGGTATAGATTGACAAACTAATCAGGGCCCATAATAGAAAGCCCAGCAATGCAACGAACAGTCATCGCGAGGCTGTTTGAGGTGTCATCGGTTGTAATATGGGGTTTGGTGGGAGGGCAAATCCGTCCAAAAAAGTGTTGGACCGGGAGAAACACTTCGTGCTTTATTATTAGCACCCACCCACCCACCCGACCCGCTCTCTCTAAGCTCTCCCATCCATAGATCCAAATCGCGGTGGTGCTGGCTGGCCGATTTCTAGCAATTTACGATGCTTGTTTATTTTATAGGCAACTGATTCATATCAATTCGTCATGTATATAAATCGGTGGAACTTGATTCAAGGCAGCAAGGTGGGACTATTCTCCTCTTTGTTTACGGACAGTTTGTTTACTGGTAAATCAAACCTTGTGCAATTATTAGGTATAGATTGACAAACTAATCAGGGCCCATAATAGAAAGCCCAGCAATGCAACAGTCATCGAGGCTGTTTGAGGTGTCATCGGTTGTAATATGGGGTTTGGTGGGAGGGCAAATCCGACCAAAAAAGTGTTGGACGGGGAGAAACACTTCGTGCTTTATTATTAGCACCCACCCACCCCCCCCCCCCCCCCGACCCGCTCTCTCTAAGCTCTCCCCTCCATAGATCCAAATCGCGGTGGTGCTGGCTTATCTGTTTTGTCCCGGCAGGCGAGCCCCCCTTCCTCTCGGTACCCATCTTCCGCAAGCTCGCGCCTCGCCTCCGGCCGAGGTTGTTGTTCCTGTTTCTTCTCGAGACAACAATCGGTGTTCCTGTTGCTGGGCTTGTCCACAGCGGACCTGCGAAGGTATTTAAACTGGTGAAATTTTACGTGAGGCAGCAGCGTGGGACTATTATTAATTTGAAAATAGACGTTCGCTTCGTATGGGCCGGCTGATAGAGGACCGCTGCTTTAGGATCGGGCCAACAAAGGCCATGAAGATGACAACGCGCCGATGGAGTTTTATTTTACTTACCGGTTCCGTGGTGGGTAATATTAGCTAACTTATAGGGTAAATCAGTCTAAAAAAGAGTTGGACCGGAAGAAACACTTCATCTTTTATTATTATTAGGTATAGATATAGATTACTGTTAAGTGCGGTCCAAACTCGTGGAGGTGTGCTAGCTCTATCTGTTCATGCAAAGAATTGCAGTACTAGTTGTATCATCATTCAAGCTATCTGCTTCAAGTGCATGCATCTAAGATTAGTCATCGAAGTGTGGTAGCTCTCATTGTTTGTTTTTTTTTGTGTGTTTTGAACTGGCTTGTTCGAAAAGTTGCAAGTGAGAGAGTTGTTGGAGGTGGAATAATTAACTGTCTCTAAAAGCCAAGCCGGTCGGCCGAGTCGTGTCGGGTTCGGACATCGGAGCCTACTTGGTGGAGTGGAGTACTGGAGTTGGACTCTGACTCGATGCCCGATGGAGGCCACGTACGTACTATAAGCTTCCAAGCCCCATTGATCCACAACGTGGTGTAAATCTGGCAGGTGACGATCGATCGGTAGTGTAGATCGTCGCCATCTTCCAAAGTGGGACACATATGGCGGCGGCGACGGGGGCGTTGCGTCAGCTGCTTCTGCCGACGATCATCAGGCGGCGACTCGCTGCCGGCGGCACCACCATGGCCCAGGTTCGCATCTGCCATCATATCCGTCGACTAATTCTGTAATTCAGAGTGACGATTAAGTCGATCCTATGTGGTACCGTGGCTATATATGTTCTTTTCCTGATCATCAAAGTTGCGCGCGCGGCGCAGGGTCATGGTCATGGGGCGGCCGAGAGGTGTGTCCGTCCGTACACGAACACGACGGAGGCTGCCGCGCATCACGAACGGAGAAGACGCTTGATACGGGAGACTGCGCGGGTCCAGCAAGCCCTAGACTTCACGCTGGGGTCGATCTTCGCGGCAAGCTTGGCGCTCGTATACTACGGGCCCTACGGACCACACTTTTTACGTAACCCTTGAGATGCTACCAACATAGTATTGGAGCTATGTGAACTCATACATATATATATATACTCCAAGTCACTTGAGCATGCTAAGTTTGTGGAGCTGATGAGGCACGAGCCTGGAGTGATCGAGGTGAGCGAGTAGCAAGGTTTAAGGGGATGATTTGTTGAATAAACCCCGTTGCTTTATTGTGAAGTTTCGGTTCAAGTTAACTATCGATGTCTGAATAATACTGACGTGCACCGTACCACCGTTTAGTCTTAGACATAGGCCCCCTTCTTTTCAGCTTCTTGGTCAGCTTCTCCCAGAATCTCATCTGCCAAAATCGTTTATACTTTTAAATTGACATTGGAACTACTAGTTAAGAAGTTTGAACGAATCTTGAAGATGAGATTCTGAAAGAAGCTGGTCGGGGGTAGCTTTTGGAAGAAGCTAAAAAGAAGGGGGCCATAGTCCTAGTGTAAACTAGATCACCCTGCCTCGATTCGCAGTTGTGGGATGGCACTGAGAGATGCGAATAGGGGCGGATCTACGCCGACGGCACCATACAAGTGAGGATGGCTCCACCCGTGACGGCGCCATGCCCCCTGACCTTATAACCAGCCCATCCCGCGGGGTGGCTGTCCAAACCCGACCCCAAACAGTTTTCTTCTTCCCCGCTCGACCCCAAACAGACCTCTCTCTTGTTCTCTCTCCCCCAACTCATCTTCCCTTCAAATCCTTTCAAATCGGCATTGTTTCTTTGTGGATTTCGTCCCCCCTTGTCAGCAAGAGGTAATCTGCACCTCCCCCCTCGTTTTGGTCCAATTAGATCTGTGCAATTTGGTGGAACTTTGGCAAAAATGTTGGAGCCCTAGATGTATCATTTGAAGTGAAAACTATGGTTTAGGGTTGCATTGTTGAGTAATGATTGTTGGAGCTATGGTTTGTAGTCATTATATGTAGAAATTGTAGGCTAGGGTTAGGGTTTTGGTACATTTGCTTGAGTTAGGGTTTGTATGTTAGGGTTTTCCTTATTAGTGGGTTGCTATGGTGGGAAACTTTATTAGTTGGTTGTAACGGTTGGTGGTAACCTACTTGTTTTTGATATGTTGTGGTTGTGGTCAATGTTTTTAGATGGCAAGGATCGTTAATGTTCATCATGTGGACAAAGGCGGCTATCTTAAAAGGCAATGCCGAGTGTGTTCCGGAGGAGGTAGTCATGGTGTTTGGCACTAGTCCTACATATGTCGAGGTTGTGGAAAGAGTGAGGAATGATTTGAAATGGATGGACCCTAGTGATGTGTATGAGTTGGTTGGAACGTATAATGTCGGATTTGGCCATCACAATAGATTAAAGATAATGCCTATCAACTCCGAGTTGAATTGGAGTGCATATAAGGAGATGGTGGCGGAATCCGAAGATAAGTCACTCGAGATATTTGCCACAAGAAAGGTTGCGGCTCGGTTGCACATTGACTTGAACCGGCATGCTTCCATGAGCCCATCTCGAGGTGAGCCACATGTGTATGACACAACAATGAGCCAACCTCCATTGAGCCCGGTTCGTGTAGAGCCAACCTACGATGACACAACAACGAGGCAACCTTCCATGAGCCATGTTCGCAATGACAACTATGAAGCACCTCAAATGGAGGATGATGACTTTGAGGGTGATGAGGTTGAGTATGGGCTTCGTGACAATGAAGTAGGAGATGTGGAGGCAAATTGCGATGAGGAGGACATGGACCATGATCTCCCTTATTTGAGGTGTCATGCATCTGACTCCGAGGATGAAGGACCGGATGAAGATGTGGATGAGGGTGGTCTAACAGTTAAATTCGCTGAAGCTCACAAAAAAGTAGTAGGTCGGGATTATCGTCCTTCATTGTTCCGTGATGTTAGCCTTGCGGATGAGGCCCAAGTTGACGGTGGAATTAGTTGAGTGCTCGAGCCACGAGCACCTTCTAAAAAGGACTTGAAGCCGAAAAAGTACGGATAAATCCCGGGGTGAAGTTTGATAGCTTGTTGGAATTTCAGATGTGGATCAAGGACTACGCGGTGAAGTACCACCGACTATACAAGGTGGCTCACTCGGACACTAAGGTGCGTTACACGGTCAAGTGTGAGAAGCAAGGATGTCCATGGGTTGTTCGTGTACGACCATCGAGGGGCGGGCCACAATGGACCATTGTAAGTTGTCAGTCCATTCATATGTGTGATGACAAGTTCATCAAGGATGGCAAAGTTGTCAAGGATGACCATCGGCAGCTGACCTCCGATTTCATCGCGTATAGAGTTGCAAATAACATAAGGTCTCTCCCAACATATACTATTAAGGGTGTCATAGATTTGGTTAAATAAGTATTCGGTTATAAAGTAAAGTATGGTAAGGCGTGGAAGGCCAAACAAGCCGAATTTAAGATGTTGTATGGTGATTGGGAAGAAGCATACAACCGTCTCCCTAGGTTGTTGGGAGCAATGGCCGCAAGGAACCCAGGAATGTATTATGTGGTGGAGCCTCTTGGGTCGGTGACTAGGTTGTACAATGGTGCCACTGTCCGAGTATTTGGCCGTGCATTTTGGACATTTGGCCCATGCATCAGGGGATTCAAGCATTGTCGTCCTGTTATGTCCGTGGATGGCACATTTTTGACCGGCAAGTTCAAGGACACACTATTAACTGCCATATGCCACGACGCAAACAACCGGGTTTTACCTTTGGCTTTTGCCTTGGTTTTGATGGAAGCAAAATCTACCAAGTCAAATGCTTGGTGCTGTGGGGGATGGCGCCATACGTAGTACCATGGCGCCGTCGCGTAGGGCGCCATGCATCATGGCGCCGTCGTCGGGCCATGGCGCCACAGTGTACTGGGAGACAAGAAAATCAAAGGAAGCGAAATCCACCAAGTCAAATGCTTGGCGCCGTGGGGGACGGCACCATACGTAGTACCATGGCGCCATCGCGTAGGGCGCCATGCATCATGGCGCCGTTCGTCGGGCCATGGCGCCGCGGTGTACTGGGAGACAAGAAAATCAAAGGAAGCGAAATCCACCAAGTCAAATGCTTGGCGCCGTGGGGGACGGCGCCATACGTAGTACCACGACGCCGTGGGTGACGGCGCCATACAGCGTACCACGGCGCCGCCTCGTAAGGCGCCATGGTGCGACAGCCAAGCAAATCATGTGCAGCTCTCTGCCATGGTCATAGTTCAGCATCTAAATAGCACATATCAACAGCAAAGATAATAGTTCGACAACAAAGAGCACTTCAACACATAGTTCCACAACAAATATACTAGTCCAGGCTGAATGTTCACTCTAGGTATTCATATCCTTATAAAATTCCAGGCTGAGAGAACAATAAATGCGTATTCCCATCTATAGGCTCATAAGCAAAGGAGAATTCCAAAAGCTTAATTTAAGTGGTGGAGATTTGGAAATAGTTTTACTCAACCTCTCCCGTTAATGATTTAAAAAATGGTAGACAGTAGTTTAGGAATTGCATGATGGAGCATTTTTTAGTTTGTTTGCAACAGATCATGGTATAATAAGTTAATAACCAAATATGTTCAGTTCAAAAAATGAAAATTTTGGATGATATAGCTTATGCCCATGTACATTTTAGATATAGGTTTTGTCAGTATGTTCGTTACATCTTTGAAAGGGGTAGGACCCACAGATACCAGCAAAGAAGATGGTGGTTCAACAGTCAGAGCTGCTGCAATTTTCATTTGCTGTCAGGATATGCGCTGCTTATTCAGGTATTCAGCTTTCTTCTCATTAGACAATCGGAGCCTGAAGCCAAGTAGTTTGGTTGATTGTGTACCTGCAAGGCAGTTGGTGACCTATTTAGTGATCTATTTCATTGTTTGCCATGTCTAGTGTTACTGCAGGTATAGAAAGGATGGTAACAAAGATATTAGATTGTCGATTTCAACTTTATGTTAAAGAGTCTATATTAGAACTCCCATTATTTCTAAAATCTGTTGCATGTGCTATAATAAAATTATTGCCATGCAAAAGTATATTATTGGACTACGTATATTGCACTACAGAGAACATAAGATTGTCTACAGATGATGACATATGTTCTCATTAAATTTTTCTAATCGATGACTAATTCTATTACATCTTCTTTGAAGCCACTGTTTTCTTCTTGTACTATAATTTCCAAAGTTACTAAATATTACCATGTACTAAAATTTGATTTGTACTAAAGTGTACATTGTTGCTGAATTTTATTAGGAAGGAGGATCTTGAGCAAACATAAAAAGTAGAAAGTAGCTAGAGAGGAGAAATTATCCTGCTAGCATATACAGAAAACTGCCACCAATTATGGTTATGGTACAGGTAACATCTGTTCTATCTATTTTATTTTCTCTTACATTATAAAGTTATCGATTATGATTATGGTACAGGTAACATTTGTTCCATATAATTTAGCATCATGTAGAACAGAACATGAACTGAAAAACAACATTGAAGTATGACAAATGGAAAGACAACACTTTTTTATGTATGTACCTTTGATATGTAAACGCCTTATAATTAAATCACAGTGATAAATGTAGTGATATACAGAGTAAAGCTCACATCGGCATCTTTCTTCTTTCATGCTTATTATATATCATGATCTTGAGCAAGACCTGCAAATAAAAGAACAATTATGATAGGTCTAAAAGTAGTTATATAGTTACAGAAACAAAGATGCAAATAAAACACCAAAGCACGCACCTGCCTCATCCCTCTAAAACATCTCTATAGACAATGTTTTTGGTGCTTTTACCGGATTTGTCTATCTCCTTGTTCGGCTTGGCCAAAATCCGTGTCGTCTTTCTTGACACATCCCTTGACAGTGCAACATATAGCTGGCATGTGAGAATACATGCTCTAGAAGGTAAATACCGAGCCACGTTTGGTATGGTCTGACCATGTGCCTTGTTAATGGTCATCGCAAAACTTAGACAAATGGGGAATTGTGTTCTCTTGAGTTTGAAGGGAAGTGAGTGTCCTCTGAGGGAGACATAGGGATTCTAGGTATGAACACTCTTTCCAGCATGCTGACCACCAACTATCTCCACGTCGATTGCATTATCCTGGAAGACTCTGATCATAAGTAGTTGCGAGGAATGGAAGGTATGAACCTAGTGATAGTCAATGCATAAATATACCAATATATGCATCCACGGGTGTGTCTCCATGTGGCGCAGTTATGGGTATGTTTACTGGTCTCATCCATCCTCCTATATATTGCATCTGGAACCTATCATTTCTGTGTAGCCAATCAGATTCTTCTTCTGCAGTTGTAATTTCATTTGGTTGATTGCATCCCAAAAAATGCTTCATATCTAGGCCATATATTATTATCTGAGTAACATGCAGTATTAGTTGATCATTTACATGAGCTGTGGGTGTTAGTGATGTCCTGGAATGTGGTATTTTCCCCGCTGGGAGCGTCATACGATGTAGCATCACGAGCTTCAATTATGTGAACATGTGCCACATTAAACCATGGATCAGATAATTAAATTGCGCCATTATCACCATGAAAATTTTAGAAGCATGAAGAAGAAGGTCATCCTTACTGCGGGGCATCGTCATGGGTGTATGTGGTACATCTTGCTCGTCATTAAGTTGTGTAGCGGAAGCTTGTTTATTTTCACAGGCTTGACGATGCCTTTTGAGAATATCATTTTTATTTCGGGCATAATATTCTCGATTCCTCTGCCGCTTGAACACTTTAGGATATGTTACATACCTCAAGTTAGCACATCAGCAACAATACAGTTGATTACGTAAAGAAAAATTAGGGTTCTCATACTTACCTGAGTGGGTGTTGCGTATATCATGAAACTGGCTGCGTGAATCACCGTGATTGGGAGATGACATATCCTCGCCCTCCTATGAATATCCCCGTCATTAAACTAAACTTCATGGATATGTGCTATAAGACAAAAACCCCACACAACCATATTTTATTCTCAACAAAAAGTATCTATACAAAGTAAAGAAGGGGAAGAAAGAGATAACTAACCTAAAAGGAGGGGGGTAAATCTGAGCAAAACCGAAACAGAGAGAGATAGCTATGAAAGAAAAAAGCCTCTACCTATACAAGTGATTCTAGCCCCAGCAAGTAGTTTTTTCTTATATTCCAGCTCCTTACTTGTACAAATATGTATTGCATTTTGGTTAATAGACAAATAATTTTTAGATTTGGTTAATATACATCTTTTGATATGCTGACATTGATGGTATTTTGGTACAGATTGGTTATTCCAATGCTGATGCTTTACTTACACGTAGTGTTGTATCCGAGAAAATAGGTAGGGTTACACAAGAAACTGAGGCAGAGCTACACGGTTTAGTTTGTCATTGCAATGGATATGACGTGAACTAATGTACCCGAGAGAATATGGAGGATTAACAAAAACCCGATGTAGAGCTACACTGAAGATATATGCAAGACCAAACAGAAAATGAAATGCATAAACAAGGTAAGCTTAAAATTTCTATGGAGAGACTAATAACCGTTGTTGTCATGCACACACCCTATCTACTCACACAGATGAAGATTGTCTGATACTTCAAAATTTTATCAGTTTTTCCATAGTATTGGTGTTGTTGTAGCCTGCAAGTAATTCAAAGCTCTGCATCAATCTATGCATAGTAATATATAGAGGTAATCTTATGACCCCTGTTGTGATGATTAAAATTGTGTTGTGGATTATCAGTCCGATGATTGAATTTGTGTCGTGGATTACTCATGTTGTGATGATTCAAAATGTCATCAGTCCCCTGTATATAGTTAACTGATCACTGTGTTTTACAGGATGGAGGTGAAGGAGGAATAACAACCCACTTGACGTGCGGTGACGACGTCTGGCGGTGGCTCACGGTTGCTCACGGCGGTGTCTGCTCGCAGTAGCTTTTGGTGGTGGCTCGCGGCGGCGTCTGCTCCCAGCAGCATCTGGCGATGGCTCGCGGCGGCGTCTGGCGGTGGCTCGCGACAGCTTCTGCTTGCGGCGGCGTCTGGCAGTGGCTCACGAGGGCGCCTGCTCGCGGCGGCGTCTTCTCGCGTCAGCATCTTCTCACGTCGGCATCTGGCGGTGGATCGCGGGGGCGTTTGCCAGTGGCTTGCGGCATCTAGCGACGTATGCTCGCTTTGGCGAGGCAAGGATTCCGGTCATCAGGATTGAGGATGATTTAAGGCAATTGGAGTCAGTTTCCTTTTTTTGGAGGTTTAGAATTAGACTTGCGTGATCATAGGGTGAGCGTAATTATTAATTATAGGGTGTGCAGACGATGCGGGTCATGGTATAATTGCTAAGTGCACACAGGACCTGATTAGATTAATGGTGGCTGTTAGATTGAGCCTATTGGGTCTAATCGTGCGGTGCTGATTGGTACATGTAAGTTGAGCGGGGTGCGTGTAAGAAAATTCTTGTTTGCTTGTTTAATAGTAGTGGAGATAATCCTCTTGTCTTTTACCTTGACATGCTTCTTAGGCATATATTAGCTCGATGATTCAATAATTGACAGTCTCTAGTTTCTTGATATGTCCTTGTTACGTGTCTTTAGTTGATCAATGTATGCTTGTTCCTTTGTACTTTGATGGAAAATGCAGGAAGCTTCGATTGTTGTACGTTGTGTACCATGAAAAGCATAGCTAATATATAATATGCTAATTTCCTTGCTTGTATCAGGTTAAGCATGCCATGAGTGTCCTGTGCGATTCAGGTCCATACAAGGAAAGACATAATGAAATAATTTGCACATCGACAATATGATGGAAATGTAGAACAGTCAATGGAACTTGCAACTATGCATTTTACATAACACATGTATGGTGGTGATTCTGTTCTTTGGAGATCAAACTGCTAGCTAGATAACTCATCGACAAACTATTCTTCCTTAGTCTATGATAGATTGCAAGTTCTTCTGTCACTATGTTAGCTATGCAAATATTATGTCATATTTGTTTATGTGAGTATTATTGGTATAACATTTTATTATGCTATTTGAAATATTCGGCAAAATGCATTTTATATCCTTGTAACATCTAATTGTGCCATTTGAAATATGCGTGGAAAACATATATTTTTCTATTACCAAAATTCAAACCAGTGACGGACAAGATAATGGGCATGTCACTGCAAAACCCCAGGGTTTTGACCTTTGATATCAACCAGCGACATGCATTTCCTTTGCTGTCACTAGTATACACATACTAGTGACAGACATGTGCTTGTCACTAGTATCCTCATACCAGTGACTAGTCATCAGTGATAGACACTTTGCGTGTCACTAATGATCATTTTGTGCCTGTCATTGATAGCCTATTCTGAGTAGTGATAGCTAGTGTTTCGATTGTTTCTTAAAGGGTCTATGGGGTTTCAGATCGAATCTTTATTTCATAAATGGTCGATGTGGTTTCAAGCTTGAATTGTGTTTCGATTGTTTCATGAAGGTTAGGTTGTGGTTCAATTGTTTCATAAAGGTTCGATGTGGTTTCGTAAATGGTTGATGTGGTTTCAATTGCTTCATAAATGATGGCTTGTGTTTTGATTGTTTCATAAAGGTTCGATGGGGTTTCAGACCAAATTTTTGTTTCATAAAGGGTCAATGCGGTTTGAATTGTTTCATAAAGGGTCGATGTGGTTTCATAAAGGGTCGATGTGGTTCCAATTTTTTCATAAGATTGGCTTGTGTTTAGATTGTTTCATAAAGGGTAGATGGGGTTTCAGATTGAATCTTTGTTCCATAAAGGGTCGATGTGGTTTGAATTGTTCCATAAAAGGTCGATGTGGTTTCAAGGTTTGGTTGTGTTTCGATTGTTTCATAAAGGTTGGGTTGTGGTTCGATTGTTTCATAAAGGTTCCATGTGGTTTCGTGTCGATGTGGTTCCAATCTTTGTCGATGTGGTTTCAATTGTTTCATAAAGGTTGGCTTGTGTTTTGATTATTTCATAAAAGGTCGATGGGGTTTCAGAGCGAATCTTTGTTTCATAAAGGGTAGATGCGGTTTGAATTGTTTCATAAAGGGTCGATGTGGTTTCAAGGTTGGGTTGTATTTCGATTGTTTCATAAAGGTTGGGTTGTGGTTCGATTGTTTCATAAAGGTTCGATTTGGTTTCATAAAGGGTTGACGTGATTCCGTTTTTTGTCGATGTGGTTTCAATTGTTTCATAAAGGTTGGCTTGTGTTTTGGTTGTTTCATAAAGGGTTGATGTGGTTTAAGAGCGAATCTTTGTTTCATAAAGGGTCGATGTGGTTTGAATTGTTCATAAAGGGTCGATGTGGTTGCAAGGTTGGGTTGTGTTTTGATTGTTCATAAACGTTGGGTTCTGGTTCGATTGTTTCATAAAGGGTCAATGTGGTTTCACAAAGGGTCAATGTGGTTTCACAAAGGGTAGATGTGGTTTCAATCTTTGTCGATGTGATTTCAATTGTTTCATAAAGGTTGGTTGTGTTTCGATTGTTTCATGAAGGGTTGATGGGGTTTCAGATCGAATCTTTGTTTCATTAAGGGTCGATGTGGTTTGAATTATTTCATAAAGGATCGATGTGGTTTCAAGGTTGGATTTTATTTCGATTGTTTCATAAAGTTTAAGTTATGGTTCGATTGTTTCATAAAGGTTCGATGTGGTTTCATATATGGTCGACGTGGTTCCAATCTTTGTCGATGCGATTTCAATTGTTTCAGAAATGTTGGCTTGTGTTTCGAATGTTTCATAAAGGGTCGATGGGGTTTTAGACCGAATCATTGTTTCATAGAGGGTCAATGTGGTTTGAATTATTTCATAAAGGGTCGATGTGGTTTCAAGGTTGAGCTGTGTTTCGATTGTTGAAACGAGACTAAATTATTGAAACAAGACTTAAATTATGAACAAGATTAAATATGAAGTTTATGTAAACAAATTCTATTGAAACAAGACTAAAATGTGAAAGAAGACTAAATATGAAATTATGGAACATGAATGAAAATTTGTGAAACCAGACTAGAATTACAAAATTATGAAACGTGAATGAAATTTTGTGAAACGAGACTAAAATGTGAAATTATGAAACATGACTGGAATTTTGTGAAACAAGACTGGAATTTTTGAAACGCGACTAGAATTTTGTGAAACGCGACTAAAAATACAAAATTATGAAACATGACTAAATTTTTATGAAACGAGACTAAAATGTGAAATTATGAAACATGACTGGAATTTTATGAAACGATACTGGGATTTTGTGAAACGCGACTCGAATTTTGTGAAATGCGACTACAAAAATGCAAAAATGAAACATGAATGAAATTTAGTGAAATGAGACAAACAATGTGAAATTATGAAACATGACTGGAATTTTGTGAAACACGACTCAAATTTTGTGAACTCCGATTAAAAATGCAAAATTATGAAACATGACTAAAATTTTGTGAAACCGGACTAAAAATGTGAAATTGTGAAACATGACTAGAATATTCTAAAACAAGACTGTAACTTTGTGAAACACGACTAAAATTACAAAATCATTTTTCACACCATGCTCGGGTAGAGAAGAACGTGCCTAAAACAGGCCCTCTCGGGCTTCGTCTACCGCCCGCCCAGGCTCGCGTCTCTCAGAACCGCCACCCACGCCGCTTGGAAGCGCCGCCCAGGACGCTTGCACGCTGTTCATCGAACGGCGCGGACACCTAAGCCGCCACGCGGCGGCGTCGAAGTTGTGCGCGGATCTCCGGGGTGTTGAACGTGCCGAGGATGATACGGTCGTCGACGGCGTGGATCTTGATACGTCAGAAACGTATCTATAATTTTTGATCTTCTATGCTTGTTTACTATCTACTTTGCTTTGCTTTGGCTACACTTTAAGGTGTTTTTATATATTTTCTGGAACTAACCTATTAACAATTTGCCACAATGACAGTTGTCTGTTTTCTTCTGTCTTTGGTTCCAGAAAGGCAGAAAATCAATATTCTCGAAATTGGACGGGTCAAAGCCAAAGTTCATATTTTTCCCTGAGAGATACGGAAAACCGAAGACGATACGGAGGAGGACACCAGGGTGGCCACACCCTAGGTGGGCGCGGGCCCACCCTAGGCCGTGCCCACAGGGAGTGTGGGCTCCCTGGACCTCCACCGACCTTGCCTGCTGAGCCTATAAGAAGCCCCCAACTCAGAAACCCTAAATAATCCATCATACTTCTAGAAAAACCTCCGTAGCGTCGCCGCCATCGAAAGGGAGATTCTAAGAACAGAAAGTCTCTGTTCCGGCACCCTGCCGGGACGGGAAAGTGCCCCTAGAGCCATCTCCATCGATCTTCACCATCATCTCCATCACCGTTGTTGATTCCCATGAGGAGGGAGTAGTTCTTTCTCGAGGCTAAGGGATCTACCGGTATCTATGTGTTCATCTCTCTTTCTCTATGCATGGTCATATTGTGATCATGAGCTTTGTAATCAAGTAGATCTATCTTGCTACTCAAGTGCTTTAATAGATCTCTGCTCTCCCCATGTGTGTGAAAGTGACAACTTGCACGCCATGGTGGCACTTACGTTTAAGTCTACATAAATATTTTTTGTGCTTTAATAGATCTTTGCTCTCCCCATATGTGTGAAAGTGACAGCATGCACGCCATGGTGGCACTTAGGTTTGAGTCCACATAAATACTCTTTGTGTTTTAATAGATCTATGTTTTTCTCCACGTGTGTGAAAGTGATAGCGTGCATACTATGTGTGGAACTTTGGCTAGATTGAATATTTGTTATGAGTTATATTTAAAGTTGGATGTCTCTATGAAATGTGGTATTTGTTAGAACCATCTAGCGCTTAAGGTAACAGAGTGGGGTTATCTAGATTGGAGAAGGCGGACTTTGAGGAGTGCTGTTATAGTCCTACCGATGATTAGAGTGTCCAACCGGAGAGTAGTATCATTAAGAAAAGATATTTATATGAGAGAGTGTTCACTAGTGAAAATATGATCCCTAGGCCTTGTTTCTAAACATTGAAACACTGTTTGCATCTAAATATGTTGCATGTTTGCTTGCTTTAGTCGTTACCCCATGTCAACAACAGTTCAGAAACTATTTTCTGGCATCGTTACCACTTATATTTCACTATCTCTTCGCTGAACTAGTGCATCTATACACCTGACAGTGTATTGGGTGTGTTAGGGACACAAGAGACTTCTTGTATCTTGATTGCACGGTTGCTTTAGAGGGATACCTTTGACCACTTCGCGCGGTGGCGAGCGAAGCGGCATGGCGCGAGTGAACCTTCACGGCAGTTGTGCTGATTTGATATAGCACCGCACACTCTAAATATCCCGCGCGGCAAAAAAAATAGTACGCTCCAAGTTTTTCCGCTCATTGGACCGTGCGTGCTAATTAACGAGTTCTTTTCACTTGTATATATCAGTGTGTTTTAATTATTAATATATTTTTAATAATATTTTCTCCGTTTAAAAATAAGTGATTTTGATTTGTCTAGATTTGGTGTATAATATATATAAATCTAGACAAATGCATGTCCTATGTTTTATTAGTACCGTTTTATAGTCTTGTCTAAGCTACACATCAGGCTGACACTGGACCGACACTAATCTCTCATTACACAACACCAGGGGAGAAAAAAGTGTCTTGTCTTATCATGGACCCGCTGTGGACTTTTGTTGTCGTGTATTAGATGGAAAGCAACGGACATTTAAAGGCAAAGAAAACGGCAATACAGATTTCAAACATTTGTGGGGTTGGATGCTACTTCTTGACATGCAGTTAACTTTAGAAAAGAGTTGATATAGCTCACTGTCAACATGGAGCAAACAAGCTCTAAAATTTAGGACATTGCTACCTAATAACGACCGGTCTGAAAAAATAGAAACCCGGCGGAAGCTTAGATAGAAATTTATCAAGCAATTGCATGCACGATACCTTTCTAAGATTGAATGACAAGATTTTTGATTAGCTAGTTTAATTCAAATACAAAAATTTAAAATATTTTCTAGATCAAACTGTTTGTCTAAATTAAGATCCGTTTTCATCGTTAGGCTAGTCGCGACGATATCTTTGAAACTAGATCCCATGTTGGTATGTTCTGACAATTTTTTTGGGGACCAAAAATTATCCACCCGTAACACGCGAGTTATACGGACTTTAGTATGTAAGTTACCCCCTAATAACATATAAGTTATCCACCATTATAAAATTACCCACAGATCACATGTTAGGAATTTGTAACTTTTTTTGTTTATCCACAAGTTATCCATCAGTAACACGAGAGTTATCCATGTTTTATCAAGTAAGTTACCCACCAATAACATGTAAGTTATGCATCACTATAGAAATTAACCACATATAAAATATAAAAGTTATTCTAACGGCTCGGCCTCATCGCCCGTCGCTGCTCTCACAGCATACGGACTACTCAACCTCGAAAGTCTACCATGTCAAACATCAAACATAATAACTAAATTTAAGCTTCTTTTGCATACAATATAAATAAAGAGGATCTTATGTCCAACCACCCCCACACTAAGTCATAGTGAACATGATACGCAACCAGTATTCTAGTGGCTCGACTTGGTCGTTCATTTTCGTTACTGTGGTGTATGGGTGACGAAGCCTCAAAGAATTTTAGGATACCGAGGCTTCATCTCTTGTCAACGCTAACACATTGATAGGAATGAAGCCTCATTACCTAACTAGTCTACTGTGTTCCAATTATACTTGATCAACATGTATACGAGAACGTCTCTATCCAACACTTTTATATGGTGGATAACTTATGTGTTACTGGGTGGATAACTTACATATTATGAAATGGATAACACACGTGTTTGGGGTGGATAACATTTTGATCCGAATTTTTTTCATCGAAACATATCAACATGGAATCTAGTTTTAAAGATCTCGTCGCGACTAGTCCAATGGTAAAAACGGATTTTAAATCGAACAAACGGTTTGATCTACAAGATATTTTTAATTTTTGAAATAATTCTAACTTGTCTGACAGCATGCGTTCACACTTCCTGGCAAGTTTTTTAAAATACCGACCGGTGTGAGAATAGATTTCCCCTAAGAATATGTAACTTTTTTTGTTTATTCACAAGTTATCCATCAGTAACACGAGAGTTATCCATGTTTTATCAAGTAAGTTACCCACCCAATAACATATAAGTTATCCATCACTATAAAAATTAACCACATATAAAATATAAAAGTTATTCTAACGGCTCGGCCTCATCGCCGTCGCTGCTCTCACAGCATACGGACTACTCAACCTCGAAAGTCTACCATGTCAAACATCAAACATAATAACTAAATTTAAGCTTCTTTTGCATACAATATAAATAAAGAGGATCTTATGTCCAACCATCCCCACACTAAGTCATAGTGAACATGATGCGCAACCAGTATTCTAGCGGCTCGACTTGGTCGTTCATTTTCGTTACTGTGGTGTATGGGTGACGAAGCCTCAAAGAATTTTAGGATACCGAGGCTTCATCTCTTGTCAACGCTAACACATTGATAGGAATGAAGCCTCATTACCTAACTAGTCTACTGTGTTCCAATTAAACTTGATCAACATGTATACGAGAACGTCTCTATCCAACACTTTTATATGGTGGATAACTTATGTGTTCGTGGGTGGATAACTTATATATTATGGAATGGATAACACACGTGTTTGGGGTGGATAACATTTTGATCCGAATTTTTTTCATCGAAACATATCAACATGGAATCTAGTTTTAAAGATCTCGTCGTGACTAGTCCAATGGTAAAAACGGATTTTAAATCAAACAAACGGTTTGATCTACAAGATATTTTTAATTTTTGAAATAATTCTAACTTGTCTGACAGCATGCGTTCACACTTCCTGGCAAGTTTTATAAAATACCGACCGGTGTGAGAATAGATTTCCCCTAAGAATATGTAACTTTTTTTGTTTATCCACAAGTTATCCATCAGTAACACGAGAGTTATCCATGTTTTATTAAGTAAGTTACCCACCCAATAACATATAAGTTATCCATCACTATAAAAATTAACCACATATAAAATATAAAAGTTATTCTAACGGCTCGGCCTCATCGCCCGTCGCTGCTCTCACAGCATACGGACTACTCAACCTCGGAAGTCTACCATGTCAAACATCAAACATAATAACTAAATTTAAGCTTCTTTTGCATACGATATAAATAAAGAGGATCTTATGTCCAACCACCCACCATACTAAGTCATAGTGAACGTGATGCGCAACCAGTATTCTAGCGACTCGACTTGGTCGTCTATTTTCGTTACTGTGGCGTATGGGTGACGAAGCCTCAAAAAATTTTAGGATACCGAGACTTCATCTCTTGTCAACGCTAACACATTGATAGAAATGAAGCCTCAGTACCCTAGCTAGTCTACTGTGTTTTAATTAAACTTGCTCAACACGTATATGAGAATCGTCTCTATCCAACATTTTTATATGGTGGATAACTTATGTGTTACTGGGTGGATAACTTACATATTATGGAATTGATAACTCACGTGTTTGGGGTGGATAACTTTTTGGTCCGAAATTTTTTCATCGAAACATATCAACCTGGGATCTAGTTTTAAAGATCTCGTCGCGACTAGTTTACTGGTAAAAATGGATTTTAAATCGAACAAACGGTTTGATCTACAAAATATTTTGAATTTTTGAAATAATTCTAACTTGTCTGATAGCATGCGTTCATACTTCCTGCCAAGTTTTACAAAATATGTGTGAGAGTAGATTTCCCCAATGAATATGTATATGGAAGACGCATAGTAGTCTACTCTACTAGTAGTACTGAATCCGTTTCAGGTTCAGCGTCGGTCTTCCAATCGGTGTCGGCTTCGTCCGGAAAATTATCAGGCTATGATATATAATCCCGATGTACGCCGCGCGGGGGGTTGAAGAGAAGCTGTGCCATGGATTCTATAGCCGAGGAGATTCTGCGTGACATCTTTATGAAGCTGCAGACCAGGGACGTCGCCCGCTGCCGCTGCGTCTGCTCCCAATGGCGCCGCCTGCTTGCCGACCCGTCCTTCCTCACTCTTCACGCCCACTCCGCACACATCGTCTCCGGCACAGGCGCGGCGGAGGCGTTGCTCGTCTCCAAGTCCGGCGCCCATGCGCCAGGCAGGAACCCGGACATCGTGCTCTTCAACCTCTCTTGGTCGATCCCCATGTGCCGCCTCGCCGACCTCGATCGACCCGGAGGTGTACAGCCCGGTCAACGCGTGCAATGGCTTCCTCTGCCTCGTGTCCGACAACCTCCAGGATGCTGCCGTCATTGTCTGCAATCCCATCACCGGTGAGAAGATCGAGGTACTGGCACCGCCGCCGCCCATTGTTGAGTCCATCAGCTGGCAGCTTTTCGATCGCCATGGGGTTCAGTAGCTCGTCGTCGACCTATCAGTACAAGCTCTTTCGCCTCTCCTTCCCGGAAATGTGCACAGAGGACGTCTACCTGGACGTGTACATCTTTGGCGACAACAACAACAACGCCGGCGGTTGGCGGCGGCGCCGGCGCCCTGACCTGAGCTTTGGTCGTCATGAAACGCGCTCCTGGCCGTTGCTCATCGATGGCATGTTGTACGTGGTTACTAGATCGACTGGGTATGGCGGTAGGCTTGACGGGGTACTTGTTGGAATTGCCCACGGATCGACTTCATCAAATTAGACAAACAAACACGCTTGAAAAATCTTATGGCCAAGGGCACGTGTCGTGCCCGTTCTTTTTCTTTATTTTCTTCTCAACTCACTCAATGTGTTACAAGACTCACGGTCTACCCTTGCTTATATATGCAAGTTAGACCTGCTAATACTAAACCTAAACCATCACGTACACGTATGGATACTACTAGTACTAGGACTCACACATACACTTGCATAACTAGAAAACCTCCCTGGACTAAGACACGTACACACCACACATACCACGGACACACATAGTCCTAGTGCTACTCGGACATAGACTAGTACCACTCGGATTCTCTTACCAAGATTAAGCTAACAATCTCTTCCTAATCTTGATTGACTACTCTTCGTCTTCCATGCTTCTCTGATCTTGAATCCTTGTAGATCTGCGTCTTGTCTAGGTCTCGCACCACGACAAGTCTAATTGGCTCTCCCCAATTTTGACTTAGCGAATTTACGGAACAACTCAAGTATGATCCGGACTACCCAGGCACGCTAGCAAACCTTGTGAAATCGCACCACCCGTGAAACACACCGTCCACCCTAGCGCAATACATGTCGACCTCTTGACGTGGACTAGACCATCCACTTCGGCCTCATGTAGAGACATGGCCTCATTTAAGAGACTCACCTTCATTGGTTTACCGTCCCCTTCACACTTGAACTTGATCCTCTCGTCAAGACGCATAGACGACCTGATCGAGGCACTCAAATTGCGTCTTCGTCCATACGATGAACAGTCCCTCAACCTTCACTCGCTTCAACTGCAATGGATCCTCACAGAGACAAGCACTTGGACACAACGACGACTCACAGACACAACGCTAACTCAATGTGCTAACCCGCACGACCATGACTCCTTGACTCATACTCTCCCGGACGACGATCTTGACAAGATTCTCCAGCACCGCACCCCGGTACCACCGTACTCATCAACGATCATCCCCATCCACCACCTCGCTGACAACACCTCGCCCGACTTCTTCCTCCTTGTCACTCCTCCGAGTGACGATCGCCCGCCGTCTAACCGATGACAGCATGCCTGCCGTCTCCACCCGATTGCCCGTCCCGAGGCGCTAGTCGAGTCGCCTCCCCGGGCAAGCGTGGCTTTAAATCTTTGACCTCGCTCTGATACCAATTGTTGGAATTGCCCACAGATCGACTACATTAAACTAGACAAACAAACACGCTCGAAAAATCTTATGGCCAAGGGCACGTGTCGTGTCCGTTCTTTTTCTTTATTTTCTTCTCAACTCACTCAATGTGTTACAAGACTCACGGTCTACCATTGCTTATATATGCAAGCTAGACCTGACTAATACTAAACCTAAACCATCACGTACACGTATGGATACTACTAGTACTAGGACTCACACATACACTTGCCTAACTAGGAAACCTCACTAGACTAAGACACGTACACACCACACAATGCACAGACACACATAGTCCTACTGCTACTCGGACATAGACTAGTACCACTCAGACTCTCTTACCAAGATTAAGCTAACAGTACTGGCCATTAACGTGGCCAGCGAGGCGATCAGCACGCGCAGCCTGCCGAAACAACAACGCATGCCGGGCGTGAAGACGACGGTGGACGCCCTGGAGCTCCATGGCCGGATGTGTGTCGCGGTTCTAGAACTCGATCGAGGTGTGTCGTCCCAGGCTAACCTTCTGGGTACTCACGATCGACCTCCACCATGACGTCGTAATCGGCGCCCGAAACAAGAAGAAGGGTGGCGGCGGCGACAATGGTGGTTGGGAACTGCGCTACAGCTTTGAAATGAACCCGCTCGACTGCTCACGCATCCATTGCAGCAGTAGCAGCCGCTGTGACTGCCACCCGAGGGGCACATGGCTCCACCATAGCGACGGCGGATTGTTGTGCTACCTGATTGGCGGCAGTCTGTATAAGTACGACACTATAAGTACGACACCATGGCGAAACGCCGGTGGCAGTACCCATCGTTTCCGGCGAGCAACAAGAGGTGGCACCAGCGGCTCCAGCCTCACCAATCCAACAGCCGCCGCTGGTGGAACGTCTATGGGGGCTACCGTCCCAGCCTACTTTCGCCTCATCAACTAGTCGCCTCATCATTGCCCCTTCACCACCCCCACATGCTCATATCCGAGCACCCTCTGCTACGACCATCCAACAAACGCCAACAACGCTCTCCATCTCCGTCTGTCGTCCATCTCAATGGCAGGCGACCAACATTGTCTTCTCCTTCTGTCAAGGATGGAACTAACGACCGACGAAGGACCTTGTCATTTTCCTACGACTCTTGATCTAAATAGTATCTGTCATTTCATTCTCAATATAATGTTTTGTAGAAACTACTCGGGCTAAAAAGTTTACCATGCTGATCATTCGTAGGAATGAAACAATCACACATAAATTTTGCGCATGATGTTTTACAAGAAAATTGCTACTCAGATAAAAAGTTATGACAACGTTCAGAAAATTGAAGTGGACTTTGGTGAGACTGGACTTGCCTCTGTGTATGAGCTAAAAGCATTTGGTCGTAAATTAAAAAGCCAGAAGTCTCGCAAGAGGCCCCGTGTAAGCAAAATTTCTATAGTTTCTTAATGAATGGAATGCTTTCAAATAGCAGAGGTCTTCGAGACTTGGCTAAACATTTGTTCTTTGCCTATTGAGTGAGAGATTATAAGTTGAATTTTCTGGGTAGACAACGTTCAGAAAATTGAATATAGTTTCCAGCAATATTTCTTGGATGGAAACAATTGATCAAGCCAGCTATATAGTTTTATCTATAGTTTTATCTGAACCGAACATTGTTCAAGTAAGCAATATAATATGGCATATGTTTATATTTGAGTTTATGTATAAAATGTACAGAACAAATGCTTATTTTCTATTCTTGTGAAGGAACATTACTCGGCATAGAAATAAAACTGGAAGATACAACCCCAAGTGCACATATAAAATGAAACTTAGGCAACTACACACAACACGGAAATTTTACAGGAGACGTTACCTGCCGGAGTATCTTTTGCCGTCGCTGAGTGCTTTGAGATTTGTACTGATTTTAGATTCAAGCATTCACTTGATTTACACTTACCACCCTGAGTTTTACCAAATTAACCCGCGGTCCACCTACCCTCTTTCCCACCATTTAATGCATGCATTTAAATTCTTAGCCCAACTAAAAAAAATACTAGATATTTTAAATCGGGTGTCCAATTTGAAATCGTTTTCACCATCTTCTTTGACTCAGCGAGCTCTTCGAAACAAGATCAACTTTTAATATGTTTTTGAAAAATAAAATTTTATTTTTTTTAAACTTGAATGAAACAGTTATGAAAATCTCAAAAACATTCATTTGTACATATAGGTTTCATATCGGTTTCATACCGGTTTCGTGATTCCATAAAAATTTCATATGAGTTGTAGCTGAGTTTCGTCATGATTTTTATAAGATTCATGTAGGTTTCAGTCTAGTTTATGATTTCATACAAATTTAGTATGAGTTACAACTGAGTTTCATTGTGAATTTGGTTTCACTCGGACGAATTTTACAAAATCGATGTGAAATATACTGAATTTTAATAGAAAAAGTGAAGCCAACAAAAATATGGTCAAACATTTGACAAGAGTGGTCAAACTAAATCCTATATGATACCATGTTATTCTTTCTAAAAAAGGCATAACTACAAAGGGCTATAAGGAAATATAAATGAGTTGTCATACATTCATGAATAGGGACATGTGGTAGCTCCTAACTGGCTAAGAGGACTCCGGTAGGTAGCGGTTCCTGTAAAAAGGCATTCGCCCAATTACACAATGCACCACGCACACAATAAAATCCATCTTTTCAAAAAAAAAAAATATAATCCATTAACAGGACGTGTCAATACGTGAGACATATGGAAATAACCTGACAGGAAATAAGCAGCTATATTTCTATAGTGTGGAGTATAACTACCGTGCTTATAATTCAAAACATACACAAAATGTAGCTGCAGTCTGAAGATTAAAGTGAAATGTGCAACATTGCAAACAATGGAAGTACATGGAGAGTAGAAACTCGCATAGGTGCCTTTCTCTGATACCTCATGGATCTGCTGCATGGACTTGAGATGGTAACACTGGAAGTGAGTATCCATTTCCATCCCTACATATTGGTAACAGTACTGGTCGGGAGTGGAAGGGTAACCATAATATGCAATATACGCCAGGTAAAATGGACCAAAGGACACAATATTGAAAGATGCTCGATTGACTCGGTAGAGTCACAAGAGCAACATAGTATGGGTCTCTCTATGTCGCAGTCAACTGCGACGTAAGTCAGGTCACAGTCAGATGACGTCGGCGTTGTGTCCTACGCTGTTTGTTGCCTGCCGGTCGTCTGTCCCTATGCCCTGCTGCTGTTGCCTGTTGCATGCGTGGTCTTTTTTTCCGAAACGAGTTTGCATGCGTGGTCTTTTTTTTCGAAACGAGTTTTCATGCGTGGTCTTGTGTCTCCTGCTGCCCTGCTGCAGGTGGTGGTCTTATTGTTTGCATGCGTGTGTCCGTGTGATTATCTCTTCAGGATTTTTTTTTCTACCGTATGTGTGATTAGTTAGTATAAAAATTTTACCTCACTTAAAAAAATTCTACTTTGATTATTAATATGGGAGGCTTGGCTCGGTCCAGAGTCGTCCGCGGGCCAAGCCCAGGTCGCCCCGAGCCCACAAAACTCGGGCCGAGCCCGCGGGACCGAGTTGAGCGTCCAGGTATGATGGTGGCGCCATGGTGGCAACGTCATGCAGGCTTGGTGGCAACGTGGAGGCTTGCGGGGTTGGCGCCGACGAGTTGACCTGCCAGACAGTCCGAAAACATGTCCGGTGACAGGATAGACAGTCCAAAAATATGTCCGACCACTTGTTCGGCAACAGGAAGAACACACGGCGATGGCGGTAAGTGGTAGCAGTCGCAAAAGGACATGGCGGCCACCTACTGCTAGCCTGCTACTGCTGCCCGGACAGCATCACGAGCAGGAGCATGCACAAGGCGGCGGCACAGCTCTCTTTCTTCTCCATCTCCGGATTCTTCAGAATCAGTGTCTGCAGCGATACTCTCTCTGCGCCACTTCATGCCTGTGTGGGCTCTTATACAACAGCCCGCAGGTTAGAGCATCTCTAGCGCTGCCCGTAAAAGGACTAAAACTAAACTTTTTTTTGGTGATATACGGGCCGAGTTTGGTTTTTGGCGCAGATCAGATCCCGTATACCTTACCCGGTCCGTAAATATTTTTCGGTGGCTCGTTAAACGCACGCTGCGACCAGCATATCTAGCGGTCGGAGAGGGTAACCGGAGCAAAACCCTATCCCTCTCCGCTGCGCGCCCTCTCCCTCTCCGCCGCCACCGGCAACTCTCCAGCCATCAAATCTAGCTCACCACCGCCACCATTCCCTACGCCACCGTCACCAAACGCTCCGCCTCGCCGCCATGCGTCCTGGCGACTCGTCTAGAAAGCGCCGCATCGGCTCGTGCGGCCAGGTCCTCAAAACCGAGGAGGAGCTCACCCGCAGCCGCTCCGTCGACGCCAAGAAGCACGTCGCGCTCCGGTGGGTGCATTCGCCGCACATGCCGGCGTCGCTCCTCCCCTACGCCCCCGCGTGGTACAGGGGAACCGCCTCGGAGGAGGGATCATCGCGGCCACGCCCGTCGTCTCCGTCGATCTCAAGCTCCTCCGGGTATCGCGATTACGTGACGCCCAGAGAGAGTGACAGCTCCGACGAGAGCGACAGCGGGTCGGTGGTCTCGCATGATTTCACAGACTCCGACGAGGCGGAGCAGCGCGCGATGTTGTGCCTTTGTCGCCGCTTGGAGCGCGCGCACCTGCGCAAGGTCGCCGCGGAGTAGAGGGAGCTCGCCGAAGCGCTCCGGATCATCGAGCGCCAGGAGGCGGAGGAGCTCGCGGTTGAACGTCTCCGGCGCCAGGAGGCGGAGAAGGCCAAGGAGGAGGCGGAGCCTCCGGTGATCCACCTCGACTAGAGCGGCGGCGCCGTCTCTGCCACCATCCGGCGACGCGCAAGGCTCAGGGAGCCGCATTTTGTTTAGAAAGTGCGCTCCGTATGCTTTTGTTTAGAATTAGTATGTAATTATGCTGAAATCGAAGGCTGATTTTCCTCTGTTCGTCCTCTGAATTTTGCCGTGAAGGTTGTTCGTCCTCTATTCGCAAATTCAAATTATTCAGTTTAGGTTTTACGGGCACTGCTCGGCGCCGCCTCCCACGAAGCGAGCACTCGCGGCGTTGGAGCTCCAAGACCGAGGGTGATATCGTCATTTCACCTGGACGATTTGTAAGAGCATGTCCAATGATATTCCCAAATATTGTCCTCAATATGTCAGCTTTGGGAGAAAGGTGGACCTATGTCCGCCCTTTATCAGCCCCATGAACCTAAAGGCGCCTCCCTTCCCCACCCCCTAAAAAAGTTGTTTGCGGCCGGTTTTGCCCTTTTCATTATTTTTCTAACATTTTTGCAAATAATATGACGAGAAATCAAAATGACATCAAATCAAAAATGCGAATTAAGTAATATCGAAACTCAAGTAACCCGCCATGGGGTCAATAGTAACAAAAAGACACAAAATCCAAAATGATAACAAGAATATGAAAGTTCACATGTCACTATCCATGATCTCTTTCTTCTTCTTCACATACCAATCCCTCGTCTCGTCGTCCAAGAGGCCAAGATCTTGGATCATCACATGGGTCTCCTCCATGAAGACCTTGAGATTAACTTATCTTTGCCCTTGAGGTTGCATCCATCTTCGGCATCGGCAATCTCGTCTTCAATGCGGAGCTTCTCGGCATGGCCTTGGTCTCAGCAAGGTTCTCCTTTTCGATGGGAAGCTTCTGGGCGGTGGCGGCGACATCGTGACGGTAGTTTTCTTGAAGTGTCTCCATGAAGCTCTTGAAGCGCTCGTCCTTTTTAAGTTCTCGAATATCCCCTCTCTTTCCACTTGAGCTCTCTTTGTAGGAGATGATATTTTTCATTGCTTCCCCGCCACCCGCCGGTTCATCATCAACAATACCAGCTGTGTGGCCAGTTGGTTGTGTACCACTTGCGTGACGTTGAACCTTGCTTGTGTCTTCCTCTCTATGGTGGCGGCGGCTGCAGCGACGGTGGCATCGGCGACGGCCTTCTTCTCAACCTTCACCCTCAAGCGCCGCCTTGTTGTTTCTTGCTCTACGGTTTGTCCGAAGCCTTCTTCGCCACCACCGCAACCTCGATGACATGCTCCGGGGAGCCTAAGATCATAAGCGGAGGGGGATGCGTCCATTGTGGCTAGGGAAGCGTCGGTGGGGCGTGGGCTATGGAAAAGAGAGGAGGAATGGAGAAGTGTGGCCAACGGGTGGGCCAGACGCGTCCAAGGGCGGACCGCAGACAGCGTCCTCTTGACTCCAAAGTTTGGGACCAGTTTGGGGAAATAGGCCGTCAGCGGACCAGCAAACACCATTTAGGAAAAACGTTGAGTGCAGTTTTTTAGGCTCAACTTGTTTGCGCGGATAGAAACATTGTCGATTGGAAAGCATCTGGAGCCCATTGGAGATGCTCTCATGGAGCCGAGAATAGGGAATACAGCTCGCTCATGGAGCTGCCTGTGCCGATGTAGAAAGAAAATTGAATGCACCTCTTCTGATACAACGCACAGGATTATTATTTGTTTCGAAGTGGAGGCACATGGGTATCTGCATTTATTTGCCATGTATAGGTAGAGAGCTAATTACTCCATGTTTGCCAGATTTTTGCGAGCATTCAGAGTTTCAGGCTGATGGGTCTCTACAGTCAGATACATGTGACATAATTGTCATATACATAACACATACACATAACAAAATTTACAAGAGGTTGTCCTCTTGCTACAAATCCTACAAAATTGTAGTGTAGGAAAATAACCCATAGAACATTTGGAGAATTCATTTCTTTGAACCAAATGGACTCTACAGAAAAAATTGTTCCATGTATTGGAGTCCTGCAAAATTCTTATGAAAATCCTAAGAACCAAAGAAGCACTACCGAATGGACTTTACCTTTTGAATAGACTACTTTAGTCTACCAAAACATACTAAATCGGTGACACTCATTTTGGATCGAAGGAAGTACTATTTTTGGGTACGAGGAGAAAATGCCATGTAAACAAATGACAGGAATAGCCCCCATCATCCTATTCACGGAATAATGGCACAAGACTTTAGTTCACTCCCTGCAGCTTTGCGGCAACATCAACATCATGACTAGTACTAATCGAAGGAAAGACCACAGAGTTATACTTTCATTCGCATACTAATATGGTGCATCAAATGCGACTTAATAGTTCAACCCGAGGTTCACAAATGTTCCAAAAATTATTTTATCCACGTCTGAACATTATTGTCATTTTTCCACGGGCGCCGACAAACAGGATGGACGAAATTGTACTGAAACGGTAGATCCTATGTTTATTGGACGGAATACAACCCACAGCCAATCTAATTTATCCAGATTTACATCCTCGTGTACAGGGGGTGTGTACACGACTGACTGATACTTACATGAACCTGTGAGCTAAAAATAAGGAAAAGAAACCAACCCTAGAACGGAAGCTGGGCAGAGCTACAAAGAAATCAAGAGAACTAACTGTTACAGGTTCCTTTCTATCTTGGTATCCAGGGCATGCCGCCTAAATTTGCAGCGTTGTAACCTTGGGCACTGTTATTGTTAGGCATTGTTACAGCATACTGGGGTACTGGAACAGCAGCCGCCGCACCCTGCGCCTGCGCTGGCCACCAGGCATTCGGCTGCTGCTGCCATGTTTGTGAAGGCTGAAGCTGCTGCTGCTGCTGCTGGAGTTGCTGGAGGTAAGCCTGGGAAAGGATGGGGGTATTGCTGGGCATTTGCTGCTGAAGAGGCTGCATTGCAGTTGGGTGGTGGCTGTACTGCTGTTGCTGGTAGGGATTGTGGATTTGCTGGATGGACGGCAGTGGTGGTGGTGGAGGGAGTGGTTGCTGTGGCAGGGTGGGTGCCAATGGTGGCTGCCTACTTTGCTGGATAGGGTTCCATTCTGGTATATCATCGTCGTCATCGTCATCCCAGCGACGCGATTCAACAGATGATCTTTTACCATACTTCTGAACCAACTCCCTCATTTGCTCTACTGGACGAGCAGGTACATGCTGTCGGCCCTTGAAGGCACGTGTCGTTACATTAGCAGCGGGGTTTGACGAGTTAACAAAATTAAATTCAGGAAGATCGTCTTCGTCCCTGCGGGCAACAACACCAGGCCCAAAGCCTGGAGGCACATCATCGTTTACATCCTCTTCCTCCTCCTGGTGGTGGTGACACTGGTTGGGAAAACCTGGTGGTGCACCATGAGAGTTCTGGGGCGCGGAGGACCTACGGACCGAAGTAGAACCAGTAACCTGCGGAGTCCTTAGGATCGACTGCCTCTTGGAACCCTCGTGCCTTTGATGGGACGGTATCCTGGGAACGCTGGCTCTCCGCCAGACGACGATTCCGATGATCGACGTTGCTGCCACAGCGAGACCATCCAAGTGTTCCTTTGGCAAGTGCTGGGAGAGAATCTCCACGGTTTTTCCTTGAGGAGGGCACAGGTACAGCTCTATTCCATCTGCAGGCTCAGCTAATCCCACTCTCTCATCTGCAATATATGAATCAATTGTCTGCAAAAGAACGAGCCAGTTTAGTAAAAGTGATTCTTCAAAGTTCTACTAAGCTCCTGATGGGTGATCTGACTTAGAAAAGGAACCTGTGAAAGATGTTGGCGGCCACTTTCCAGAGAACCTTCCTTCCACAACAGCTCGGTTACCTAAAAAGTAGTAAAAGGTACTTAAATCACACGCAGATCAAAGGACACATAATAATTCAACTGGGTAGTACTGCCCTAATTGAATAATACCTCTAGACCCTAAGCACAGCAACAATTACAAGTATATACAGACTTCTGATTCAACATATAGACCAGATAGCTTGAGAGGTACAGACACATTATCAAGTACACAGGCGGTTAAACTGTGGCTCCTTAAGCACCTGTTATGATATTTTGTAGGGACCAGCTTAAAAGTACAAACGCATGTTCCTGCCTCTAAACATCAGTGTATCCAAACATTTTTTAAATCTCAAATAACATGATAGATACCATAAGTGTAAACGAAATTCAGGGTTACATTTATCATTCAGCAAAATCAGGCGAGGCAGAGAGAAATGGAAGTACTGGTATTATTTCTTGAAACATTACCAGTTCAGGACGCATTTGAAGGTAGAAACTTTAAATGAACTTTATGCATTCAAAACAACAGGGGTTATATATTTTTTTATTCAGCAAATTTATGAGCACGATTACAACATGGTGAGTCAGTAACCATCCACAATAGAAACCAGACAGCATGGTGTCAAGCATATAAAACTGAGCCAAATGTGTATGGTTCAACCATAATCATTCCAGTAAGAACATCATTTGAAACAAACAAATTATGTATTCAAAACAGAATTACCATTATAGCGCGGCTCCTAGATTTGGGGAGTTGTTCCAGAAATTCCTGAAAAGCACTAAGTTTAACTCTCCCCTTGATCTCAATTAAGCTACGCCATTCTTTCCCAGATGGCTTTTCACCACTGTACAAGATAAATTTGAAGAAATGTCAGAACCAATAACATTAACAACATAATCAAGTAACACATAGCCAAACAGCAGTCCCTGTTCATTTATCTAGGAGCTAGCATTCACACTTATCATCTCATGTTGAGCCTTTAACTTTACACATGAGACGCCAAGCAATTGGTGTCCCCTAAACTGTACTAGCATGTAAACCAGTTTGTTAATGGATTTCTTCAAAGCTCTTGTTTTCTATTATACGCTACTGTTACAATAGCAAACTATTTCATGTGACACTGACCCATTTATCACATTATATTAAAGTATTAAACAAAGGCCGGCGTTTGATCTGGAGTTATAGACTCAGTGACATGTACACAAAAACTTATGAAGTATGCAGAGTCATGGGCTGTGCAAAGTTCTCAACCTAGCAATAACTAGCCTTGTTTGTGAATGGATCTCTTTGAAGCACTTGTTTATCATGTGTAGGGGTGTGCAAATACAGTTCCAGCGGTTTGGACGGCTTAGCCTAGTTCATTTTTTGTACTAGCAAGGGTGTGACAATTGAAAATGTGAAGAGAAATAAACTAGGCTATCACCAGCTGGTTTCACCGTTTTCCACTGTTTGGTGTTTTGCACACCCTTAATCATGTGACAGCAGCTGTCTGAGAAATAAAGTTTTTTCTAGTTTGCGGGTGAACACTGGAGAGAATGGTTGAGATGCTGGTCAAGGACCATTACCACTATTAAAGGAACCAACGGCAGAGTGATTCACTCCAGTTTTGAGTGTTGGCTTTCTAACATCAACAGCCTATGTTAGCGGTTGTGGCAGGCAAGGTGTAGGTGGTGAGGTAAATCCACTATTAAAGGAACTATATATTGGTGTAGTAATTATCCAATGTCAATAACATATATTACCTTAGTGATTTTGACGGTGCATAGTATAAGCACATAGCACAATGGCATCGGTCAAGTATGCAACATATAGAATGAGAACTAGAGGTACTTAAAAGGTTTTTTTAAGAAGATGAAAACGAAGAGGGAAATGTGCTTAGATCAACAGGACATGCTAAGTTCGTAAGAGCAGAAAAAATCTTAAAAAAAAGAAAGCAGACAAAACAAACCTTTTGAAAATGGCAACGACATTCGTGAGTGACGATAGAGACAGTTGAATCGCACCCTCCCATATACTCTCACGAATCATAGGAACAGTAGTTGTCATATGGTTCATAGTCGAAACAGGATTCAAGATATTAGCAGCAGCTGGTTCTTTGGATTCAACTCTCTCAGGAGAGGATTTGATTAGCTGTCCATCATGTGGCACATCAGAAACCAAATTTGAACCAACCTCATGTTTGGGTGATTCTGACTTGGACTCGGATTTACCCTGTAAAGATGGCACATCAGATTCAGACCCGGTATTCTTTTGTGCAGAGAGCTTATCTTCTGTCTCAGGAAGTTTCTCAGATTCCAAAGTGGAGCTAGGTTCATCAGAATCACTAAGATCTTTTTGCGGTGTCCCAACTGATAAATTTTCAAAAGGTGGCTCGGAATCTAACCCCAGCATGAATTCATCTAACGAAGGAATCGGTGGAAGATTCTCTGCATCTTTAAGGTCATCCACCATAAGTTCATCAATAAGATCTGCTTTCTCATTTTCAATATAGTCCACATTGCCCGATGAATCATTGTCACCTGTCCCACCATCCTCATCTTGTGACATGTCGTCAGAACCCTTGTCCTTACCTTCTACACCAGCTTTATCATCCATAGTTGTTTCACCATTAGTTTTTGTCTCATCTTCGACAGCTTTTGATGCAACATGAGATAGAACATGACCCCCAAGCTCAACCTCCACTGAAATACCATCAGTTTCTTCTATTTCAACTTGGAACTCTCCTTTGTGTGTTTTTCTCACTAAACGTTTGATATCAACTTCAGTGTCAGGAAGGACAACCATTTTTTCATGTTCTTCAGCTTTAGCCAACCGCCACTCTGAGAGCTCTTTGGAAGCAAGTTCCTCCGCAGTCATTGAACAAAGGCGTTCAGGTGGGATATCTCCAGATATGACCCTCAACCTTAACTCAGGGTTGCCTTTATCTTTTAGATTAAACAGAAGAGATCTGCCTCTCTCCTTGTACTTCTTGTTCACTCCACCAAACAGTTTGAAGAGCTCCTCTTCAATTCTAAATGCCAATCTTTCAGCCTTTTGGATAATGCTAGCCTTATCTGCTGCTGCCTCATCAGCAGATTTCATTCTTTTTGATTCAGACTCTGTCAAAGACTCTGTAACCCCAGACTCAATATCAGAAGTCCTGTCCCTTTTTAAATTAGGTTGTGTCATAGGTTCAGAAATCCCAACATCAAAATCAGAAACCCAAGAAAGGCCATGACCTTGCAAGAGTTCATCTGTAACAACCATACTTTGACCTAATACTTCATCTTCTGAAGAAAGATGCTTTAGGCGTTGCTGCATATCATCATTTGTGCTTGTAATCACGTCCTGCACCAAGTCACTGCCCAACTTCTCAATCTCATCTTTCTCACCAACAGCATTGTCTGCCTCTGAATTGGTTGCACTGGCATCTTTGGATGTGGTTGACACTAGGTCCTGCACTTCATCTCCCTCCACCTTCTTGTTTTGGTCTGCTGACCCATCAGACTGCAGGTTCTGAGCAGATTGTTTCTCATCCTGCTGGTCAGAATCCATCATCAATGCAACAGAAAGTGACTCCCTGAACTTTGATCTCACAGATTCAAACTGCTGAGGCTTAGGCTTTGATGGTAGTTCTTTCTGTGCAGGACGCTTGGCAGACAATGCAGATTTCATCATTTGAACCTTTGGAGAAGCAACGGTCTGTTGAAGTTTTTTCCCTGCAACAGATGGCGACAGCTGCGATCCGATCATTGCTGGCAAAGATGTTTGAACATTCAGCACCTGCTGAGGTGGCCTCAATGATACTCTGCTTATAGATTGCACCCCCAAAGGATGTGGAGCCTCTGGCCTGGAAGCACCAACTTGGACAGCTTGCTGACTCATAGGGACAATATAAAATGAACTGACTGGTACCGAAGCTCCCATCGGGTACATTGGCTGTGCACTCCAGCCAGCAGAAAGGGGTGGATAGAACATAGTGGGATACGCAGCCTGAGTAGATTGGATATTTGAAGAGGGAAGTGCTTGAGATCCCATGCTAGCAGACATGGGTTCCTGGCCTTGCTCTGATAACTCCATTGTGCAGCCTCTTTTCAAAGCTCCAGGGTATATCTATACCTAAGACTGAGAATAGTCAGTTGATGAAGCTTTAAAGCGTACAAGAATGATGATGAAATCACAAGGAAGAAGTAACGTGTGCACAGATTCGTAACACAAGTGTGTCCTATGTGTGAGCACATAATGTGATCAACTGCACAGGACTCGTGCTGGCATAGAACAAATCAAATACACAAGACCTATGTGCTATAACTAACGGACTAAACATGATGTTCTACTCTCTATGTTCTTTGATGGAGAAGATGATACCAATATACTTTGTCATGAGCTGCCCGCTTGCACATTTTATGCTATAATTGTTTGTCTTAGATTTCTTTTCAAGTCTCTTTTCTATTAATTAGAAAATGCGCTCATTTACTAAAACATGCCATCCAACATGAACCAGACAAATGGCTGCTGTGAGATATGCAATAACAGCAAATAGAAGTGTGCACTGTGCAATTCCATTCGAGATTATTGATTCCCCAAGGTGGATGGGTGGGTTAGGTTTCATTTTGCTAACATAGTTCCTCCATACATGAACCATATAAGAACAACCTTGTTACTCAGATTGGCAAGCGAAGATGAAATAGGCAATATTGTAAAAAGGAGTTTAACATTTACTATTAATCTGGAAAATAAGTCCTAAAACTAGGTATTAATGTTTTAATATGAAAAACACACATAATAGGCTATGTGTTTGGAAACCACCAACAAACAGCCTCAAAAACACGTATAGCACATAGCAGGAACAATCACGCATGCTTTCAACCAAAACCGAAATAATGAGTTTCGACAGCTAGTATCATGGCAGGGTTCAGCAGATACAAAAACAGTCTAGGGTATATCGATCTATACCTTGGGATAGGGTAGTCGGGTAGGGGAGATGGGATCCGTGGATGCCGTGGTCGCCGACCGGCCGACCCGCCCGCCCAACTTCCTCCTCGCCGTGGGCTGCTCGCCTCTCGCCTTGTAGCCAATCGAGTCACACCAACACCGCGCCGCTCGATTCGCAAGACCACGCCGCCGTGACCGGCCGCAGGAAGAAGAGGGAGGCGAGAGGGCGGAGACGGATACGCCGCGGTGGAGGGGAGTTGGGATCTCCGGCTGGCTGGGTTCTGGTGCGCCGCCGCCACTGCCTGCGGTGCGGCGGAGGGGGGAGAGAAGGGGGAGATAGGAGATGAGGTGTGGTGGGTGGGTTACGAGCGAGCGACGACTCGTACGTATCACGTGAGGAGCAGCTGCTGCCGTCCTGCGTGCCGCATCTGCCTGCCCTTTCTTGGGTCTATCCACGTCTTCAACACCAATCACATCTCTTGTTTTGTTTCTTCTACTAGGGCTTCCTTGATTCAAAAACGTTTATAAAGTTTAGAGGCTTCAAATTCTTTAGTACAATGTTGTTACTATCGTAAGGACAATATCTGCCTACTCAAGCCTCTGGATACGTTTCTCTCTGCTTCCTTGTTGTAGGTGGAATACTCTCTTTGTTCCACAGTATAAATCTTTTAGTTTTGTTTCCTAGAAGAATTCATATTCTGAAATAGAGGAAATATTGATTCCGTGTTTTTCCTATATACTCCCTTCGTCCCAAAATAGATGTCTCAGGTTTGTTAAAATTTAGATGAATCTATAAATATTTATAGACGGAGACATCTATTTTGAGACGGAGGAAGTACATGTTTTAACAAATTGTGAATCAAAGAAACCCATAGTATTGTGGTTTATTGGGTTTACTGAGGAGATACGAGTGTTTAGGTTTTCTATCGGTTCCTTCTAAAATGGTCTCTCTTTTTTCTGTTGCTCTCATTCTCATAAGCATGTTGAATATGTTATTCTTCTCAAAATCACGGGGAAAAGTTGCAATGGTTATCTACTTTTGGCAACAAAAGGTATCCCTAGGCATCCAAGAGCCGAGACATGTAACACGATTGGATGGTCTACTTATCTCCTCCCCTTCTTCAAAGGTGCCATACCCACACCACCAAGTCGTCCTATGTGTCACGATAATGCAAAACAAATGAATTTGGTCAATTTGTTCATAATTAGATCCAATGTTGTTGTGTTTCGGCAACATGTTTTATCTGATATTTGTTTGGTTATTGTTACTAGCAGCTTAACAGGTTATATACATATTATATCACTTTGTTTCTAATTAACACACAATTGGTTACCAGCTACTAAATGCCATCTTATACATGTTAGACTTGCATGCTGCTATCTTCATGGTATAGCTACATCTTTTACATGTTAGGCGTACTTAAATTCTCATTAACTCAGTAAAAATATCATTACCATGTTTAAAAACATAAAACCTATATCTTTTACAACGGGACGGAGAAAGGGCGAGGGGAGCATCAGCGCAAGGCCGCATCGTCGAGTGTTTTGCTTCGAGTGGATGACACCACTACGTTGCACGTTACTATGTCTGGCGATGTTGAAGAGGTGGATCCTCCGACACTTGCAACGCTTGGCTCTGTAGGGAAGGTTGTTGGGCCATGTAGATATAAAACATAATTTTTTTCCCTACGCGGTGATCCCAAGAACTAGCTGAGGTGATAAGTGATACATCGCTAGTCCAAGTGCGAGCGCCTCGTTGGAAACCCCAAGAGCAAGGTGTGATGAGCACAACAGCAAGTTTTCCCTCAGTAGAAACCGAGGTTATCGAACTAGTAGGAGGAAGGAAACGTCACACAGGTGTTGCAAGCAACGTGGAGACCTGCATAACACAAACTCAAGACTTTGCCCCAACGAACAGTGAGATTGTCAAGCTCACCGGTTTGCTATAACAAAGGATTAAATATATGGTGTGGAAGGTAATGGTGGTCTGTAACAAGTAAACAGGTAACTGTGGAAGATGTATCAATGGTAAAGATTGGACCGGGATACATAGTTCACTAGAGGTGCTCTCTTTAGATAAACAACATGGTATGAAGGGTAAAAAATTACAGCAGGGCAATTGACAGGAACTAAGCAAGGCATAACAACACAATACTAGCCAAAAAGATCCTATGAGATTCGATTGGGCAATACAACAAGATACATAGACCGACATCCAACTGCATCTATGACTATAAGTCCACCTTTGGGTTATCATCCGAACCCCCTCCAGTATTAAGTTGCAAGCAACAGACAACTGCTTTAAGCAAAGTGTGTAAGGTAAACAATCCACTTGTTCCATGAATAAGAGACCGTTGTTTTCTCCCTAGTGGCAACAGCACATCTACAACCTTAGATATTTCTGTCACTTCCCTTAGATTAAATAGAGGCATGAACCCACTATCGAGCATAAATACCCCCTCTTGAAGTCACTAGCAACTACTCGACCAAGATAGCTACTAACAACGGAGAGCATGCAAGATCACAAACAACACAGACATGATAGAATCATAAAGACAAAACCATTAATCAATCTGACATAATAATCTCAATATCCATCGGATCCCCGCAAACACAACATGTATGATTACAAATAGATTAGATTTTGATCATGAACAGAGCTCACAAGATCTATGCATGAAAGCAGAAGGAGGAGATACAACCATCTAGCTACTACATGGACCCATAGTCCAAGGTGGAACTACTCACGCATCATACCGGAGAAGGCCTCCGGGATGATCTCCCCTCTGCCAGGGTGCCGGGAAGAACTTCAGATCCCCCCCCCCCGATCTAGGGACGATGGTGGCAGTGGCTACAGACGATTTCGTGGAGTTTTGATCGGGTGCCTAGGGTTTCTGCATCGGGGGCTTCTTATAGGCGAGGAGACGAGGCAGGAAGGCGACCAGGGGGCCCACACCCTGCCCAGGCGCGGGCCTACCCTGGCCGCGTCTAGGGGTGGTCTGGCCGCCCTGGCTCGCCTCTCCGTCTCGTCTTCTGGATTCGTGTCGCCCACGATAAAATATTGACTTTGTCTTTTGTCCCGTCCAATTCTGAGAATATTGATTTTCTGCTTTTCTGGAACCAAAAACAGAAGAAAACAGGCAACTGACACTGTGGCAACTTGTTAATAGGTTAGTTTCAAAAAAAGATATAAAAACACCTCAAAGTGTAGATAAAGCAAAGTAAAGTAGATAATAAACAAGCATGGAACATCAAAAATTATAGATACGTTTCGGACGTATCAATAAGCCACGAGAATTACCACTAGACGCGCAGTTGCGGATTACTGATGAAGCGCATCAGTTTGCGGTGACCCAGCATACCACGGCATGGTGTAGTACACTATAGTAATTGATATAACACCAATGGAACATCGTTCCATCTGCATTATATCCCTCAGAGTGGTACAACAGAAACATCGCGGGTCCAAGAAAACACTTTATATTACATATAGCATATTACAAAAGATCCAGAGAGCTTCCTCGAACAATGAGGAATATTATACAGAAAGAAACAGAAAGATCCATTCGGAGTTACTTTAGGATTACTACTATTAATATATGTATAAGGCTTGAAAGTACTACTATAGTATTGTTCTACAGAAGTAGGTTCTAGATTCTAGGAGTTTTATTTATATTCTACGCTTCAGTTTGTCTTCGATAGCTTCCGGTAAGGTCTTCGACTCCGTTGATCTCCCTCATATGTCTTCAACTTTTCAAGTAACTTATTTCCTGGGAACGCCATTGGTTTCTCCGAGATCTAGCAAGGGTTAAGAAGATACGTTGAGTACGAGCGTACTCAGCAAGTTCACTACAGAGAAGTGTTTGATGCACTATCTACAGCCACAGACCATAGGTCGTAGGCAATGCAATTTTTCGAAAACATTTCTTCAAAGGTTGCTTTTATTCTGAAAAGCTATGTCCATCAGCCTTCATAGGTCGTAGGTGCATAGCGAGGTAAATGTTCTTTACTTCATCGGTAGCATCAGCTGCAGGCGGGTCACCTAGCGGTGCATCCAGCACATAGGTCAAATTACTAGCAATGAGGACAATCCTCAAATTGCGGAACCAATCTGCGAAGTTGCTTCCATTGTTTTTCAACTTTTCTTTCTCTAGGAACGCATTAAAATTGATGGTAGGGGCCGCCATTGATCTACAACATATTTGCAATAGTTTAGACTAAGTTTATGACAAATTGAGTTCTAATTAATAGCTAAATTAATCTAGGTGAACTCCCACTCAAAACAATATCCCTCACATTGTTTTAGTGATCACACGAACCAAATCCACCACACCAACACCGATCATCACGAGAGTTGATGTAGCTTCAATGGCGAACAATCGACATGTTCATCATATCTACTATATGACTCATGCTTTACCTTTCGGTGATCCGTGTTTCGAGACCATATCTGTACATGCTAGGCTCGTCAAGATCAAACCTTAGCTTCCGCATGAGCAAATCTGGCTTGCTCACGTTGTATACACTTGCGGAATCTAACACACCCGATCATCACGTGGTGCTTCGAAATAACAAGCTTTAGCAACGGTGCTTACTAAGGGTGAACACTTTAGAGCTTGAAATTTATGTGCTTGAGGGATCATCTTATAATGCTACCGTCGTTAACTAAGCAATGCAAGATGCATAAAGGATTAACATCACATGCAATTCATAATATGTGATATGATATGGCCTTTCTTCTTTATGCTTCCGATCTCCATCTTCAAGCATGAACATGATCTCCATCATCACCGGCATTGCATCAAGGTCAATGACGCCGCTCCATGGTTGTCGTCCACCAGCTTCAACTATTACAACTACTTTGAATACACACGCGGGTCTTAACAGAAATTAAAGACAACCATATATTCTCGCCGGTTGCCAACTTACAATAAGGAACATTGCATACATCAAATATAATCACAATCATGGCCATATCACATCACAGCACACCCCTGCAAAACAAAATCAGACGCCTCTACTTTCTTTGCATGTTTTACGTGGTTTGGGGCTTTCAATAAGTGTCATTCTAACTTACGAACAAGAACCACAACATTGATACTAGTATTGTCAATCACCCGTTGTAAATTGAATCTTAACTATGTTGGGAGAAACAGGCACCCCCCAAACCACGTAAAACATGCAAAGAAAGTAGAGGCGTCTGACTTTGTTTTGCAGGGGTGTGTTGTGATGTGATATGGCCATGATTGTGATTATATTTGATGTATGCTATGGTTGTCTTTAATTTTGTTAAGACCCGTATATTCAAAGTAGTTGTAATAGTTGAAGCCGTGGACTACAACCATGGAGAAGCGCCATTGACCTTGATGCAATGCCTGATGATGGAGATCATGTTCGTGCTTGAAGATGGAGATCTAAGCACAAAGAAGAAAATCATATCACATATTATGAATTGCATGTGATGTTAATCCTTTATGCATCTTGTATTGCTTAGTTAACCATTATAAGATGATCCTCATGCACATGAATTTCAAGTCATAAAGTGTTCACCCTTAGTTAGCACCGCTAAAGCTTGTTGTTTCAAGCACCACGTGATGATCGATAAGGTTTGATCACACGGATCACCAAAAGGTAAAGCATGAATCATATAGTAGATATGATGAACATGTCGATTGTTCGCCATTGAAACTATATCAACACTCGTGATGATCGGTGTTGATGTGGTGGATTTGGTTCGTGATCACTAAAACAATGTGAGGGATATTGTTTTGAGTGGGAGTTCACCTAGATTAATTTAACTATTAATTAGAACTCAATTTGTCATAAACTTAGTCTAAACTATTGCAAATATGTTGTAGATCAATGGCGCCCCTACCATCAATTTTAATAGAAAGAAAAGTTGAAAATAATGGAAGCAACTTCATGATTGGTTCCGCAATTTGAGGATTGTCCTCACAAATGGTAATTTGACCTATGTGATGCACTGGTGACCCACCGCATCGCTACCGATGAAGTAAAGAATGTTTACCTCGCCTAAGACTCAAGACTCCACAGCTCAAAGGTGCTATCTTGTATGGTTTAGAATCGAGCTTGAAAAGGTTTGAGAATTCAGACCCACATGATATTGTCCGTGATCTCAAATTGATCTTTGAGACTCACGCGCAATTGAGAGCTATGAGGCTTCAAAAGTTCTTTAACGCAAGATGGAAGAGGGCAGCTTCGGTGAGCATGTGCTTAAGATGTCTGGGCACGCAAACAAACTTCAAAGCTTGGGTATAGTGATTCCTAATGCTTTGGGGATTTATCGTGTCCTCCAATCACTACCACCAAGTTACAAGAACTTTGTGATGAACTACAATATGTAAAACATGAACAAGCAGTTGCCAGAACTATTTGCTATGTTAAAATATGCAGAAGTGGAGATCAAGAAAGAGCACCAAGTGTTGATGGTCAATAAGACCACCAAATTCAAGAAAGGCAAGTCTAAGCAAAAGGGACACTTCAAGAAGGGTGGTAAGAAAGATACCGCGCCGACGAAGAAGACCAAGGCTGGACCTAAGCCTGATACTTAGTGCTTTTACTGCAAGGGAGAAGGTCACTGGAAGCGGAATTGCCCATAGTACATGGCGGAATTGGAGAACGGCAACATCAAGAAGAAAGGTATATCCGATATACATCTTATTGATGTGTATCTCACTGGTACTCGTAGTAGTGCCTGGGTATTTAATACTGGTTCGGTTGCTCATATTTGTAACTCGAAACAGGTGCTGCAGAATAAACGGAAGCTAGCGAAGAACTAGGTGACGATGCGCGTGGGAAATGGATCAAAGGATGATGTGATCGCGGTCGGCACGCTACCCCTTCATCTACCATAGGGATTAGTTTTATACTTAAATAATTGTTATTTGGTGCCTGCGTTAAGCATGAACATTATATCGGGATCTTGTTTATTGCGAGACGGTTACTTGTTCTGGTCCGAGAATAATGGTTGTTCGATTTATATGAGTAATATGTTTTATGCACATGCACCTTTGATAGATGGTATATTCTTATTGAATCTCGATAGTGGAAATACACATATTAATAACATTGAGGCTAAACGTTTGAAATCGAGCGATAACTCGACCTATATGTGGCACTGTCGTCTTGGTCACATTGGAGTGAAGCGTATGAAGAAACTCCATTCCGATGGACTTCTTGAATCACTTGATTTTGAATCACTTGAAAGATGCGAAGCATGTCTGATGGGTAAAATGACTAAGACTCCATTTTCTGGTATGATGGAGCGAGCTACGGACTTATTGGAAGTCACACATACCGATGTGTGTGGTCCAATGAGTGTAGCATCGCGCGGTGGTTATCGTTATGTTCTTACCTTCACGGATGACTTGAGTAGATATGGGTATATCTATTTCATGAAACATAAGTCCGAAACTTTCGAGAAGTTTAAGGAATTTCAAAGTGAGGTTGAGAATCAACGTAACAAGAAGATTAAATTTCTACGTTCTGATCGTGGAGGTGAATATCTAAGTTACGAGTTTGGCGAGCATTTGAAGAAATGCGGAATACTTTCACAATTGACACCGCCGGGAACACCACAGCGTAATGGTGTGTCCGAACATCGTAATCGAACTCTTTTAGATATGGTTCATTCTATGATGTCACTTACAGATTTACCGCTATCATTTTGGGGTTATGCATTAGAAACAGCCGCATTCACTTTAAATAGGGCACCATCTAAATCCGTTGAAACGACACCGTATGAATTATGGTTTGGGAAGAAACCTAAATTGTCGTTCCTTAAAGTTTGGGGTTGCGAAGCCTATGTAAAGAAGTTACAGCCGGACAAGCTTGAACCCAAAGCGGAAAAATGCGTCTTCATAGGATACCCGAAGGAAACTATTGGGTATACCTTCTATCATAGATCCGAGGGCAAAATCTTCGTTGCCAAGAATGGATCCTTTCTAGAGAAGGAATTTCTCTCGAAAGAAGTGACTAGAAGGAAAGTAGAACTCGACGAGGTTGTCGAACCTTCTCTCAAACTTGCGAGTAGCGCAGCATCGGAAGAAGTTCCTGTGGTGCCTGCACCAATAAGAGAGGAAGCTAATGATGATGATCATTAAACTTCGGTTGTAGTTGCTACAGAGCCTCGCAGGTCAACGAGAACTCGTACCACACCAGATTGGTATGATCCCGTTATGAGTGTCATGTTGGTGGACAACACCGATGACCCTGCGACATATGAGGAAGCGATGATGAGCCCAGATTCCAATAAATGGCAAGAAGCCATGAAATCCGAGATTGGATCCATGTATGAAAACCAAGTGTGGACTTTGGTGGACTTACCGGATGGCCGGAAGGCTGTCGAGAACAAATGGATTTTCAAGAAGAAAACAGATGCTGATGGTAATCTTACTGTCTATAAAGCTCGACTTGTCGCAAAAGGGTTTAGACAAATTCAAGGAGTTGACTACGATGAGACTTTCTCACCAGTAGCGAAGCTAAAGTCTGTGAGGATTATGTTAGCAATCGCTGCATATTATGATTATGAGATATGGCAGATGGATGTCAAAACAGCATTCCTCAATGGAGACATTGATGAAGAGTTGTATATGATGCAACCCAAAGGTTTTGTCGATCCTAAAGATGCTAACAAGTTATGCAAACTTCAACGGTCCATCTATGGATTGAAGCAAGCATCCCGAAGTTGGAATCAACGTTTTGATAAGGTGATCAAAAGTTTTGGTTTTATACAAACTTATGGAGAAGCTTGTATTTACAAGAAAGTGAGTGGGAGCTCTGTAGCATTCTTAATATTATATGTAGATGACATATTGTTGATTGGGAATGATGTAGACCTTCTTAATAGTGTCAAGGAATATTTGAATAATAGTTTTTCAATGAAGGATCTTGGCGAAGCTGCTTACATATTAGGCATAAAGATTTATAGAGATAGATCAAGACGCCTAATATCATTGTCACAAAGTACATATTTGGACAAAGTTCTAAAGAGGTTTGGAATGGAAGATAGCAAGAAAGGGTTCTTGCCCATGTTGCCCAATACGACCTTGAGTAAAACTCAAAGTCCGACAACGGCAGAAGATAGAGAAAAGATGAGTAAGACTCCCTATGGCTCAGCCATAGGATCTCTAATGTATGCCATGCTATGTACTAGACCCGACATTGCATATGATGTTAGTTTAACTAGCAGATATCAAAGTGATCCAGGAGTAGATCATTGGATAGCGGTCAAAAACATCCTTAAGTACTTGAGAAGAACTAAGGATATGGTTCTTTCTTATGGAGGTGATGAACAGCTCGTTGTTAATGGTTACACCGATGTTAGTTGGAACACCGATTCGGATGATTCTAAATCACAATCTGGATACGTATTTACTTTGAATGGTGCAGCAGTTAGCTGGAGGAGTGCAAAGCAAAGCGTTGTGGCGAGATCTTCAACTGAATCGGAATACATGGATGCTTCGGAGGCATCACAAGAAGCGATATGGATGAAAGAGTTCATTACAGAGCTGGGTGTGGTTCCTAGTGCGCTGGACCCAATGTCTATCTACTGTTATAACATGGGCGCCATAGCCAATGCGCAAGAACCAAGGTCACACAAGAAGCTGAAGCACATCAAGCTACGTTTTCACGCTATTCGAGAACATGTCCAAGATGGGGACATAAAGATTTGCAAAGTACACATAGATCTGAATGTGGCGGATCCGTTGACTAAACCTCTCCCGAGGGAAAAACATGACCAGCACCAAACTAGCATGGGTGTTCGGTATATTACCATGTAATCTAGATTAGATGACTCTAGTGCAAGTGGGAGACTGTTGGAGATATGCCCTAGAGGCAATAATAAATGTAGTTATTATTATATCTTTGTGTTTATGATAAATGTTTACATTCATGCTATAATAGTATTAACAAGGAAACATTAATACTTGTGTGATTTGTAAACTTAAATTGAAGTCCCTAGTAAAGCCTCTATATAATACTAGCTTGTTGGTTAATAAATGATTGTGGTTTCCCTATCATGAACATTGAGATGTTATTAACAACAAGATCATATCATTAGGAGAATGATATGGTGGACATCCTCCTACAGATAAGCGTAGCATAAAGATCAAGTCATTTTAATAGTTCAATTGCTATATGCTTTTTGATACATAGTAACCTAATTCCTTCGACCATGAGATCATGCATATCACCTTCACCGGAAGGATGCTTTGATGACATAAAACACCACACCGTAACTGGGTGGCTATAAAGGTGGCATTGAGTGTTCGGAAAGTATTGGTTGAGACACATGGATCAAGAGTGGGATTTGTCCATCCATATGACGGATAAATATACTCTGGGCCCTCTCGGTGAAATGTCATCCAATTAGCTTGCAAGCATGTGACTGGCTCACAAGGGATCACATATCACGGGAACGAGAAAAGAGTACTTATCAGTAACGAGGTTGAACTAGGTATGCAGAGATACCGACGATCATAACCTCGGATAAGTAAACTATCGTGAGACAAAGGGAAATTGGTATCGTATGTAAGTGGTTCATTCGATCGCAAAGTAATCGTAGAAATATGTGGGAGCCATATGAATTTCCAGATTCCTCTATTGGTTATTGTTCGGATAAGTGTCTCGATCATGTCCGCATAATTCACGAACCGTAGGGAGACACACTTAAGGATTCGACATTTTTTTGAGTAGTTATGGAATAATGAGTAAAATACCGAATGTTGTTCGGAGTCTCGGATGGGATCCGGGATATCACGAGGAGATCCGGAATGGTCCGAAGAATAATATTCATATAAGGAAAGTCCTGTTTCGAAGTTGGAGAATGGTTCCAGTGTTTTCATCGGGAATGTTCTAGAAGGTTTCGGAATGTCCGACACTCCGAAGGGGAAGGGTACATGAATGTGTCATACCAAGTTGGAATGATTGCATCATGTACTAGGTGTCATCGCTGAACAAAATAAAGGGTTTAATCAAATCCTAGTTTGAAAAGTCAAACGCCAATTTGAAAAGTCAAACGGCTATTTTGGGAAGTGGAGGAAGGTGGAAACTGAGTTGGGAGGAGTTCCTCCACCGCCACCCCTTGGGAAACCGAGTTGGGAGGGACTCCTCCTGGCGCGCCCCTCCATCTATATAAGGAGGGTAGGGCGCCCTCCTAATACCCAACACCTCCACCCTAGCCCTAAACCCTCCTGCAAGCCGCCTAGGGCAAGCCGCCGCCTAGCTAACCCTAGCGCCCAAGCCTCCTTGGTGTGTCTAAACCCTAGATCGCCGAGAGCTCTCATAGTCCACCATACTTCGCTCAGCTTAAGCCTGCGAGATCTCCTCTACTTCCTGCATCATGCCGCCAGGTCCGGAATCACGAGGAGAGTGCTACAACCTCCGCTGTCTGCTGGAACAAGGGATAGGAAGGTCTTCGTCGAGTACCGAACGTGTGACCGACTGCGGGAGCGCTGCCGGAACACAGCGCCGGAAGGATCGTCTACGCGATCTTGAGATCGGGAAGAGTACTGAAAGGGCATGTATGCCCCCATGTGTGGTTTTGGTAATTAATGACAATCTCTATGGACTAATGTGTAAATTGAGTTTCACTTGTAGGTTTATCCACTGGCATCGCTTGGGCCATGTGTTGGTCTCAAGGTTGGAAGATGAAGAAATGTCCAAGGGCTTTGTGCCCATTGGAATCATGAAGAAAGAAGGAGCTTGAAGGTCGATCAAGGCATGTGCAAAGAATTGCATCAAGATGGATCAACCTCAAGTAGGGATGAAGAAGGGCGAGCTCAAGATGCGCCATCTCTAGAAGATCTCATGCTTGAAGCTTGCCATCCTCGTGCTCATGGAATGATGAAGACAAGTTCAAAGAAGAGGTTTCCCCATGGAGTATGGTGGAGCAATTTGCAAGTCTTCATCTTCATCAAGCAAGAGCATCCAAGAAAGGTGTTCCCACTATAGAAGAACAAGACGGTCTACATCAAGTTCAAGTGGGATGCTCAAGGAAAAAATATGTTCTTGATAGGGCTTTTCTTTTGCCGGTCTCGTATTGTTAGTTGGGAGACCGGGTTTAGGATAGATAGCCGTGCTATCAAGAGGGGCTCTCAAGCGGGTGTCTCGTCTACATCGTTCGGAGAGAGCTCAAACCTTTGCATTCATAGCATCATCTTTCTTGGTTGTTATTTGGTTCTTGTCCATGAGAGGATCTAGAGCTTGTGGTTACCATCTTGTGGTCACCATCATGACAAGCTCTAGCTCATCATCTAAGGATTTCACTTGCATATCTTATTGCGGTTTTTGATCTTGCAAGTTTTCCGCCTCCACACCTTGGGGGATAGATCACATATATATTCATGATATTTTCTCCCAAGGTGATACCCAATATTTCGTCGTTATCTTTCCAACAAAATTATCTTTCCAAGGGATTCTATTCATCGTTATATTTCCAACAAAATTGGTTTCATCCCGTTTGGAGTTCGGATGCAAAAGTTATTGCGTTTCTGGTTTTCTAGGTTCTGGAATTTCCGGCGACCGAAGTTCCGCTTCCCGGAAGTTCCGCTAGGGCATCTTTGCCGCCGAAGTTTCGTGGAAGTTCGGTCTTCTTCCGCTCACGCCGAACCTTCGCTTTGAAGCATTCTATTTGGAACTTTGTGAACTTGATCGGAAGTTCACGAACTTCCGGTCTGCTTTGACCGAACTTCCGGCGCTTCGAGCGGGCGTCAGCGTCCGATGATTGGGTTGAGCCTGACAGAACTTCCGCCAGAGCCGGAAGTTCCGCCATGATTCGTTTTCTTTTTCTCGCTCCATGATTTTCGATCGATGGCTGAGTTCCACCGGAAGTTCCGGCCTCCCACCGGAAGTTCCGGCCAGGTGTTGCGAATGCCCATAACGGGCAGATCTGGGAGCCCTTTAAAAGGGGCTCCTCTTCCCCTTCGTGGGTACTAGCTTTTCTTCTTGGTTCTTGGCTTTCTCTCTCTCCATTGTCAACCTTGAAGAAGCTTTCCTTTCCCTCCTATGATTCTTGCATCTGTTTGAGGGATTTGAGAGAGGAGATCTAGATCTACAATCCCCCCAAGTCAAATCCCTTCTTTGTGAAGGAATCATTGGGATCTAGATCTTGGAGAGTTTTGTGTTCTCCTCTTGTGTTCTTCCTCCCTTATTCCCCCAATAGCTTTTGTAGCTTTGTTGGAATTTGGGAGAGAAGGACTTGCCCTTGCATTTGGTGCATAGGTTTGAGTTCTACTCTTGTGTTCTTCCTCCCTTATTCCCCAATAGCTTTTGTAGCTTTGTTGGAATTTGGGGGAGAAGGACTGCCTTGCATTTGGTGCATAGGTTTGAGTTCTCCTCGGAGATTCGGCGAGTTCAAGCTTGTGAGCTTGTTTCTCTTGGGTTCCTTGGAACCCTAGACGGTTGTGTGGTTGGATTGTTGACCTTTTGTGGTCTTGTTGACCTTTTGTGGTCTTGTAGCCTTTTGTGGCATTGTTGGCCTTTTGTGGCATTGTTGGCCTTTTGTGGCTTTGTTGTTGGGAGCCTCCAATTGAGTTGTGGAGTTAGCCCCAATCTTGTACGGGTTCGGTGACCGCCCTCAAGCGTCCCATAGTGGAGCAAGTGCCCGCCTTTTGTGGTGCGCACTTGGGAGAATAGGGTGAGCCTTTTGTGGCGTCGGTGAGTTGTGTGCTTCCGCATCCGGGGTGAGGCCTTGTGTGGCGTTGGGTGAGCATCGAGCCACCACACCTCGAGGTGAGCCATTTGTGGCATTCGGAGAGCATTGCGCCATCGCACCTCTCCAACGGAGACGTAGCTTCTTTGGAAGTGAACTTCGGGAAACAAATCTTCGTCTCCGCGTCCATCGGTTATCTCTCAACCGAACCCTTTACTTATGCACTTTACATTGTGATAGCCATCGTGCTTGAAGTATTCATACCTTGCTATCACCTTGTTGCTTGTATTGCTTAGCATAGGTTGTTGGTGCACCTAGGTGAACTTAATGGCTAGGTTTTGTGCTCAATAAATTAAACGTTAGTTTTATTCCGCATTTACTTGAGCCTAAACCGTAATATTTTTAAAAGCCTATTCACCCCCCTCTAGGCGACTTCCTTTGTACTTTCAAGTACGACTACATCACCCATGAGAATCCGCTCTCATTAAACACTTTGAAATCTTCGAGGGTGAGTTATTCCATCGACTCGTTGCTACAATCTAGTAGATAGATCTTGGCTTGTTTGTTTGTATGCGGTAGAAAGTTTTTGTTTTCCATGCTACGAAACCCTACACCCGCAAAGCCACTTATGCAATACAAGTTGCATGTCAAGCGTGGAGCAAGTCTCATGAACGATGTCATGTAAGGTTAGCCCGGGCCGCTTCATCCCACCATCCCGCAAGATGCAAAGTACACAAGAAGCAATCAACAACAAAAGCATCAACACCCACAATGACCATTGTGTTCTACTCGTGCAACAGATCTACATATAGACACGGCTCTAATACCACTGTAGGGTTTCGTAGCATGGAAAACAAAAATTTTCTACCGCATACAAACAAACAAGACAAGATCTATCTACTAGATTGTAGCAACAAGTCGATGGAATAACTCACCCTCGAAGATTCCAAAGTGTTTAACGAGAGCGGATTCTCGTGGGTGATGTAGTCGTACTCTTTCCGATCTCAATATCGCATAGACGATCCTTCCGGCGCTGTGTTCTGGCAGCGCTTCCCCAGTCGGTCACATCGCTCGTACTGACGCAGACCTTCCTCTCCTTGTTCCAGCAGCGGAGGTTGTAGCACTCTCCTCGCGATTCCGGCAAGACAACGACGTGGTACCTGGAAGAGGGAGATCTCGCAGGGCTTCGCCTTAAGCCGGAGCGAGTATGGTGGACTATGAGAGAGAGCCTCGGCGATCTAGGGTTTAGACGCACCAAGGAGGAGCAAGGCCGACGACTAGGGTTTTCCTAGGCGACGGCGGCGAGTTGGCCTAGGCGGCGGCTATGGTGGGCGGCGGCTAGGGTTAGGGTTTAGAGGGCGTGGTGTTTAGTACTTGGAGGGGCAGCCCTGCCCCTCCTTATATAGGTGGAAGGGGAGCGCCAAGGGGAGGGGAGTCCCTCCCCAACTCGGCTTCCAAGGCCGGCGGTGGAGGGAGAGGTACTTCCTCCCCAAGTAGGTTTCCTACTCTCCCTCCACCAAACAAAATAGCCGTTTGACTTTTCAAATTGGCGTTTGACTTTTCAAACTAGGATTTGATTTAACCCTTTATTTTGTTCAGCGATGACACCTAGTACATGATGCAACCATTCCAACTTGTTATGACACATTCATGTACCCTTCCCCTCCGGAGTGCCGGACATTACGGAACCTTCTAGAACATTCCCGATGAAAACACCGGAACCATTCTCCAACCCCGAAACAGGACTTTCCTTATATGAATCTTATTCTCCGGACCATTCCGGATCTCCTCGTGATATCCCGGATCCCATCCGAGACTCCGAACAACATTCGGTCTCTTACTCATCATTCCATAACTACTCAACAACATCGAATCCTTAAGTGTGTCTCCCTACGGTTCGTGAATTATGCGGACATGTCCGAGACACTTCTCCGGACAATAACCATTAGAGGAATCTGGAAATTCATATGGCTCCCACATATTTCTACGATTACTTTGCGATCGAATGAACCACTTACATACGATACCAATTTCCCTTTGTCTCACGATAGTTTACTTATCCGAGGTTTTGATCATCGGTATCTCTGCATACCTAGTTCAACCTCGTTACCGATAAGTACTCTTTTATCGTTCCCGTGATATGTGATCCCTTGTGAGCCAGTCACATGCTTGCAAGCTAATTGGATGACATTCTACCGAGAGGGCCCAGAGTATATCTATCCGTCATATGGATGGACAAATCCCACTCTTGATCCATGTGTCTCAACCAATACTTTCCGAACACTCAATGCCACCTTTATAGCCACCCAGTTACGATGTGGTGTTTGATGTCATCAAAGCATACTTCCGGTGAAGGTGATATGCATGATCTCATGGTCGAAGGAATTAGGTTACTATGTATCAGAAAGCATATAGCAATTGAACTATTAAAATGACTTGATCTTTATGCTACGCTTATCTATAGGAGTATGTCCACCATATCATTCTCCTAACGATATGATATTGTTGTTAATAACATCTCAATGTTCATGATAGGGAAACCACAATCATTTATTAACCAACAAGCTAGTATTATAAAGAGGCTTTACTAGGGACTCTATTTTAGTTTACAAATCACACAAGTATTAATGTTTCCTTGTTAATACTATTATAGCATGAATGTAAACATTTATCATAAACACAAAGATATAATAATAACTATATTTATTATTGCCTCTAGGGCATATCTCCAACAGCAAAAAGAATAACATATGAAGAAACTAGTATTTAGTTAAGATTAATTAGTCTTAAGGGTTATTAGGTTTTACATTAGGGTTTGTGATGGTTATGAATGATGTTAAGTTATCATATTTGAGTTGATGGTACAAGTGACCAAAGTTAACTTTAAAAAAACATAAATAAACTTCAAATGAGATGTTTATGATTGTTTAAACCAATGTTAACTATAAAAATAGAAGTGAATATTAAGATATAATGAGTTTTTAGAACATTATCTAGTTTTAGGGTTTTGACAAATATGATTATGAATGATCCTTTTTAATGTAAGTGAAAGATGGGTTTACTAACATGCAATTTATTAATTGGAGAATAATTAGATGATCTTATAAACTTATTAGAGTTTAGAGTTATTTTTAAGAGTGGTTCAGAGATGGAGATTATTCACCATCTTATACATGTGTGATATGTAATATTTATTTTAAAAAGAGTTTATTTTGAATTTAAGATTTAAAAACATTTAAAGGCTAATAGTTATATTTAAGTTTTATTTTGATTATGGATTTAGACTTAGTAATTAAACTTTTAAAGGTTTTAGTGTTTTATAAGAAAATGTGATTATTTCTTACTTAAGAAATAATTTTAAGAATTAACAAAGTGGTTATTTCATTTGAGTAAAATAAGTAATGGATTTTATTTATCTTAAAATGTTTTTGAATAATATACATAGTATTTTTCTAGTGAAATATACTTATTAAAGATCTTAAAAATGAATTTTATTTATTTTTAAGTATTACCTTGATTTTTATAAAATTCTTTAAAGAATTAAGTGTCTTTAAATATTTGATTTATATTTTATTTGTAAATGTTTAAGTTAGTATTTTTATAAAATAGTAGAGTTATTTTTATACACAAAAATGATTTTTATTTATTTTTAGGGGTTTTTCTTGTTTTATGAAATTTTACTCGGGGTTTAATGATTTTAAAATTTATGTATTGTATATTTATTTTAAATAAATAAAGTTATATTTTTATTAGATAAATCTTATTTTTATGAACATTTTGATATATTATATGTATTTTTAGGATTTTTCTATAAGTTTCTATAGCAAAAAAATGTTTAGCGGTTATTTTGATAATTCATTTATTTTATTTTCACTTTATTTCTTTATCTTAAACAACTTGGGCTGTTTGGTTGGGCAGATGGGCTGGCCTGGCCCATCTAAGTTGGCCCAGTTTGGGATTTGGCCCAACCATCTCACCTCTGGACCTTCTCTCTTCCTTGTTTCACACATAGACACACACACACACTCTACCCGCATACGCACTGACCTCTCCCCTCATCCTCTGCTCGCTTACGATGCCATTGCCACAAGATTGGTGCCGCCGGTCACGGCCAACTCCAGATCGCCACCAGCCAACGAGGACCCTTTTTGCTCTCCTCCTTTAATCTCTGTCTCCCCGTTGCCGCTCGGCCTTCCCCGTATGCGCCCCTGCGAAACCCTAGCTGTGGGGTTCGTCTAGGTCGCCGGCGCGACTTCGCTGGCCCTCGATGCCCCTGGATGCTTCTCGAGGGAGACCAGGACTTCCTCTTCCTCGACCTCGACACTGGCGGTAAGGTGCGGAGGCGCAACCCCGGCGTTTTCCCCTCCTGATGCCTGTGGGACGGCGCTGCCAGCGCAACCCTGGCCTCAGATGTTTTCTCTGATTCGGTGATGGTGTTGAACAAGGGATATTCCATGGCTTCGTTAGGCCAACGCTCCAGGTGCTTTGCACCCTCAGTGAGCTCAAATTCTTTGTGACCAGCCTTCGTGCTGATGGCTTTGATCCACAGTTGTGCTGTGATGATCTACTGCTAGTGGTGGCAATATCACTGATTGTTCTATGGTCCTCATGTGTTGTGACATTGGTTATGCTAGCTCTATTTAGAGTTTTGAATCAATTTGTTAATAGAACATTGCTATAAGACATTGGCTATTGTGGAATAAATCCAGTATACTAAATTATGTAACTGTCCATTTGGATAGTTCACTATTTTGTTGATTCAAAAGAATTGTCCTTGACTGAACCATTTGGTTCAGTATGGGTTGGTGGTTCTATACTGGCCATCTGATCCAATATATGTTGGAGTTGAACATGCTCTGTCTTATATTGGCAGTTAGCATTTTTCTAAATTGATTCCTGGGTATAATGCTTAAGAAAAGGATGTGGAATATATGATTAAGTTGATAATATTCTAGCTTCCAGTTATGTTGAGCAGTGAATACATATCTGCCTGATTCCTAAGGTTTATCTTTAGGAAAATGATTTGAATGAGACCCTTAATCTAGATATTGTTGGTGAATGCTAAACTATAGCTCAAGTTAGTAAACCTAGGCTCTAGTGGCACTTGTGGCTAGGTTGCTACTAAGGTGCTTCCCACATTTGGATTGTGCCTAGTATTATCTAGCCAATAAGTGTGACAGCTCTGCTGCTTGACTATACCTTCTCCTTGCTTTAGACTAGGTCAAAGATGCAAGGACTGAGACCTAGGCTTGGGATGACTAAGGATTAATGATATTTTCTTTGGTTGTCCAATACACAGTGGTAATTCTACACTTCATTAGAGTGTAATCCTGAGGATAATTTCAAATCCAGGTTGGAAAGATGAACTCAGTTAGATATCCCTTGTGGCTTCTCTGGTTGTGATCCTACTACTGTGGTGCCTCACCTTGGAGTGTGCACAGTGGTATGATCATAGTGTATATGACCTGATGCCCTTTCCCCTGCCAATGATGCAAAGGCTGAGGACAAATTAATATAAGAACAGATACTATTGTTTTCTCTCAGCTATATGATGTGTCTGGCATAGCTTCTATGCTAACTTGAGAGCATGTCCCTACCAAAAGCCCCTTTTTTACATGATAAGGACATATCTGTAGTTTGATTCATTGATCTAGCCCAGGATGCATAGACTGAGGCTTTTACTAAATAGGAACAGAGATTATGATGTAGCTTTCTAATTCTCTATGAGGAATATACATAGCATCTCTATGTAGATCTAAGATAACACCCTCCTCCAATCCTCCTAGATGATCATCTAGTTGAAGGGTAGAGGAAGGGATTTGATGTGTATTAGTCCATTTATTTCCCCAAGATGCTGATGCAAAAGAGAATACAGATGCTTAAAATATTGTAGAGTTCTACCTGCTACAAAGATATGATTGTTGACCTTGTGCTGCTACTAATGTAATCTTCTATGCATCCTGTCCTGGAAATCCTTCTCCTCCTTATTCCTTGCTGGATCTACTTTTAATCCTATCCTAATACTTGATATGCTGGCTGGTTCTTCTTTGGACTACTAGTGCTTCTTGCCTCCTCCCCTTTGCAACCAAGTTGCCTTTGCTGTGAATTCCTCTCCTCCTAGCTCCTGGATGGCTCCAAGGAGCAACCAGAGTTGGTTGAGGGTGTGGTGTGGTGCTATGAAACTATGAGAAAACAAGCAGTGCTTCTGGTGGTTGTATTGCTTGAGATAAGAACAGAGGTGTGAGACTTGGTCTGTTTGTGGGTGTGAAGAGAGAATATAGTAATATCTCTACTACGGTTGATGCTTTTTCTTTACTTGATGTTGCCTTGTGGGGTTGACAGCACATGTGCATGTGTGAGCTGCTTGTTTGTGTGTTGCTGGTCCAGATACCTTCCCCTGTCCAGGTTTCATCTGTGAGATCTTTGTGCTATGATTGTGCTCGGCTGGTTTAGTATTATCTCAAGTTTGGCTTTATTTTTGGGTTACCAAATGGAATGGACTCTTTTACTATTTTACCAAGGTGAAACTTGCCCCTTTTAGACCCCTGATGCTGTGCTGAGGTCATTATATATAATAAGAACATATCCCACACTTGTTCCATTTATAAACACTCAATGATGAGCTTAATCATATCATCAGTATGCTAAATCTGAGAGTAATCTAATCCCAAAACTAACCCTCTATTATCTCCTCTGATTGTCTGTTATTTTTGTTTCGAGGGATCAAGAATATGAAGAAAAGATTTAGAAGATAAAGAAAGTGAATATGAATTTAGTATAGGATTTTCTTCTCATTTATCAATTCTTTTGTAATTCATCTTTTGTTTAAAAATTGTAAAGGCAATGTAATATTGTGTATTATTAATAGAGTTAAATTTTCTCTCTTTTGAAATTTGAGAATTGTAGTTTCTTGAATTCATATTTCTGTGTGATTCTTATTGATGTAATTCTTTCTTTTAAAGTTGGACTTTGTAAATGACCTTGCGATCTTGTACTATATTATTAAAAGTAGAACTTTCTCTTCTATTGGTCAATTGTAAAGACAATGTGATTTCGTGTATTGTTATAAAGTTAAATTTCTTTGTATTAAATATGGTAATCTATTTTTCTACTTATTTATTTCATGATACTTTTCTTTTATTTATCTACTGTAAAGTAATACTATAGGTATATATATTTTTATTAATAAAGAATACTTTTTATATTATTTATGTAATCATTTTAATTTCAAGTTATTAAAATTTTCCATTTCCTATTTGTGAATTTTATAAATTCTTTTGAATTTCATATTTGAAATTCAAATACATGTTTGAACAAATCTTCCCCTAAAACAAAGAATTCTACAAAGGTCATGTTGATATATGTCGTAGTTGCTCCGAAGTTTCCTTCAGTACAAGAAAGATCCCGATCCCTTTATAGCTCTTTTAGTTTTGCGCGAAAATTCTCCGGATTTTCTTATGCATGAATGCAATGCACAAACCTGTGTCCTCCCTATTTCTAGATGCTAATCCTGGGATGTTACACAGTTGATGCAGTGCAGTCCTCACGATCCGATCCGATCACGATTGTCGGGGTGCTGATCGTACAACACCTCTACTGGTATCCACACATACGAGGAGGAGCGTCGACGGTGAGCTTCTAGGTTCGTTACGGCGACAGAACTGAACTAGAGCTAGGGTTCCAACGCATGGATTAACCTAATTGCGACACCTCTCTAGGTAGTGTGCCCCAGTATATATAGGGAGTGAAAGTGGGCAACTTAACAACAGGGTGGGCAACTTAACATATCAGTAATGAACTTCACAAATCATCACGGAAACAGTAGGCAACGAACTGACATAATCAGGCAACTTCATAATATCTGTAGACAACTTACTTACATAACCAGAGCCGACAGGTTTCTCAGATGGGAGGAAACAATCTTAGGATTCTCCCCCATATCAACCATATCATCGGCATGTTTCTCTGCAATTGCCTGTTTAGACCCCTTTCCTAGAGGAGCGCCACGTTTAACTAGAGCCTTTATTTTGCCTTGCTTAGTAGATTACTTTGTAGATGGAACCTTAGTTTGCTGATTCTCTGAAGATGAGGCTCCACCTGCTGTAGGATCAGACCCATCCATCATGCACACATGCTTCACCATATCATGGAAAACAAAAGTTAAAAAACTTCAACTAGCAACTTCTAGTTCCATGTAGGCAACAAACATGTTGGCCTGAGCAACTACTTATGTCAGATAAACAACAGACATATTTAGTTGAGCAACTACATATGACGGAAAAGCAACTACAAATAAGCAACTATATATATTGTGAGCATTCCTGTTATTTTGAGCAACTTCTAGTATCGAATAGCCAATGAACAGGTTAGGTTGAGCAACTTCGTGTGATAGATAAGCAACTCTAGAAAGGGAAAAACGACATGGACAAAAAATCGTGCAACTTCTGGTTCCATGTAACATGTTGGGTTGAGCAACTACTTATGTCAGATAAACAACTATTTATGTGAACAACTACTTATGCCAGACAAGCAACTTCTAGTGTCATGCAGGCAACAAACATGTCAGGTTGAGCAACTACTAAAATCAGACAAGCAACTTCTAGTACCATGTAGGAAACAAACATGTTATGTTGAGCAAGTACTAAATGTCAGATAAGCAACTTTCAGTCTATGATAAGCACCTTGCACTCTACGAAAAGCAACTTCTACTAGGAACTACTACTATCATATATGCAACAACCATGTATGTGTTGGGCATTTTTTTGAGAAAGCAACTAATCAACAAACATGAGCCAGTGTTCATTTTCTAGATTGTATATTTCTTTGGTAATAATGCACATCAAAATCCTCTCTAGATCCCCCTTCCTTAATGGATACCAGCATGAATAATGCGCATCATTAACCCAACATAGCGGTTGCGCGACGAACCTTGGCGCCGCTCCAACCTCGAGAGAACACCACAAAATCCCGTTAAAACACACAGAGGCGTACATGGTTGGAGGAATTTGATGAATTCCAACACGTCTGGGACTAAAAATCATGGAGTAAACCACTACTAGATACCACCTTATAGCCGAGGGTGAAATTACTGTCGGCTATTTCTTTTTACCGTAGGCTAAACTTAAATCCGATGGTGTACCGCCGGTCATGCCCCGTCGGCCTAGCTCGGTCGGCCATTACTCGAGTAGCCGACGGTACCGTCGGGTACTAACTTTGCCCACAGGAATAACCTGACGGGGAACCGTCACCCATGTTCTGGCCACCAGTCGCCATACCACCCCTCGACGATAGTAATAGCCGATGGTGCCCTGTCGGGTATTTAGCTTCTGATGGGTGCTAGCTCCCGTCAGTATTATTATAATTGACTGCATTATTCCGTCATGGATGGTTATATTTGATAGGTCGCCTACATTGTCACCTCCCGCCGGTCTTGTAATATTCAACAATATATTTGTCCCACCGGCGTTATTTTTGACCCTCAGTTAGTAATGATATCCAGCTGTGTATACGTCCCACAATTTATTCTTAGTAGGTATAAGAGGTGGCCAGGATCGTCAATTTTAAATTTATCGATGGTCTACAACGCTCAACATTTTTTATACCTAATATATTTTCTACAACGTGGGGCACTAGTCACCTGTACAGATGGCTTTCACCAAATGTTTTGTGGAATAATAAAATGGGATTCACGACAACGCAATGTTAGAAATTGACATGTCAAAACATCTGATAATTAATTACACAACCAAACAAAGAACATATATTATATTTGCATTGCATAGCTAGCCTAGGAAAGAATATAATCTATACAGGAAGTGCAAAACGGTAGTAAGTAAAATATAACGGTCTAAACATTTTGCATAAGCTATATTGTCAAAACTTTGATTTGTTGACTTGAAGGACATTAGACCCATCACCAATCCTCGCCATCACCATGGTCATCGCCATATGAATCATAGCGATCATATCCATATAATCCTCGCCGTACAGATAATCTCCTTGCCATAGGGGCCATTCTCATCATCATTAATATCATGTTGATTCTCAAGATTGGTACTTCCTTCCAGTATTGCTTCCCATTATGTAAGAAATGACAAAGACTAGTTGTAAGAGAGATGGAAAATAATATACTATAGTTGAAAATTTAAATTGCGCTACAAAGACCACACTCAATTGTTCTAGAATCTACGCAGGGACACTAATAATTTCTTCACAATGAAACTAGAAACTCAGGGAAGTGTACAGCAAATGCTATTGTTACACCAGTACTTCCCTCATCTTCTAATCATGCATATAGATAATGTCCAATAATGGTCATATCAGTCTACTTGATGCATTTTAATTGATCGCTCTAATTATGCTAGAACTTAATAAATACACAAGGATTTGGCTTACAATGGTTGAACTATTTGAGTTCCTACCTAAAATCCACATCAAATATTATAATTACAAGGAGAATACATGAATCTTTTAACTGCAAATCAAGATGAAAAACAATAATCAGAGAATGCCACAAGGTAATTATGTTAGAAGTTAGTCTTTCATCAACATCATACATTCTGCCTCAATCACCACAACCTTGCCCAAATCGTCGAATTGAATCACTTATACCAGAGAAGGACCCTAAATGATCACAACATCCTTAGTTAGACTAACCCCAATGGGGGTATCATAGGTAGTATCATGCATTACATGCATGCAAAATGCTGATGTGTCACTGCAATTAATGATGAAAAAGGTTGTATTGGTATTATAGGTAGATACGGTATCATAGCACGTGAAACTAGAAAAAAATGATCTTAAATAAATCTTGTACACAATTTTATATTGAGATTCTAAAAAACAATAAATACATTAAGACTATGATACTACTACATGATATTATGCATTGTGGAGATAGTATCATATACTAGTATCATATGCATGATACTACTATATGATAATTCCCATTGTGACAAGTATTATTATGCAGTGACGAAATAGACATAGCAGCACGAAAATAAGAGCACATACTTAAATTTAGAAACGGTAAATCATAGATGTTACTGTGTTCAGACGACTTAGTATCACATGTCGTTGATGGGGAACATGCTGGCAGCAGGGTGGGGAATCCCTGCAGCGACCAAGACGTCGACATCGTCTCACAGCAAGAAGCATGATGTCGACGATGAAGTGAAACACTGCGCGCAAGACCGACAACGACGATGTTGGACTTCTACCGCGGTGGGGGAGCTCACGGATGAACAACTCGCATATGCGGGCACGAAAACGACCTCGACGACCTTCATCGTCGGATGTCCTCCTCAGCCTTCGTGATCTTGGTTATGCGGGCGAGGAGGCCTTGATCGCCAGAGTCGGCGGCACTAGATCGGAGTCGATGACTTGTGACATATGAACTAAGGTTTAGGTGGGGGCTCCGATCTTGTGAGGTGTTGAAGGAGGAAGAGGGGGCGACGCGGTGCAGATAGGGAACCGGTAATGGTGGCTGCGGCGCGCGGGGGTGAGGGGAGGAGATGCGCGGAGGATCAGGTTATTTGTGAGTAGAGATTGAGAGAGCTGCAACCGCAACCGTTTTTTTTAGCAGCGAACAAGATATTTTCGGAAAAAGATCACGAGATCGTGGCGATTTCGAACTTAATGACGTGGGAGATTGGACTGCGCGGCGCGTGGGATTAATTTTGTGGACGCGCCAATAAATCACCAAAACGGCCCAGTACGTGTAAGGCCTTTTCCAATGGGTGTTTCTTAGCACGGTATCATAGGCAAATTGCTTATGTGGCACTATACTTAATGAAGAGAGAAGGTGAAGTTGTATCTTAGCTTAGCTACAAGTCTTGCACGGTATCGTAGGCAAAATACATGGTTAGCTCAATCACATGCATGCATGTTCCCAAAATCATTAAATGTAGATACAACTCTTAATATACAAACTATTGTACTAGTTGTTTCTTAAAATACACCGCTTCCTGGGATAACGAGATAAGAGACACTTCATTGTGAAAGACCTAACTGAAAGTGAAAGCGGTCAAATCGCCTTCAATATCTTGTGATGCTCTTGGATCGATGCTAAGCAGTACTAGTACAGAATTTCGTTCAGCCGTCTCTTTTTCTTTAAACCACGCTAATTATATTCTTGGGCGCCAAACTTTTCTTTGAAAAAACCATTTCTCTTTCATATTTCAATGATGTTTTATAATTTTGATATTAGAACTCATACTTTATTGAATTTATATAATTGCTCCTTAACAATAAAGCACACACAAGACTGTTTTGTTGAATTTTATTTTTCTGACTCTTACAAAATTGATCCTTAACAACAGGGTCACGTTTTTTCCTTGTTTTTTTTGTTGCAAAAACCGTTATAATTTTCACTCTCATCTTCTCTACCACGCTTAGCAACATTAGGAAATTATATACAGCCACCAAAGTCCACATGTGCTTATCACGACGACCATGTAAACATATCACTGGGTGTTAATGTTATCATCGGTTATTAATATTACCATCGGATATCTTAACTCATAACCGATACACACATTTCGACAGTCGACCATTGCAGTAAATAGCCGAGCATTATGTACACTCAGACCGCCGGCCATTACAGGACATGCCGAGAGTTGCAATACAACCATCAGGTATGAAAGCTAATACCTGACAGTGTAAGGATGACCACCGGGTATGATATCAAATTACCGAGAGTTAGTTTCTCCCCGTCGAGTAATGAACTACACCGGTTATTGCCAGTCATACCCGAGAGGTAGTCGATAACCGTCGGCCATGAAAGCAACCGTCGGCTATTACCACAATACCCGACGGGCCGTCGGCTATTGATTTTCACCGTCGGAAATAAGGGGATTTCTAGTAGTGAACGTACCGCCTATTCCATCGCGGTGGTCGAAATATGCCAAAAACACCGCCAGGAATCGATCTCTTACACCAGATTCCGTCAGAACGATGAAAATCCCCCCAGAAATCAACACCCTGGTTACGCGTCGGGGCCCTGTTGTAGATCTCTACCGGGCCGCACCAGACCCCCTCACTGGAACGGCTCCACCTCCGCTTCTGCCTTCGGATCCTCTCGACACCGGTGGTTCCGAGTGAGAGAGACGGGCGAGAAGGAGCGCCGGTGAAGACAGGCGAGAAGGAGAGGGAGTTAATGCAGGGTTACAGGGAGGGAAGTGGGGTATATACGGACAAAAAGGACCTGGTCCCATTACCCCACAATGTCACGGTGGACTCGTCCGTTACAACCGCGCGCGTGCCTCGTGGGTCATTCCTACAGCGCGCCGAAGTTGTCAAACGAGCGCCCATGCGCCGATAAGTAATTAGGAAACTTTTTATACTTCTTTATAACTTATTTTATCTTATGACATTATTGATGATTATACTATTCTACTCCCTCTATCCTGGTTTGTAGGTCGTGCATGTATCCCTAGATCATCAATTTGATCAACAAAATATAGATTGTATAACACAAAAATTATATCATTAGAAAATAAAAGATCTATATTTGCTAACGATATATCTTTTATAATATATATCTTGTATTACGTTGGTCAAATCAATGATAAAGGGATACATGCGGGGACCTATAAACCCGGATGGAGAGGTATTAGTTATGCAACAACCACATAATTTTGATAAGTATAAATTAATTATGTTGTGTTATATAATTATAATGAACATCATTGGATATTACACTCACTGGGTGCTAAATTTAATATAACTTTTAACATGAGTTATATTATTTCCTCCTTTTTAGACATTGCTTTAAGATCTTGAATCTTCTTAAATACAAAGAAGTTAAAATGTTAGTATTTGACAATTGCACGATTTGTATATTGTATATGTATATTTTTTTGTATAAGTGTGTGTGTTCGTTCATATTTCAATATCCTTAAATATCTTGGTGGAGATCTTTAAATAAAATAGTTTAAAAATAACTTCGCAATTGCACGATTTGTATGTTGTATATGTCTATCTTTTTGTTTGTAAGTGTGTGTGTTCATTCATATTTGAATATCCTTAAATACCTTGGTGGAGATCTCTAAATCAAATAGTGTAGAAAATATCTTAACAATGATTTGTTGTGTATTTAGATATAGATTTATAGAAACATCCAGAGTATAAAACTGACCCGTTTTTTCATTGACAAACAAATACTATAAAAGTTACGATGGTCTCGATAATAAGTTGATACTGTAGTAGCATCCATGATAGTAAATTATCAATCAAAACACAAATGTCATGGATTCTTCTACTTCTACATAGAGAAGATTTGAATATTTGATATTCTCACCGCAACGTGCTTGGTGTAAAGTGAACCCAATAGCTAGTTTCTCACATAAACAATGATTCACAATTAAACATGAGTATTTTGTTAACACAAATTTTTGTACAAACCGTAGGGTGTCCATCAGCAAGATATCAGGAGTCTAACTAAACTCACTGCCGCGGGTTAGATTACTTTAGAATAGGCCAGATAGAGAAGTCATCCGCAAATCCGAAAAAAGAAGACTATAAATGTAGGGTAAACTACTACTTTTTAATTTTTATAAGTTGGTCATACCTTGGCTCATTGTTGACTCGTTAAAAGCTCATTCTTAAGTTGGTCATACCTTGGCTCGCACAAATCCAAAAAATCACAACAAAAAAACAATTTTTATTTTTTACCGCACAGAAATAAAGAAAATCTCTAGCATATTTCAACCAATGATTGTAAAATATTAGGTCCCACGCCAAATAGATTGTAAAATAGTATTTTTTTTTTAAGGGGGAGATGGTACATTAGTAGATAGAAGACAAGAACACGAGATGTTTGGCCTGTCGACAAAAGAAACAAAACAACATGGACATGATATGTACATATATGAGGATGAGGATGATAGGTCGTTCAGCTTGAGAGCTTCTCTCTGGATAACCTAGCTATCGTCATCTTCCGGGAAGTCATGCTCATATTGGACAGATGACCAATAGTGCCTGTGCGCGAGGCTCGCCCCGTAGATCGACGACAGAAAGAGAAATCCGCCGGCTAGCTCCAACCATGCCTCTTTCACTATCAATTTCGTCTGTTCTTGACCCGCGGCATCCTCCGTCCCGTAAGATCGGATGGTACACCTGTCCGCCGCGGCGCCGCCTGACGATGGCCCTGCGCGTGCGAGGAAGTTAATTTGGGGGATTGAAGTTGAACAATACAGGCGTACATATGCATGATCGCTAAAGATCAGAAACCACGACGGTTGGACCTTCGGTTTGGAATTGGATCTTGGTTGCTAATATATACTTCCCCCGTTTTAAAATATAAGATGTTTTAGGTCCGTGGAGAAAATAAATCTAGATTTCTTTTAGTGTATAGATTTATCCTAAAGTTGAATGAACTTATATACTAAAACAAGTCTAGATATATTTGCTTCACAAAGCTATAACATCTTATATTTTGAATATTTTGAAACGGAGGGAGTATATGAGAAAACCTCTGTGAATTGGCGTATGAAGTGAGATGGATGCGATGCGAACCTAGGCGGCCTTGATGGGGCCGGTACCGGAGAAGGGGGGAGGGGCTGCCGGGGAGCAAGTCGCCGGCGGCTGATCGCCGGCAGCACCAGCCGCCGCAACGCCGACGCCATATCTTCGTGACCTCGTCTCTTTCACGATCGGTCGCTTGCCAAATTAGTGTCGTACCGCTATGCGACGGACACCAAATCAGAGTCGTGGACTCCGCCATGATCCTAGAAAAATTGTCAGCCACGGTTAACCTGACGTGAGATTGCGGCTTGGCTGAAAGTCTAAGACGGACAGACAGTGCTTTTGTCTAGGAAAAATCCTGCTACTCCCCCAGAGGGTTTTTGCCAGTTTTCCTAGGGTTTCCCAACAGCTGTGACGATTGGTGACTCTAGGACTTGAGGCTTACTTTAATGCCAATGAGACCTCCTCGACGGCGACCCCAACTCTCTTTGGCCTTCCCCGGTGCTCATGGTCCCGACCCCTTCCCCGTGTCTCTGCTCATGCCTCATGATCCCGACCCCTTCCCCGTTCAGGGTGATAAAGGGGTAGACCTAGTCTACTACCCCCCCTTGGCGGAGAGTGTGGTTGGATCTGAGAAGTGCATAGATGGTTGGCTGATAACCGGATTGCGATGGTGGAGGCGAGGATGGCGACGCGCCGACGGTGACTATATCGGTTCTGGGTCCATCTACTGTGGCGACAGATAGTGGTACAAAAGGAAAATGGAAGGAGGCGGAGATCCCAGATCTTGGTGCTGGAGCCGATGCTACGACGATGATGGGCCGGCTCAAGCTCACCTCGAAGGAGGCGAAAAAAATTCTTCCTTAACACAGCTGATGAGGTTTGTGGTCGAAAGGTGCAAGTGAACGCTCGTGGGGATGGTGCTCCCACCAAATACCTAGCATGTGCAGATAAACTTCATAGTCGTGAGGCGTGCATGGGGCAATTCGATAGGGATGATGGTACGATCCAATGGGGACCTAACCTTTTCTTTGAAAACTTCGAAACAAAGGTTGACATGCAACGTATTATCAATCATGATCAATTGATCACCATGGGTCTTATCAAAGAATGCTATACCAATGAAGGAATTTTATCCAAAGGTGAAGTAACCGTCTTCTGTTGTGTAAGCTACCAGAGATCAATCAAGAACTTGCAGCACAAAATGAACTCAGATATTTTATTAGGCTCGATCCACCCAACCACCCCCGAGCAAGTACCAGATACACGGCTCTGCCGCCCGTTCATCCAATTCGTTGCCACCGATTACAGGAACGGTTCCTCGCTATAAATGGCACTCAGGATTCGCCTCTCGTCTATTACAAGGCCTATCGGGCCCATTCTTGGCTAGCAAGCCAGCCAGGAGCTCGCTTGGTTCTCACGGGTCGTGACTTGGGCTGGGGTACTCCAGGCCCAGTGTCAGTGCTGGAGCCTTGGTCGCTGACATTCCCCTCTCCTTGGAACGCTGCTTGTCCCCAAGCAGGTGCCCGAGGGAACTTCTGGTGCAAGGCTTCAAGATCTTCCCAAGTAGCAGCAGATGTTGGCTGCCCGCTCCACTGAATCAACGCTTGCACAATGGTACGCAACCCCTGTTGACGGACTCGGCGTAAAGACCTGCAGAGCACGATGAACATCGAGTCGTAGGAGAGGGTTAACCTTAACTCCGGGACCAATACAAGGCTTCAGCTGCGACACATGGAAAACCGGATGAATCTTGCTGCCGAGAGGAAGATCAAGGCAGTACGCCACTTCACCAATGCGCTCCCTAACCAAGAATGGCCCAAAAAACTTGAAGGACAGTTTGTGATTAGCTCGACGAAGGACAGAGGACTGCACATATGGCTGTAACTTGAGGAAAACCATGTCGCCAACGGCAAACACCCGCTCGACCCGCTTCTTATCAGCATGCGACTTCATCCGTTGTTGCATGCGGAGCAAATGTTGGCGAACCGAAGCAATCACTAATGACCTCTCATCCAGCCATGACTGAATATCCCCAGCAATAATTTTATCAGTTGCTGTAATACCAAAATATCTCGGCTCACTTCCATAAATCACTTGGAAGGGTGATTTACCGAGGGATGCATGCCAATTAGAGTTGTACCAAAACTCGCAAAGACTCACCCACTTAGACCAATCCTTGGGATGCACACTGATAAAACAGCGCAAGTAACACTCAATAGACTGATTAACTCTCTCCGTCTGACCATCCGTCTCAGGATGATACGCAGTGCTCAAACGCAACTCAGTACCAGTAGCTTTAAAAACCGACTGCCAAAACTGACTGGTGAATACCGGGTCTCGATCAGATACTAGCACCTTGGGCATACCGTGAAGCTTATAGACATTGCCAACGAAGAGCTCGGCAACCTTGCTAGCAGAATAAGGATGCTTCAGGGGAATGAAATGAGCATATTTAGACAGCTTATCGACAACCACTAATATGCAATCAAATTGTCTAGATGGTGGCAATCCCTCGATAAAATCCATAGTTGCCATATCCCACGGACCTGAAGGAATTGGCAAAGGGCGTAAAAGACCAGCTAGCAGTGTGCGTTCCGGCTTAGCTTGCTGGCACACGTGGCAAGAGCGCACGAACTCGCGCACCTCCTTCTTCATATGTGGCCATTTGAATAACGAGAGGAGACGGCGATAAGTCACTGGGAACCCAGAATGTCCACCGACAGGACTAGCATGGAACGCCGTCAAAATGCGTTGTCGCAACTGGGAATCAGTTCCGACCCAGATGCGGTTTTTATACCGAAGCAACCCATCTCTGTATGTGTAGTGTGGTTCCAACAAGGGATCAACTGCGAGCTTCTGAATAATTGCCTCAACATGCGAATCTCCTGCATAACTAGCGCTGACACATTCCAACCAAACTGGCTGCAAAACAGACATAGCCAATAACTCAGAACTGTGAACAGGTTTACGAGACAAGGCATCCGCTGCACCATTGAGAGATCCTTTCTTATAAACAACCCGATATTTTAACCCCATCATTTTTGTTAGAGCTTTCTGCTGCCACTCAGTGTGTAGTCTCTGATCCGTCAAATGCATCAAGCTCTTATGATCTGTGTGAATCACAAATTCCGCCAACTGCAAATACGGTCGCCATTGCTGAACAGCTAACAAGATAGCAAGGTACTCCTTCTCGTACACCGACAGGCCCCTGTTGCGAGGACCCAGGGCACGGCTAACATAGGCCAGAGGATGGCCCTTAAAGAATCGCGCCAATACCGACATCACAGGCATCAGTTTCAATAGTAAACTGGGCAGTGAAATCTGGTAAGGCCAAAACAGGAGCAGAGATGAGAGCCTGCTTCAAGGTTTGGAACGCTCTCGATCGTCGGTCAAATGAACAAGGTACCCTTCTTCAGCAACGCAGTTAGGGGTTGGCTGATGACCGCGTAATGACGGATAAATTTTCTGTAGTATCCAGTCAGGCCCAAGAATCCTCGGACTTCTTTCAAACTACTGGGCCGCGGCCAATTGCGGACCGTAGATATCTTGGATTCATCGGTAGAAACCCCAGCTCCCGATATGACATGCCCCAGATAAGAAATCTGTTCTTGCGCAAAAGCACACTTGGATAATTTGACTCGCCATTGATCTCGACCCAGAATCTCCAAAACTGACCTGACATGGCAGAGATGTGACTCATAATCCGGACTGTAAATTAGAATATCATCGAAAAATACCAGCACGAACTTCCGCAAAAAGGGTTCGAGCGAAGCATTCCTGGCAGCCTGAAAGGTTGCGGGCGCTCCTGTCAGCCCGAACGCCATGACTCGAAACTCATAATGACCGTTGTGAGTCTGAAATGCTGTCTTGAACTCTTCACCAGGAGCTAAACGTATCTGGTGATATCCGGCATGCAAATCTAACTTGGAAAACCACTTGGCGCCGGCTAACTCGTCCAGCAACTCATCGATGACAGGTAGGGAAAACTTTCCTTTGACTGTAAGTGCGTTCAAGTGACGATAATCGACCACAAGTCGCCAAGTTTTACCAGGACCCAGCTGCCCTGTGTCATCAGGTGATGCTGGTTCAGTTTTCTTGACCAATATCACAGGAGATGAGAAAGCACTGTTACTGTGAGTGATGACACCTTGGGCTAGCAGCTCTTGTATCTGACGCTCAATCTCTGATTTCAAAGCAGGAGCAACACGATATGGTCTCAATGACACTGGACGAGCGCCAGGAATTAATGGAATCTGGTGATCGTATTGTCGTCGAGGAGGTAGCTCAGTTGGGGTTGCAAAAACACGAAATCTGGTGGAGCAATGCTTGAATCGAGTGAGATCGCTCTTGTTGTCCCGAACCAACACTGTCATCAGAGAGGACATGCAACTCCAGGATCTAGGGAAAGGTACCAGATGCTTCTTCCCCATGCAACACAATATACTCCCCTTGTGATGGTAGAGCATCCACTGTTCCCCCCAGTGAGTAAGCATAGGACTGTGTTTAGCCAACCAATCAAGGCCCAAGATTCCATCATAACTGGACAGAGGCAAAATTCTGAAATTATCACTGAACTCATGCCCCTGGGCAGACCAAATCAATGAAGGAAGTTGTGCAGAACTAGTAAGAATGCCCCCAAAGAACCTTCACTGCAACACATCGATCTGACGTATGCCCTCAGATTTTCTCTGCTACCTTCTGGTCAATGAAGCAAGCAGAACTCCCAGAGTCAATCAGGAAGAGGAAGGATTTACCTTGAATCACTACCCGCAGTTTCATAGCTTTTGAAGATGATTTAGTAGCGCCTGCTGCGACAGCAGACAACAACATCAAGTTGTCATCATCAGTTTCAGAATTGTCCTCCTCGGTTTCAGACTTCCAGCAGTCCAACATCTCTTGCACAACGTGTAACTGAATAGTTTTACTACACTGGTGTTCCCTTCCCCATTTCTCACCACAGGTATAACACAAGCCCTTTGATCGCCTATATAACTTGAGACTATTCCAACGATCATCGCCCATGGATCTACTAGATTCTGCAGCCTTCTTCTCTTCAACAGACTTGGAAATCCACTTAGCAGGTGGTTGTGGAGGAGGTGGAGGAATTGCCTGCTGTCTACTGCGTGTATGATTCACTGAAGAAAGACCACTCCTGCTGAGTAACCATCCCCCAATTCTTCATACAAGAGGGCAAGGGTAAAAGCTGTATCCATATCCTTGGGCTGCTGAATTGCTACTAGCTTTTCATACGGTAAACTTTCAACCCATCCAGGAACCGGGTCAAATAATACACAGGATCAGGGTGAGCTTCAAATGCAGAGATCTTGTCTAGGAGGTCAGAAAAACGTTGCACATAATCATCTATTGTTGTCGTCTGGCAGATATGAAACATTCGTCTGACTAGAATCTGGTGTTGATTTCGACAGAAACGCGCCTGAACAGCCTGAGAAAATTCAGACCAGCTGGGATGTGGTGACTTGGTCAAGAAGGATTCCAACCATTGGGCAGCAGCTCCAGTGAATGAAGATGAAGCCGTTGACGCCTTGTATCGATCCGGTGTATTCCAACGCGTGAAGTACTCCTCGCAACGCAATTTCCAGAGTTTTGGCGTGCTCCCATCAAATTGAGGCAAATCCACCCGATGACCAAGGTAAGCCAAATCAGTATGCTGCGAAGAACTAGGTTGAAATTCAGAGGACAGGTGCAGGCCGGAGTGCATACCTCCGACCGGAGGAGGCTCGTGCTGGGCACTAGCCTTCCCCCGGTGGTACAAGTCGACGCGGTGCCCAACTGGGCCAGCAGGTCTGTCCGGCGTCGGTCCCGCGGCGGTTGTCGCCACCTCGCACAACGTTGTGGCCACCTCGCACAGCGTTGTCGCCACCTCGCCGAGCGTGGCCTTGACAGAAGCGAGCTCCGCCTCCACGCGTCCTTGGGTGGACTCCAAGGTGGTGCCGATCTCCGCGATCTGCGTCTCCGTGTCGTTGACGAACACCTTGACTGCATCCAGCATCTCCTTCTTGTACGCGACGAACTTGGTCTCGTAGATCTCCGTCGTGTCTGCTCAAAGTAGATCGTACAAGGCCCGAGACTCCGGCGACAGGGACTCCATGGCCCTGAGTCGGCAGCGCTCGGCGTAGCGAGTGGCGTGGCGGTGCGGTAGCAGATCCAGCGCGCAGGATCGATTGGCTCTGATACCAAGATGTAAGCTACCAGAGATCAATCAAGAACTTGCAGCACAAGATGAACTCAGATATTTTATTAGGCTCGATCCACCCAACCACCCCCGAGCAAGTACCAGATACACGGCTCTGCCGCCCGTTCATCCAATTCGTTGCCACCGATTACAGGAACGGTTCCTCGCTATAAATGGCACTCAGGATTCGCCTCTCGTTTATTACAAGGCCTATCGGGCCCATTCTTGGCTAGCAAGCCAGCCAGGAGCTCGCTTGGTTCTCACGGGTCGCGACTTGGGCTGGGGTACTCCAGGCCCAGTGTCAGTGCTGGAGCCTTGGTCGCTGACATGTTGTGGGTGAGAATATGGATTACCGTCCCTGTTGATGAATTCATAAAGGGGGGGGGTCACTTGTTGATATGATAGGTAGGAGCAACTTCAACGGTTGTGCTATAATTTGGCACACTGTATCTGAATAGAGCATTCGACGCCGGCGCGACCTCCACCCGAGACTCTAATTTGCAGAGCGCGGGAAGCGGCGGAAAACAACCCTTCATCAGAAGCTGTAAAATAGGGAGTCAAAAACATCTTTTTTCACATATATGCATCAAAAGAAGATTAAACAAGACCAAACAAATAGACTGAAAATGAACACAAACTTTCAGATAGAGCCAGATCACCCACCTCGTCCTCGAGCAGTCGGGCCTCAACAGCACTTTCCCGCCGGCGACCCTCTCCGGCCTGAGCCCCCGATAGGAGCCCCGATGGAACTGGGAAGGCGATCCCTGTTTTTCTAGAAAACAAACAAGCCGAGCCCTGAGCCCAAGCGTCCTGACCAACCCGACCCAGATCAGTTTGCACCGTAGATGTCACGAGTTGCCAAGGCCCGCTCGTCACGGGCCCAAAGAATAGCACGCCCAACTGCCCTTTACTTAGGCAAGCGGGCTCGAACACAAGCAGAGGCGCCGCTCCATTCCTCGGCCCATCAGTCACTCCCACTCCCACCGCGAAGAAGCAACTCCGGCGAGAGCGCGGCCGCTAGGGCTCGCCGTCTCCGGTCATGCGGGTGCTCCCGCTGGCCCTCGCCGCCGCCATCCTCTCCGGCGTCGCTGCGATCCTAATCTACCTCTCCGGTCTCTCCTCCTGTAACGTACCCTCCCCCGCCGCTCCTCCTCGCACCTCTCTTCTCCTCTGCTTTTTTTGCCTTCGCGTGGAGATCCCTGAGTCCGGGTGGATGTTTGATGCAGATGGCGGCGCTGGTCTTTCCGAGGCGGACTTGGCGGCGCTCGCCGCGCTGCAGGGAGGGTTCGGCAAGTGCGTGGTACGTCACTACCTTGTCTCTTGATCTACTTACTACCCCTGTACTGTGTTAGATTGTCTGCCGCTTTAGAGGACCAATTGGGGCTCGGCTGTATCATCTTTCTGCAAAATTCAGTGCTGCGTTGTCTTGTATCTGGGGCAATTAGCTTCTGAAATGCATGAGCCTGGCCCTTTGGTGGATTGGCAAGCTAACTGGTTGATGCTAGGCTTCCCTGAGAATTGATGTGAAGGTGATGCTTACTGTTCAGTAAACGGGAAGCGCTGGTAGTAAGAGAGTGCTAGCTGTCTAGGATTGGGATGAATTTGATGTTTGGCAGCTATCTACGTTTATGTTCAGAAGGCAATTCTTGCCAGTAATTGTGTTACTAGCTACTTAGGATCTCCTTGGTAAGATCATGAGCGCGCTGGTTCGAATAAGTCTTACTCATGATTAAAAAAAATATTGCAGGATGCTAATGGTCTAGGATTACAAGCGATTGCTGGAGAGGATTACTGTCGTGTTGTGATACAGTACCCAAGTGACACAGATTCTAAGTGGGTAAGTGCATATTTTTCCTGTCATTTCTTTTGAAGGCACTTCTCCTTTCAGTTGTGTAATTTGATTTGTGCCTGCAATGTTATTGCGTACAAAAGCGTGGACCACGATCCTCTATTGTTCCTCTCATAGCTAGACCAGCTTACCTTACTTTTGTGATTGTTTACTTAGCTCTTATGACTGGTGTTTGCAGAAAGATCCAAAAACTGGAGAGTCTGAAGGGCTGGCGTTTGAGTTCAATCTCTGCGAAGCTGTGGCCTCATGGGAGCAGGTGGGCATTCTTTCTTCTCTACTGCTTATCTGTATGAGTTAATACAATGAGAATTTGCAAACCATCATAATTGATGTATAAACTGTGACAAAATGTTGGCATTTACTTTGTCAGAATTACACTAGTAGCTATTGATGCAGTCAGTAAGTTATTATATTTCTTAGGTTCGCAATAGTACCACAATACTCACGAAGGAGTACATTGATGCATTACCAAATGGCTGGGAGGAGTATGCATGGCGCAGGATCAACAAAGGAATCCTTCTGTGGGTAGACACAAGTTTTGCAGTTTCACATAGACTTGCATTATGGTTAAAAATTCAAGAGATTGCTGAATATGTGTACTTTTGGCTATGCAGGAATAAGTGCAGCAACAGAACTCTTTGCCTGGAGAAGCTTTCATTGGTTCTCCCTGAGACATCACCATATGTACCTCAGCAATTTGGTAGATGTGCTGTTGTCGGGAATTCTGGGGATCTTCTAAAAACTAAATTTGGTGATGAGATTGATTCTTATGATGTCGTCATTAGAGAAAATGGCGCACCCATCCAGGTATTCCTAAGATACTTATGTTTCCTGCTCTGGTTTCTTCACCTGCACTTGTCTGACTTCTGCTGTCTGCATTGCAGAACTACACGGAATACGTTGGTACAAAGAGTACATTTCGCCTTCTCAATAGAGGATCTGCAAAGGCACTGGATAAAGTTGTTGAGTTAGATGGTAAGTCCCCCACCATCTATTTCTCTTTCAGTGGGATACGACATGAAAAGGCAAGCTAATTCTTATGGTTGCAGAAACAAGAAAGGAGGCACTGATCGTTAAGACAACAATACATGATGCTATGAACCAGATGATTCGGGTAATTTAGCTATGTCATATTTAAAAATTATAGGCTGCTTTGGGACATGTTCCTTGTTTTCTTACCTGCCTGACAGATTCCATGTTATGTAGGAACTTCCAGTAACCAATCCGGTATATCTCATGCTAGGCACATCGTTTGGTTCATCTGCTAAAGGAACTGGGCTTAAAGCTCTTGAATTTGCTCTCTCAATCTGTGACAGTGTCGACATGTATGGCTTTACAGTAGACCCAGGCTACAAGGAATGGTACGCGATTTACATGTTAACCGTCATTGTAAAGCATGCACTTTTTACTTACAGAGTTGATGTTACAATCTTTCTTTTCAGGACAAGATACTTTTCAGAGTCCAGAAAGGGCCACACTCCACTACATGGCAGAGCATACTATCAAATGATGGAATGTCTTGGTGTGAGTTTGTCTCTTTCTCTAATCCTAGCTGATAAAATATATGTTTATTCTTACTGGATGAATGATCATTTACTGGTCTAGAAATCATGTGCAGCTTGTAAAAATCCACTCACCAATGCGAGGTGATCCTGGTAGGGTGGTGAAGTTGCTGCCTACCAAGGACACAATTGAAGCTTCTAGAGTTGCTTCAGAGAAGTTGCTGCAGTAAGTTGTCACACATTCCTTTCTTTATTGATTTGCTTTTCTTTCAAGCATCAAAATAAGCTACATGATCTGGTATTGACGTAGTATCCCATCTGCTCGGATGCTGCTGTAATTGAACCTGTACTGATCGTACTACTATCATTATGATGTCAGTTGGAGCTTGAAATTTCATCTTTGCAAACTGTGTTGTAGGAGGCCTGGTGCTGGAAGGGATGGCCCTCTGAGCACTTGCACTATGATAAAGAAGCGCAAGAAAGGGAAGACGCCAAACAGATCCGGACTCCGAGATGCTGCCATGAGTCACCTTGGGTACATGAAGGGTGCCACCAGGTATCCCCTTGAACGGAACGCTGGGGGTGGTTACCTCTGCATGATCAACGACAGATAGCGCTCAACAGCTCTGCAAAATTGTGAATCGCGGCAGAACTCATGGTACCTCGAAGAGGAATGCCCGTAGATCAGTTTCATTGGTGTGTGTGCATGTTGTTTTGAAGGAAGGCTCATTTTGTGCAGAGCGAACACTTCACTTTATTAGTAGATGATTTGACACAAGATTTGTCAGCAAGAGTCTATAACTTATGCTAGGTTGTCGGATGGTGTTTGTTTGTGTAACAGAATGAACAGATACGATGGTGAGCACATCTGTAGCTACGAAGAAATCTTCGTATATACTTAGATTTTTGCAATCTGTTCTGGCATGAATGGTTTTATATTAGAATTACGTTCAGTAGCTTGTTATTTTCTTGGAAGTTGGAAGTACATATTTGCTCCCCATTAAATTTCCTGCCTGCAGCTCTGTAGCTAACCTTCACTGGCATAGTGGCATGTCATCTCATAAAAATAGCAGCGTACCAAAACTGCATACAGTTTTCTTTCTGCATCAACGCAGGCTGCTTCATAAAGGATTTGTCTAGGATAAAGAGATGAGCAGCATATCGTTTGTCTAATTAGTTTAAGATCCAATATTATGCTCATAGTGATTAGTGAGCGATATTTTGTTCAGAAAATGATTACGGCCATGGCAGAACTGGCTACAGGACACACCTCCATTTGAGCATCATTCATTCACCGCAAAATCGGCCGTGACGCCTTTAAATCATAGAAATATGATTTGTAGGAATTATAGCGGAAATACTATGTTCGGCTACATTACGAATTCTTTCGGTCAAATGTCGATACTGCCCATTCAAGAAAGCCACTACTGACAAGAGGAAGGGGATGGAGCCATGGAGGTGAAGAAGATTGGCTGCCATTGCCGCCCTGTGCATGCTCCTCCTGATGCTGTCCAGGCAACAGCAGCGGGTGGCAGCCATGTCCAAGTTCTGCCTGTGCTACAAGCAGTGCTACCCTGGGTGCAGGGACAAGTGGCCACAAATAGTCTGCCTTCCTGGACTTCAACTGCAGCCTGCTGGCAAGTAAGATGATCGATCATGACGATGTATGCATGGGTTTATGATGTTGAACGGCTGTGATTGATGGGGATTATGAGTATGACACCATATTATCATGGGACCATACCATATGATACCAAGCAGCAATCAATAAAATGAATTGATGTGGCTGTTGCTCGTCCATAGTAATGTTAATTTGGCTTTGATTTACCTATTCCCTGTCCTGATCACAACCAAATTATTCATCTGTATTTTTTGCCAGGAATAAGCAAGATATTTTCATAAGCTAGCCCACAGAATAGATTATTACAAATGTTAGCCAACTCACCAAACAGCCACCTTACCATTCACAGCATCTCAGAGAAAGCAAATTAGCAATGAAACCCACAGCAAATAGCACCAGGTAGCGAGGTGCAATTCATTTCAACATTCATTAGTAAGAACAAAGTGTCTAAATACTGAGCTAAGTGACCAGATAGAAATTCAACAAACACAACCACACGGAATGGGATATCACAGAACATAAGACGAAATCCGACTCTCGTCGCCTGAGACAACACGGAGACTGATCAAACGAACACACAGACTAAATTGCAAGAAAGATGAACTGCTGATAGGTTGAGCTTGCCACAACATGCTTCAAAAGCATACATCAAATTAAATGAATCACAAGCTCGAAGCAGGTCAATATGCCTTCAACCTTCTTGCCCAGTTAAGGAACGTCTAGATAGTAAATGAGATGATAGATAGGGGAAGTGCATAAATCAACTTCACAACTCAGTTTTCTGCATCACAGCCACCGAGATGTCACTCTAGATACCTGCGCAGCAAGCAATACGATCAGTCAAACACGAATTTGTACTACACTTTGGGAGTTATTCTGACGATTTGTTTATGACTGAAATAGTAAACATTAGGTTCACCATTGTGGAAATTGTGTCAAAAGATCCAAAGCTGAATCATGTCAGCATTATAAACAGAACAGTAGTGTAGTGGCACACCTTCAGCTTCTAATATTAGCAGTTTTGGCTACATATGGTCTGAATAGAGGCTATAAGAACAACTGGGTACATCGGGGGCTCATGGAGTAGCAGAAACCTTTAAGAAATATATGAGCTAGCTAGTCACTAACAAATCAAATTTCATAAAATGAATACAGTAAAATCCTACGGGGTCATGGGGCCATGCATGATGCATCGTCCTATTGATTGATACAAACAAGTGATACCACACTACTTAAAATTGTTATCTCAACACAAAATGATGTGAACGCGTTCCATCAACCAAACATCGGAAAGTAGCTTGGTTTTGTCATAAGAATATTGTAAATGGAGGCATGATACTACCTGCGGCATAGACACTTTCGAATGGATGCCAATGACGCAAGTTGATTGCTGGAAGTTGCTTGAACTGCAGTGAGTCCAGCTGAAGCATGAAGTCACCGAGAAACGACCACAAGAATACCACATTATTTTCCTCTGCTAACCCCGTGATCTGTAGAAAGCATTGACTCTTTAAATCAGGGGAGATTAGCTTGTCTAGTTCAATAGTTCTTCCCAGCACCCACAAAGCAATACCATCGCAATCAGTCTTCCTCTTCCATAATTGGGCGCTGCCACCTGACATTGACACAAAGAAGAGACCAAGCCCACCACCCTCTGCCCGCATAACCGAGTAGCTGCGACTGGACTCGGAATCCAAGCTCACGGGCAGAGGTATCACTGCTAGGCTCTTCCTATCAACATCGAACTCAATGATTGTTGATGCATTCTCATGAAGCAACATGTAAAGGGAATTCCCAACAAGCACAGCAGGCTTGCTCTGATCAATCCAACCATAATGAGAAACGTTGGGTGGAAGCGTTGTTGAGATGAAATTGTCCCATACCCCGGTCTCTGACGAGTAAACACAGGCAATCACTTGCTGCTCGAGGTCGGTGGTTACCAAGACCACCTGGAAGTGGTCTATGTCTCCATGGGCAGCGCCAAGCACCGCTCCATGGATCGGGCCCTTCTCACAGAACCCCGGGGGAATAGCTAGGGGGTGCTCGTGGCCATTGACAGGGTCCCACACCAGGATTTCGAGGATCTCCTCAGACTTGCGGAGCATGAGTAGGAAGCCATGGCGGCATCCGAGCAACGTGAAGCTGAGGTCGCGGGCGTCGATCGGAAAGGGGAAGCGGCCTTGCGGGAGACGGTTGGGGGGATCCAAAGTAGGCTCGAAGCGGAGCTCGTTACCACCTCTCATGAAGCAACCGAGGAGGGGAGGGTTGCAGCGGTGGTAGCGGCGGAAACGGCGGGAGGAGCCTGGGTCGGAGGCGAGGCTGCGCCAGCGTGTGCAGACGGCGGAGGCGCGGGGGAGGGAGGACGGCTGCGGGGGGAGGCGGAGGAGGATCTCGCCGAGCAGATCGCCGTCTTCCAGCACCGCCGCCGCCGACGGCGACATCGCTCCTGGTCAGAGCTCACGGGGAGAAATGTGGAGTGGAAGCAGCCGCCACAACGTGTAGTGCGAGTGAAGTGCAAGATGACCTAAAGTAAACCTGGCCAACGGGCCTGGGCCGTGCCGGCCCGTGACACGCAAAAAAGCCCGACACAAGTCCGGCCCGTCATGTGGCTTGACAGGCCGTGCCTGGCCCGTGGCACACGGGTGTTGTGCCCGTGCCGCCTTTCCGGGTACGCGGGCTGGCCCGGCACGGCCCGTTTAGCAGGTGTCCGACAAATATTTTAAACAAATATGCAAAAAGGGGTGTCACGAACATGTTGGTCTCCAGCAGTCCTCTCTATCACCGGAACATCGAAACTTAGATGTTATAGTACATATTAAGACGTTTTTAAAGGAAAACTTCGACGGGCGTGAAAAGGCCACGACCAGTGCCTTAACTGCATGGTAAGCCACGCACGCGTCGGGTGAGCCTGTGACCGAACACGCGTGTTACCGACATGGCACGTGAGCTAGGTGGGCCATGCCGGGCCAGGTTCGTTTAGGGCGTGCCATGCCTGGGCCGTGTCGGGCTGACCCGTTGGCCAGATTTGACCTAAAGCGAGCCCGACTATGCGAGTGAGAATAACCCATTGGAATAAAGCCCACAACTTGCCATGCCTACATACTATGCCTTTTTTTTCTGTGTGTGTGGTTTTAGCCAACTTTTTGGTAGCAAGGCAAATTACTTGTCATTCTCATTGGTTAAGCCCAAAGATTTTTCTAGCTAATTATCATAAAAAATTGGGCAAAAAAGGTACAACATGGCCAATTGAACTGGCACACAACAACGTTGGGACACACGATATCGAGAGGAAACACACCTGCGGAGTATCACGCATGCGTCATCGCCGTAGCTCCTTAACGAGCTAGCGACCGCTTCCTCGCGCATCCTCATAGTTATAAACTCCATCGAGAGATGCGATATATGCAACCGGGGCATGAAGCCAAAAGAATCACCAAACAACCAGTCTCCCAAAGTGAAATCTTGGATCCGAGGAAGAGTTACAAAGGAGAACTATGCAATGGTAGCACTGCGAAGAATCATTGAGCCAAATCATCTGCCACTTTTCATCGTCGTCGTAGATTGGACTTCAAGCCACAAACAAACCCGCAGCGAACACACGGGCGCTAAAGAGATGATTGTCACAACCTTGTCATGACTGCTTCCTCACGCATCCATAGATGATGGTACACAAGTCGTTTTCGATCACCAACACGAACAACAAGACCCATTTACTCCTCATTTTCTGTGGTTCAGTATTTGTTTTCCTTTATCTTTGGCACGTCTCATTTCTGTTGAGGATATTGGGTTTTTCTCTTGCACCTCTTGATTGGTTGTATGATGGCATGTAAGAAGTTTTTTAACAGGTTAGGTGAATTGGATTTCACAGGCTGCACGGGTTACACAATGTTCTTCCTCCCACGGTTTATTTTTTTGGGTACCTAACGACAACTCTCTCTGGACAGTTGGGGAACCCCAACAAAATCAGCAATCAACGCACTCCCACTCCTCTTGCTCCAATACCTCAAACGGATCCCTCAAGAGTATACCTCGCCATACCTCCTAGTCGGGCCTAAAAATGCAATGTTGAAACCATAGGCCCAAGCCCGGCCTGAACAGAGAAAAGCCTGACGGGCCTCGGTCTGAGCATATTCTTTAGCCCGCTCATATGTTAGGCCCGAGCTCAGCCCAACTTTTAGCCTTACATATAAGGCCTAGGCCCATCCTAGGACTTTCGGGTTGGGCCAGGCTGCACATGGCCAAGTTTACTCAAGAGGGAAGCATCGTCCAATCCATAGATCCCGGATCTAGGGTTTACCTCGAAGAGGTTGGACACGAAGACGAGAGCGTAGCAACAACGCTTCTAGCAAGGGGACGGGAGGTGAATGAGATGAGGCGGAGCGGTAACAACTGTTGCGATGTTACATGGGCCCACCTAAAATATACACTTCCATTACACAGGGGATGTGGATATACTACTATCCTATAGAATGAAAACCATTAAAAGCCTATGTGGCATCGCGAATCTTGATGAGCTTAAACGACGGATGGATCACTGGTAGGAACTGGTTCCGTTAGAATTCACTTTTCGAATTCTCTTCCTTCTCCCCTAATGACTCTAAAGAAGCAATCACCAGCAGGAGGTGAATAAGGGGGCAGCCACCATTGCTGCCATGTGCATGATCCTTCTGATGCTGCCCGGACAACAGTAGCAGGTGGCCGCCATGTCCAAGTTCTGCCTATGCTACCCCGGGTGCGGGCCAATATGCCACCAAAACTCTGCTTTCCATTCTGCGCAAAGAAATTGCGGTGACCCAGCATACCACCGCATGTGTAGTATACTATAGTCGTGGACATGACATCCACAGAACACCGTTCTGTAAATATCACATCCCTCAGAGTGGTACAACAGAAACATTGCGGGTCCATATTACAAACATTCACATATTATTATTAGAATATCAGAAGTTCAAGACTTCAAAGGATTCAACTTACAAACCAAAATATAAAGTGTTTTCAGCGGAATTTAAAAGTAGAAACTCCCACTAGGAGTTGAGCTCAGCAACTTATTCTATAGAGTTTATGCTGCTCGGCTCCATCGGTTACTATTAACTAGGATACTTAGTTGGACTCGTTGTCATCGACACCATAGCGGATTTTGTAATCCACTCCTTCAACACCTCCTGACAGGTCAGGCTCCTCGAACATATCTTCTTGACATTCGGCTGCATACATTGGCACGTCTTCGGGATCCTCAGAGTCTAAGCAAGGGATCAAAGGAAAGGATGAGTAACAGTGTTACCCAACAAGTTCATTATATGCAAGGTGGGAAGTTTGATGCTCTAACTACCACCTCGGATTATAAATCCTTGGCACTATGCAGTTTTTGTAAATCTTTCTTCAAAGATTGATTTTATTATAAAAATCTATAACCATCAGCCTTCACAGGTTGACCAGAACTTTCATGGAGTTCCTTTCCTGCCGTGTTCATAGCTCCTTCAGGGAACAGGGAGTAACAAGTTACAATTCTTACACTCTGCAGAGGTGCGTTACTTTACCCATGAGAGATCAACTCCTTGTTACACACCCGAGCGTACTTTCCCGTCCACAATTTCATGATGTGGGGCTCAGTAGTTGGTCCAAGCCAATCACTGCCCCCTTCGCGACCTCGCATGCCTTCTTGGTGTACACCATGCCCACATATTGAATTACAGCAATGGTTTGTACAAACCGTTAGATGCTAGAACTATCGTGGGACATTGAGGGTTTCCACCCATATGCTGCATATCCTCTATAAATTACCAATTAATATGCACGCTACAAGGATAACAGCCACGACCCTTACATCCGGCTACATGCAAGAGGAAGAAGATATAGCTGACTTCTCTGTCCCATTCCAAATCTCATGGCTAACGCGTAATATATGGCGCTAGAATCACTGATGTCAGGGGTTATTAAGTCCCTAATTGATCATCATTGTTGCAAATAGAACCCTAAGTTCTATTGCTCCATTATATCATCACTTTAGGATGATATCTATGATTTCTTTATTTGTGAAAATAATATTTTCTTTCTTTGGAGTATATATGATAACACACCATTTGCAAATACTTTGATAAAGACTCTTCAAAGGATATGAGCAAGTGATGAACTTGCTGAAGGGTTTTGCGGCATAGTAAATCAAAAAATTTCTACGGAAGCGAACAAAGGGAAAGCCAAGATCTAATCTAGGAGATGCAAACAACGAGAGAGATTGGATTAGATCTTCATACCCTTGAAGATTCAAGCCTGCAATGAACGTTAAGGAGCGTGGGTGATGTAGTCGTACTCGCTTCTCCTCCTCGCGATCCGATCCGATCTAGCACCACAAGTGGCGGTGCCTCCGTGAGATGCACACGTGTAGCACCTCGACGTCTCCTCCTTCCTCGGACCAGCAAGTATGGTGGAGAGATGGATTGGATCTACAACACGACGGCGTGGTGTATATGGTGGAGAATTTCTGACAGGCTTCACTGCAAGCAATCGGGAGGGAGAGAGGCAGGGCTACTAGGGCTTGGAGGGAGATGTGTAGGGGGAGGGGGCGCACCAGCCCTCTATATATAGAGGGGGGTGCGGCCAGCCCTTGCCTCTCCTCCAAGCCTATCTCTAGTTTAAACGATTTAAACTCTCCCTTATCTAGAAATTCTATCTCTAGTTTAAACGAGTTTAAACTTATCTAGAATTTGGGCCCTATGGGGCCTTGTGCCCCGGCCCATCCCAGGACTCTCCCTCATAGGCCCATGCCCCTCCCGGAAGGTGGGACCACGTTGGCCCCTTCCGGAAGGTTCTAAAGCTTAGGTACAATACCGATTAACCGTAACTATTCAACTCCAAAACTGCGCCTTATATGAATCTTAGTCTCCGGACCATTCCGGAACCTCTCGTGATATCCCGGATCCCATCCGAGACTCTGAACAAAAATTCATAAACCAATTATCCAATCTATCCTAGCGTCGAGACACGTTAAGTGTGTGACCCTGCGGGTTCGAGAATATGCAGACATGATCTTCTATCAATAATCAACAGCGGGGTCTGGGCACCCATATTGACTCCCACAGATTCATCGATGATCATATCAGATGAACCATGATGCCAGGATTCAATCAATCCCATATATATATTCCCTTTGTCTCGCGATATTTTTACTTGCCCGAGATTCGATCGTCGGTATCGTCATACCTAGTTCAATCTCGTTCACAGCAAGTACTTTACTCGTTCCGTAATCCGATATCACTTTGTGATCAACTCCTTAACCACATGCTTGCAAGCGGTGTTGATATCGATTACCGAGTGGGCCCAAAGTATATCTCTCCGACTTGGGAGGGACAAATCCCATCTCGATACATATAACCCAACAGATACTTTCCGATCACCTGAGAGACACCTTTATGATCACCCTCTCATAGGATGACGTTTGATGACCTCAAAGCTTTCTTCCGATACCAGGGAGTTGTATTATCTCATGGTCTAAGGAATACAATATTTGACATAAGAAAAACTTCGCAAAGACGAACACGATGACACGATCTAATTGCTTCGCTTAGTTTGGGTATATCCACCATATCATTCTCCAACGATATGATCTCATTATCAATTGACAACTCATGTCTATGGTTAGGAAACCTTAACCATCATTGATCAATGAGCTAGTCCATAGAGGCGTACTAGGGACACGGTGTTGTTCACAAACCACACAAGTATTAAAGTTTCCGCTTAATACAATTCTAGCATGGAATATAAACTTTATCATGAACAAGAATTATAATAATAACATCTTTATTATTGCCTCTAGGGCATAATTCCAACAGTCTCCCACTTGCACTAGAGTCAATAATCTAGTTTACATTTGGCAACAATCTCACACCCATGGCACCGAGGTGATCATGTTTTACACGTGGAAGAGGTTTAGTCAATGGATCCGCAATATTCAGATCTGTATGTACTTTCGATCTTCGATCTCCATACGCTATATAATCTCGGATTATATGAAACTTGCGCGATTGATATGCTTGGTCTTTGGATGATATCTTGGTTCCTTAGCGAGTGCTATGGCGCCGGTGTTGTCACACAATATCTCCAGTGGGTCCAATGCACTTGGAACCACGCCAAGCTCGATGATGAAGTTCTGATCCAAACTCCTTCACTTGACGCTTCTGCGGCAGCCATGTATTCCGCTTCTCATAGATCCCGATCACGCTTTGCTTGCAGCTTCTCCACTCACAGCTCCTCCATTCAAAATATACACGTATCCTGTCGAGATTTACAATCATCCTTGTCGGTGTCGAAACTAGCATCGACGTAACCTTTTCTGACGAGTTGTTCATCACCCCATAGACTAAGAACATTTCTTTAGTCCTATTTAGGTACCTTAGGATGTTCTTCACGGCTGTCCGGTGTTCGACTCTGGATCACTTTGATATCTCGTCAAACTAAGAGCATTGGACACATCCGGTCTAGTACACATGGCATACATGATGGAACCTATGGCGAGGCATAAGGCACTTTGCTCATAGCTTCCTATCATTTACCGTAGTGGACACCGAGCCTTGCTCAATATTTTCCGACAACATAGGCTTGAACCTTTCAATGCTTTATCCATTCTGAACCTTTTGAACTTTGTCTAGGTATGTACTCGGCTTAAAGCTATCGAGCGTCTTTCTATCTCTATAGATCTTGATGCCCAATATATAAGCGCTTCACCTAGGTCTTTCATTGAAAAGCACTTGTTCAAATAACTCTTCACATCGTTAAGCATGTTGATGTCATTTCCAATAATCAATATGTCATCCACATATAGTACCAGAAACGTCACCGAGCTCCCACTCACTTTCTTGTAGATGCAAGCTTCGTAGCAATTTGGAACAAATCCAAAGCTCTTGATCACTTGATCAAAACGAAGGTTCCAACTCCGAGATGCTTGCTTCATCCATAAATGGAGCCTGAAGTTTGCATACTTTATCGACATCCTTAGGATCGACAAAACCTTGGTTGCATCATATACAACTCTTCATCAATGTTGCCATTGAGGAAAGCGATCTTGACATCCATTTGCCATATTTCATAATCATGAAACGCAGCAATTGCTAATAAAATCGAATGGACTTAAACATCGCTACGGAGAGAAAGTCTCATCGTAGTCAACACCTTGAACTTGTCGAAAACCTTTCGCAACAAGCCGTGCTTTATAGACAGTAACATTACCATCCGCGTCCGTTTTCTTCTTGAAGATCCATTTGCACTCAACGGCCTTTCGGTCGCTAGGAGGGTCCACCAAAGTCCATACTTGGTTTTCGCTCATGGATCCCAATTCAGATTTCATGGCTTCTAGCCATTTCTCAGAGTCCGGGCTCATCGCTTCCTCATAGTTCGTGGGTTCGCTGTCTTCTCTCGACAAGACAGTCAAGACAGGTTGCCGTACCACTCGGGAGGGGCACGACCTTGTCGACTGCGACGTTCAAGATGTGACATCGTCCAAGCTTCATGATCCTTGTCATTAGCTTCCTCTATTGTTGGCGCAGCGCACTGGAACAATTTCAGGTCTTGCGCTACTCTCAATTCAAGAGAAGGTTCAACAACCTCGTCTAGCTCTACTTTCCTTCCACTCACTTCTTTCGAGAGAAACTCCTTCTCAAGAAAGGAACCGTTCTTCGACAAACACTTTGCCTTGGTTACGTGATAGAAGGTATACCCAATAGTTTTCTTAGGGTATCCTATGAAGACGCATTTCTCCGCTTTGGGTTCGAGCTTGTCCATCAACTTCTTGACGTAAGCCGCATCCCCAAACTTTAAGAAACGACAACTTAGGTTTAGCACCAAACCACAGTTCATACGGTGTCGTCTCAACGGATTTAGATGGAGCCCTATTTAAAGTGAATGCAGCGGTTTCTAATGCATAACCCCAAAACGATAACGGCAAATCAGTAAGAGACATCATCGATCGGACCATATCTAATAGGGTTCGATTCCGTTCGACACACCATTCTTGCTTGTGGTATTCGGGTGGCGTGAGTTGTGAAACGATTCCACTTGCCTTGAGATGCGTGAAAATCATAACTCAAATATTCGCCCCACGATCGGATCGTAGAAACTTAATCTTTACATTACGATGGTTCTCCACCGCATTCTGAAATTCTTTGAACTTTTCAAACGTTTCAGATTTATGTTTCATTAAATAGATATACCCATATCTACTTAAGTCATCGGTAAAAGTGAGAAAATAGCGATATCCACTGCGCGTCGAAACACTCATCGGTCCGCATACATCGGTATGTATGATTTCCAACAAGTCCGTTGCGCGCTCCATCATACCTGAGAACGGGGTTTTGATCATCTTGCCCATGAGGCATGGTTCGCATGTGTCAAATGATTCAAATCAAGAGACTCCAAAAGTCCATCAGAATGGAGTTTCTTCATGCGCTTTACACCAATATGACCTGGACGATGATTGCCACAAATAAGTAGTATTATCACTATCTACTTTGCATCTCTTAGCCTCAATGTTATGGATGTGTGTTTCATCCCTTTCGAGATTTAGAAGAAATAAACCATTCACAAGAGGTGCATGACCATAAAAGATGTTACTCATATAAATAGAACAACCATTATTCTCCGATTTAAATGAATAACCGTCTTGCAATAAACACGATCCAGAAACAATGTTCATGCTCAACGCAGGCACATAATAACATTTATTAAGGTTTAAAACTAATCCTAAAGGTAAAAATAAGTAGAGCGTCTGGCCATCACATCAACTCTTGATCCGCTGCCAACGCGCCGTCACCTCATCCTATAAACCGCCGTCTATTCCATAGCTCTGTTTGAGTTACAAATATTAGCGAACGATGATCAAATACCCGTGCACTACAACGAGGGCTAGTAAGGAAAACATCAATAACATGTATATCAAATATACCTTTGATGGTGCCAGCCTTCTTGTCCGCTAAGTACTTGGACAGATTAAACTTCGATGACCCTTGTCCTTGCAATAGAAGCACTCAGTGTCCGGCTTAGGTCCAGACTTGAGCTTCTTCTCAGCAGGGGCAACGCGTTTGCCGCCTCCTTTCTTGAAGGGCTTCTTTGCACCTTTACCTTTCTTAAAGGAGGGCTTGTTGACCATCAACACATGATTATCCTTTTTGATGTCCACCTCCGCAGCCTTCAGCTTTGCGAAGAGCTCGGTGATAAATGTCGATGGAACCAATCTGATTATGAGTCACTACAAAACTTTTGTAGCTGGGAGGGAGTGATTGCAGAACCCTGTCAATCTTGAGCTCCTCTGGAATCTTGCAGTCTAGTTGCTCAAGGCGTTGAGTGTAGCCCGACATCTTTATGGCGTGCTCACTAACGGAACTCCCTTCCTCCATCTTGCAGTTAAAGAACTTCTCCGAGATCTCATACCTCTCAGAACGGGTCTGAGTCTGGAACATAGTTTTCAACTCTTCGAGAATCTCAAAGGGCCCGGGATAGTTTTCAAAATGATTTTGAAGTTCCGGTTCCATAGCAAACAACATGGTGCTCTTAATCACACCATAATCATCTTTCTTGCGATCGATAGACAGCTTTCTCATCACCGCCAGGGGTTACCTAACGCTTTCTCAAGGACATAGTCCTTTTGTCCGCCAGACAGAATGATTCTTAGATTGCGGAACCAGTTGGTGAAGTTAGACCCATTGTTTCTAAGATTTTCTTTCTCAGCAAAAACGTTGAAGTTGAAGTTGGACTTGGCCATTGGATCTCTGAAGATTTGCAAGTATAATTTAGACTATGTTCATGATAAATAGTTCAACTTAATCAAATTACTAGATGAACTCCCACTAAATTCAACATCCCTCAAGTTGTTTAGTGAACATGATCCAAATTCACCACACCTAATCCGATCATCACGAGAAGAGATGTGGTTTCAATGGTGGACAACGGTGTCGATCATATCATTCATATGACTCATGCTTAACCTTTTGGTTCTTGTGTTCCGAGGCCATGTCTGTACATGCTAGGCTCGTCAAGTTAGACCAAGTATTTCCGCGTGTGCAAAACTGGCTTGCACCCGTTGTATGTGGCGTAGAGTCTATAGCACCCGATCATCACGTGATGCTTGGACACGACGAACTTTCATAACGGTGCATACTTGGGAACACAGTTTTATCTTGATCTTTAAGTGAGGAATCATCTTATAATGCTACCGTCGCGATCTAAGCATAATAAGATACATAAAAGGATAAACATCACATGCATATAACTTTATGTGACATGGTATAGTCAATCTTGGCAATGATCTCCATCTTGTGCGTTCGGCATGATCTCCATCACTCCACCATGATTGCCTCCACCACGAATAGCAACTACAACTATTGCTAACTACTTAGCGATAAAGTAAAGCTATTACATGGCGTATAAGAAGTTGACTGGGTCATACATAATTATAAAGACAACCATATGGCTCCTGCCGGTTGTGTACTCATCGACATGCAAGTCGTGAAACATTACGAAACATGATCATCGCATACAATATACACATCACATCTTGGGCCATACCATATCACGAAAACACTCCTGCAAAAACAAGTTAGGCGCCTCTACTTTGTTGTTGCATGTTTTACGTGGCTCATGGGAGTAGATGCTAAGAACGATTCTTACCTACGAAAAGCCACAACGGTGATATTATGGTTGCCAAACTCGGTGTTAATCCCATGACAACTATAGTGAGAAACCGACATCCACCACCGCATGTGTGGTACAAGCCACACGTCAAGTGCGGAGCCGGTCTCATGACGACGCCACGTAAGGTTGGCCTGACCGCCAATCTCACTATCCCGTCATAAGAAGAACACAAACAAGAGGCTTGCAACAGAAAACATCAACGCGCAACAACCATGTTGCGTTCTACTCGTGAATCACATCTACGCATAGATCTAGCTCTCGATACCACTTTGAAGGGTTTGGCGGCATAGTAAATCAAAATTTTCTCTGAGCGAGCAGAGGAAAGCCAAGATCTAATCTAGGAGATGCAAACAACGAGAGATTGGATTAGATCTTCATACCCTTGAAGATTCGCACAATGAACGTTAAATCGGAGCGTGGGTGATGTAGTCGCTTCTCCTCCTCGCGATCCGATCCGATCTAGCACCACAAGTGGCGGTGCCTCCGTGAGATGCACACGTTGGGCACCTCGACGTCTCCTCCTGACTCGGACCAGCAAGTAGGGTGGTGAGATGGTTTGGGTCTACAACACGACGGGCGTGGTGTATACGGTGGAGAATTTCTGCGTGAGGCTTACCGCAAACAGTCGGGAGGGAGAGAGGAAGGCAGCAGGGCTACTAGGGCTTGGAGGGAGATGTGTAGGGGGAGGGGGCGCACCAGCCCTCTATATATAGAGGGGGTGCGGCCAGCCTTGCCTCTCCTCCAAGCCTATCTCTAGTTTAAACGATTTAAACTCTCCCTTATCTAGAAATTCTATCTCTAGTTTAAACGAGTTTAAACTTATCTAGAATCGGCTGGGCCCTATGGGGCCTTGTGCCCCTGGCCCAATGCGGCCAGGACAGCCCATGCCCCCTCCCGGAAGGTGGGACCACGTTAGCCCCCTTCCGGAAGGTTCTAGAAGCTTCTGGTACAATACCGATTAACCCGGAACTATTCCGAACTCCAAAAACTGCACTGCCTTATATGAATCTTATTCTCCGGACCATTCCGGAACCTCTCGTGATATCCCGGATCCCATCCGAGACTCTGAACAAAAATTCATAAACCAATTATCCAATCTATCCTAGCGTCGAGACACGTTAAGTGTGTGACCCTGCGGGTTCGAGAATATGCAGACATGATCTTCTATCAATAATCAACAAGGGTGCAGGCACCCATATTGACTCCCACACATTCATCGATGATCATATCGGATGAACCATGATGCCAGGATTCAATCAATCCCATATATATATTCCCTTCGTCTCGCGATATTTTACTTGCCCGAGATTCGATCGTCGGTATCGTCATACCTAGTTCAATCTCGTTCACAAAGTACTTTACTGTTCGTAATCCGATATCACTTTGTGATCAACTCCTTAACCACATGCTTGCAAGCGGTGTTGATATCGATTACCGAGTGGGCCCGAAGTATATCTCTCCGACTTGGGAGGGACAAATCCCATCTCGATACATACAACCCAACAGATACTTTCCGATCACCTGAGAGACACCTTTATGATCACCCTCTCATAGGATGACGTTTGATGACCTCAAAGCTTTCTTCCGATACCAGGGAGTTGTATTATCTCATGGTCTAAGGAATACAATATTTGACATAAGAAAAACTTCGCAAAGACGAACACGATGACACGATCTAATTGCTTCGCTTAGTTTGGGTCTATCCACCATATCATTCTCCAACGATATGATCTCATTATCAATTGACAACTCATGTCTATGGTTAGGAAACCTTAATCATCATTGATCAATAAGCTAGTACATAGAGGCGTACTAGGGACACGGTGTTGTTCACAAACCACACAAGTATTAAAGTTTCCGCTTAATACAATTCTAGCATGGAATATAAACTTTATCATGAACAAGAATTATAATAATAACATCTTTATTATTGCCTCTAGGGCATAATTCCAACACTTGCCTTGTGGTGACAAGGTAGTGAATAGTAAGTATAAGCAATGTTATTAGTGAAGAAACAAGAATTTGTGATGGATTTAGTAATTCATTTTGATCATGTGTCCATCATGAAGTAGTAAGCAGGCCAAAATTGAAGAAATTTGAATCCAGACAAAGCAAAGCTACATAAACAAATGGGCAGTTATACAGATATGTGCTGAAGGGGTCACCAAGCAGCAAAATAAACATGTGTTACTACGGTGCTTAAAATTGTCCGCTTAACACAAAACGATGTGACATCATTCCATCAACCAGTCATCGGGAAAGTAACTTGAATTTGTCATACAAGCATTGTAAATGAAGGCATGATATTACCTGCAGCATAGACACATTTGAATGGATACCAACGATGCAAGTTGGTTTAGGGAAGTTTCTTGAACTGCAGCGGGTCAAGATGAACCATGAAGACACCGACAAGCGACCACAAGAACACCACATTATTTTCCAATGCTAACTCTGTAATCTATAGGAGGCAGTGCGAAACACCGCCCCATTGATCGAGAACCTCTCACCGGACCCCGGGGGAATGGCTAGAGGGTGCCCGTGGCCATTGACAGGGTCCCACATCAGGAGTTGGGGGGTCCCCGAGACGAGTGGTGCATGAGTAGGAGGCCATGGCAGCATCCGAGGAACTTGAAGCCGTGGTTGTTGGTGTTGATCGGAAACGGGAAGCGGCATTCGGGGACACGATTGGGGGCGTCCAGTGTAGGTATGAAGAGGAAACCGTAACCATCTGTTATGAAGCAACCGAGTAGGGGAGGATCGCAGCGGTGGTGGCGGCGGAAGGCGACGGGAGAAGCCTGGGTTGGAGGCGAGGCCGCGCGAGCGTTTGCAGATAGTGGAGGCACGGGGGAGGGAGGACGGATGCGGTGGGAGGCGGAGGAGGATCTCAGTGAGAAGGTCGTCGTCGTCCAGCGGCGACGCCGTTGCCGGTGAGGGAGAGTGGCGGCCGCGCATCTCGCTCTATTCACAGCTCTCTTAGGGCATTGGCGCATTGCGGTGGAATCGAAGCATCAGCCACTATTCTAAAAAAGATAGACTGGAGCCCAAAACTATTCCGAGAAGAAGCCCAAAACATCCCACTCTAAGCTAGGCAGTTCATGCTAACCATAAGAAGTTTTCTTGCCTTTTTAATTATACTCCTAGTTTACGAATATATAATAAAATAAATTATCAAACCTGGTTACTCGATTGTGATGTGCAATAAAGTAAACTATAAAATAATAGCGTGCTCACTACAATTTGAGCTTCTACCTTCTAGGATGCTGAACAGCTTGTGCACATCTTTTTCGGTAGCACCTCTCAATTCCTCTTTATATTTGGAACTGAGGAAACCAAACCTTGTGTGAAAAAAAAACCAGGTGACCAGGTGCCCATGCGCCATATAATTCAATGTCATGTACTTTTTATTTTCTATGTTTTAAAAATTGGGAAATAATTGATGGATGTAGTCATGTTGTATAGTGTGCATATGCAAAATCTCATAAAAAAATAGGCCACAATTGCAGTGATATCTTGTCTAGAAAATGAATACCACCCTAGCAAATTGGCTACAGGACACACCTCCACTCAAGCATCATTCATGAGCATTAGCTTTTAAATCATAGTAGTAATTTGGCTTTCAGTAAAAATAGCAGAAATTATGTTCAGCTATATTTCGAAGTCTCCAGGTCAAATTGTTCATATTGCCCTCGAAACTCCGGTGCCCATATTTTATTACTCCCTCTGGTTCATATTAATGGTCTCAAGAGATTCGTATGAATCTAGTTGTATTTGTATTTAGACTAGATGCATTCTCGAGACCATTAATACGGACCAGAGGGAGTATTAATCAGGAGTCGATTACAATCTCAGTTAGTTAAGTCCATCAGCATTGGCGGGACTGAAGAACCAAGGAACACATTAGCATTCAACACACTACGGCCTATATTTGCTAGTTCAGGAGCTACGTTGTTACCAGACCGGTTTCTTTCGAGGAGATGACATCAGGCAGAGATTGAGTAAGCCCCTTGATCTACTTAACAACGCATGAGATTGCCAATTTGCTGGCACCTGCTTGTGTAGCACAGCCGCTTTCAATATGTACATCGTGTATCCCAGCCACAGCTTCAACAGCTTTGGCGTTGGCAAAGTTCTGAATATTCCCCAGGCAGAGAGGAGGACATCACCATCCTCGTGTCGCAACACAGCACCCCAGGATCCAGGGCATGTTTCCTCGCAAAAGCCTGCATCGAAGTTCAGTTTTGCCCAACCATTTGCAGGTTTCTTCCACTGTTCAGTTTTCTCTTTCTTATTGCAATTGAGCCTGTGTCACTGAAGTGGTCATTCGTTTCTTCCCTTTGGAGTCAATAACTAACTCAATATTTCCAGAATCGTTCAATTCCACACTTGCCATCTGCAAAATGATGTTCTTTGGGAGATGCCATGTTATCCACCAAAGAAACAACAGTTTAGTCCTCATATGTTCTTCAGAATGACTTAGTAGAACTGGCATCCAGTGCTGATCCGTAAAACGCAGACCACAATCATCAGGAAGAGACCAATCTTCTTTTAATCTATACCGAAGCGCTCTAGCTTTAGTGCAGTTTATCACAAACAGAGTCACCATGTGATTTACCTATCCCCTGTCCTGGACACAACAACCGAATTATGCATCTTTACTTTTTTTTTTGCCAGGAATAAGAGGTACATTTTGATTTGTTCAGAAACTAACAATAAAATATTTCAATTGTCGGCCATTTTTAAAACAATCCAAGCTTTCACACTCTGCAACATCTCAAAGAAAGCAAAATAGCACTGAAACTTGTAGTAAATAGCATCAGGTAGGCATGTGCAATTCATTTAACATTCATTCGTCAGGACTAAGCTTCTAATATTGAGACCGGCAGTCGGAACCAGATATAAATTCAGCAAACACACACATAAAGTGGGACATCAAAGAACATAAGGCGAAATCCTATGTCAAAATCTCCTCACCTGGTACAACACGGAGACTAATCAAACGTGCGTATATGCTATATTGCAAGCAGCTCAATACGCCTTCAACCTTCTTGGCTCATTCCCAGTTAAGCAATGTCATAAATGAGATGATAGATGGGGGGGGGGGGGGGTCACAAATCAGGAAGAGACCAATCTTCTTTTAATCTATACCGAAGCGCTCTAGCTTTAGTGCAGTTTATCACAAACAGAGTCACCATGTGATTTACCTATCCCCTGTCCTGGACACAACAACCGAATTATGCATCTTTATTTTATTTTTTTGCCAGGAATAAGCGGTACATTTTGATTTTTTCAGAAACTAACAATAAAATATTTCAAATGTCGGCCATTTTTAAAACAATCCAAGCTTTCACATTCTACGACATCTCAAATAAAGCAAAATAGCACTGAAACCTGTAGCAAATAGCATCAGGTAGGCATGTGCAATTCATTTAACATTCATTCGTCGGCACTAAGCTTCTAATATTGAGCTCGGCAGTCGAAACTAGATATAAGTTCACCAAACACACACATAAAGTGGGACATCAAGGAACATAAGACGAAATCCTATGTCGAAAACTCCTCACTTGGTACAACATGGAGACTAATCAAACGTGCGTACATGCTAAATTGCAAGCAGCTCAATACGCCTTCAACCTTCTTGGTTCATTCCCAGTTAAGCAATGTCATAAATGATATGATAGATGGGGGGTCACAAATCCAATCCACAAGTTCATTTTAGCATCACAACCACCGGAATGTCACTCTAGATACCTGCGGAGCAAGCAATACCACGAGTCAAACAATTTTGTACTATTCATTCAGGAAAACCATCTGTTATTATTCACACAATTTGTTTATGACACAAGCAGTAAATATTAGGTTCACCATTGTACAAACTATCTCAGCCTTATAAAAAAATCAACATTTGAAACAACAAACAACATTAGTGTAGTGGCACACCTTGAACTTCTAATATTAGCAGTTCTGGCTATATCTGGTCTAAATGGAGGCTATAAGAACAGTGCGCGCATCAGGGGCTCATGGAGTACGGAAGCATAAACCTTTTAGAAATTTATGACTAACCAGTCACTAAAAATCAAATTTCATAACATTCATGCAGAAAAATCCTAAAGCAAGGGGTCATTGGGCCATGCGTCATCTTATTAATTGATACTTCCATTGGTCCACAATGAGTAATATTTTTACTGCACGGCATCAAACAATACTTTCATGTACTTAAAATGATAATAGGCTAATAGGTATAAAAAAGTTATTAGTGAAAAAACAAGTTTTCATGATGGATCCAGTCATGTCATTTTGATCATGTGTTCAACATGAAACATTAAACGTCCATCCATGGTGGCCAAAATTGAAGAAATTAGAATGCACCTAAAGCATAGCTACATATAGATTGGACCAGCCAAATTATGTTAGAGGCTAATGGGCAGTTACAGATATATGCTGAAGGGGTCACCAAGCATCCAGATAAACAAGTGATACCACGCTATTTAAAATTGTTATCTTAACACAAAATGATGTGAACATCGTTCCATCAACCAATCATCGGGAAAGTAGCTTGGTTTCATCATACAAGCATTGTAACTTAAGGCATGATATTGTTGAAGTGGATAAGTGGATTGCACTAGCCCTTTCCATCAGTTCGAACTTTTGGTTGCGTTGGTTAGTGCATGAAGCTTGACATGATATCAGAGCCTAAGATTTTGAGTTCGAGTCCTGGCTTCGCAATTTATCCTAAAATTGCTGTTGACCCCTCTGTGTCCACGTATAGGCCTCTTGAGTCATACGTGAGTTTTGCGCGCCGTCGCTCTCTTCCGGTTGCACGTGCTGACTTCTTCCCGTCACACGTGAGAGGGGGTGTTGAAGTGTATAAGTGGATTGCACTAGCCCTTTCCATCAGTTCGGACTTTTGGTTGCGTTGGTTAGTGCATGAAGCTTGACAGATATTACCTGCAGCATAGACACTTTCAAATGGATGCCAACGAAGCAAGTTGATTTCAGGAAGTTTCTTCAACTGTAGTGAGTCAAGCTGAATCATGAAGACACCCACACTGCCATATACCCTCAAGAACACAACATTATTTTCCTCTGCAAACCCTAGAATCTATAGGCCCTGACGATTCTCTAAATGCAGGGAGAGTAGCTTGTCTAGATCAATAGTTCTTCCCAGCACCCATGAAGAAACACCATCACAATCAGTCTTCCTCTTCCATAACTGGGCGCTGCAGCCTGACTTTGACACAGAGAGGAAACGGGAAGCAGCATTCGGGTACACGATTGGGGGCGTCCAGTGTAGGTGTGAAGTAGAAACCGTAACCATCTGTTATGAAGCAACCGAGTAGGGGAGGGTCGCTGCGGTGGTGGCGGAGGAAGCGACGGGAGAATCCTGGGTCGGAGGCGAGGCCGCGCCATCGTTTGCAGACAGTGGAGGCACGGGGGAGGGAGGACGGATGCGGTGGGAGGCGGAGGAGGATCTCGGTGAGAAGGTCGTCGTCGTCCAGCGGCGACGCCGTTGCCGGTGAGGGAGAGTGGCGGCCACGTATCTCGCTCTATTCACAGCTCTCTTAGGGCATTGGCGTATTGCGGTGGAATCGAAGCATCAGCCACTATTCTAAAAAAGATAGACCGGAGCCCAAAACTATTCCAAGAAGAAGCCCAAAATATCTTTTTTAGAGAAAGCCCACTCTAAGCTAGGCAGTTCCTGCTAACCAAAAGAAGTTTTATTTCCTTTTTAATTATACTAGTTTAATGCCCGTGCGTTGCTACGGAACAATAAAATTTAACAGAAGCATAGATCTAAACAATATTGCAATTAACAGCCTCAGCATCGCCTCCACCCTTCAATTCTGGATGTAAATCTGGCAACAGTTTGTCTGATGTAGGTTCAATAAATCCCTGTTAAACACAGATTGGTGTGATTATAAAAAAAAATTAGTAGTAACACAATTCTAAGAAAAAACATAAAAATATTTCATATTTTTACTCACCGTCACATGATTTCCAATGGTGTTCCTAAGATCAAAGTAGAACTCTATCTCTGCAACAAGAACTGCAGTAGCAAAATTGCAACATTAGTATAAGATATTTACTGTGTACAGCCAACAAGCTAAGCTAGAGCTCAATAAATAATTTTAAATATAAGTATGTATTCTAGAATTAATCTCTTCGTTATATAAATATGGCTTTAAGAGTTAAGAATAATGAACTTTCGGGGTATGCGAAAGAAAAGATGGTAAAAAGTTGCCTGGAACTTGTAGAATGACACCTAATTTAGGAAGAAAATCCGAAAGCTAGAATAGAATCTATTGTAACGGAGAACATAATACTGTAACAGAATAACTCCATTCCCTCATCATTGCATTCACTTATGACAATTTTAAAAGGTCTTACTTACTGTAATCGTCATCAAATCTCCATACAATCAAGTGTTCAAAACGTGTATACTACTAAAAAATGGAGTGAGGAAAAGTGAGCGGTGGTGGAAAACAAACAGCAAGAGAGTAAGAACTGTAATATGTCAATCCGGCTATCTATTGCAGACGAGGGAGTAATGGCATAACTCCATTCACCGAGGACAACTCTTTTAATTTCGTACTTGCTATAATCGTCATCACAGCATCGTTATATCAGGTAATGGTAGAAAGAAAAACAGGTATAAAAAAGAAAGGAAGATGCCATCGCCTGTACCTTTCTTAACTTCAGAGATAGCCAGAGTCTGAAATCTCTGCATAAACACAAAAAGAAATCTAGTATTAGACACAGTTTGACACACAACAAGGGAGGTGTATGCTCATGATCAACAACTGTAGTTGTGCAAAACAGTCACTGGAATCGAAAATTTCTTGCATGCTTCTGCATCACTACAAAAAATCCTTTCATCTGGACCTATTGCTGTATGCTCTGCCGCATTACAGCAAACAGAGCTGGCCTATAAGCTAATAATCTCTTGCCCGCCCCTAACGAAACTACTCCACCAAGCAAAGACAGTGATCACCAGAAGATAGTGCGGCATGATCTACCTTCAATTCCGTGGCATCCTCCTCGATGTGGGGCGGCGTCGTCATCTTCCTCCTGAATCTTCTGGTCCACCTCGGCCAGCGAGTAGGCTGCAGGCAAGCGAAACGGGAACAAACAGTGCAAGTCAGAATGTGGAGCAAACAGGACGTCCGCGACCGCGATGCCGACCCCGAGCCACAGGAGAGCATGATGCAGAGCCACGGTAGAGCTCGATGCAGAGCGAGCTAGAGCTAGAGTAGGGCGGAGTCCCATGGGAGACGAAAAATTGATGCAGGAGGCGGCGCTGCAGAGAAGGGCGCGGCCGCTAGTATGCTTGGAGGCGGCAGGGACGGAGGCGAGCTGGTCGGGATTTCTCGATCTCTAGGTGTCCCCTTTTACGTCGGAACCATGGCGATAGCTAGGAGACGAACCCGCTACTAACGCCAAACCTGATCGATCTGGACTCGCTGTCGGAAACAGAGCTAGCCGGACTCTTTTTTAGAGCGACCGAACATATTGGAAGGAAAGACGGACTACGGACGAAAAATTTAGGCAACGACGAAAACCACCCTAAGCAAAATTATATAGTAAAAATAGAGATACTTCTAGTTTACGAATGTATAATAAAATAAATTATCAAACCTGGTTACTCGATTTTGATGTGCAATAAAGTAAACTATAAAATAATAGCGTGCTCACTACAATTTGAGCTTCTACCTTCTAGGATGTTGAACAGCTTGTGCACGTCTTTTTCGGTAGCACCTCTCAATTCCTCTTTATATTTGGAACCGAGGAAACCAAACCTTGTGTGAAAAAAAAATCAGGTGACCAGGTGCCCATGCGCCATATAATTCAATGTCATGTACTATTTTTTTATATGTTTTTAAGAATTGGGAAATAATTGATGGATGTAGTCATGTTGTATAGTGTGCATATGCAAAATCTCATTAAAAAATAGGCCACAATTGGAGTTATATCTTGTCCAGAAAATGAATACCACCCTTGCAGATTGGCTACAGGACGCACCTCCACTCGAGCATCATTCATGAGCATTAGCTTTTAAATCATAGTAGTAATTTGGCTTTCAGTAAAAATAATAGAAATTATGTTCAGCTATACCCCCTCCCCAGGAGGGGGCACAAGATCTTCACCAAGTCACGCAGGAGCCAGCCCTAGAGAGGGGACGGAGTTTCTCCCGGAAAATCCGCCCTTGGGGCGGAGTTTTCCCAGGGGGGCGGATAATCCGCCCCCAAAGTTGCTCAACGGCCAGATCTAGGGAGGGGGTATTTAAGCCAGCCTTCCCCCTCCTGCCATATCTCTTGATTCATTTGAAAAATACAAGATCTGATCTGCAACCTTCATCCAAGAGAGCTCCATCTAGATCCACCCAAAGGCCTCATCCCTTGGGGAATCGAAGGAGGAGAACTCGATCTTCATCATCAGCAATCAAGCGCTTCATCTCCTCTCCATTCATTTGGAGAATCACCGATCTAGTATTTCTTGCAAATACCTAGATCCTTGTTTTGTTTATATTGATAAACCTTGTTCTTGTGACAACTTGTTGTCATCTCGGGAGCCCCCAATTCAGTTGTGGGTGTGTGCCCCGGTAGCGTTGTAAAAGGCACCGGTTCCCGCCTCGAAGGGATCCAATAGTGGAGAAGGTGGATCAGGCCTCTCGTGGCGAGATCCATCGGAGAATAGGGTGAGGCCTATTGTGGCGTGGTGGTCTTAGAACCGCCCACCCCTCCAAAGCAGATGTACTTCCCTTAACAAGGAAGGAACAACGGTGAAACAAATCCCTGTGTCTCCGCGTGCTCCACTACGGTTCCTTCGCTCCTCTCTTTACGTGCTTGGTAGTTAGGGTTGCATATAGGGAAATTCTCGTAGTTGCATATCAAGAGAATTTACTTTGTGTCAAGCCTAAAATTGAAAAAGTATTAAAAATTGGTTAGCACCTATTCACCCCCCTCTAGGTGCCCATACGATCCATTTCAATTGGTATCAGAGCCCCGACTCTTATTTCGGGCTTAACCGCCTAAGAGAAGTATGGGTTCCAAGGTAGATGGGAGTGATGCTCTGGATGTAGTCACCATGAATGATCTCAAGACGTTGAAAACAACCTTGGTGAGTTCAATGGAGGCTAAGATGGAAGATATGCGTCAATTGATAATGCGTCTCTCCACATCCACAACATCACCTCCATCTAACTCTGAGGCTACCACTCCGCAATCCAAGGAAACGGGTAAAACCGATTCCAAGGAGAACGAAGTGGTTGGTGATGACACTAGCAAGAGCTCCTCCTCGAAAAAGGATAGTGGTAAGGATGGATACAATGAGGTTTCTCATATGTATTCTCCTAATCCACCTATCCCTCACCCACATATAAATAATAGGGGTGATCCACCCAAACTTTCTGCACCTACTTTTACTCAATGGCAATTTTTGATGAAGTCTCATGTGTGCAGTTCCACCATTGAGTTGTGGAAAATCATAGAAAATGGTCTTCATGTTGGCAACCCCAACAATCTCACAAGAAGAGAAGTTGTCGATAGCCAACTCAACGCTACAGCTCTACACATGATACAGCTTGGTGTGGGTGACAAAGACATGCCACATATTCAGCATCTTAGCACAGCTAAGGAAGCTTGGGATGCCCTCACCGAGCTCTTCGTCGAAAATGAAAGTATGAGAAGGAATAGATATGATGCTTTGAGCAATGAAGCCGAAGGATTCTATATGTTGGATGGATAAGACCACGAGGACATGTATAGGAGGCTCAAGGCAATATCCACAACTTTCAGAAACCACGGTGCAACTCATGTTGATGATGCATGGATCAAGCGCAAGTACGTTAGTGCTCTTATGCCATTTGAGCCCACAGATTTGAAAAGTCTCCAAGGTAGGCATAACTATCACCTCATGACATCCAATGAGGTAATGCAAGAAATGGCCGCTTTCAAAGTGGCTGCCAAGAATGCCGAAGATGCTCGTGCTCGAGCTATGGGGATGCAAAAGGGGGTCAACATGGCCTTGAAGACTAGTGTGATTGGTCATGATGAATATGCCATAGAAGGTCTGGACTGTCCCGAGGATATAAAAAGGATCCACGGAAAATACTTGGCTCTTTATGCTAGAAACTTTTGGAAAGATCCAGCCAAGGCTAAAGCTGAACTAGAATGCAAGAGTGGAGCCTATGGAAGAAAAGAAAATGGTCCCAAGATGAGAACATGTTTCAACTGTGGTGACCGACTGCACTTTGTAGCTGAGTGTCCATATCAAAGTAGGGAATATAATGGAGGAAGACGACAAGTCAAAGGCTCCACGCAAGAAACAGTTTGTAAAGAAGAATGCTTCCTTCAAGAAGCAACCAAAGATTGTTCTAGTGGCTCAAGAAGAATATTCATCGGGAAGTGAAGATGAGGACGAGGACGATAGCTCTCAAGAGGTGGCTGCTATAGCCACCACATCTACATCAACATCTCTCTTCAACTCTCCGAACGAAAACATCATCAACAAGAATGCTACTTGTCTCATGGCAAGAAGCTCCGAGGTAAGGACTCCTAACTCTTCTTTTCCTAAGGCTATGATTGACATGGATGATCCTACTAGTATTAAGGTTAAATAAGAGATTATTGCTTTGGATTACTTCTACACTAACTTGCAAGGTGAGCACAAAGTTCGTTTTGAAGCTCTTATGGATCAGCTGGCCCAAAATGAAGCTCTCCTCAAAGAAAAGGGCAGAATTGAAGCTCTGAGGAAAAAGAAGAAGCTCGGGTCTCTCTTGAAGAGAGGCTTGAGTCCATTGAAGAGTCACATGAAGAAATTGTGGCCAAACTTGTTTTGGAACGTGATAATGCAGTCACCAAAGCAAATAGGTTAAAGAAGGAAAAGATTGACTTTGGGGCTGCTCATGATAGACTCTCCAAGGAATTGGAGAAACTTGACAATGCTCACAACACTACTAGGAAAATGGCTATAGGTAATCAGCACATCCGTGGCTCACATTTTCGAAGTGCCCCACGGCTAAAACAGGCGTGGCTCACCTATGGGCAGTGCCCTACTAGTAACTAGAACAACCATGGCACACATGGTCATAGTGCGCCACAGATATGTGTGGGCCAGGGCCCTGCTGGCCGCAGTCCAGATACCCGTAGCGCACATAGGGTAAGTGCGCTATGGTTGTTAGTGTCAACCGTGGCGCACATGGAGGGGGTGCGCTACGCCTAAGCGTATGCCCCTCTGCTCTGTAAAACGGGCAGACACATCCATGGCGCACTATGGCATGTGTGCCATGGATGTTATTATTCCCTATGGCGCACTAGAGCCACGTGCGCCACGGATGTGGCGACCCTTTTTTTGGCAGATCCACTTTGTGCACATGTGTGATCATCCACCACCCCACACTTCACTTTCCCCTTCTTCTTCCTCCTTAGATCTAGTCCGGATCCTTCTCCTTCCCATCTCAATTTCTCCACTCATTCACCATTTTTAGCATGTAGAACTTACCTTGGATGTTACATACGTAATAGAGGAAGCTCTCCGGTCTCTCATCTTTCTCTGGTCTCGCGCGCGCACCTCTCCTTTCCATGTTCTCACGATCGGTCTCTCATCTCGGTAAGTTGTCCATGTAAGGATGTGTTCATGTGTATATGGATGATATGCTCATACGTATGTAGATGATCGATGCTCATGATGTGTGTATGGAGAGGATCTCGATGGTCATGTGTGTGTATATGGAGAGTATCGATGATGCTCATGCATGTCTGTATGGATAGGATAATGATATGTTCATGTGTGTATGGATCAGTCTCTCTCTCTCTCTATTGTGTTTGTGTGTGAACAAGTTGCCATTTGTTTTGCCAAAATTTTGATTCATTTCCATTTTGGCAAGGCTTTGACATTTCACAAAGGTCCTAATTTTAGGATAGGTCATGCCAAAATTTTCTATCGACCATTGCATGCATGCATTTATTATGTGGTTCTAATAGACTTCTAATTGTACCGTGTACACCGTGCAGGCAAAAATGGTCCGCATAATGAGCGAAGGCATTGCGGCTAGATTTTTGAAATGTGCGACGACCGACATGATACGAAATAACAAGACAGATATAAGATGTCCGTGCAGAAGATGCAAAATCAACTGGGTGATCGACCCAGATTCCGGAAATCTGCAGGCGCACCTGCTCCGCCATGGTTTCATGGATGGATACACTCGTTGGATAAGCGATGACGAAGATAATGGAGACGTTGAAGGTGGGAAACATGACGATGATCATCATCACGTCGAGAACGGGCGAGATGATGAAGAGTCTCCTGGAGATGGTGAAGGTGCGGAAGCAGACCGGGATGATGATGATCTAGATGCCGGAGGAGGAGACGACGATGGAACAACGTCAGGCTGGGTGCGGGACCCTTATGTGCAAGAGCTGCTTCTCAAGCAGACGAGTAACGCCAGGGCTGCCGCTAGAGAGAAAGCGAAGCTTGCGCAACTTGAGAAAGACGCGGTTACTCCATTGTATGAAGGATGCAGACCTGATGATACCTGGTTGAATGCAACGCTCAAGGCTTTGGAGATGAAGGCAAAACACAAATTGAGCGACGCAAGCTTCGACGATATGATGGCATTCTGGCACGATCGTCTCCCGGAGGGGAACACATGTCCAACTAGTATCGAGGACGCCAAGAAAATCGTCTGTCCTCTCGATCTACCGCACGTTAGATATCACGTATGCATCTTCGATTGCATCATTTATCGGGGCGAGGACGCGGAGAAAACCACTTGTCCGGTGTGCGGCGTGAGTCGATACAAGAAAGGTAAGAAAGCACCTCGAAAATTGGTATGGTACTTTCCTATCACTCCTCGCCGGCGCTATTTATGAACCCTAAGGAAGCGAAGCTCATGCGATGGCATGCGGAAAGGAAGAAGCCAGGAGATGACGATGATGACCCCGAAAAGGATGAGCTGCTGACGCACCCTTCAGATGCAAGCCAGTGGAAAGCATTGGACCTCGAATTCCCAGAATTCGGTGGAGATTCAAGGAACATCAGGCTTGGTGCAAGCACCGATGGACTCAATCCGTTCGGTAGCCAGAGCAGCACGCACAACACTTGGACCGTGTTTGTATGGATGTACAACCTCCCTCCATGGTTGTGCATGAAGAAGACGTACATACAAATGAGTATGCTAATTCAAGGGCCGAAACAACCTGGTACCAACATCAATCTGTATCTCGGGCTATTGAAAGAGGAGCTAGCCACGTTATGGGAATCTGGAGCCAATACTTACGATGCCGTCGCACAAGATTATTTCACTATGTGAGCCGCGTTGGTCACTACGGTGCAAGACTATCCAGGTTGCGGGTATATCTCGGGGCAGGTTATCCAAGGATTCTGTGCATGCGTTAGGTGCATGGATAACACAAGCTATCTCCAACTAGAGAAATATCCAGGGTCTTCGAAAACCATGTTCATGGCGCATCGGAGGTGGCTCGGCAAGAATGATACATGGAGAAAACGTGGAGACCTGTTCGATGGCATGACCTGATATTCATGGGTATCCGGAAGGAGCTTCACGGAGGACGCACTACTCCTGATGATCAGGAATATGACGATGATCATGAGTCGGAGATGACACAAGGTCGTCGGAAGGGTAAAAAGTTCAAGAAGAATGAATATTAGTGCCCTCCTTCTTGCTTCACTCTAAGCCAGGATGAGATCAAATAGTTTTTCAAGTGCCTTCTAGGAGTCAAATTTCCTTACGGCTACGCGGGCAAGATAAGCAGATACCTAGACGAGGCGAAGCAGAGGTTCAGTGGCATGAAGTCTCACGACTGTGCCGTGCTAATGACGCGGATACTTTCGGTTGCACTAAGAGGGATAATGGACGAGCACGTTCGTGAAACGTTATTTGGCCTCTGCAAGTTTTTTGACGTCATCTCTAGGAAGTCGATTGGCGTGAATCATCTCGGGAGGCTACAGGAGGAGATCGTGGTGATACTATGAGAGCTTGAGGTCTACTTCCCACCCGCATTCTTCGACATTATGGTGCATCTACTGGTCCATGTCGTGGAGGACATCGTCCAACTCGGGCCGATGTTCCTCCGCAGCATGATGGCGTTCGAAAGTATGAACGGACACATCAAAGGATACGTTCGCAATAGGTCCCGTCCAGATGAAAGCATAGCCAAGGGCTTTCTGGCCGAAGAGTGCATCTCTTTCTGCACGAATTATCTAGACATCAAGAACCCTGTCGGTCTTCCCGTCAACAGGCACCTTGGCAAGCTTGACGGATCTGGTCACCGAGAGGGTCGTCGCATACTGCATGTAGACTTCGATTTTCGACGCGCAAACTTTGATCGAGCAAACCTCGTCGCGCTACAGCATTTATAACTGGTCGATCCTTGGGTACAGAAGCACAAAAGGTTAATCGAGAATAAGTACAGTGACCGGGGCATACAGAGGACGCAGGGAGAAATAATCAAAGAGCATAACTCAGATTTCACGCGTTGGTTTAGGCAGACGCTCCTTGATAATCCCCCGCGATCGCATTCTTCTGACACAGAAAAGATCATATTCACCTTGTCGCAGGGACCGATGCAAAACCTGGTGACCTATCAGGCGTATGATATCAACGGCTACACATTCTACACGGAGGAAAAGGACGACAAGTGTGATTATCAGAACTCAGGCGTAACGTCGAAATTCTACACCGATGACAACGTGAAGGAAAGATTCTATGGAAGAATCGAGGAGATCTGGGAGCTCGACTACTGTGGATAAAAGGTGCCGATGTTCTGTGTCAGATGGGCAAAGAGCGTCGAAAGAGAAGACCGGTATTTCACAACCATGGTTATACCCGAAGCAGCCAAATCCAAGGCCACGGTAACATGGCATGAAAAAATGAACCGTGGGTACTGGCTACCAAAGTGGACCAATGTTTTTTCATTACTGACCCGACAAAGCCTAGCCGTGTTGTCGTGAGGAGAGGAAAAAGAAACATCATCAGAATGGATGGAGTCGCCAACGAGCAAGACTTTGATCAATACGGCGATCCAAAGATTGAAGATGACGACGACTATGATGCAGCAACATACATCACAAGAAGGAAAATGACAACCCTATCCAAAAAAGATAGCCCGTTCGAAAGAAGAAACGTTAAAGTGTCGGGGCTAAATTATTCAACCACGACAAAGAAGGAAAAAAAAGATTGTAAAACGCTAGCTCAAAACATATTGTAAAATGCGTGGTCGAAAAAGATTGTAAAGTGCGGGTGGTCGAGTAGGGCCGTGGCCGATTCATATTATTATGGACAAATTATTATGAAATTTAGTTATACTTTGAATCATATTATTTGTACCACTTTTATGACATATATTATCACTTTTGGGCATTTTTGGAACATTTAAAAGTATTTATAAAATAAAAACAAAACAAATATGGCATATATTATCACTTTTGGGCATTTTTTGGAACATTTAAAAGCATTTTTAAAATAAAAATAAAAAAGGGGCACCAGGATTCGAACCTGGGTGCTATGAGGTTTAGAATAGAGCAGTGGGCAGAACTAGTGGGATAGGGTAGTGAATCTGTTAGATAGTGGGACGGCTATTTTCTTATACAGTTGCTAGAGGAGATAGGCGTAGCGCACTCTGGCATAGTGCGCTACGGATATCTGTAGCGTACTATGCCAGAGTGCGCTACGCCTATCTTTTCCTTATCCATGTGCACGCAGGCACGTCCCTCATCCCCATTCAATCGCGCCCACCCATCTCGCTCGAGCCCGAGCCCCCGCCGCTGTCGATCCGCCGCCACCACCGCATCCCAGGAGGTCACAGTCGCCACGCCAGGAGGAGGAGGCCGCACTCGTTCCATGGAGGAGGAGGCCGCCCGTGTCCGAGAGGAGGAGAAGGCCGCCCGTGTCCGAGAGGAGGAGAAGGCCGTCATTCGCTCGTCGTCGTTCGCCCGCTAACGTCATCCTCGTCTTAGAGGTTAGCCCCTCCCCTCTCTCCCTCTCTTCCTATCTCCACGGGTTAGCTAGGGTTTGAGGATCTCGAAGATCATCTCGAAGTTGTCGATGTAGATGAACCTGGCTTGTGGGAGGTTGACGTTCAGCGTGTTCACCATGCCCTTCACCTTGCTGTTGAAGGGGGCGATGAGCTTGTCCACGTTCCGGGTGTTGTAGTTGGGCATCAGGTGCCTTCCTTGCTCATTTAAAATTGTTTCTGTTGCCCATATTCTAAATTTAAATTATATGAATTTCCAAACAGTAATGTCATCAGCAAACATTAGATTATCTGATAAGACTATCTGTTTACTTATAGTAGTCTTAGATGGAAATCGAATTATATCCTTTCTGCCAAAAAATAAGTGGTACTTTTGTTTAGGTGCAATGTTAGTGGATTATATTTATTTCCAAGAGCCTTACTCGTCAAGGAAAAACCCAGCATCAACAAGGCATTTAACTGAAACCTCCCGAGGAAATCTTGCACTAAAATCATCACAATGCAGCAGGGTGGCTAGACCACAGCAGAACAACCTGTAAGGAGCGCCTGGAATGTGTAGAAAAGTGAGCTTGTTTCATTTTTCCATGGCCTTGTTCTCAATTAAATAACTAATGGTTGTTACTGGAATGATGATATCTATGCATGTATCTTTGTCTCCCTCTCTTTACTTTATTTTAGAAGGGGCGTATGGGGGAGTTTTGGAGCAGCCATCATTGTCTCCAAGTGGAATTTTGATCATGCATGAGTTTGTAGCAATTTTTGGGAGTGTAAACTTTATCCCATGCCACAAGGCATTGAGCCCCAGAGCATGTCTCTTCATGTGTACAAAAGAAAAACTGATTATATTGTTGTCACATGATTTAGAATCTGTTAATTTTTTCCCGAAATTTTAGAATCTGCTGAATTTTCTAGAAGCTTTGTCCATTTAGCGCTCTGAATCTGCTGAACTTTTGGTAATCTCTTCATTCATTTAGGACTCATAATCTTCCCATATATTCACTGTGTAATCTATCACAATTATTTTGTATTCCTTTACAATAATATATCTGTTCTTACATAAGAATTGTCAGGAATGTGACATTGTATTTGTTTCTCAATGTTTGTGCCATTAAATTTCTTCATATTTACATAATAAAGTGTTCAGTATGCATATGCTGGCTTGTCTGAATTTTACATGCAGCAAATGACAGCAAGCATTAAAGTGCACTTGATTATGATCAGAAGCACTTGGTTATGCTGTATGATATGTATGATTGGAAGCACTTGGTTATGATCAGAAGCACTTGGTTATGGTGTATTCTCATTTTTGTTATTGTTGTAGCACTTCAAATTGTGATTGTGCTTGTACGAAGCACTTTATTATGTCGTGTATGCAGGTTCTTATATAAAATGAGTCCCGATTTTTGCCGGAATGTAGATTAACTTCCGTTTCGACAGAAATCGGGCACTCCTAGTTTAAGAAAATTAGCAAAGGTCATGCCGGATTTTTCCGTGCATTTAACCAATTATTTGTTTTTTATTAGTGCAAATATGTGTGACAACGACGAGGCTAGATGTTCTAAGCGCATCAGCGCTGAAGGAGAACTCAGACCTCCGAATAAACAATTGACATTCTGGGAGACGGCCCAGCGGCTAGAAGACGATGAAGAATGCCATCCTTCAGAGAGCGAGGATGATGAGATGGAAGACGCGGAGGAATAAGCCGAAGGAACGGCGGTGATGAAACCACTGATGGCGGCGAGGGCACAGGGAGTGGTAGCAATCCTCCTAAGAAGAAGAAGAAGCCGAAGGAACGGCGCCCGAACACGGTTGGCACCGTCAGGGAGGAAATTACCAAAGTGAGCCCCTCAGGGGTTCCTTTGGAGCCCGCCCTTGTCGTCAAAGGGTACAGTGGGCAAGTGGCGGCGATCACCCGGACAACCATCTCGATCAACACCGAGAATCTCTGGCATAAAGATAATGGCTACTTGCGCACACTCCTCTTCGAGAAGCTGCACGCAAGATACAAGTTCCCCGATAAGTATCAGAACACAAATTATCATGGGAACGAAGTAAACAAATCCGCCCTCACAAAGATGAGCACCGCCCTGGCCAGCTGGAGAACCCGGATAAAGAAGAAGATCTATAAAGAAGGCAAAAGTCTCGAGGAGATCCGTAAGATTGACCGAGATCACGAAGATCAGTTCGGGAGTTCAAGGAGAGGTGTGAATCCGAAGAGCCCTGGCCAATAGTAATCGGGGAAAGGTGCCGCAGCGATGAATATAGGTCATCACCATCTCGGATCTGGTGGATCTGAGAACCGCGGAGGCCAAATGGAATAAGGAGGACGAAGAGTATATATCCAAGGGGATAGAAAACCCCTTTGCGAAATTCGAACCCGGGCAGGTTCGAAACTTCATCAGGGCCCGTTACCATGTGGACCCAAAAACCAAACAACTCACCGCGGATCCTGCGGTGAAGGAATTCGAGGAAATTGTGGTAAGTAATCTAATTACCGCGGATCAACTCGATTGCATTCTAATCGATGATCTAAACGATTCACTATTACTTCTTCTGCAGGAGGAGGAAATTGTTGCTAGTCATGGATCCCAGGGTTCCTCATCCCAGGGGTCGACGGCGGCCACCCGGTGGGATAACCCTTTTAACAGGGCGATGAACCGGGCCAAGAAAATAGAGCGATTCTGAAGAAGCCGTCGTCGGCTGGCCGTCTGGCCGGCCTCGGGGGTAAGAATTGGGTGGATCATTTTGGTCCACCACCGAGGACGCATGTGGCACCGTCGGGAAGGAGCGAGGAGGAAAATCGTGAGGTTCAAGAACTTAAGGAACAAGTGGCACGGATCTCGCAGATCATCGAAGACAACCTAGCAATCACCCTCACGTCCTTCCTGCCTACCTTGGTGGAGTCAATAGCGAACTGGAGTGCGGGTGGTCGAGTAGGGCCGTGCCCGATTCCAAGCATGGTCAGCAGCCACTCGAACAACGCGGCGCTGACGAATCAGGCGAACTACGTGTTCGTGACTCCTCCCGCTAGCACCGCGGCGCCGCAAGTGTTGGTGACTCCCCCTGCCATCACCGCGGCGCCGGAGTACATGTTGGTGGCCCCCCTGCCATCGTCGCGGCGACACCGGAGCTCCAAGCACCCGGCGGTAGGGAGAATACACCGGCGGCCAGCACCGCGCCATCAAGCATCCCTTCCGTCTCTTGCACGCCCGTCACCGTATGCGGTGCCTCAACATTAGCCGATCTCGACGCCATCACGGTAAACAAATTGCTTTACCGCCTTTCACGCCATCTATTACTCTTATGGCATCTCTGACGACGTCGTACATGTTTTCCGCAGACGGATGTTCCATGCACTCTCTTATGCTACGTGAACAACGAGCTGAGGGATGTTGCCAAGGGTACCATCGTTCAACCCTTGCAGTGCATGTTCCACTCAAGGCCGATGCGGATAGCGTGCCGCGTGGTTAAAATTAGTCGGGTGCTAAGGGGCTGCGACGACCTGGAACCTCCCATTCAACCCCTAGGAGCGGATGAAGAAGAGCCGGCTGTCCTCAGAAGTTGCTTCGGCTTATTCTTGCAATGGCCAAAGAGCATGATCCGTTTGGGGACGACAGGGCCCATCACGCCACAAACAACAAGACGCTCGTCGTGCAGCGACAAGCTGTGGCAGGACCTTTCACGCCTCGCCACCTCCACGCGGTTGGTCAGATGATCATGTTGATGATATGCACATGGCGCGGGATCCGACCGAGGACGACGAAGGCTAGAATGATCACTTCTTCAACACTCAGTTTAGCAACAAAGACCTAGCTGGTGGCTCCACAGAGAAAGCCACTATCACCAAGCGTCTGTTTGGTTCTTAGGAGACGCCTCCAGCTTGCGCCTTTACATAGCCAGCTGATACAACCAACCGGCCCTTTATTCTAAGCCCTGACACACTACATAGGGCGGCCGGTTCTCAGATTGCGGTGCCTGCGCGCTCTCTAAAAAGAAAAAAAAGGCAGGAAAAGAAAATCTAGCAGCTCGAGCCAGCCGGTGGCGTCAACAACTGCGAATCCGATTAGGTTTCGGGACGGGCCACCAAGACCCGAGGGTATTATGTGGAGGATTCATGTGGCGGGTGAGCCCATGCTACCTAAGAATTTGTGGAGGCTCGCCAGTTCGGAACTGCAGAGTGTGCATGATGGCGTGCTGACAATAGAGAGACGCCTTCTATCGGAGAAAGATCCCTCGCACCCGGTATTCGTGGTTAAGGTGCTACCAGGCTTGGGCTTCGTCGACAATGCCCCTGCGGATCTGTTCTTCCTGCGGTTCAACAACATCTTCAATATGTTCTACCTATACCCGCTGCACTATACCATGGTCCGCCTGTTTTCTCTCAGCCTGGCCATGCAGATCATTAGAAAGATCACACTGGGCATCGCTATAATGGACCCCTAGTAAATGCGTGATGGCTTCTTGGGTTCCCACGCTGAACGACGTATCGTAGCCTCGTACCTAAAAAGAATCCTCGTGGCGAACAAGACAAAGGAATACATTCTCGTGCCTTACTTTCCTGAGTAAGTCGTTATTCAATCGCCACCGTCGATTGGCTTTATTAGATTATCATCATTCTTTTTCCAACACATTCCATTTGAATTTTTTGCACAGAGATGAACACTGCACGCTCATCTCCTTATTTCCGAAGCATTCCCACGCCACGTATTTCGACTCGGGGAGTCTAGAAAAGAAGAAAAACTATGACAAGATCAAGGAAGTTCTAGATGATGCTCTCACTGGCTATGCCTCGACGGAAGGCACCACCTTCGTGCGTACGAAGGTCAAGTTCAGCAGGCACGTCTTCAACCACGTAACGGAGTTCCCCTGTGTGAAGCAGCCGGAAAACAGTAAGAAAGAAGCCTACTACGCACTCCATCACATGAGGGCATTCCTACTTGACCAGCAGAATTCTACGCTGCCAGATCATCTCAAACAGTGGGCCGAAGCAAAGGCCAAGATCACTGATTCAGATATTAGACAAGAGATATATCGCATCTAGCAGCAGTTTGGGGCAATCATCTTTCGTGATGTCATGACTTCGGGGGGGATCTTCTACGGAGGAAATATCCCGAATAACCGTGACATAGAAGATCGTCTAGAGATGCAGGGTGACTATAGGAAGTTCATGACGAGACAAGGCGTCCTCCCTTTCCCTAAGCCGAGCCAGAAGGCTTGATGTTGTCCTAGTTGTAGTTACAAACTATAGATGACCTTTGTGTGTACGTGGACAAGTGTACATGCTACTATACTTATCTTATTAGGTTTATGAATCATCGCTTACTTCTTTTGCTTATTATTATTATATATCAATCAATGCTTGGTTTTTTGATTACTCTTTGGTCCTTTGCTCATTTTGGTCCTTCTTTTTTCCCTTACTTTATTAGTCTTTTTTCGAGAATAATGCCGATGATTCAAATGTCGTGGCACAATATATATGTGAATTTTCTACGACGGGATTGTGAGCCTTGTGATATGCACAAGTCCAGGTGTTGTGCATCCTACTTGGCTCACAGTTCCATCATAGCATATTCCTGTGTCCAACGACCTATGTATATATATATGAGGCATTATTTTTGATTTACTTTGGTATTTTTCGAGAATAATGCCGATGATTGAAATGTCGCGACACACTATATATGTGAATGTGCTGTGATGGGATTGTAAGCCTTGTGTTATGCACAAGTCCAGATGTTGTGCATCCTACTTGGCTTACGGTTCCATCATAGCATATTCATGTGTCCAACGACCTAGCTAGTTATATATGAGGCATTCTTTTCGAGTTACTTTGGTATTTTTCGAGAATAATGCCGATGATTGAAATGTCGTGGCACACTATATGTGAATGTGCTGCAATGGGATTGTCCGCCTTGTGCTATGCACATGTCCAGGTGTTGTGCATCCTACTTGGCGGACAGTTCCATCGTAGCATATTCCTGTGTCGAACAACCTAGTTATATATGAGGCATGCTTTTTAAGTTTGGTCTTTTTAATTTAGGAGTACTTTCTATAAGTGTATCTTCATATGCGACTTTAATTATATATGTTTTTTTCAATCATCGGTTAATTATTATTGTCAAATTGTAGATGGCGCGGTACGTCGTGTACAAGGGACGGGTTCCCGGAGTCTACGATGATTGGGAAGACTACCGGAGATAGGTGCACCGTTTCAGCGGCAATAGCTACAAAGGGTACAACACTATGGCGGAGGCGGAAGCTAGATACACGCGCTATCTAGCGGGAGTTAGGGCGAGGAACCGAATGAAGACCTACACCTTCATCGCGGTGATCATGCTTATCTTCTTTGGTTGTTTATCTCGCGTTTGTGTCTAGCTAGTTTAGATGTCTAGGCGAGCTTCCGAGCTCTAACTTGTTTGATCGACACATGTATTCGCATGTCACCAACTACTTTGTAACTTGATCGAAACAATGTATAACTTATGTATTCATGTATGAGACTTATCTATATGTATTTGTTTCAATCTTGTTTTGCGAATTGTGTATTTATATATATAATTGTATATCTTATATCTGTGTGTATATCCGTGTGTATATCTGCCTATATAATCTGTATTGTATATCATCTGGCCCTGAAATTAAAAAAAAGACCACCGTGGCGCACATGGCACAGCTTCTGTGGCGCACTACAACTAAAGCGCACCTGCTCAGCTTAGTGGCGCACTGCAACGTGCGCCACAGAAGATCCAAGGCGTAGCGCACCTGCCAACATATCTGTGGCGCACTAGCAGGTGCGCTACGCCTATCTCGACATAACCGTGGCGCACCAGGCAGTGCGCCACGGCCAGGAGATAGCCGTAGCGCAAGGCCCGTGGCGCACCACTAGTGCGCCACAGATGGGCCTTTTAGGTGCGCCACAGACGACTGTTTTCCTAGTAGTGCAAGGCGTTGAAAAACGATTTCTCCATCCTCAATGAGTCACATGATCAGCTTCAAAGTCGATTGGCCAAATATGATGTTCCTAGCTCATCCATTTCAACATATAGTCACAAAGAAAATGCTAGTGTGGAAAAAGAAGTTGTCAAGGACATCACTCCCAATAAGGGTGTGCTTGATGAAGTTCTTGGCAAGCAAAGGTCAAATCATGGTAAAGAGGGACTTGGGTATGTCACCAAGTCCAAGAAGAAGAAAAACAAGAAGAACAAGACCAAGAATGTGCAATCAAAGACAAGCACCGCTTTGAAGAATGTCACAAAAGACAAGACTAACAATATTGGTTTTGCAGGGTCTCACAATCCAAATTATGAACTCTTTTGTGATGATTATGGCGATGTTTATGCTTATTATGTCGGTCCCTTTGATGAATATATTGCTTGGTCTATTTGGGTCCCAAAGACCCTTGTTACTAACATGAAAGGACCCATTGAAAAATGGGTACCTAAAACCAAGAAGTAATTCTCTTGCAGGGCTATGCTTCCGGTGGGTCGAAATGGGTGCTGGATAGTGGATGCACTAGTCATATGACCGGAAGCAAGGAGATCATCACGGAGATGCGTCTAAATCATGATAATATTATAGTCTCCTACGGTGATAAGTCTAAATCTCAGGAACTGGGTCTTGGCAAGGTTGTGGTTGCCCACGATATCCCTCTCGTGGACGTCATGCTTGTTGAGACCCTCGGTTACAACCTTCTTTCTGTTCGTGCTCTTGGCAAGATGGGTTTTGCTGTTTTTATCGATGATGATTTGGTGGTACTCTTGTGGAGCAAGTCTCTAAAGGTCGCTTTCGTTGGGTACATCGAAAATGACCTGTATGTGGTGGACTTTTTGGGGAAAACCACTTCGGGTCCGATGTGTCTATTCGGAAAGGCCGACGTTGGGCTGGTTGTGGCATCGCCGTTTAGCCCATGTCAACATGAGAACTTTGCAAAGTCTTCACAAGGGTGGCCACATCCTTGGACTAAAAGACAATGTCTCCTTTGCCAAAGATCGTGTTTGTAGGGCTTGTGTTGAAGGCAAAATGCATGACTCTCCCCACAAGAGGAAGACTATTGTGTCTTCAAAGAGGATCTTAGAATTACTTCATGTGGATTTATTTGGTCCTCCTTCTCATGCAAGTCTTGGTGGGAAGAAATATTGCTTGGTCATTGTCGATGATTACTCAAGATATACATGGGTCTATTTCTTCAAACTAAAAAGTGGGACTCAACAAACAGTCATTGACTTTGCAAATGAAGTACAACGTCAACACAATGTTCCTATCTTGGCAATAAGAAGTGACAACGGCTCCGAATTCAAGAACTATACCTTGAATGAGTTTCTAAGCGAAGAGGGGATTAGACATCAATATTCCGCTGCATACACCCCTCAACAAAATGGTGTAGCCGAGAGGAAGAACCGGACTTTGATGGATATGGCAAGATCAATGTTGGCTGAATTCAAGTCGCCTTACAATTTTTGGGCTGAAGCCATATCTACTACTTGTCACTCATCGAACTGGCTCTACCTCCAAAAGATTTTGGACAAGACTCCTTATGAAATACTTACCGGTAACAAGCCCAACATCTCATACTTCAGGGTATTCGGGTGTAAGTGTTTCTTTCTTATTAAAGGTGTCCGCTTGTCTAAATTTGATTCCAAGGCTTTAGAAGGTATTTTTGTTGGTTATGGTGCCGAATCCCACACTTAAAGAGTCTACAACAAGCTCACTGGGATTGTTGTAGAATCTTGTAGTGTGGAGTTAGATGAAAATAACGGCTCCTTTGTAGGGCAAGTTGATGTTTGTGATGCAGATGTTGAAATACCCCAAGATGCCATAAGAAGAATGGGCGTGGGATTTTTTCGCCCCATTGAGGAACCCCTTGTGGCGGATCGGGAAGGACAATGCTCCACTCAAGTGGAGCCCTCATCTTCACAAGATCAACAAGCTCCTACTGTTGGAGAAAACTCTGCACCGACACCGCAACCTGTTGAAGATCATCAGTCTCCTGGACAAGATGGTAGTCCCAGGTCGGACTATCTGCCCCCTCCAAGGGGCGGACAATCTGCCCCTGGAACTCCAACTTGTTCCAGGGGATCCGAAGAAGACAACATCCAAGAAGTTCCCAGGCCTGATTCTCCGGCCCCCGAGGGCGAAATATCCGGCTCTGGTTCTCCCAGTCCTGTTAGTCCTTCTCAGGAAGAAGGCACTGGTGCCTCATCTCCCAGGCCTGATAGTCCGCCCCCTCCAAGGGGCGGATTATCCGGCCCTGAAGAACAAACTCTGCAGCAACCTCCTGGTGTTAACTCAGATCAAGATCAAGGGCAAGGCAGTGGTCAAGACAAGGATACAAATTCTGAATCAACTCCTTCTAGAAACAATAAGGACATTGAGGCTCGTCGCAAGGCTCGTGCTGATCGGAACCTTGAACTACGGGGTCACACTCTTGACAAGGTTGTTGGTGATCTACGAAGAAGGGTGTATACTAGAAGAGAACTTGCAAGCTTTTGTGATCATCAAGCTCACATTTCCATGGTTGAACCGAAGAAAGTCTTTGATGCTCTTGAAGATCCCGATTGGGTGGTTGCAATGCATGAAGAATTAAATAACTTCGAATGCAACAAAGTTTGGAAGCTCGTAGAGAAACCCAAGGATTGTCGCAATGTTATCGGCACCAAGTGGATCTTCAAGAACAAACAAGATGAAAATGGCATTGTTGTGAGGAATAAAGCAAGACTCGTGGCTCAAGGATTCTCTCAAGTGGAAGGAATTGATTTTGGCGAGACTTATGCTCCTGTGGCTCGTCTTGAGTCCATCTGTATCCTTCTTGCATATGGAGCCCATCATAATTTTAAATTACATCAAATGGATGTTAAGAGTGCGTTTCTTAATGGTCTTCTACATGAGTTAGTATATGTTGATGACATTGATTTTGTCGCTAGTTTAAAATAAGACGGAAGACTAGAAAATATGGTAAAGTAATCAAATAAATCCAAAAAAAAGGCCTTGCTTAAAAGGCTTAAAAGTAAAAAAATATAGAAAAAGTGCCACTATCGAGCATTCAATAAACGTGTTAAACGAAGGTCGTTTAAGCAAGGAGACCTAGTACTTGCTGTCATTCGTCCTATGAATATCACACACGCCGTATGAAAGGAAAATTCGAACCTAAATGGGAAGGCCCATTTGTAATAAAAGAAGTATATTCTAGCAGCGCACACAAAATTATCTCGCCGGATGGAAAATATTCGCCAGTGCCGGTAAATGGAAAATTCCTTAAACGTTACTATGCTTGAGTAAATATAAAATAAATTTACTCCACGCCGTCACGAGTATAAAAGGCATATAAAATAAAATATATTGAAAATACTCCATGCCTTCACGAGTATAAACTGAGACGTATATAAAATATATATATTAAAGAAAATACTCCGCGCATTCACGAGTATAAACTGGGGCGCATAAAATAAATTTACTCCGCGTATTCACGAGTATAAACTGGGGCGTATAAAATAAATTTACTCCGCTCATTCACGAGTATAAACTGGGGCGCATAAAATAAATTTACTCCGCGCATTTACGAGTATAAACCAGGGCATATAAAATAAATTTACTCTGCGCCGTCACGAGTATAAACTGGGAACTCAAAATAAATTTATGCCACGTACTTACGAGTATAGGCTGGGGAACATAAAATAAATTTACTCCATCCCTCTTACGAGTATAGCGAGCTCCAGAAATTTTTGAGTCATAACCATACATAGTACCGTATATAAAATAGGTACACTGTATATATACGTACTATATGTTTTGCCGCTAATTTTTTTTTTTGCTTAGAGCAACAAGTATATATATATGTATCACAACCATGGCATGCATAGAAAATGACATCTGATGAAAGAACATTGTATGGCCAGAGCTCCCGTTGGTGGGAGTACAGCCGTGGATAAATCAATGACTTGCATGTCTTCATCACATACAGATAAATTGAAAGTTGAAACAATTCTAATAGTCCAGTAAGACACGGACAACACAAGAGTACTTATTACACAATCCAAGGAAAATCTGACTAAACCAAGGTTGGCACAACAAACTGTGCCAATAATCTAAGACTGAGTAGCTGAAATACAAAATACTAGTCCTGGTAAAATCAATCCTGGGACTGGTTATTCGAAGCGACACGATTCCTCAAGAGGAGCGCCACTTTTGCAGATTATCAATGAGCTGATCCGCTTCAAGCTTCAAAGTTGTAGCCCGCTGCTCATATTCAGTGAGCTTTTGAGTATTACCGGTGTCAAAATTCTGAAGCTTTTCCTTATGTTCCTTTAGTTCTGATTTATGAGTAGAGTGAGCTTTCTGTAGCTGCTCCTCATCCTCTTTTAGCTTGAATAAAACAGAAGAAGCCTCCTCTAGCTGTACCTTCAGAGCTTCTACTCAGGTTGTCTGTTTTGCACTACATTCTCCAATCGAGAACAGCTCTTTGGCAACAACCTTGATAGCATCCTCACGGGATTGAACACCAAGCTTCATTTCAGACAGAACATACTTTTCTTGTTCGATCTGCTTTGAAAACGCATTCTGGTTGGGCTATAATTTGCTTGAAAGAGTGACAAGTTCAACTAAAACTCCTCGAGCTTTAGCTACCTTGGGGATATACCCAGGCAGCGTTTTGGAAATTTCTTCAAGCATGTTACGTCGTCTCGGATCACCAAGGGTGGTTGTGTCCAGACCCGTGAGAGCCTTCTGCAACACCAGGTCTATAGCATCCAGAAAAGGATCGCTGATGAAACTATGTTCCATTTGAGCGCTCGTTCCGGAAACAACTATAGTCTCTAAAGCTCCGTCATCTATCTCCAATGGATGTGCAAGAGAGACCCCAGCTGCAACAGTGTCACTCGATGGACGTCCCAGCTGCAATTTTTAAAAGATACGTATACATGAGTGAATATGAATAAAAAAATATACGCACAAGAAGTATACGTATTATTCAATCACCTGTTCTGACCACATAGGATGAATAGAAGTAGCAGCTAGCTCATCGTCCTCGGTAGGATTCACGTGTTGTGTCTGTAAAAGAAATACGTTGAAATTAGAAAAAAAAGAGAAAGTAATAAATGTATGCGTCATTAACTTGCCTTTTCTAGATGCACGGATTGAGTAGAAACGACGTCCTGCAAATAATTTTGAAAGACTGGCATCCAACGTTTTTTAATTCTGTCATCTAGCTTCTCGATGACTGTGATATATTTTGCTCGTTCATTATCAGACACCCTTTTTACCACCATAAGATCCTTAGCAGAGAGCGGGCGACTTGTGACATGGTGATGTTTCTTTTCCTCTCATCATATGATGTTGTTACCACCATGTTACTATTGCAAAGAGAGTTCGAAATACGGGTAAAAGGTTTCACAAAATTTCTCCACCAGTTGGCCCATGCTAAAGAAGAATCCGTGACTCGACTATCGCTCGGGAAATATTGGAATCCCTAGTCCAATGAGAGTAAATGCAGCCAAAAAGCATTAGCGATCCCAACCTCCTCTGACGTATATAAGGTTTCTAGAGGAGCGAAAGGTACGACTTGGTCAAAGCGGAATTGTCGGGATACCCGATCCGGATGATATGGTTCGGCTATGCACGTATCGTTATCAAAACATCCACGCTCCAAGGAAGCATTCCCCGCCGGATAGAGATCAAGAAAGCCTTTTTAGGCTTGAATAAACCATCTGAATTTGTTAAAGTATATGGGCTCCAAGAAATACTATGACGATTTTCCAGAAAGGTATATGCTTGTTCAGGAGTAAAGAGCTTGGGTGTTTTGAACATAGTATCAACCATACGAGGCTTTACTGCCAGATTTCTAGATGTTAGGAAACCCGGTGTTTTCACCCTGTTTCCGAAGGGTTTCTTGAGGTATACGCCTATCCATCCAATTAAGAAGTGGACTGGCCAAATCCTATGTGTGAAAGAAGGTCCAGTTGGGTGAGTGCTAATCAGCCGAAGGGAGTAATAGAGTGAACAAAGAGCTGGCGGCCCCAAAGAAATTCGACGTCCCAAGACGATCCATGATGCCATCACCAATACCCCGGGGCAAATATACGGCCCACCACCAACAACAACAAAGCGGCATAGCCAGATAGCAATAAAAGCAGCAGTGTATACATGCTCATCTTCAAGAGTCTTGAGGACAAAACAATCATAATCACGATTGTGAAAGAAATCACACCAATCTTTGAAACCAACCTTGTTTCCTATAGCAAGCTTGGTCCAAATATCAATGAGCCGAGATAAAAATTTGGGATACAAGAGTGATGAACTTTCTAGTTCATGAGCTGGTGGAATGAATTCTTCATATGGTTCACCGTCAAGGGGCAAGCCTGCCATCTGGTGCATGTCAAGAAGAGTGATGGTACGCTCACCACATGGAAATAAAAACGTATTGGTTTTGGGATCCCATTTCTCCAACAGAGACCTCAAAAGTGGAGCAGAGACGGAGTAGTCACCTAAAGAGCAATAAATAGCTCCATATACATAATCTACACCCTCTTCACTCCCCTTCAAATGGGTATAATATTTTTTCAAGACACAAGTGCCCCAGGCAACATACCCCAGAGGCATCGGAACATACTCTACTTCATGATTTTCCCAACCAAGACCTTCATTCACTATGCGAGTCCCCAAGGTAAAAGCTTCATCAAGTCTAGGCAAAGGCGCCATCAGATGATAACACTGGCCTAAAAAAGAAGGTCCCGATTTCCATCCACGTTCTCCATATTCAAGGTTGCCGTGTGGCATATCTAAAGGCCGGATCACATGATTGGCTAACTCAGTGGCGGATGGCCTAAATAAATGTATTTTGGCCAATTGCAAAAGAGACATTCTGTGTGTAGCCTCCTCCATCTATAAACAAAATATACACATATTGGTACTAATATGAAACTTGGGTGAAACGAATATATTCAAATGATACTGGTCATTATCAAAATGTTACGGCAGGTGAATCCAGGATCCTGATAAAATAAAATAAAACTCTGTTTATGAAAATAAATAACCAAAGAAATATGTTGTCAAAAAAATATATGATGAAATTATAACTCAGTATGGGGGTAACCTACATACATGAGTTACATATGCATTTCAAACTATGATTCAAGCAACAACACAATATTTGATTCAGAAAATCGAAATGTCAAATGATATAATCGCATTCACCTAATATCAGGCGAGACTTTCGTGGTTGTACGACGGACCGTGCCCATATAGAGCGTGCCGGGACGCGAACAATGAATAAATTCTCCTTATACCCATATATACAAATATTAAAAAAAATACTAACATATTATTTCCACAGTTGTTCGACGGACTAAGCCCATATCAGGCTTCCCGGAACGCCAACTACGAGAGAGTCATGTACCCATAAAGCAAAAATAATACTTGTAGTTGTACGGACCGTGCCTATATCAAGCGTGCCGGGACATCAACAACGAATAAGTTCTCCTTATACCCATGAATACAAATATTAAAAAAAAATACTAACATATTATCTTCATAACCGTATGACGGACCGAGCCCATATCAGACTCCCTGGAACGCCGACTGTGAAAGAATCCATTTGACAGTAAGATATTTTCACACTACCGGAATTAATTCTAACAATAACGATACCACCTAGACAGAAATTTTTGCTTCATTAATAAATAAATCCATAACAAAGGGAGATCTAACATGCGTGAGCTCATGGGTGTACGACGGACCAAGTTAAAAAAAACTTGCCGGAACGCCAACCATGAGATTCAATCTCCTTAATCCCAGGCAGGATGCAGTCAACTTAAATGAAGTTCTCAACAATTCTTCTATAACAAAAAGGAAAAGTAATGAAGGGCAAAAGGAATTGTGATTTACCTATGTGGAAAGCTGATGTCGCATAACCAAACTGAGAGCGATCTGGTATCTCGGATTGCAATCAACCAAGCTAAGAGAGAGAGAGAGAGAGAGAGAGAGAGAGAGAGAGAGAGAGAGAGAAAACGAGATATCAGAAGTTAAATCAAATCGAGTACATGAGTTACAGACTCGGATGGATGTTTGTGAAAGCAGTCATGCACTTACCAGTATTCGAAACAAAACGAGATTGACAGTGCGCAGAGTCTTTTATGACTAGAAACAAAATAGGAGACAAATCAGAATTGATTAGATAGGTAATAAGAACACAAAATTAACTGACAACAACTCATAATAGCGGAACATACTCAAAAGACAAAGTGATCTTCTCTAGTACGGAGTTAGAAGGCCATCGCCGATGTGCCGTAGTATAAAAGGAAAAGATGAGCTAGAAGAGTATAAGAAGGAAAGTGGAGCACATATGGGAGACATATACGGATTGTTGCTAAACCTCCGGGAACAAGATGTTGGCTAGCACGCGGCTGAAATATCGGCATCGGTAGCTAGTTGTGGTTAGCCAATTATCAAACCATGGCTCCTTATCCTCTGGAATCTCAACAAATTTTCAAAGAGACTTTAGATGGTTCTGGTTTTTTTTTAAAAAACTCCAGTAATTATTTGGATATCTCGTAAAAAAGGGACATACACTTTCGAGCTCTGGATCCGAGACATAATAGTATTCGCATCCAGACTTCGAGGGGCATCTGTTGACAATGATTTTGTCGCTAGTTTAAAATAAGACGGACGACTAGAAAATATGGTAAAGTAATCAAATAAATAAAAAAAGGCCTTGCTTAAAAAGCTTAAAAGTAAAGAAATAGAAAAAGTGCCACTACCGATGGCGGCAGTCTAATATCAACTAAATTTACAAAGTCAGGAGTCGTTAAATATTCGACCTTGGAATAAAAAATATTGACGTCGCCATGACAACCCTATGAAGTACAGTCACGTTGTTTCAAAATATAGATGGCAATATTTATACAAAAGATTTTATCAAAATAAATTCTATAATGCATATATATAGAGATTAATCTTTGCTAGCCATGAAAACCAGAGGTTTACTAGCTAGCTGACTCATATGTGATCGAGCCATATGCATCACGGAAGAAATACATCGTGCATGGATTAGGCGGCACCATGACATGATTAGCAATATAATATAATAATAATTATGCCCTTGGCCCACATACGTAACAGCAGCCATTCAAATAGGCCGAAACGCTGAGCTGCATGGGAGGGAGAGAGTTACGATCGGAAAGTCCCGGTTAGTGACTACATCCGGGATTAAAAGCTCTCGTAGAAAGGAAAGGGAGGAAAAACTTGGCGGGAAGCGGTGGGAAATGGCGGGAAATATCTTTAGTCCCGGTTTGTGACTACAATCGGGACTAAATGGATATTATATTAAGATTCTTTATATTTTTCTGATAATAATAGACATATTATTTGTTTTATTTGAATTATTACAATAAAAGATATGATTTTCCAAAGTTTTTATATTTGATTTGAATTAAAAAAAAGAAAATTTACAAATGAAATAATTTATAAATGATGCAAACAGATAAATGGATATTATATTAGGATTCTTTATATTTTTCTGATAATAATAGACATATTATTTGTTTTATTTGGATTATTACAATAAAAGATATGATTTTCCAAATTTTTTATATTTGATTTGAATTAAAAAAGAAAATTTACAAATGAATTAATTTATAAATGATGCAAACAGATAAATAGATATTATATTAAGATTCTTTATATTTTTCTGATAATAATAGACATATTATTTGTTTTATTTGGATTATTACAATAAAAGATATGATTTTCCAAAGTTTTTATATTTGATTTGAATTAAAAAAGAAAATTTACAAATGAAATAATTTATAAATAATGCAAACAGATAAATGGATATTATATTAAGATTCTTTATATTTTTCTGATAATAATAGACATATTATTTGTTTTATTTGGATTATTACAATAAAAGATATGATTTTCCAAAGTTTTTATATTTGATTTGAATTAAAAAAAATTTACAAAAAAATAATTAGTCGCGGGTCTTGGCTGGACCCGAGACTAAAGGGTGCCTGCGCGCGCGAAACCGAAGCGGCCGAAAAAACCCTTTAGTCTCGGGTCGTGGCTTAACCCGCGAGTAAAGGGTGGGTCTTTAGTCGCGGGTTAAACCACGGCCCGGGACTAAAGACTCTTTAGTCCCGTTCCGTGGCTTAGCCCGGGACTAAAGGGTTGACCCTTTATATACGCGCGCTCGCCCCTGGCGCGCCGAGCCAGCACTTAGCACGCGATGAAGACGAAGACGAGACGCCATCGACGCAGAGAAGGGGAGGTCTTCACGGCCGATTCCGCGCCTCGCCTCGCATCAGAGTCCGTGAGCAGCATGCCGCGCCGCCCGCCAAGCCTCCGCACAGACGTGTCGCCGCAGCTGCCCGCGCGTCTTGACCCGCCATCAGCTGCCATACACATTGGCCATACGCAACACCTCGTCGGAGGTGGTTATTTAATTTTATAGTTAGGTTTTTGTATATAGGTTTTGATTAGTAGTATAAATGTTAGGAAATGTTAGTATTTAGGTTTTGATTATAATTAGTCTAGTAGTAATTAGTAGTATAATTAGTCTAGGAAATGTTATAGTTAGTTTTTTGTAGTAATATTTATTATTATTATTATTAGTAATATTTAGGTTTTGTATAAATGTTTAGGAAATGTTAGTATTTATATTATTATTATATTATTATTAGGAAATGTTAGTTTTTTTATAGTTTCTTGTTATAGTTTTTTTCTATAGTTTTTTTATATTAGGTTTTTTGTTTTAGTATTAGGATTATTGTTTTAATTAAAATATTAGAATTAGGATTAGGATTATTGTTTTAGTGATTTTTTGTTTTATTTATTAAGATTAGAATTAGGATTAGGATTAGGGTTATTTTTTTGTTTTAGTTATTATGATTATTGTTTTAGCGCAAATAATATTAGGATTATTATAATAGGATTATATTGTTTTAGTTAGTAGGATTATTGTTTTTTCTAACCTGTTTAACTCTCTTTTTGTTATATGTAATTAAGTCATGGATCCATCTGAAGATCCTGGTCGCATCGGTGAAGGTTTTCTTTAGGGCATGATAAGAGGTGAAATTCCTCTTAATATTACTACCGGCGCCGAAGATATTTTGCTCGAGGAAGAGATATCCTCATATCTGAATCCATCCGGTGATGGACTAGAGGAAAACCTAATGTGCCAAGGGGAAGACCAGATGGACGAAGGGCAAACAAATAACAACAATAATGATGGCCCCTCGACAGGATCCGACGTGGTACATATATATATATATATTGTTGGAATTATGCCCTAGAGGCAATAATAAAGATGTTATTATTATAATTCTTGTTCATGATAAAGTTTATATTCCATGCTAGAATTGTATTAAGCGGAAACTTTAATACTTGTGTGGTTTGTGAACAACACCGTGTCCCTAGTATGCCTCTATGGACTAGCTCATTGATTAATGATGGTTAAGGTTTCCTAACCATAGACATGAGTTGTCAATTAATAATGAGATCATATCAATGGGAGAATGATATGATGGACAGACCCAAACTAAGCGGAGCAATTAGATCGTGTCATCGTGTTCATCTTTGCGAAGCTTTTCTTATGTCAAATATTGTATTCCTTAGACCATGAGATAATACAACTCCTGGTATCTAAGAAAGCTTTGAGGTCATCAAACGTCATCCTATGAGAGGGTGATCATAAAGGTGTCTCTCAGGTGATCGGAAAGTACCTGTTGGGTTGTATGTATCGAGATGGGATTTATCCCTCCCAAGTAGGAGAGATATACTTTAGGCCCACTCGGTAATCGATATCAACGCCGCTTGCAAGCATGTGGTTAAGGAGTTAATCACAAAGTGATATCGGATTACGGAATGAGTAAAGTACTTGTTGTGAACGAGATTGAACTAGGTATGACGGTACTGACGATCAAATCTCGGGCAAGTAAAATATCGCGAGACGAAGGGAATATATATATGGGATTGATTGAATCCTGGCATCGTGGTTCATCCGATATGATCATCGATGAATGTGTGGGAGTCAATATGGGTTTCACTCATTGTTGATTACTGATAGAAGATCATGTCTGCATGTTCTCGAACCCGAAGGGTCACACACTTAACATGTCTCGACGCTAGGATAGATTGGATAATTGGTTTATGAGTTTTTGTTCGGAGTCTCGGATGGGATCCAGGACATCACGAGAGGTTCCGGGATGGTCCGGAGAATAAGATTCATATAAGGCAATGTAGTTTTTGGAGTTCGGAATTGTTTCGGGTTAATCGGTATTGTACCGGAAGCTTCTAAAACCTTTCGGAGGGGGACCAACGTGGCCCCACCTGCCGGGAGGGGGCATGGGCCTATGAGGGAGTTCCTGGGTCAGACGAGGGGCACAAGGCCCCATAGGGCCCAGCCGGCCAACCTAGGGCTAAACCCTAGGGGAGCTTCTAGAAGGGGGGGGGGAACTTGCCCCCCACTCCTCCCTCCTTGGCCGCCGGCCCTAGGGTTTGGGGGAGGGGCAAGGGCTGGCCGCCCACCCCTCTATATAAAGAGGACTAGGGGCGCACCCCCTCCACACCTCCTTCTCAAGCCCTAGCCGCCCTGCTGCCCTCCTCTCTCTCTCCCTCCCGACTGCACGTAGGCGAAGCCCTGCTGCAGAAACTCTCCACCACTTGCACCACGCCGTCGCGTTGTAGATCCAATCCGTCTCTCCACCATACTTGCTGGACCGAGGAAGGAGGAGACGTCGAGGTGCCGCACGTGTGCATCTCTCGGAGGCATCGCCACTTGCGGTGTTAGATCGGATCGGATCGCAGGAGGAGAAGCGAGTAATGACTACATCACCCACGTTCGTCAACGTTCCGGCTGCGAATCTTCAAGGGTATGAAGATCTCATCTATTCCCTCGTTGTTTGCATCTCCTAGATTATATCTTGGCTTTCCGTTCGCATCCATATAATTTTTTGATTTACTATGCTGCAAACCCTTCAACAGATCGTAGCTAGATCTATGCGTAGATGTGTTTCACGAGTAGAACGCAACATGGTTGTTGTTGCGCGTTGATGGTTTCTGCTGCAAGCCTCTTATTTGTGTTCTTCTTATGACGCGGGATAGTGAGATCGGCGGTCCAGGCCAACTTCTGACCGACGTCGTCATGAGACCGCTCCGCACTTGACGTGTGGCTTGTTCCACATGCGGCTGGTGGATGCCGATTTCTCTCACTATAGTTGTCATGGGATTTACACCGGAGTTTGGCAACCATAATATCACTGTTGTGGCTTTCCGTAGGTAAGAATCGTTCTTAGCTTGCTACTCCCATAAGCCACGTAAAACATGCAACAACAAAGTAGAGGCGTCTAACTTGTTTTTGCAGGGAGTGTTTTCTGTGATATGGTATGGCCCCAGATGTGATGTGTATGTTGTATGCAATGATCATGTTTTGTAATGTTTCACGACTTGCATGTCGATGAGTATACAACCGGCAGGAGCCATATGGTTTTCTTTATAATTGTGTATGACCTATGTGTCAACTTCTTATACGCCATGTAATAGTTTCACTTTATCGCTAAGTAGTTAGCAATAGTTGTAGTTGCTATTCGTGGTGGAGGCAATCATGGTGGAGTGATGGAGATCATGCCGGCACGCACAAGATGGAGATCATTGCGCGAAGATTGTCTATACCATGTCACATAAAGTTATATGCATTTGATGTTTATCCTTTTATGTATCTTATTATGCTTAGATCGCGACGGTAGCATTATAAGATGATTCCTCACTTAAAGATCAAGATAAAACTGTGTTCTCCCCATGTATGCACCATTGCGAAAGTTCATCGTGTCCAAGCATCACGTGATGATCGGGTGCTATAGACTCTACGTTCACATACAACGGGTGCAAGCCAGTTTTGCACACGCGGAAATACTTGGGTTTGACTTGACGGGCCTACAATGTACAGACATGGCCTCGGAACACATGAACCTAAAGGTTAAACATGAGTCATATGAATGATATGATCGACACTTCGTTGTCCACCATTGAAACCACATCTCTTCTCATGAAGATCGGATTAGGTGTGGTGAATTTGGATCATGTTCACTAAACAACTTGAGGGATGTTGAATTTAGTGGGAGTTCATCTAGTAATTTGATTAAGTTGAACTAGTTATCATGAACATAGTCTAATTTGTACTTGCAAATATTGTAGATCAAATGGCTAAGTCCAACTTCAACTTCAACGTTTTTGCTGAGAAAGAAAAGCTTAGAAACAATGGGTCTAACTTCACCAACTGGTTCCGCAATCTGAGAATCATTCTCTCTGGTGGACAAAAGGACTATGTCCTTGAAGATGCGCTAGGTGACGCCCCTGTTGTAGATGCGCCGGCTGATGAGAAAGCTGTCTATCAGTCGCGCAAAGATGATTATGGTGTGATTAAGAGCACCATGTTGTTTGCTATGGAATCGGACCTTCAAAATCGTTTTGAAGATTACCCCGGGCCCTATGAGATCCTCGAGGAACTGAAAACTATCTTCTAGACTCAGGCCCGTTCTGAGAGATATGAGATCTCTGAGAAATTCTTTAACTGCAAGATGGAGGAAGGGAGTTCCGTTAGTGAGCACGCCATAAAGATGTCGGGCTACACTCAACGCCTTGAGCAACTGGACTGCAAGATTCCAGAGGAGCTCAAGATTGACAGGGTTCTGCAATCACTCCCTCCCAGCTACAAAAGTTTTGTAGTGACTCATAATCAGATTGGTTCCACTGATATGATCACCGAGCTCTTCGCTAAGCTGAAAGCTGCGAAGGTGGACATCAAAAAGGATAATCATGTGTTGATGGTCAACAAGCCCCCACCTTTAAGAAAGGTAAGGGTGCAAAGAAGCCCTTCAAGAAAGGCGGCAGCAAGCGCGTTATCCCTGCTGAGAAGAAGCTCAAGTCTGGACCCAAGCCGGACACTGAGTTCTTCTATTGCAAGGACAAGGGTCACTGGAAGCGCAACTGTCCGAAGTACTTAGCAGACAAGAAGGCTGACACCATCAAAGGTATATTTGATATACATGTTATTGATGTTTTCCTTACTAGCCCTCGTTGTAGTGCCTGGGTATTTGATACTGGTTCAGTTGCTAATATTTGTAACTCAAAACAGGAGCTACGGAATAGACGGCGGCTTGCGAGGGATGAGGTGACGATGCGCGTTAGCAACGGATCAAGAGTTGATGTGATGGCCGTCGGCACGCTCTCCTTAGTTTTTACCTTCGGGATTAGTTTTCAACCTCAATAATGTTATTATGTGCCTGCGTTGAGCATGAACATCATTTCTGGATCGTGTTTATTGCAAGACAGTTATTCATTTAAATCTGAGAATAATGGTTGTTCTATTTATATGAGTAACATCTTTTATGGTCTTGCACCTGCTATGAATGGTTTATTTCTTCTGAATCTCGAAAGGGATGAAACACACATCCATAACATTGAGGCTAAGAGATGCAAAGTAGATAGTGATAATACTACTTATTTGTGGTAATCGCTGCTCAGGTCATATTGGTGTAAAACGCATGAAGAAACTCCATTCTGATGGACTTTTGGAGTCTCTTGATTTTGAATCATTTGACACATGTGAACCATGCCTCATGGGCAAGATGATCAAAACCCCGTTCTCCGGAATGATGGAGCGAGCAACGGACTTGTTGGAAATCATACATACCGATGTATGCGGACCGATGAGTATTTCGACGCGCGGTGGATATCGCTATTTTCTCACTTTTACCGATGACTTAAGTAGATATGGGTATATCTATTTGATGAAACATAAATCTGAAACATTTGAAAAGTTCAAGGAATTTCAGAATGAAGTGGAGAACCACCGTAACAGAAAAATTAAGTTTCTACGATCCGATCGTGGAGGTGAATATTTGAGTTATGATTTTCTCACGCATCTTAAAGCAAGCGGAATCGTTTCGCAACTCACGCCACCCGGAACACCACAGCGCAATGGTGTGTCTGAACGCCGGAATCAAACCCTATTAGATATGGTCCGATCGATGATGTCTCTTACTGATTTGCCGTTATCATTTCGGGGTTATGCATTAGAAACCGCCGCATTCACTTTAAATAGGGCACCATCTAAATCCGTTGAGACGACACTGTATGAACTGTGGTTTGGTGCTAAACCTAAGTTGTCGTTTCTTAAAGTTTGGGGATGCGAAGCTTACGTCAAGAAGTTGATGCCGGACAAGCTCAAACCCAAAGCGGAGAAATGCGTCTTCATAGGATACCCTAAGGAAACTATTGGGTATACCTTCTATCACAGAACTGAAGGCAAAGTGTTTGTCGCAAAGAACAGTTCCTTTCTTGAGAAGGAGTTTCTCTCGAAAGAAGCGAGTGGGAGGAAAGTAGAGCTAGACGGGTTATTGAACCTTCTCTTGAGTTGGAGATTAGCGCAGCACCTGAAATTGTTCCAGTGCCTCCTGCACCAACAATAGAGGAAGCTAATGACAAGGATCATGAAGCTTCGGACGATGATGCTACTGAACGTCGCAGGTCGACAAGGTCGCGTGCCCCTCCTGATTGGTACGGCAACCCTGTCTTGACTGTCTTGTTGGTTGAAGACAGTGAACCTACGAACTATGAGGAAGCGATGATGAGCCCAAACTCTGAGAAATGACTAGAGGCCATGAAATCCGAATTGGGATCCATGAGCGAAAACCAAGTATGGACTTTGGTAGACCCTCCTAGCGACCGAAAGGCCGTTGAGTGCAAATGGATTTTCAAGAAGAAAACGGACGCGGATGGTAATGTTACCATCTATAAAGCACAACTTGTCGCGAAAGGTTTTCGACAAGTTCAAGGTATTGACTACGATGAGACTTTCTCTCCCGTAGCGATGTTTAAGTCCATTCGGATTTTATTAGCAATTGATGCATTTCATGATTATTAAATATGGCAGATGGATGTCAAGACTGCTTTCCTCAATGGCAACATTGATGAAGAGTTGTATATGATGCAACCCGAAGGTTTTGTCGATCCTAAGGATGCTGATAAAGTATGCAAACTTTAGCGTTCCATTTATGGACTGAAGCAAGCATCTCGGAGTTGGAATCTTCGTTTTGATCAAGTGATCAAGAGCTTTGGATTTGTTCCAAATTTCTATGAAGCTTGTATCTACAAGAAAGTGAGTGGGAGCTCAGTGACATTTCTGGTACTATATGTGGATGACATATTGATTATTGGAAATGACATTAACATGCTTAACGATGTGAAGAGTTACTTGAACAAGTGTTTTTCAATGAAATACCTAGGGGAAGCTGCTTATATATTGGGCATCAAAATCTATAGAGATAGACAAATACGCCTGATAGCTTTAAGCCAGAGTACATACCTAGACAAAGTTCCGAAAAGGTTCAGAATGGATAAGGCAAAGAAAGGTTCAGTGCCTATGTTGTCAGGTAAGATATTGAGCAAGGCTCAGTGTCCGGCTACGGTAAATGATAAAGAAGCTATGAACAAAGTGCCTTATGCCTCGGCCATAGGTTCTATCATGTATGCCATGTTGTGTACTAGACCGGATGTGTCCAATGCTCTTAGTTTGATGAGCAGATACCAAAGTGATCCATGAGTGGAACACTAGACAGCCGTGAAGAACATCCTAAAGTACCTAAATAGGACTAAAGAAATGTTCTTAGTCTATGGAGGTGACGAACAGCTCGTCGTAAAGGGTTACGTCGACGCTAGTTTAGACACCGACAAGGATGATTCTAAATCTTAGATAGGATACGTTTATATTTTGAATGGAGGAATTGTGAGCTGGAGAAGCTGCAAGCAAAGCATGATCGCAGGATCTACAGTAGAAGCATAATACATGGCTGCTGCAGAAGCGTCAAGTGAAGGAGTTTGGATCAGGAACTTCATCACTGAGCTTGGCGTGGTTCCAAGTGCATTGGACCCACTGGAGATATTGTGTGACAAGACTGGCGCCATAGCACTCGCTAAGGAACCAAGATATCATCCAGAGACCAAGCATATCAACTGCAAGTTTCATATAATCCGAGATTATATAGCAGATGGAGATCTGAAGATTAGCAAAGTACATACAGATCTGAATGTCGCAGATCCATTGACTAAACCTCTTCCACGTGCAAAACATGATCAACACCTTAGTGCCATGGGTGTGAGATTGTTGCCAAATGTAAACTAGATTATTGACTCTAGTGCAAGTGGGAGACTGTTGGAATTATGCCCTAGAGGCAATAATAAAGATGTTATTATTATAATTCTTGTTCATGATAAAGTTTATATTCCATGCTAGAATTGTATTAAGCGGAAACTTTAATACTTGTGTGGTTTGTGAACAACACCGTGTCCCTAGTATGCCTCTATGGACTAGCTCATTGATTAATGATGGTTAAGGTTTCCTAACCATAGACATGAGTTGTCAATTAATAATGAGATCATATCATTGGGAGAATGATATGATGGACAGAGCCAAACTAAGCGGAGCAATTAGATCGTGTCGTCGTGTTCATCTTTGCTAAGCTTTTCTTATGTCAAATATTGTATTCCTGAGACCATGAGATAATACAACTCCATGGTATCGGAAGAAAGCTTTGAGGTCATCAAACGTCATCCTATGAGAGGGTGATCATAAAGGTGTCTCTCAGGTGATTGGAAAGTACCTGTTGGGTTGTATGTATCGAGATGGGATTTGTCCCTCCCAAGTAGGAGATATATACTTCGGGCCCACTCGGTAATCGATATCAACGCCGCTTGCAAGCATGTGGTTAAGGAGTTAATCACAAAGTGATATCGGATTACGGAACGAGTAAAGTACTTGCTGTGAACGAGATTGAACTAGGTATGACGGTACCGACGATCAAATCTCGAGCAAGTAAAATATCGCGACACGAAGGGAATATATATATGGGATTGATTGAATCCTGGCATCGTGGTTCATCCGATATGATAATCGATGAATGTGTGGGAGTCAATATGGGTTTCCAGACCCCGCCGTTGATTATTCATAGAAGATCATGTCTGCATGTTCTCGAACCCGAAGGGTCACACACTTAACGTGTCTCGACGCTAGGATAGATTGGATAATTGGTTTATGAATTTTTGTTCGGAGTCTCGGATGGGATCTGGGACATCACGAGAGGTCCGGAATGGTCCGTAGAATAAGATTCATATAAGGCAATGCAGTTTTTGGAGTTTGGAATTGTTTTGGGTTAATCGGTATTGTACCAGAAGCTTCTAGAACCTTCCGAAGGGGGACCAACGTGGCCCCACCTACCGGGAGGGGGCATGGGCCTATGAGGGAGTGCCCTGGCCGCATTGGGCCAGGGGCACAAGGACCCATAGGGCCCAGCCAGCCAACCTAGGGCTAAACCCTAGGGGAGCTTCTAGAAGGGGGAACTTGCCCCCACTCCTCCCTCCTTGGCCGCCGGCCCTAGGGTTTGGGGGAGGGGCAAGGGCTGGCCGCCCATCCCTCTATATAAAGAGGACTGGGGGCGCACCCCCTCCCACACCTCCTTCTCAAGCCCTAGCCGCCCTGCTGCCCTCCTCTCTCTCTCCCTCCCGACTACACGTAGGCGAAGCCCTGCTGCAGAAACTCTCCACCACTTGCACCGCGCCGTCGCGTTGTAGATCCAATCCGTCTCTCCACCATACTTGCTGGACCGAGGAAGGAGGAGACGTCGAGGTGCCGCACGTGTGCATCTCTCGGAGGCATCGCCACTTGCGGTGTTAGATCGAATCGAATCGCGAGGAGGAGAAGCGAGTACGACTACATCACCCACGTTCCGTCGAACGTTCCGCTGTGTGAATCTTCAAGGGTATGAAGATCTCATCTATTCCCCCTCGTTGTTTGCATCTCCTAGATTAGATCTTGGCTTTCCCGTTCGCATCCGTAGAATTTTTTTGATTTACTATGCTGCGAAACCCTTCATATATATATAAAGTCTCGTGTTACCTCTATTCATTAACTGATCTAGATATATATTAATCACTCTCTGTTCTTCTTTTAGCCCACCGGATCGAAGCAATCGACAGCTCGAACGAAACGAGGGCCAAACAAAAATTCGGATGGTAATCAGAGGTTCACCATCGAAGAAATAGATGATGATGGTGAACCGATTGCTCTAGAGAAGCACCGGAGGATGTTTATAAATCAATGCGGGGTGCTTGTTAGGGACAACCTGCCGATCACCATCCAATAATGGAATAAGTCAAAGAAACCCGGTGAAGAATCCAACAGCTATGTCACCGATGATGCCAAAGGTGACCTTTGACAGAAGCTCATAGCGCATTTCATACTACCTCCAGAGTATGAGGAATTTGAGGTAGATGGTATTACCCCAAGGCCGGGTGGGCTTGAAAATAGAGCGAAAGTCAAGGAGTGGGCACTGAGCAAGATGGCTGAACTGTACCAGAACCACAAGAAAAGTTTATACGCGAAATATGTCGTGAAAAAGAAAACTCCAGACTTCAAAGGAGTAAACGAGAAGTTGAGAGAACAGTGGACCGATTTTGTACAGTACAAGCAATCTGATAAAGCAAAGGCAAAGTCGGCAAAGAACGCGTTAAATGCCGCCAACAAGAAATACCATCATAAAATGGGGACAGGTGGCTACAAGAGTGTCGTCCCTAAGTGGGAAACTATGGAGAAGGAAATGAGGGCTAGAGGCGTCACTCCTGGTACAGATGGATGGCCCGAGAGGTCAAAGCACTGGTGGTACGGACACGGGGGATCCTTGGACCCAGAAATAGGGAAGACATTATTTCATGAGAAAATTCTAAAACCCTCCCAAGACCTTATTAAACCAATGAACAATGCTCAATTGGGATTGTTCCGTCCCGAGAGAGATAACGACAAGCTGACACGCGCCCTAGGGAATCCTGAAAAGGGAGGACGAACACGAGGCAAAGGCACCGGTGTCTCGTGGAAGGAAGGGTTTCCTCAGTACGATGCCAGTTACAGAAGCCATTAGAGAAAGAAGGACCAGGAGGCAGACCGGATCTCCAGGGTAGAGCAGGACCTAGCTGATATGAAGAACCTCATGCATGAAATTAGCCAAAGGCCACCGTCGTCAACTCACCCGCGGTCTGATGATCCTGCATTGGATCTTAGCCAACGGAGAAGTAGCATGGCTTCCACGAAGGTCCGTGCTGATGATCAAGCACTACTGGATGATGCACCGGCTCCTCACTACCCCGTGGATGATGTCAGAGAGATGGCACAATGTGATCTACATCAACCAATGAACAACCTGTCCTTCAAGGTGGCGATCGACACTGCTTTACCTTGTCTACCTGGAGCACTCCACCATTCACTTCCGATTCCACCTGGCTATGCTCGTGTCACGGTGGATGACATAGTGGAGGATTTTGCGGACCTAGAGATTGAAATCGCTACGCCTGAAGGCCTTACGAAACTAGGAGATGTCAAGCGCAACATCATTCTATGGAATAAGAAGTACATCAAGTTTCCAGGTTCGGCGCCAAGGCCACCGACTCCAAGGAATCCAAGTCCACCCCGCATCGAATATCGTCAACCTCTAAGTCCACCCCAACCCGATTATCGCCAACCTCCAAGTCCACCCCGCCCCGCTGACGATCACCGTAGCAGGAGTACATCAACTCGATCTACGCCTTCGCCTCCGTGCAATACTACTACCTCGTCGAAGAAACGGAAGTTCGACGGTCCCCCGCGCCCCACATCGAAGAAAGGTCAAACGCCGAAGATAGTCGATATCCCGCCGGCTCTTCCAAAGAGACCTTATGACAAGACCGATGAGGAAACTAATGCGGATGTGGCTGCCCAAGTTAAGGCGCATTTTGCACCCAAAAAGCTTGAGCCAGAGCCGGTATATAATGAAAAAACCAAAAAGTGGGCTAAGTCATTTCTTGAGCAACCATCCCAGATATCGATGAATCTGGAATCATACTATGACCGGGAGATTATTAAGCAAGCACAGAAGAAAAAAATCAAAAGTGCAAAAAGCAGGAAGCAATTTGCCCAGCTCGGAGCACAGAAGAATCAATCGGTCGCCCCGCTCAAAGTCATTTCAGACCTCGACAAGGCCTTCAGAGCTGAAATGGATATGGACATGCAAATAATGGACCCTAGAGCCCTTAATAATGCTGCACTTATGGGAATCACTGTATCGCAGGCCAAAGCACTTGCTAACGAAGCAAATATGTCTCTTGGTCAATATTTAGGCTATGAAGATACGCCAGTGGGTCAGATAGTACGGCAGTATGTCCAAGGGGATCCTCTAGTCAGTAATGAGGATCTCGCTCGTCTATCCACACATATGCGAAATCTGCACGAATGGTACATGTCGCAAGCAGAAAAAAGCATCAGAAAGCTTGGTTTCCGGTGGACGTTAGAATGGAGCATCACTTCAAACCATACTCGATATAGGTTCAAATGACCGAACTATTTCAGTTATACAACCAGCGCGCCCTCGAGAAATCTATCATTGGTTGCTACTGTCTGTAAGTTATTTATTTCTATAATTAAATTTGTAGTTTTAACTTGTTCATTGCATTTAATATATTATCCTAACTATATATTCTTTTGTATGATGATATTATATTCTGCAGAATGAAGATGCTTGAATGCAAAAGAGCTAGAAGATACGACGTTGGGTTCATTGACCCATATATCATTAATGAATATACATTAAAGAATCACCCCAAGGATGTGGAGGAAGACCTGTGCAGGTTCTTAACCGAGCATAATTTTGTTAAGGAAATACTATTTCCTTACAACTTCAAGTGAGTGTTTATATTTTGTACACATTTTATTTTTGCTTACTGGATGAGCTATGCATGTATGCTTATGTAAATGTCCGCAGATTTCACTGGATCTTGCTAAACATTCAAGTTGACAAGTCCCTAGTTGAAGTCCACGACTCATTAAGTTGGGACGAAGAGCAGTGGAGCGACATGAAAACAATGCTCCATAAGTAATTTCAATCATTATCGCATTATATCGTCCTCTTTCATTCATTTCCTGATATCAAGTAACTAATAACTTCTTTGTTCATTTTCTTTGCAGAGCAGGTGTTGGACACGGTTCAGACAGAAAATACCAGGTCCATTCAAAGAGGAGCTAACTTATAAAATGGCGAAGAGTTTACAGCAGCCACCGGGAACTCATTTATGTAGATACTACGTCTGCGAGTACATCCGCGAGTTGACCAGTGAGCGGAAAGTTGACTCACATTATATTTATGATTTGCGGTAGAAACTAGAGCCAGACCAACGCATAAGAGCAATTCAAGAGGAGCTGGCGGGATTTATGATAAGGAAGTCCTTGATGTACATGGAGAGCATTATGCTGATGACGTAGAACTCGATATGCCTTAGTCATCTCCATGTAGCTCATATGATATATATATATATATATTCATCAATGACCATGTAATTTCAAAACATTTCTTCCTTTTGATATGATTGATTATATGTATGCTTGCAAGGGATCGATTAATTATATAAATGCATCGACGTGTAGTGTGTATGTAGTAGCGTATAATATGTATACTGAAATATATGTTTGAATTATAGTTAAACACAAAATGAAAAATGAACGAAATGGCAGAAAAAAGGAAATACACAATCTCTGCCGCGACAGAGAAATGTGTGTTTCTCTGCCGCGGCAGGAAACCTTTTAGTCCCGGGTGGTGTTACAACCCGGGACTAGAGGGTTTCCGCGCCCGTGGCGCTGAAACAGCCACGTGGCTGTTATCAGTCGCGGGCCGTAACGAGCCGGGACAAGAGGGGGGGCTCTAGTCCCGTTTTTGTAGTCCCGGGCCCAAAACCGGGACTAGAGCCAGTTGCGTCCCGGGACTGGAGGCTCTTTTTCCACCATTGTCAAATAGGCCGAAACACTGAGATGCATGGGAGGGAGAGAGTTATGATCAGAATATTTTTTTTGGAGAACACGATCGGATCATTTCGATCAGCTCTCCAGGACACGATATCAGGTTGTTCAACGATCATCCGGTTAAATATGAAAATGATAAAAGAAAAAGGAGATAGAGAGGAGCGTAGAACCGCGCCCCAGCACACGAACTGTCGAACGTGGGAGCCAAACGTGGGAGCGTCTCTCCACGTCGACCAAAGAACTGCCGTCTCCCTAGTCTATAAACACTAGCGATAGACTCAGTTCATTCCATCACCATCGCTCGCATACACATCCCTGGCCCATCATCATTCAATCGCCACTTTCGCTCTTGGTAAGTCCACAACACAGCAAATATCCAGCGACAAAGCAATCAAGAAGAAAAGATAAGAAGACAACAAAGAGCACTTCAGTGTTTGTTCAAGACAAGGTGGGATTCATGGCTTTCCCTTAGCCTTTGGTCTGGCCATGCGTATAGACCAAATGGACCTTCATTTTTATCCTTTTTCTTAACTCTTGGTTTGGCCATGTGTATAAACCAAAGAGCTCTCTTACCTACTAAAACTCATGTTCTTGATTTGGTCGTGGGTATAAATCAAAGAGCTTTCTTATATTTGCAAAAATCATGCACTTGGTTAGGCCATGGGTACAAACCAAGTAGCTTGCTCACATCTACTAGAAATAAAGAGATTTCTTCATCTTCTTCGAAATCGCCGCCCTTGGTCCGGCCATCATGGTACGAACCGAGGAGCATATTTGCATATATTTGTTCTTGATGTTCATCTCTCTTGATTTGGTCCCTTTAGCGATACAAACCAGGATGAAATATGGGCATAATCCACATTCCTTGGTTCGGTCCCTATACGCGGAAACAAATCTAGAGAATTACTTTGGTACAAATAATTTATAAAATTCTCTTGGATCGGTACTCACAATACGGATACGGCCAAGTTGGGAAATACCATTCTTGGTTTATTCCTTTAAAATAGGATAAACACTGAAATAAGTAGAAAATCACCATAAGCCCATGCTTAGAAAAAAATGTGCATATATGTGTGCTAACTAAATCACTATATATACTTCTTGCTTGGTTACGCTACGGGCATTTTATGTTACGATAGTAGTAATACAAACACGAAAAAACAAACATTCATCTTGGTGACACTTCTCGCATGCTTTATTGCTATGCGACGTTGGTAGTAATACAAGTGAAATAAACCATAATAAAATCTGTCCCATATTATAGGCTAAATTATCAAATCATGTCATAAAATTCTCTTGGTTACGCTGCTCGCGGATATTATATTGTTACGCGATGTTAGTAGTAATACAAGTGAGATATTAAAATATACATAGTCTATGGTGTGCAAATAATTCAAAATCTCATAAGACAAATCAGTACTATATTCACTAGTATTAAAAAGTGCGAAAACCCAAGTATATATGGTCGTCGCTCCATGCATGCATAAAAGGCTATTGCATATTTCATAGCTAAAATTTCATGTACTTCTTGTGCGGATAGTACTGGTGCAAGGACAAATTATGATGCGCATGTATCCCACATAGCAAATGTAGGATCAAAGAAAATACTATGTATAGCCAAATCAAAACTTCATTATATGTTGCGCATGCTCCAGTAGCAAAAATGAATGAAGCATGCTAATAAAATATATATTAAAAAGGAATATCAAATATAAACTTCAAGTTCGCCAAGCAAGACTTCGTCGAAGACCACGAGAGGAGGACTTCATAGCTTTTCTTTTCACCTTTTGTAATTGTCATGTTGATGTAATCCCGTGTATTAGAAATGTTGGAATTCTTAATCAGGGGTTTTCTCTTCGGAGATGTAATTAACGAAATTTCTATATAAATGTATGAGTTCTGAAAGTATGAATTGCAATCTTTGATATTTGTCATTTACATACGCGCACATTTAAATTCATATTCTATCTGTCCCTATGACGCGGACGCGAGTAATCTTAGTCGCCCCATTTTCCCGTCATCATACGTCAAGCAGCCCCCGGGTTTTGAGGACCCCAAATTTTCGAACCATGTCTACAAACTCGATAAGGCGCTCTATGGCCTTAAACATGCCCCACGTGCGTGGTATGAGCACCTTAAAGAGCTTTTGTTAGACCGTGGATTCGAAGTTGGGCAAATCGATTCCACTCTTTTTACTAGGAAGGTTAATGGGGAGCTTTTTGTATGCCAACTTTATGTAGATGACATTAGTTTTGGCTCTACTAACCAAGCTTTTAACGATAAATTTTGAAAGCTTATGACTGACAGGCTTGAGATGTCAATGATGGGTGAGTTGAGGTTCTTTCTTGGATTCGAGATCAAACAACTTAGAGAGGGAACCTTTATTAATCAAGCTAAGTACATCCAAGACATGCTCAAAAGGTTCAAGATGAAGGATCTCAATGGCGTTGCTACTCCAATGCAAACAAAGTGTCATCTTGAGCTCAATCCCAAGGGTAAAGACGTGGATCAAAAGGTATACCGATCCATGATCGGCTCTCTCCTTTACCTTTGCGCATCTAGGCCCGATATCGTGTTAAGTGTAGGAGTGTGTGCAAGGTACCAAGCCGCTCCTAAAGAAAGCCACTTAGTGGCGGTCAAACGAATCTTCAGATATTTGGTTCATTCCCCGAATTTTGGGTTATGGTATCCCAAGGGTTCAAGTTTCTCTCTATGTGTTTACACTGATTCAGATTGGGCTGGTGACAAAGATGATAGAAAATCAACTTCGGGTGCTTGTCAATTCTTGGACAGGTCTCTAGTGTGTTGGTTTTCAAAGAAATAGAATTGTATTTCTCTATGAACCGCCGAAGCTGAATATGTTGCTGCTACAAGTGCTTGTACACAACTATTATGGATGAGGCAAACTTTAAAGAAATATGATGTCAATTATGACAAAGTGCCTCTATTATGTGACAATGAAAGTACTATCAAAATTTCTTACAATCCCGTGCAGCATACAAGAAAAAAACATATTGAGATTCGCAACCACTTCATTCGGGATCATGTTGCTCGTGGTGATATTGCCCTTTCCTTTGTGAGCACGAAGAACCAACTTGCTAATATTTTCACGAAGCCTCTTGATGAAGCAAGATTTTGTTATTTGAGGAATGAGCTAAATATCATAGATTCAAGGAGCTTGGCTTGACTACCCTTGCACACTCACTTGCTCTTTTTCATGTATTTGGTTTAGATGCGGGCATAGACATAGGGGGAGTGTGGTCCTAATTGATTGGGCCAACCCTCCCCCCATAATGCCGAAATCAAGTAAAATCATTTCCCTTAATATCATTTTGTGATATGTGGGTCATCGATGAGCATTGGTTTTGAACTCAAGATACATCTTCGCGGTGTCATGCCATGTGCTCCAACATGGTGGATTCGGACACCGCCCTCTTCCTAGAGAAGAGTTGGTTTCTAATGGGTCTCTTTGGATTTTCTTGCATATCTCTTGTTCTTATGGAAAACATACTCACCTTTGGCTTTTGTTTGATTTGATTCTTGCAAATTTGGGTGTGTAGTACCATCTCAGTTTGTTGCTCTAAACCCAAGCCTGTCTTTCCCTCCTTGAACCATCTATTCTTGCACACAAGTCCTCTATACACCATCGAGGGGTTTTGCTAGGTTGCTCTGGCCGGAATCTGTACTTAACAGAATTTTCAGAGGGGGGCGGACTATCCGCCCTAAGTGGGGGGCGAATTATACGCCCCGAGCGAAATCTGCCATTTAAAGGCTGGGTCGGGGAGGGCAGGCTCAAACAGAGCATCCAGTCCTCCCCCAACCCTACCTCAGTGTTGGAATTATGCCCTAGAGGCAATAATAAAGAAGTTATTATTATAATTCTTGTTCATGATAAAGTTTATATTCCATGCTAGAATTGTATTAAGCGGAAACTTTGATACTTGTGTGGTTTATGAAAAACACCGTGTCCCTAGTACGCCTCTATGGACTAGCTCATTGATTAATGATGGTTAAGGTTTTCTAACCATAGACATGACTTGTCAATTAATAATGAGATCATGTCATTAGGAGAATGATATGATGGACATACCCAAATTAAGCGGAGCAATTAGATTATCGTGTTCGTCTTTGCGAAGCTTTTTCCTATGTCAAGTATTGTATTCCTTAGACTATGAGATAATACAACTCCCTGGTATCGGAAGAAAGCTTTCAGGTCATCAAACGTCATCCTATGTGAGGGTGATCATAAAGGTGTCTCTCAGGTGATCGGAAAGTACTTGTTGGGTTGTATGTATCGAGATGGAATTTGTCCCTCCCGAGTCGGAGAGATATACTTCGGGCCCACTCGGTAATCGATATCAACACCGCTTGCAAGCACGTGGTTAAGGAGTTAATCACAAAGTGATATCGGATTACGGAACGAGTAAAGTACTTGCTGTGAACGAGATTGAACTAGGTATGTCGATACCAACGATCGAATCTCGGGCAGGTAAAATATCACGTGACGAAGGGAATACATATATAGGATTAATTGAATCCTGGCATCGTGGTTCATCCGATATGATCATCGATGAATATGTGGGAGTCAATATGGGTTTCCAGATCCCGCTATTGATTATCGATAGAAGATCATGTCTGCATATTCTCAAACCCGTAGGGTCACACACTTAACGTGCATCGATGCTAGGATAGAATGGATAATTGGTTTATGAGTTTTTGTTCAGAGTCTCGGATGAGATCCAGGACATCATGAGAGGTTCCGGAATGGTCCGGAGAATAAGATTCATATAAAGGAAAGCAGTTTTTGGATTTCGGAATCGTTTCGGAGTATTCGATATTGTACCGGAAGGTTCTAGAAGGTTCTAGAGTGGGACCAACGTGGGCCCACTTGTCGGAGGCTTGCGTGGGCCTAAGGGGAAGTGCCCTGGCATGGCTTTGGGCCCCAAAGGCCCAGCCGGCCAAACCCTAGGGGAAACCCTAAAGGGATCTTCTAGAAGGAGGGAGGGAAACTTGCCCCCCACTCCAACCCTTGGGGCCTCCGCCCTAGGGCTTGGAGGAGGGGCCAAGGGGGCCGTCCAACCCCCTATATAAGGTGGGTAGGGGCGCACCCTCCCCCTCCCACTCCTCCAACCCTAGTCGCCAACTGCTGCCTGTCACATCCCAAGATTTTCCAAATCTTGTAATGTGAAAAATAAATAAGCAAAATAAATAATTGTTGAAATTTAGGGTGAGAAGAAACTTTTGATTCCATTTGGGAACATCAAAACCTATTTTGGTCAAATAAAATCCTAACGGGATTTAAAAATATAACTAATTAAGAAATAAAGTTATAATAGTTGGAATCACTATTTTTGGATCTTTAAATAAAAGATATGGTTTTTATAAGAAAAAGAAGAATTATAAATAAGGATTATTTTAATGAGCCAAATTTAACCTTGGCCAAGCTTTTGAAAAAAAATATTTTGTTTGATAAAAATAGTAAAGGTTTATTTAAATAAAATAATAAGGATTTATTAATATCCAATTTTATTTAAATAAAGGCTTTTCCATTTTAAATAAACACTAAAACTTATTAAAGTATTTTAAATAAGTGATTTCCAAGTGTTTTGTTTTTAAATAAAACCTACTGAAAAGATTTTGTTATTATTTAGATTTCAAAATAGAGTTTTAAACATATTTGAATCCTATTTTGAATTAAGTACTAAAGTTTATTTATTTATTTTAAATAAATAATAAACCTTAAAAAGAATTATTTTATTTTGGACTTTGAAATATGTTGATTAACATAATAAAAATTCACCCAAAGTTTGGTGGTGATTTGAATTCAAATGGAGATTGAAAAATATTATTAAATCTTATTTAATTAATACTAGAGCCTATTTTAAGTAATTAAAGGACCCTAAAAAGAATAAATAAATTATTCTAAATTTGACTTTGGAATGTGTTATTAATCAGTATATAAATCTACACAAATTTTGGTTGAGGTTTGAATTGATTTGTTGCTTGAATTGTTTGAATGAAAATCAAATCAGAATATTCAAAAGCAGAAAAGAAAAAGGTTTAGTGTAAAAAAATGGAAACAAACCCAACCCATCTGGCAGTCCACTAAGGCCCAGTAGCCAACTCCCTCTCACCCCCGAATCGTTTTTCTTCTTACTCAGAACTTGACCCGCGCAGTCACTAACGTGTCGACCCCACTCTCCCTCTCCTTCTCTCGCTGACGCCAAACCCCACCGCCACCCAAGCTTCTTCCTCGCCGCGACTTCTTCTCCCCCTCACCTCGCGACCGTTTTCTGCCGTTTGATTTGGGGCGTAAATTCGTTTGAATGCGCGATCAATCCTCCCCCTCGACCATGCTATCTTAAACGCCCACACCTCCTCTCTCTTTCCCCCAAAACACCAGCTCCTCTCTGACCCCAGGCTGAGCGAATCGTGAGCTCGAACCCCACTGCCCCGACGAACTACTCCGGCCAAATTCCGACAACTCCGTCCACCCCTCCGCTCCCAGTACCCACTGGATTTCTCCCCATCTCCCTACGAACCACCCAGTGACACTAGCTCACTCGCGCGCGTACCAGAACATCGGCAACGTCTTCACCAAAGGCCATCAAGACCCTAAACTCGCAACGGTGAGCTCTAGAACTCGACTCCGTGCGCGCCTTGACCAGTGAATCATGTCGTTTGGTTCGTCTGTGTCTTTTACATCTCCAGGTGCTCGCCAATCACTCGCGCGTGGCCTGCAGCCTCGCCTCCGACGACTCCCGAACATGCTGACGCCAGGAGCATCTCCGGCGAGGAATTCCTGCCGCATCTGTGCGCCCCCTACCACCTCTAGAACACGTTGAGCATCTCCATGTTCTCCTGAACCTGGTGAGCCACTCCTTTTACTCTCGCTTCGCATGCCACGCCAAGCGCCATCGCCAGCCGCTCACGCCGCCACCGCCAGCACCGCTGGTAAATGGTCAGTGGTTGTGCGATGTTCGATTAGGATCTGACGGATGCGATAGAACGTAACTCGAAAGGGTATGGGAGAACCTGAGCCACACGATTTAACTTTGATCTAACGCACCAGATAGGTCAATCCGCGCGAAAGGTTTTCGACCAATGAGATCGCACCACGTGGCCAGAGTTTGTTTTAAAAACAGAAACTATTCTATTAGATGCTCAATTTTGTAAAATCCATAATCCCAAACCACACGTCCAAATTTTGTAAATTTTATATCAATGGATTCAGCAAAATAAGTACTTTCTGGCTATTTTTTTAAATAATACATTTTTATTGAATTTCACAAATAATACACAAAACGGGAAAATTGCAAATATGTGGGTCGCTCGGCCGATCGACAGACGACAGACAGGGCTCGTCCGTTGAACGGACGACGGACACGGTTCGTCCGTTGAACAGACGATCGTTTGGTCGACTTTCACCGAACAGCCGACAGCCTTGCCTTCTTTTCCCGAAAAGACGACCGCGCTGCCTTCTTTCTTTCAACAGACGACAGGGCATCACGCTGTCGGCCGACAGGGGTGTTTCGTCCGTTCAAGGGACGAAGGCAGGGTTCATCCGTTGACGGGCCGACGCCACCCAACATATAAGTCGCCGACCCGTCGTCGCCCTCTACTCCTATCGCTAGCCAGCCCTCCTCTCTCTCGGTTCCTCCTCTTTCTCACTAGCTCGCTCTCGTTTTCGCCAGTTACTGCACCGTTTTTTAGCCCAGATTTCTATCCAAACTCGCTGCTCTAACATATTAGCAAGCTAGTAGAGTCCCGATCTACTAATGGGATAGCCTGGTGTAGTGATTTGAGTCGTTTTGGTGGAGGGATCTGGTGGTGTTCTTGTTGAGCAATGGCCATGGTGGAGGCCGGTGTTGGGACTTGAGGAAGGTGCATGGTGGAGGTGCTGATCCGTTGACCTGAGGCGGTCAGTTGCAGACTTCAAGACGCTTCAAGGGTAAACCCTAAGTTCTTGCTAATTTCTGTCTTGTGTGTATTTTTATAGGTAGCCTTTGATGGGGTCTGTTAGATGCAAGATATTTGTAGAGTATTATGTGTCAATGTACCTGTTTTTGACTATTTTCGGTATTTTTTAGGTTGAAAATCATGTCAAATAATGTAGTGTTTAGGTTCTTGTATGGTCCTGGTTCCGTCAGAATAAACCAGCACAGAGTTGATTTGAGCGAGTTTAGTTTTATGGATGAAGTGCTTCAGAATCCTGAAACAGTGCCCGTTACTCAGTTGAAGGATTGGTTATGTGTTCATTTAGGGCTCCCTCCTACCCATACTGTCGGTGTGCATGCTTTATGGACTAAGTCAAGGCAAACTCCTAATTTTTATTTAAGGCCAATAGAAGCGCAACAGAAATGGGTCAAATTTGTGCAAGCTTGCCAGAAAAGAGAAGTTAACCCTAGTCTCTTAGTGTTACCTGTGGCGAAAGAGGCTGGGTATGGTCATGGCCAGAGTAGTCAGACCGGTCATGCTGGAGATAGTTATGATCATGGCCAGAGTAGTCAGAACGGTCATGCTGGAGGTAGTTATGATCATGGCCAGAGTAGTCAGGGCCAAGAGGGTGGCGGCGGGTATTTGGGAGCCGTACACCTGCAGACACGACACGCACGATATCCCGGCGGGTTATCTATTATGTGCACTAGAGATCGAGAGTACTGGCTGACTACATCGAAGATCATCTTTGATTGCCAAGTTGAGGAGATGTCTCAACAGAGGGTCATGCGGCAGTTTGGTCTTTGCCAGATGGTAGATCCCCCGTGTCCGGATGTTCCCCTTCCAGATGTCGTGCACGCGTAAGTAAATATATGTACATAAGGAATGCATCTTATACTTCATCTATGTTCTTTAATGATGGTCTAACAAATTCTAATGACAGGTACTCTCGGAAAAGTAGCAAGACCGCCACTCAATGGCTCCAACGGGTGGGGATTTACGTCAACGAGTGGCAGAATGCACCAACACAAGTGTGGCACGCTGGCCCGTTTGATATGGAGCTATTCCACGGATACCTACAGAGGTACATGTCGATGACACGGCTACGTCCCATTCCACACGCACATGACGATGAGATATACCCTAGCCAGTCAACACTGGAGTCTAGACAGTCAGCGGTAAGTACTTTATTTAGAGCATAATCAACATGAGTGCCTATGTAGTGCACACCTAACTATGAGACAAATGCAGGCCGATATGACGTGGGAGCTACAGACTAAGGTGGCTCAGTACGGACGATCGCTTTCGACCGTTCCTCTTGTGCCCCGTCAGCAGGCTCAGTCCTTTGCCCGGCGGGTCGAGGAGAAGCTGCGGCGTATCTACGCGGCCATCACGTGCACCAGCGTCTCCGACGTCGTTCAACACCGAGAAGCACAACGCCCACCGCGTCACTCGGTGGAGGAGCGCGCCCCACGTCGATCCACGCAGCAGCGCCCACCGCGTCACTCGGTGGAGGAGCGCGCCCCACGTCGATCCATGGAGCAGCCACCTTCTCCAGACCATGCTGGAGGCTCGGGATGGCACGAGGAGCATATTTCTCCACCACTCCGCCACGGGCCTCGTCCACGACTCTCACAGCAGGCGCCGCCGAGAGCACCACCTCCAGACCAGGCTGGAGGCTCGGGGTGGCAGCAATCACAGTTTACTTCTGACCCGTGGCAGCAATCGCAGTTTAATATCGACCAGTGGCAGCAGAACCAGATTACTTTTAACAGTGGCGGCAGCAGATCCCCTACATGGACTTCGCTTATCGACCACAATCTCATCCTCATGGTAAGCGTGTCCCTTCCTACTATTGTTAGATGCAGAAGACATTGTTCGCACTTAATTTCTTATATACTAGCAGGAGACTCGTTACATGGGACGATCGACGACCGTGATCAGCACAACAAAGACGGCAGTAGACTGGTTTGGCCGATCGCCAGGTACTCCACCACCTATCCCCACACAGGATACACAGGATCAAGGTGAAGGGTCAACTGCACCTCGCCGTGATGTGATGCCACCCCACAGATATGGATGGAGTACACCGAGGCCTCCGCCACCTCGTCGTCGACACCAGTGATATCTACTTATGTATCAGTCATTTACCTATCTATGTATGAGACATCATTCTATTATTTCATGATTTTATTCGACAAACTACTCAACCTAACTTGCAACATAGTTCAACATAACTTGCGGTACATAAATAAGAGTCCTATCTATCCATAGCATGATGCCTTTCCCTTTCCCTTCGATGATGCCTCGCCCTTTCCCTTGGACGATCCCTCGTACTTGCTCTTCTTGGCCTGCGCTTTCTTCTTCTCCTGCCTCTTGTCCCACTCATCTCTCGCCTTGCTTCCAACGGGTGGCGGCATGAAGATATCATCCTCATCTTCGCTCTCTTCTATCCAGGCCCTAGGTGTCACAACTTGCTCCGTCATGTCAGCTTGACTCTTCTTGGCCTGCTCTTTCTTCTTCTCCTGCCTCTTGTCCCACTCAGCTCTTGCCTTGCTTCCAACGGGTGGCGGCATGAAGATATCATCCTCATCTTCGCTATCTTCTATCCAGGACCAAGGTGTATTAGCCACCTCCATCATGCGAGCTTCACTCTTGAAGGTGAGCTTGTCCCACCTTGTCTTGATCCTGAGAAGCTCTGCTCGTACCTGACTTGGGGTCTTCAGTTTCCACCCTCTTCGATGAAGTGACTTACCAAGTATAACGAGAGCATCATGGTTCGATACCAACGTATCCCAGTCGGCTGGTTTATCGCCTATCTCAACAGTTCTGGCTATGAAGAAAAGCCCAATGGACATATCTACAGGCCGAGAGACGTCGGTCATAGTGGAGAGGTGGAGGAAAATGCGAGCAAACGGAGAGAGGGAAATGAGAGAGTAAGAGGAGGAAGAGATGAACTGGGTTAAAGGATACATCCCGTTGCCCGGATTTATAGAGGCACCGAACCGAATAGGCGGGAAAAAAGGGCGGGAAAAAAAGGACGGGAAGTAGTGGCGGGAACAAAGGGCGGGATTATCAAGGGAGTACCAAGGAAAAATTATGGCGGATATCCCGGCGGGAAAAATCGGCGGGAAGGATTGCCAAGGAGCGGACGATTATTTAGCGGCAGTAGGGAGCACAGGGGCGTCGTCTCCTCAACGGACGACAGCCAGTGTCGTCTCCTCAAACGACGACAGCATGTGTCGTCGCGGCTCACCGAAGCTCGGCGTCGTCTCCTCAGCAACGGACGACACCACCTCGTCGCTCAACCGACGAATCCCTCGTCTGCTGAGACGACGGACCGACAGAACTGAAATTTGCCAAATTTGCGTATTATTTGTGAAAATCAATAAAAAATGTATTATTTAAAAAAAATTATCTACTTTCTGACCATGCACTTTGTTTAGTAAAATGTTTCTATTAAATTGATTGTTTATGCAGAAACTTATGTAGGCATATTTAGAATATAAAAATTGTTCTAAAATGATTTTTTGAGATAAAACCTTTGGCAAATGGTTTGTTTTGAACCTACTGACCATAGAAATAAATTTGTGGTTTCAAAAACATAATTGGTGAAGCAAATGAATAAAACCTTGAATTAAAACATTTCTAGTCAAATAAAAAAATATGGTTTAATTGTTAAAAATGATTTTTGAGGAAAACCTTTGGGAAATGTTTTGATTTAAACTCTATGACCCCAAACACCAAGTTTTATGATTTAAAAATGTATTTGGTAAACCTTATAAAGATTGCTACTTTGATAAAGGCATTTTCAACCACATAAAATAATGATTTGGTTTAAAAATGGTTTATAGGTAAAATCTTTTGCAAATAGTTTTGCCACTTTATAAAATGACCAATAAGTGTTTTAGAATGTTTATAACCTATTATAAACCACTTTTGTAAATAAAACAAAGATTGACATGCTTGCATGCATTGTTTTGTTTCTATTATTTTATGTGATGATTGCTTGAATGGTAGTTTGAATCCTTGCTTGCTTGATTGAATTGTAGTGATTTGAAGAGTGTGAATATTGCAAAAGATCAAGGAGTGAACTCATATTCTCTACCAAAAAGGCAAGTGATGCTTCATACTTTTATCCCATTATTTTCACTATGCATTAGTGATATTTCTAAGTAGGACTTGCATGGAATTTTTTGCTAAGTAAAAACTATGCCATGGGAAATCCTAGTAGATGAAACCTTAGTAGAAATTTCCTAAGTTAAGATTCCTACTACTATCATGCTTAGCTTAGCTAGTACAAAACAAGGGTAGAATATATATTCATACTATGGAATATTTCTAAGTCAAGGACTTGTGTTTTGTTTAATAAAATAACTAAGTGAATGAATCACCTGGGTGGAATGGAAGGAATGGGTTGTGTTGAGTGGTTCACAAGGCCCATTTCTATGGTTTACCTTGTGTATCTCACTTGTGGATGGCCACCCAGGAACAAAGAGATTTGATATGTCAAATGTTGAGAAGCTTCAAGTGCAGCCACTTGGCATTATGGGCTTTGCCTGGATCATATAGGTTGCAATAACTTAGCCAAATGGACAGTTGGTGGTAGGGGATTGATAGGTTGGAGCGCGTCCATTCTGGTCTAAGGGAAGGCTTCTGAAAGGTCCTGTCTTGGTGAAAATCAAGTCTTGTGGGGAAAGTGCACAACCTCTGCAGATGGAAGAATCTAAGTACTTAGCCATGTCCCTGGTATTGGACAATTTGAGCATCAAGACATGGAAGCTATCAAGAATCTCCTCATCCCAATTTCTAAGTTAAAAACTTGTGGTTGAACAAGGGTTGAAGGATCACCAATTTCTATTGGAAGATGCCTTGGGAATGATTTTTGTCAAGCAAAAACTTAGTGTTTCAAATGATAAGGAAAATCTATTTTCAGCAAAGCAAGCCTAAGCTCCACATAGCCAAATGCATATAGATGATAGTTACCACTATACTACCATAGTATCACTTGCCAATACAATTCAAATGTATTGACCCTTGTGTCTATAACTTGTTATGTTGCAGGTTTGTTTGATGTTAGTGAAGTTTATTGATTAGGATTACAAGTCTACAACCAACATGTTTGCCTGTGGCACTTTGAAGATGAAGGACCCCATGCTATTGTTATATTCTGCTGCATTGTAATGAGATAGCCAAATGAGCTATGTAAGATGTAATAGACTATTTTATTCCTGGTTATAAAGTTGTATTATGAACTTTGTTTCTTGATATTACATCTTAACTGTGGATGCTAGCTATTGATCTAGGGACTAGCATTGCAAACACAGGGATCTCTACCTTATTAAAGGTTGGGAACCTTACACTGCCCTTCCTCTCTCTCTCCCGACTGCGCGTAGGCGAAGCCCTGCCGCAGAAATTCTCCACCATAAGCACCACGCCGTCGTGCTGCAGATCCAATCTATCTCTCCACCATACTTGCTGGACCAAGGAAGGAGGAGACGTCACGGCACCATACGTGTGCATCTCTCGGAGGCGCCGCCACTTGCGGCGTAGGATCGGATCGGATCGCGAGGAGGAGACGGCTAGTACGACTACATCAACCACGTTCTGTTGAACGTTTCTGCTGTGCGATTTCTTCAAGGGTATGAAGATCTCATCTATCTCTCTCGTTGATTGCATCTCCTAGATTAGATCTTGGCTTTCTTGTTCGCATCCGTAGAAAATTCTTGATTTACTATGCTGCAAAACCCTTCACTCGGCCCCCAGCCGCCGCCGGAGCCTCCGCCCCTCCCGAAGTCGATTTGACCACCAGATTCTCCGGGCTCTCCCCGGATCTTCTTCACCTCGCCTCCGGGTATCTTCTCCTCCACGATTTTCCTCCAATGAGTGAGGGTAACTCCCTCATCTCTCTCCTTTTGTCTGGGATGCATTTTATTTGGTGGAAATCTCGTTGTAGAAGATCCTTGGTGTTGTTCCTTACATGCTAGAATCAGTAGAATTGCAACCCTAGTGCTCGATCTGTTTTGCCATGGTAGATCTGGGCCAATCTAGAAAATTTCTGCGGGGGGCGGATTATCCGCCCCTGCCAGGGCCGAATAATCCGGCCTGGAGATTCAACTCTGGTCTGGTTTGGTCCTGACTCCTGCAATGCACATCATTGGTTTATGGATTGCTTTGCTACTCTTTCTATTTTTGTCTCCTGGACTTGTGTGTATGCTTATCTCCATGCTATCCCTCTAATGCTTTTCACAGGTGGTTCCAAGCCGACCAAGACCTTCTCTCGTCGTTCCGTGCTCATTATCTCAAGCCCCTTTGCAGAAGGAAGTTCATTGTGGCGAGGTCGTGAGCAGCAAGAGAGGCTGAACGGATGGCAAAGGCAGGCAAGAAAATAGAGAGGACCGCATCTCGCAAGGGAAAACAGTATCGGCCCAATTACAAGGCTATGGGCAATCTTCAGTATGCCTCCATTCGCCAGACTGATTACTATGATGAGGCTGACAGTGATGGTCCTCCCGAGGACTCTATGTTTTGGAATGCCCACTTTCGGGCTATTCATGATGATGTATATGCTACCCTCAAGCTTCGCCCCATTCATCCTATCAATTTGACTGAGGCTCAATCTAAGTCAAGGCTCATTGAGGCATTAGATGTGACCAAAAAGATGGGGCTGCACCACCTCATGACTATCCAATGCAACTATGATTCCTCTGTGGTGTGGCACTCGACTCTTGTGATTTGCGGTGATGAGCGTCGTACTATGAAGTGGATGACCGGGACCACAATGATTCAGTCAGACTTTCTCATCTTTGGGCAGGTTCTTGGTTATGCATTCCATGGCCGTGACACTCCTTCTGGCCACCGTATCATTTCTCCTCTGAAGCCATCCAAGGATACTGCGCTTGCTCCTTGCCTTACTCCTGATGGTGTTGCTGGTACTTTTGCTGGACTCTCTCCCTTGTATGCCTCCCTTGTTGGCATATCTAGGGATTGTATTTCTCCGAGTGGTGGCAACAATGACAGGATCCGTGGCCATCTGGTTCCTCTCCTTGCTTTTGCCCACGAGTGTGCCACCAACTCTGGTTCAGCTATAGGTTACAAACTGGATGTCATGAACTACATATACCATGAGATGATGGATGCTATGATCAACAGGCTCTCTATTCCTTATGCTCCTTTCATTATGATGCTCATCAAGCATATGTTGCCCCATGAGGACTTTGGCACTGCTTTGGATGGAGTTCATAAGCCCAAGAAAATCTACAACAAGGCTCAGAAGACCCATCACCCTTCCACTGCCCCGGAGTCCTTCATGCGTGATGCACGGGATAGTGGTCGTCGTTCCGCGGTGTCCCCAATGGCACGCGAGGTTAAGCAGCTCACTTGGTTCCAGCGGCACATCCTTTGCATGGGCATTGACAAGCACAAGGGCCAATATGAGGCGTCTGCGAGGATCATGAGAGGATCACACAGCTTATTCTCCACCATGTCTCAGGTGCCACTGGCCATCCACCTCCTCCCACTGCTCCGGAACCGTATGCTCAGTGGAACACTTCAGGGATCAACTACGGCGAGCTCGAGAGTTGCCTCTTTCCTCCACCACCGAGGGCACCCACTCCTCCAGCTAAAGACGATGATGATGAGTATGATGAAGAGGAAGAGGACGGGAATGACTACGACGAGGATGAGGAGGAGTGACCTTCAGGGGAGTTAGCATCGCTCTTCTTCCTTTTTGGCGTTTCGATGCCAACGGGGGAGAAGTAGTTCTATTAGGTCTCGTGGATTTGCAAGGGTCGGGTGCAAACACTTATCTTTCTGTTGTTTTTATTTGCTTGCTTGTGCTCTTTTTAGCATGAACTTATTTGCTATTTGTGCTTGGATTATGTAAGACTATGTCGTGCTCCACTATGTTTGGTACTATGTTTGGTATTCATGGAATTCTGGATTTATCTATTGTGGATCTCATGGAATTCTGGATTTATCTATGGAGCATATTTGATGGCATAAGGAATCATGGGATTATCTAATGTATGCATCAATATTGTTGGGATGTGCTTGGAGGCTATCAAGCTAATTATTTTCTTTGGCTATAATCACATCCTGGTGGTATGACCTTGTTTCCCAACCCACCTTGTTTCAATTATCTTTGCTATGAAAGTTGTGTTCTCTCTAGTGTGTGTATTTGTATTCAAATGCAAATTTTAAATATGACACATCTAGGGGGAGCGTCTTTCATTTTTAAGGTGGCGTTAGTCGGTTTCATTGCAAATCCTAGTATTGTCATCTAACACCAAAAAGGGGGAGATTGAAAGAACATTTCTTAATCCCTAGTGTTTTGTGTGTTAGATAAAAATATCAAGGATTATTTAATGTGTGTTGAAGTGTTGCAGCTCTCTCTAAGAAAAAGGGAAAATTATCTGCCTTTGGGGGGTGGATAATCTGCCCCTCCCTCTTCCCAAGCCAGTGCAAGCCCCAGAAGGGGGGCGGAGTTTTGGCCGGATTTTCCGGCCCCACCGGATAATCCGCCCCTCGGGAGGGCCGGATAGTCCGCCCCCCTTGCTCACTGCCAAGGCGCAAGCCCTAGAGAGGGGGCGGAGTGTTGGCCGGACTTTTCGGCTTGGCCGGATTATCCGCCCTAGGAGGGGGCCAGATTATCCCCCCCCAAGATCTTCACCAAGTCACGGAGGAGCCGGCCCCAGAGAGGGGGCGGAGTTTCTCCCAGTAAATCCGCCCTTGGGACAGAGTTTTCCCAGGGGGGCAGATTGTCCGCCCCTAGTGGGGGGAGGATAATCCTCCCCCAAAGTTGCTCAACAGCCAGATCTAGGGAGGGGGTATTTAAGCCAGCCTTCCCCCTCCTGCCATATCTCTTGATTCATTCGAAAAAGACAATATCTGATCTGCAACCTTCATCCAAGAGAGCTCCATATAGATCAACCCAAAGGCCACGTCCCTTGGGGAATTGAAGGAGGAGAACTCGATCTTCATCATCAGCAATCAAGCGCTTCATCTCCTCTCCATTCATTTGGAGAATCACCGATCTAGTATTTCTTGCAAATACCTAGATCCTTGTTTTGTTTAGATTGATAAACCTTGCTCTTGTGACAGCTTGTTGTCATCTCGGGAGCCCCCAATTCAGTTGTGGGTGTGTGCCTCGGTAGCGTTGTAAAAGGCACCGGTTCCCGCCTCGAAGGGATCCAATAGTGGAGAAGGTGGATCAGGCCTCTCGTGGCGAGATCCATCGGAGAATAGGGTGAGGCCTATTGTGGCGTGGTGGTCTTAGAACCACCCACCCCTCCAACGCAGATGTACTTCCCTTAACAAGGAAGGAACTGAGGTAAAACAAATCCCCGTGTCTCCGCGTGCTCCACTACGGTTCCTTCGCTCCTCTCTTTACGTGCTTAGAAGTTAGGGTTGCATATAGGGAAATTCTCGTAGTTGCATATCTAGAGAATTTACTTTGTGTCAAGCCTAAAATTGAAAAAGTATTAAAAATTGGTTAGCACCTATTCACCCCCCCTCTAGGTGCCCATACGATCCATTTCAGTGTGATCTGTAAACTAAATTAGAGTCCCTGGTAAAGACTCTTTATAATACTAGCTTGTTGGTTAATAGATGATCGTGGTTTCTAGATCATGTACATTGAGATGTTATTAATAACAAGATCATATCATTAGGAGAATGGTATGATGGACATAATCCTATAGATAAGCATAGCATAAAGATCAAGTCATTTCAATAGTTCGTTTGCTATAAGCTTTCTGATACATAGTAACCTAAATCCTTCGACCATGAGATCATGCTAACCACCATCACCGAAAGGATGCTTTGATGACATCAAACACCACACCGTAACTGGGTGGCTATAAAGGTGGCATTAAGTGTTCGGAAAGTATGTGTTGAGGCACATGGATCAAGAGTGGGATTTTTCCATCCATATGACGGAAAGATATACTCTAGGACCTCTTGGTGGAATGTCATCCAATTATCTTGCAAGCATGTGACTGGCTCACAAGGGATCACATATCACGGGAACGAGAAAAGAGTACTTATCGGTAACGAGGTTGAACTAGGTATGCAGAGATACCGACGATCAAAACCTCGGATAAGTAAACTATCGTGAGACAAAGGGAAATTGGTATCGTATGTAAGTGGTTCATTCGATCGCAAAGTAATTGTAGAAATATGTGGGAGCCATATGAATTTCCAGATTCCTCTATTGGTTATTGATCGGAGAAGTGTCTCGGTCATGTCCGCATAATTCACGAACCGTAGGGAGGCACACTTAAGGATTCGATGTTGTTTAGTAGATATGGAATGTTAGTAGGGATACTGAATGTTGTTCGGAGTCTCGGATGGGATCCGGGATATCACGAGGAGATCTGGAATGGTCTGTAGAATAAGATTCATATAAGGAAAGTCTGATTCCGGAGTTCAGGAAAGATTCCGATGTTCTCATCGGAGAGGTTCTAGAAGGTTCTAGAAGGTTCACCGGTCCGGAAGGGGAATGGTCCATGAATGTGTCATGGGTAAGTGGAATGATTGGATCATACCTTAGGTCACTTGGTGTGGACATTTGTGAGAGAGAATTAAAGCTCTAAATTGAAAGTCAAACGGGAGGTTTGAAAAGTCAAACTGGAACAATGGATTCCTAGTAGAAGAAGGAAAGAGTCCTTCCAACTTGGGTTTGGAAGTGGATTCAAACTCCCCTCTCTCAAGGCTGCCCCCTCTCATAAATAGAGGGGGAGGGCTGCCCCAAACACACAAGCCCTAGCCCTCCCACACCCAAGCCGCCGCCGCCGTGCCTCACTGCCGCCGCCACCGCCCTGCGCCGCCGCCGCCCTAGCCGCCGCCGACACCTCCTCCTCCTCCCGGTCTTCTAAACCCTAGATCACCGGGAAACCCTAGATCCACCATAACTCGCACCAGCTTAGGCGAAGCCGTGCGGGATCTTCCCTCGACTTCCGACACCACGCCGTCGTGCTACCGGAACCGCGAGGGGAGAACAACAACCTCCGCTGCCTGCTAGAACAAGGGAGAGGAAGGTCTTCATCGAGTACCGAATGTGTGACCATTGCGAGCGCTGCGGAACGTATGGCCGTGGAAGGATCGTCTACGCGATCTTGAGATCGCCAAGTGTACGACTACATCACCCACGAGAATCTGCTCTCGTTACCCGCTTTGGAATCTTCAAGGGTGAGTGCTTCTATCAACTCTTTGCTACAATCTAGTAGATAGATCTTGGCTTGTTTGTGTGCATGTGGTAGAATTTTTTTGTTTCCCATGCTACGAACCCCAACAGTGGTATCAGAGTCGTGTCTATATGTAGATCTGTTGCACGAGTAGAACACAATGGTCATTGTGGACGGTGGTACTTTTATTATCAATTGCTTTTTGTGTACTTTGCATCTTGTGGTATGATGGGATGAAGCGGCCCGGGCTAACCTTACATGACATCGTTCATGAGACCTGCTCCACGCTTAACATGCAACTTGTATTGCATAAGTGGCTTTGCGGGTGTCTGTCTCTCCCATCATAGTATAGATTCAATTACAACGGGCACTTGATAGTTTAAGCATCAACGTTGTGGTTCTTGTTCGTAAGTTAGAACAACACTATTGAAAGCCCCAAACCACGTAAAACATGCAAAGAAAATTAGAGGCGTCTAACTTTGTTTTGCAGGGGTGTGCTGTGATGTGATATGGCCATGATTGTGATTATATATGATGTATGCAATGTTCCTTATTGTAAGTTGGCAACTGGAAGGAGCCATATGGTTGTCTTTTTAATTCCGTTAAGACCTGCGTGTCTATTCAAAGTAGTTGTAATGGCTAATGCTGGTGGACGACAATCATGAAGCGGCGCCATTGACCTTGACGCCATACCGGTGATGATGGAGATCATGTTCGTGCTTGAAGATGGAGATCGGAAGCACAAGAAGAAATGCCATATCATATCACATATTATGAATTGCATGTGATGTTAATCCTTTTATGCATCTTGTATTGCTTAGTTCACGACGTTAGCATTATAAGATGATCCATCAAGCACAAAATTTCAAGTTTTAAAGTGTTCATCCTTAGTAAGCACCGTTGCTAAAGCTCGTTGTTTCGAAGCACCACGTGATAATCGGGTGTGTTAGATTATACGAGTGTATACAACATGAGCAAGCCAAATTTGCTCATGCGGAAGCTAAGGTTTGATCTTGACGAGCCTAGCATGTACATACATGGTCTCGGAACATGGATCACCGAAAGGTAAAGCATGAGTCATATAGTAGATATGATGAACATGTAAATTGTTCGCCATTGAAGCTATATCAACTCTCGTGATGATCGGTTTTGATGTGGTGGATTTGGTTTGTGTGATCACTAAAACAATGTGAGGGATATTGTTTTGAGTGGGAGTTCACCAAGATTAATTTAATTATTAATTAGAACTCAATTTGTCATAAACTTAGTCTAACATATTGTAAATATGTTGTAGATCAATGGCGGCCCCTACCATCAATTTTAATGCATTCCTAGAGAAAGAAAAGTTGAAAAACAATGGAAGCAACTTTGCGGATTGGTTCCGCAATTTGAGGATTGTCCTCAATGCTGGTAATTTGACCTATGTCTTTGGATGCAATCATGGGTAACCCGCTGCGGTGATGCTACCGATAAGGTAAAGAATGTTTTCCTCGCTCGGAAGAATCAGTACTCCATAGTTCAGTGTGCTATCTTGTATGGTTTAGAATCAGAGTTTCAGAAAAGGTTTCAGAACCATGACCCACATGATATTGTCCGTGAACTCAAAATGATATTTGACGCTCATGCGGCAGTTGAGAGTTATGAGGCTTCTGAAAAGTTCTTTAACTGCAAGATGGAAGAGGGAAGCTTCGTTAGTGAGCACGTGCTTAAGATGTCTGGGAAATCAAGCAAGCTTCAAAGCTTAGGTATAGTGATTCCTAATGATTTGGGGATTCACCGTGTCCTCCAATCACTACCACCAAGTTACAAGAACTTTGTGATAAACTACAATATGCAAAACATGGACAAGTCCTTGCTCGAACTCTTCTCCATGTTAAAGTCCACAGAAGTGGAGATCAAGAAAGATCACCAAGTGTTGTTGGTCAATAAGACCACCAAATTCAAGAAGCAAGGCAAGTCTAAGAAAAAGGGAAACTTCAAGAAGGGCGGTAAGAAAGTTACCGCGCCGGCAAAGAAGACCAAGGCTGGGCCTAAGGCTAATACTGAGTGCTTTTACTACAAGGGAGAGGTCCTTTGCGGAATTGCCCTAAGTACTTGGCGGATTTGAAGAACGGCAACATCAAGAAGAAAGGTATATCCGATATACATGTTATTGATGTGTATCTCACTAGTACTAAATAGTAGTGCTGGGTATTTGATCTTTGGTTCGGTTTCTCATATTTGTAACTTTCGAAGCAGGTCTTTGCGAATAAACGGAAGCTAGCGAACAACGAGGTGACGATGCACGTTGGAAATGGATCAAAGGTTGATGTGATCGCGGTCGGCATGCTACCTCTTCATCTACCATCGCTATTAGTTTTATACTTAAATAATTGTTATTTGGTGCCTACGTTGAGCATGAACATTATATTCGGATCATGTTTATTGCGAGACGGTTACTTGTTTAAGTCCGAGAATAATGGTTGTTCGATTTATATGAGTAATATGTGCACATGCACCTTTGATAGATGGTCTATTCTTATTGAATCTCGATTGTAGAAATACACACATTAATAACATTGAAGCTAAATGTTTGAAATTGAGCGATAACTCGACCTATATGTGGCACTGTCGTCTTGGTCATATTGGAGTGAAGCGTATGAAGAAACTCCATTCCGATGGACTTCTTGAATCACTTGATTTCGAATCACTTGAAAGATGCGAAGCATGTCTGATGGGTAAAATGACTAAGACTCCATTTTCTGGTATGATGGAGCGAGCTACAGACTTATTGGAAATCATACATACCGGTGTGTGTGGTCCAATGAGTGTAGCATCGCGCGGTGGTTATCGCTATGTTCTTACCTTCACGAATGACTTGAGTAGATATGGGTATATCTATTTCATGAAACATAAGTCCGAAACTTTCGAGAAGTTTAAGGAATTTCAAAGTGAGGTAGAGAATCAACGTAACAAGAAGATTAAATTTCTACGATCTGATCATGGAGGTGAATATCTAAGTTACGAGTTTGGAGAGCATTTGAAGAAATGCGGAATACTTTCACAATTGAAACCGTCGGGAACACCACAATGTAATGGTGTATCCAAACGTCGTAATCGAACTCTCTTAGATATGGTTCATTCTATGATGTCACTTATAGATTTACCGCTATCATTTTGGGGTTATGCATTAGAAACAGCCGCATTCACTTTAAATAGGGCACCATCTAAATCCGTTGAAACGACACCGTATGAATTATGGTTTGGGAATAAACCAAAATTGTCGTTCCTTAAAGTTTGGGGTTGCGAAGCTTATGTAAAGAAGTTACAACCCGACAAGCTTGAACCCAAAGCGGAAAAATGCGTCTTCATAGGATACCCGAAGGAAACTATTGGGTATACCTTATCATAGATCCGAAGGCAAAATCTTCGTTGCCAAGAATGGATCCTTTCTAGAGAAGGAGTTTCTCTCGAAAGAAGTGACTGGAAGGAAAGTAGAACTCGACGAGGTTGTTGAACCTTCTCTCGAACTTGCGAGTAGCGCAGCACCGGAAGTAGTTCCTGTGGCTCCTACACCAATTAGAGAGGAAGCTGATGATGTTGATCATGAAACTTCGGTTGAAGTAACTACAGAACCATGCAGGTCAATGAGAACTCGTACCACTCCTGATTGGTATGATCCCGCTATGAGTGTCATGTTGTTGGACAACACCGATGACCCTGCGACATATGAGGAAGCGATGATGAGCCCAGATTCCAATAAATGGCAAGAAGCCATGAAATCCGAGATTGGATCCATGTATGAAAACCAAGTATGGACTTTGGTGGACTTACCGGATGGCCGGAAGGCTGTCGAGAACAAATGGATTTTCAAGAAGAAAACATATGCTGATGGTAATGTTACTGTCTATAAAGCTTGACTTGTCGCAAAAAGGGTTTCGACAAATTCAAGGAGTTGACTACGATGAGACTTTCTCACCAATAGCGAAGCTAAAGTCTGTGAGGATTATGTTAGCAATCGCTGTATATTATGATTATGAGATATGGTAGATGGATGTCAAAACAGCGTTCCTCAATGTAGACATTGATGAAGAGTTGTATATGATGCAACCCAAAGGTTTTGTCGATCCTAAAGATGCTGACAAGGTATGCAAACTTCCACGGTCCATTTATGGATTGAAGCAAGCATCCCGGAGTTGGAATCAACGTTTTGATAAGGTGATCAAAAGCTTTGGTTTTATACAAACTTATGGAGAAGCTTGTATTTACAAGAAAGTGAGTGGGAGCTCTGTAGCATTCTTAATACTATATGTAGATGACATATTGTTGATTGGGAATGATGTAGACTTTCTTAATAGTGTCAAGGATTATTTGAATAATAGTTTTTCAATGAAAGATCTTGGCGAAGTAGCTTACATATTAGGCATAAATATTTATAGAGATAGATCGAGACGCCTAATATCATTGTCACAGAGTACATATTTGGACAAGGTTCTAAAAAGGTTTGGAATGGAAGATAGCAAGAAAGGGTTCTTGTCCATGTTGCCCAATACGACCTTGAGTAAAACTCAAAGTCCTGCAACGGCAGAAGATAGAGAAAGGATGAGTAAGACTCCCTATGCCTCAGCCATAGGATCTCTTATGTATGCCACGCTATGTACTAGACCCGACATTGCATATGTTGTTAGTTTGACTAGCAGACATCAAAGTGATCCAGGAGTAGATCATTGGACAACGGTCAAAAACATCCTTAAGTACTTGAGAAGAACTAAGGATATGGTTCTTTCTTATGGAGGTGATGAACAACTCGTTGTTAATGGTTACACCGATGCTAGTTGGAACACCGATCCGGATGATTCTAAATCACAATCTGGATGCGTATTTACTTTGAATGGTGCATCATTTAGCTGGAGGAGTGCAAAGCAAAGCGTTGTGGCGATATCTTCAACTGAATCGGAATACATAGCTGCTTTGGAGGCTTCACAAGAGGCGATATGGATGAAGGAGTTCATTACAGAGCTCGGTGTGGTTCCAAGTGCGCTGGACCCAATGTCTATCTATTGTGATAACATGGGCACCATAGCCAATGCGCAAGAACCAAGGTCACACAAGAAGCTGAAGCATATCAAGCTACGTTTTCACGCTATTCGAGAGCATGTCCAAGATGGTGACATAAAGATTTGCAAAGTACACACAAATCTGAATGTGGTGGATCCGTTGACAAAACCTCTTTGGAGGGCAAAACATGACCAGCACCAAACCGCCATGGGTGTTCGGTATATTACCATGTAATCTAGATTAGTTGACTCTAGTGCAAGTGGGAGACTGTTGGAGATATGCCCTAGAGGCAATAATAAAAGTGGTTATTATTATATCTTTGTGTTTATGATAAATGTTTACATTCATGCTATAACAGTATTAACCGGAAACATTAATACTTGTGTGATTTGTAAACTAAATTAGAGTCCCTGGTAAAGCCTTTTTATAATACTAGCTTGTTGGTTAATAGATGATTGTGGTTTCTAGATCATGTACATTGAGATGTTATTAACAACAAGATCATATCATGAGGAGAATGGTATGATGGACATACTCCTATAGATAAGCATAGCATAAAGATCAAGTCATTTCAATAGTTCGTTTGCTATAAGCTTTCTGATACATAGTAACCTAAATCCTTCGACCATGAGATCATGCTAATCACCATCACCGGAAGGATGCTTTGATGACATCAAACACCACACCGTAACTGGGTGGCTATAAAGGTGGCATTGAGTGTTCTGAAAGTATGTGTTGAGGCACATGGATCAAGAGTGGGATTTGTCCATCCATATGACGGATAGATATACTCTGGGCCCTCTCGGTGGAATGTCATCGAATTTTCTTGCAAGCATGTGACTGGCTCACAAGGGATCACATATCACGGGAACGAGAAAAGAGTACTTATCGGTAACGAGGTTGAACTAGGTATGCAGAGATACCGACGATCAAAACCTCAGATAAGTAAACTATCGTGAGACAAAGGGAAATTGGTATCGTATGTAAGTGGTTCATTCGATCGCAAAGTAATCGTAGAATATGTGGGAGCCATATGAATTTCCAGATTCCTCTATTGGTTATTGATCGGAGAAGTGTATCGGTCATGTCCGCATAATTCACGAACCGTAGGGAGACACACTTAAGGATTCGATGTTGTTTAATAGATATGGAATGTTAGTAGGGATACCGAATGTTGTTCGGAGTCTCGGATGGGATCCGGGATATCACGAGGAGATCTGGAATGGTCCGGAGAATAAGAATCATATAAGGAAAGTCCAATTCCGGAGTTCGGGAAAGATTCTGATGTTTTCATCGGAGAGGTTCTAGAAGGTTCACCGGTCCGGAAGGGGAATGGTCCATGAATGTGTCATGGGTAAGTGGAATGATTGGATCATATCTTAGGTCACTTGGTGTGGACATTTGTGAGAGAATTAAAGCTCTAAATTGAAAGTCAAATGGGAGGTTTAAAAAGTCAAACTGGAACAATGGTTTCCTAGTGAAAGAAGGAAAGAGTCCTTCCAACTTGGGTTTGGAAGTGGATTCAAACTCCCCTCTCTCAAGGCTGCCCCCCCTCTCATAAATAGAGGGGGAGGGCTGCCCCAAACACACAAGCCCTAGCCCTCCCACACCCAAGCCGCCGCCGCCGGTCCATCGCCGCCGCCCTAGCCGCCGCCGACACCTCCTCCTCCTCCTCCCGGTCTTCTAAACCCTAGATCACCGGAAAACCCTAGATCCACCATAACTCGCACCGGCTTAGGCGAAGCCTTGCGGGATCTTCCCTCTACTTCCGACACCACGCCGTCGTGCTGCCGGAATCGCGAGGGGAGAACTACAACCTCTGTTGCCTGCTGGAACAAGGGAGAGGAAGGTCTTCATCGAGTACCGAACGTGTGACTTGAGCGCTGCGGGCAATGGCGCCGGAAGGATGGTCTACGCGATCTTGAGATCGGCAAGTGTACGACTACATCACCCACGAGAATCTTCTCTCGTTAACCGTTTTGGAATCTTCGAGTGTGAGTGCTTCTATCGACTCGTTGCTACAATCTAGTAGATAGATCTTGGCTTGTTTGTGTGCATGCGGTAGAATTTTTTTTGTTTTCCATGCTATGAACCCCAACAAAATCACCACGGTTAATTTTATTGTAAAATATGATCACTTTCCTGCAAATTAAATTGAGAGTGATTGACACCGTTTCTGACTAGCGGGGCCTACTTGTCAGGTCTAGAAATATCTCTACCTGTCCGTCCAATTTAAAAAGTCAAAATATACTAAAAGTTAAAAAAAATCAAAAGAAGTAGGAGGTTGAGGCCAGCCACTCTCCCATTGTCGGCCCTTGGCCCCTGCCGGAGCTTGCCGCCCCGCCCCTCCTGGTCGCGCCATCGAGCTTGAGGCCTAATCGCCACCCGTTCTGCTCGCGCCGCCGGCGAGCTCGAGGCCAAGCCGCCACTCCTCTTGCTCACACCCTTCGGCGAGCTCGAGCCCAAGCCGCCGCCGCTTGGCCCCTGGCCGAAGTCGCTGCCCTCGCCGCGCCGCCCTTGGCCCTGACCGGCCAGTGCCCCCGACCCCGCCTCGGCCCAGCTAGCGCCACCTTGGCCCAACTAGAGTTCGCCGGAGAGGAGCGATGGTGGTGTACATGCCGCGGTGGTCGCTGCTCTCTCTCTTTTTTCATTCATTTAATTTTTTTTGCCTTTTAAATTGGCTTAACAGGTGGGACCTGGTCCAACTCAGCAAAACGGACGTGACAAGTGGGTCCCACTAGTCAGAAACGATGTCGATTCGATTTTAGTGTGAATTGCAAAAAATCTGCAACAAAGTGATCTCATTTTCCGTAATTGGCGAAGGGCGGTGGTTTTTCAAACATTTGGCACAAAAGTAGTGGTTTTATGCTAAAAAGTAAAAACTCTCGGAGGGAGTAACAATTGTGTTCTTTCCTTTCTCTAATTTCTTATTCTTTCCTTAAAGATAATATTCTTAGAGCCAGCAGAGGCTCTATTTTAGAGCGCCGAAGGGCGCGTTTGCAGCACGCACTGCAGCGTTCGGGCGCTCTAAAATAGGGCGCCCACTTTCAGACGCGCTAAATGCGCGCGCCATTTTTGCGCGCCCCATAGCTGAGGCTCTATTTTAGAGCGCGCAAACAAGTTTGTCACACAAATTGCAGAAACAAAGATCTAGAAAATGCATTAAAATTATTTCAGACGAACATAAATTAAACTAGACAAACATAAATTAAACTAGACGAATATTAAAAAACTACTCCTCTACTCCTCGTCGGACGCGGTGTCGTCGGACACCTCCGACAGATCCAAATCCTCCCAGCGTGGATCATTGTCCGGGATAGTCTGCTCGATCTCGATCTGGTCGTTGATGAACTGCCGGCGCCAGCGCCGGTCTGCGCGCTCGGACCTCCGCTCCGCCTTCCTCTGCGCGAAGAAGTTGCGCTCGTTGATGACGTCCTGCGGGAAGCGCCGGCACCACTCCGCCATGGCGCGCTCGTCCCCCTCGGCGACGGCGAAGCGCCGTTGAAGGTCGCGGTTGCGGCGTCGATCCTCCGCCGTGACGAGGGGCGGGTCCGGCGCGAGGAACTGAGCCTCCTCGAAGCTCTCCGTCTCCGGAAAATTCATATCGCGCCGGGGCCGGCCGAGGCGCCACGCGTAGGCGTCGTACGCGCGGGCGGCCTCCTCCGCGCGCTCGTCCACGCCCCGGCGAGCGCGCCAGCCGCGTAAACGTCCGTTCTCGCAGAACGCCCGTTCGCGTCGCGGAAGCCGGAGGCGGAGCGGGAGCGGCGGCGGGGCGGCATGGCGGCGGAGAGCGCGCGTGGCGGCGGAGAGCGCGGGAGAAGAGGATAGGAGTGCGCGGGAGAAAGAAGAAGAGCGTGCGTGGCGTGGATAGCGTGCGCTGTATTCGGCGCGCGATATATAGCGCACATGATAGCGCAGAGCCCCGCGCGCGGCAAATTTTAGCGCGCGCGCTATTTTCCCACGCCTGCTGGAGGTGTTTTCAGCGCACGCGGGGCAAATTTTGGCGCCGCGCTATTTTAGCGCGCTGCTGGAGATGCTCTTAGCACGGTCAAAAATAGTATTGTTCTTAGTATTCTGTCTCAGATCGAAAATAGTTTCTCTGTATTCTCAAAAAATAAACCAAGTATTCTGTACAAGGCTACAAAGATATAAGTACACGATAATTAGGAACCACCTGTACATACCGTACGTCATGCCACTACGCTCTCTGGGGTCGTGGGTTCTGGCTATTTCAACGTCCCACCTTGCTTGTTTGATTTTTTTAAGAAAGAAGGAAAGAATAGGAAGAGCAGTTATGTGAGGATAAGAAACATGTGGAGATTTAACCGGGCTAAGCATGGTGGCTAATAAACTAAACACGCAACATCGACTAAATTGCATAAAGCTACAACAATTGGAGATAGGGCTTCAAAAAACTACGACTTTTCGGGTTTGCTTCAAAAAACTACAACTTTTGAAGATAATGACTTTAAAGGACTACAACTTTTATGTTATCGCTCATTTTGCTGGTTTGATAGCGATTCTGACAGCGCGGGCCCACCGCGGGTCATGACGTGGCAGCATGGGACAGACGCCCCTGGAGCCCCGTTAACAGCCGTTACTCCCTATCGAGCTCCTCAGGTAGGTCATGGCGGCGGGGAATGCCGACGGCTCCAGTGCTAGAAAGGGAGGCGCGTTCGCCGGAGAAGAAGGCGGCGGCTCCGGCGGAGGAGATGCCTCCGGTGGCACCACCGATGGTGGGGTCTCCCGCACCCAGTTGCACGAGACGGAGGAGATCAGCGGGAGCTCCAACCCCATATGCTGCTTCTCTGAGCTCCCGTCGCCGGCGGCCGTCGCACCGTTGTGGTCACCTGAGGCCGCCCATGGCTCGCAGAGCTCCCGGTGGCCATCTTATGCAGGCATCGATAGGTAAGCTTCTGCCATCCCCTTTTCTTTATTTTTTTGTATTTTGGGCAGAACAATGTATTCATTCAAGTAACTCTAAATCTTTTTTCAACTATAGTAGCTTTGATGATGAAATTTGGTTAGTACAAGTCCAATTTGAGACCAGTGAACACATGGAGAGGAAGATAGGGAAATCTGATATCACTTTTTTGAATTATCTCTAATTGAGAGCAATGGATATTGTTATAGAGATTCCATGTACTGTTTGATAGATGGTGTGCCTGGCTATGAACTTATAGATGGAATGGGCAAGGTTCTGCAAATGCTGAAAAATATGAACACAAGCAGGCCATTTCACTTATTGAAAAAATGTGAACAAGTAGGCCATTCATTGGTAAGTTTTAGCTCTTCTTTTGTTTTGTTGTTGTACATGTTCTAGCTTTTTTACTAATATATTGTAACTTCTTTATGTGTACAGGGTTGGATGGATGCTTTGTGAAGCTGACAACTGGACAACAAATACTTGCAGCTACTGGAAGAAATGGAAACAATAATATATATCCATTTGCATTTGGACTTGCTGACAAGGAAGATACTGCTAGTTGGTGTTGGTTTCTTACTCAGCTGAAGTTTGCTCTTGGTGGATCTGATGGCAAGTTTGGGAAATACACAATTATATCTGATAGGCAAAAGGTAACTCATGTGCTCCCATGTTTGACTTGTTGCATTTTCTAGTTACTACTCTCTTCTTCTCATGCATGTGCTCACACTTATTTGTATTGAATAGAGTTTGCTCAAAGCCATCAACCAAGTATTCCCAGATTGTCCCCAAAGATTTTGCCTACGGCATATTTATGCCAACTTTCAGTTAGCTGGCTTTAGAGGAGAAGAACTAAAGAAATACATGTATGGTGCTAGCTACTCTCACACAAGGAATTTATTTGATGTACACATACAAAACATGAAAGATGAGTCAGAGGAAGCTTGGGCATGGCTAAGCAAGATTCCAGTGGAGTGTTGGGAAAGGTATGCAATGGACACTAACTGTAAAACTGACCTTGTTGTGAACAACTTGAGTGAGGTTTTCAACAAAATGATTCTTGATGTTAGAGGCAAACCAGTAGTAACAATGTTTGAAGGCCTTAGATCAAAGATCATGGTCAAGCATGAAGGAAAGAGGATAGGTGTTGCATCAGCTAGGTGGGAGATCACTCCAACATATTGTGAAATGTTGGAAGTGAACAAAAAGTACTCAAGGATTTACAAATCTTAGAAATCTGTGGGTAATTTATGGCAAGTGAGCAGAGGGGTGGAGAGTAGCTATGTCGTTGACTTGGATGCAAGAACTTGTGGGTGCAGGAGGTGGGACATGACAGGAATTCCATGTAGCCATGCCATATCTGCCATTTACAAGTCCAAGCAGCAGCCCGAGGATTTTGTTCATGGTTTTTTCAAGAAACCCATGTATTTAGATGCATATAATCTTGTCATATACCCAGTACCTAGCCAAGATCAATGGACAAAGACTGACACAGTTAACATTGACCCACCAGTGTTCAGAATTGAAAAGGGTAGGCATCAGAGTAAGAGGAGGAAGGGAAAATTTGAAGTCCCGAAGCCTAAAGACACTTCTAGGATGGCAACAATAACATGTAGCAACTTCAAGCAACTAGGCCATAGATACACAAGTTGCACACAAACTTTGAACCCACAGTTGCAGATGAGGAAAAATCAACACAAGGTTTATTCTTACTTGTATTTTCATGTTTGACCATAGTTAAACTATAACTTGGAGTATAACATGTTTGGGTGCAGGGAAACAAAAGCAATGAGGAGGGAAGCAACACATCAACAACAGCGCCACCAGCACCACCTTGGGCACCTACAGCGCCACCTCCACCTATAGCGCCACCAGCACCACCTCGGGCACCTACAGCGCCACCTCCACCTACAGCGCCACCAGCACCACCTCGGGCTCCAACATCAGCATCACGGTCAAATGCTCCTTTTCATGCACCTAGGTCTGCCCATATTGATGATGCTACAAGCAATTTTGCCCAAGGAGAGGGCAAAGGCCAAAGAAACAAACAGCTAGGATGTTGGGGTATTTCAATGCTTGGAAGCATAACAGTTACAAGAAGTAGCTAAATTATCTATTTATGTATTGGAACCATGTGTGCTTGGTATTAGTTGTGTAAGACAATTCTATGTTTGCTACCAATTATTGTAAGACAGATATCTATGTGCTACTACTATGTGATGGTACTATTTGGGAAAGACAATGGTGGTACTATGTTTGCTACCAATACTAGATGATGCAACAATAACATCAAGAATCATAGCTCAATTATATTGCATTTTCACCACAATAACAATAAAACCATGCATTAATCATAACAATCTGAGAAACAACAAGTACACCATTAATACTACAACACCGAATGCTTGTCCAATAGTATCACAATGACAGTAAAATCACATGACCAAGTACTACAACATTTCTTGTCCAACATTAATGCATACAAACTGAAATTTCAGTAATGTCATTACTCATCAACTATGGCCTTGATCTTTTTCACCTTCTCCTTGTTGTCATCACCAGCTTTCAATAGATCATGCCAGCAAGGAATCTGCCAGCCATGCTCCCATCATGCCAGCAAGGAATATGCACGCGTGAGGCCTAAACGCCATAGAAAATGTTGATCGGGTGAAACGGTTTGCCGCCACGAGGCAAGAGAAATTGTTCGCCACCGCGAGGCAGCGGTACATGAACCACGCATGACGATGGAACCATGAGCGCTTTCTCATAGAAAGAGATACTGTGGAAAGATAGGCACAAAACTAAATTTCGGTTACAATTTGGATCAACATATGGTGTACGACTGGCGACAGCTATATATGGACTCATATTGGGCGAAGCAACTGACTTTGTTAAGTCGATGATGTAGGTAGGTACCTATGCCGACAGCGAGATAGATGAACTAGCCGACACCACCAGCGAGATGGTCATACCGTGGAGGAGAGCTCCAAGACGAGAGGGATAACATGGTCATGTATATAAGCTCAAGAATGATATGCTCAAGGCCATCGAGGAGTATTAGGTTTAGATCATAGTCAGAGAGAAGGGCTCCGACAAGACCATGCAGATACCTACCCGGTAACCTTGACAAGGCCGGGTATATGGCGAATGTGAAGAATATCATGTTCTCTCCACAGTGGGATAACAATCGCCGATAAAGACATGACATTATTGACGATATTAAATCATGACGGTGTAAATAAATGTTCAATAAAAATCGATCCATAACAAACGCAGAGGCCAACGTGCTAGTTAATAACTAAGAAGATAAACAAAAGAGAAGGCAACTGGAGTTTAGAAGTTACACAAATCTTTAAGATCAATCATCCTACTCTCTAGAGTATCTAATAATTCAACTTATCCACATGCCGTGCCAGCACCTAAACTTGCGTTCGCTGGAAAGGAACTCCTTGTCCTCCCACGGCGTTGGAGAATGAAATGAAGACACCTTCTCATCCGGTCGTCGGTGCTTCTCCTCGAGGCGGCGGATGTAGGCACCGAAGTGTGCGTCCTCCATGTAGTTCAGTGTGGACCTGAAATCGGTCGTCTGGTTCATGGCTGTGAGGTAGTCCTCCATATTGGAGCCTGTTCACGAGTCGATTGCCCATGGCGTTTGCTTTGCTACGATTTGTTGGGTTAGCCCGGGAAGGAGAGTTAAATAGGAGGCGTACTGCCTTACCTGTCCTTGAGCCTATAGTAACCATAGAGGTCATCTTCCTCGTGGATTTCGACTTCCCAGCATGGAATCAACCTAATGGTATGATAATATCTCCTCAAAATGTAGCACTTTTGTATCTAATTCTTGTTTTTTAGTCAGTTTGTACTTCTACTCGGTGAAATGTGACAAATGAATCTGTTTGGACCATTTTTTGTTGATTACATTTGATTTTTTGTCAAAAAAAATTTAGAGCTTATTTGTTCGACCCGGCTCAGTTCAAATCCTGGCTCCGCCACTGCATGTAGGTATCATGTTGATAGCGAGATAGATGAACTAGCCGACGCCATCAACATAAAGGTGATGCCGTGGAGGGAGTTGTATGGCGAGAGGGAGAACCTGGTCATGTATAAGCTCGACATAAATAAATCTTAGTTATGGTTTGGGTCAAAATATGGTGTCCGACCAGCAACGGCTATGAGCTCATCTTGGGCGAAGCACTTTGTGAAGTCTATGGGTACCTATGCCGACAATGAGATCTAGACGACGCCATCAACGAGAAGGTCACGCTGCGGAGGGAGCTCAAAGACGAGATGGAGAACCTGGTCATGTATAAGCTCAAGAACGATATGCTAAGGGCACCAAGGAGTATGAGGTGTTATTCATGGTCGGAGAGAAGGGCTCCGACAAGACCACACAGATACTCGGTAACCTCCACAAGGTCGGGTATACACGTTTCTCGACAGTGGGACAACAACCGCCGATAAAGACATGACATTCTTGACGATAGTAAAACATGACGGTGTAAATAAATATTCAATAAAATTGATCCATAACAAATCACATAGGCCAATGTGCTAAGATAAACAAAAGAGAAGGCAATTGGAGTTTAGAAGTTACACAAATCTTTAAGATCAACAATCAATCCTACTCTCTAGAGTATCTAATAATTCAACTTATCCGCATGCCGTGCCAGCACCTAAACTTGCGTTCGCTGGAAAGGAACTCCTTGTCCTCCCACGGCGCTGGAGAATGAAATGAAGACTACACCTACCTTCTCATCCGGTCGTCGGTGCTTCTCCTCGAGGCGGCGGATGTAGGCACCGAAGTGTTCCGGCCTGCGCCTCATGCATTCGACCAGCGCCTCCGCCACCCTAACGCACACCTCCGCATAAACGCCGACGCCGGCGGCGTCTCGCCGTCCTCCATGTAGTTCAGTGTGGACCTGAAATCCGTCATCTGGTTCATGGCCGTGAGGTAGTCCTCCATATCCGAGATTTTCACGAGTCGATTGCCAATGGCGTTTGCTTTGCTACGGTTTGTTGGGTTAGCCCGGGAAGGAGAGTTAAATAGGAGGCGTGCTGCCTTACCTTGTCCTTGAGCCTAGTAGAACACAGACAGGACTCCCTGGGCATATGCTTCAACAGGCAGAGTTGGAGTCCTGCCTGTTACGATGATCATCACAACGACGTACCACAAGGACAGCAGACCGTTCGCATGGCAATATAAACTGCATAGATTTGATCCCATATAAACTGCATATTCAGTTTTCTTTCTAAAACACCACAGTCTGAAACTCTTCAACTCATTCTTCTATGCACACCTGGTTCAGAGCATGCAGCAAGCTAAGGGTTAGATGCAATATATAATCAAACAACTACATACTCACGATGGAAACCAGCAAACCGTAAATCAAAGCTAGTTATCAAATCTGTGGTGCCAAATAGAAATTCAGCATAAAGTAAACACACACACACAAAAAAAAAATGGGACAAAAAGGAACATCTGCAGAAACCCGACATCAAAATCTCTATGCTTGATACAACACGGAAGGTAATAAAAAACACGCACTAAAATGCAAGCAAGAGTTGACGGGTCAGCATGCCACAAGTTCACAGTTGACGAATGTCTACGGAAATGAGATAAGGTAAATACTATACAACGGAGTCCAATGGGGGTCGATTCGTCGGCCCACTCCAGCAATGTTGATCTACTTTCTGATCAGACGGCTCCTCGTGTTTTCTTTGAGCCGTTAAACCAGACATAAATCCCCACAATTATGGCAGAAATTATTGCTATTTTTTTTGCGGGGCCGTGTGCTCCCGTAATGCCTCCCATATCGACGTCTTCAGAAATCGATCCCTGGAACTGAGAGCAACCCTCCCATCTTTTCCCTGCTCACCCCAATTCGTCAACCACGCTACTCTATCCCGCTTGAGCACCGACGGCGGCGACTGGTTTGTCTCGTGCGCCGACGCACGCATGTTACTCTGCCTGCATATATACCAGCCGTAGTTGTGCGAGGCTGCTCAATCCCGTCGCTGCTTCCAGCGCACACGGTTACCAGCTCTCTCCATTCAACAGCAGCGCGATTCGTGGAGAAGGTAATATATATCTAGACCTATCTCTCTATGTGTGTCTTTTTTCTTCTGGAAAATATGCTGAGTAAAAGAGCAATTTACCAAGCGAATTACCCATAATAAATGCTAGATAAAACATGATTAGAATAATAGACAATATACTAATCATGTAAAATAGTGAATATATATTAAGGCAAATAACCAAACATTCTACAAGGTGTAGAACTTGAGATGCGATCAGAACAAGGTTGAGAAAGAAAGTATACACGACAGTAGCAGCAGAGGAACCGCCGACGTTCGGGTTGGCATCGTCGTTAGCCATGTCGTCGAGAAAGAGGGTGCTGATATCGGGGAAGAAGTCCTCATTGGGGAAGACGTCGCCGCAATCGCTATCCGTGAGGGAGTCCGTGATGAAGCCAATAGTCGCGCCAATAGCGCTCCCCAAAAACCTTATCATCCTTCTAGGACTCGAAGCAGCGGGGTCTCGGAGGCCTAACGTCCCGGCTCACGGTGCACGCCGCAAGACGAGATGGGGAAGATTAGGTAGCACAGTGCTCTGGAATTGGAGGCGCAAATGATGTGTAGCTGTGTGTCTGAGAGGAGGCGCGACCTCTCTCTTATAGGCACAGAGGGGAAGACAGACAAGCTGCGCCGGAGATGAAACGAATGGACATAAGTTGAAACGAATAGGCGGCAGCCCACCGAACAGCCTCCACTCGGTTCGTATTAAAAGTCCATTCGAGCAAAACGTTTCAGCTTCTGTACGACTGTTCATATACCATTCATGCGTGGCAAAATAAAGCTCAGCTCAGCGATATTCTCGCAACGTGGCGTGGCGTGGCGTGGCGAGGAGGAGGAGGAGCGCTCGTGTATATGTCTTCTCTTCTCAAGCTCGTACAAGTGGTGAAAGAGCTCTCCTTATAAGCTGGTCTAACTTCCACTCAACAAGCAATGCGGGACTAAACATTTGTCCCAGCTCTTGTCTTGCATGAATGGGCCTCTAGAATTTCAGAAATTTATTGACATATAATAAATGGGCTGGGCTATTTAGGCAAATCCAACAATATGAATCCTCGTACTCCTCTAGCCTTTGGAATTGTGAAATCAATTTGCTCAGACAAAGCGCATATAACCAATTTATGGTCATACATTGCATCCGCTAGTTTTTAGATCTTTACGAGGTAATATTAGTAATTTTATTCTTTCATATACTGCTTGTTCATGCTTTGTGTGTCTAGAATTATGCACGGATGATGATGAAGTTGGTACATGTTTTGTACAATTGACAGAACCATTAATATATACATCTCAAATTTGTTTGCTTGTATATAGATTGCAATCTGCTGCGTACAAACAAATTGATGCTTCTACATTTTTATTCTTCCAAATTTCACAACCGCTTCAGCATGACGCTTTGCCAGGGCAAAACTGACCGGCATCCTCCCCTGGTTTTGCTTCCTCTATCAACTCAAGTCACTATTAATATGAAGCACCTTTGTAATGGACAGGGAGCATACATTAATCTTGTTGGAAGCAAAATTGAAGACTAGTGTTTCTTCAGTGCTTCCACATGATGTTCATTTTGCTTTCTGAGTTATGCTTCACCTTATTTGCAGGCATCATGAAGGAGGCTAATTCTGAGCATTAGTTTGAAGGGGAAGCGCTAGGAATCGGATGCCGATATGGTCTTCCCATCGGACTACTCTTTATCCGTTGGATTGGAAGCTGCCTGACGGTACGATCGTCAAAGAGAACCCGCGTGTCTAATTCCAGGAATTTGTGGAGGATTAATTGCTTCCGTTTTAAATGTTTCGGTTGCATTCTTCCACATTTATGGTTTGTGCATCAGCTGATTTGACTCCCCTCTTTCCTCTTAGGTGCTTCCACTAGCCTCCATGAGCTGCCGAGTTTTAGGAAACTAATTCCAAATATTAAGGAATCAGTTTAGGAAACTATTTTTTTTCTTATTCTCGCTTGGGTTGTTAATGGATTTGCTTCTAGCTTATCTTAATTATGCTTCCATGTTTAAAATTTGTTCTAGAGTACTAGTTTTAGAAAAATGGCAAAATTGTGTTTCTATTACCTAGATAATTTGTTTGCGTGCTAAAAAACTTTGTTTTTGTTTAATAGCTATATTTCGGCCTGTGAAACTTTGGTACTCGGTATTTCTTTCAAACATAAGTAACATCACAATACTATTTCAAGAATAGCTTCCTAACGAATAGTTTTTTTTTGGCTGAGTGAGAAAATAGAAATTCTTTGCAAATGCTTGAAACCAACTGGGACTGTCTGTACACAAACAGGATCTTCTCCTATCCAATCAAAAGTTTACTTACATGCACACAATTTTCAACTGATACAGCATGCGTTCATATCGTTTTGTATAGTTGCTTCATACACGGGAGATTGGAGCTTCCGATTCATTGTAATATACCACCAATGAACTATGCTTCCAACAAGATTAATAAACGCTCCCTATCAATTACATAAGTGCTTCATATTAACAGTATTTCAATTACATAAGTGCTTCATACTGCAAATGAACTCAACAGCCAGTATCTGCATCTCAGCACCAGAATGTAATTGTACTAGATACCTGCAGAGTAAGCAATATCATAAGCCAAAGAAAATAGTACTACCATTCATTCAAGAAAATCTGTTGAAGTTCACAATTTATGTATGGATCAAACAGAAAACATTAGCTTCACAATTTTTGGAAATTATGCCAAAAGCTCCAAAGTTGAACTGATTCAGCAGTATTAGACAAACCAACATCTGAAACAGAGAAAATCAGTAGGTAATTTGTAGTCATGTACAGTAGTACACTTTCAACTCCAAATATTATAAAATTTTGCCTACACTAGGAAAGCATAAAATCTGGCCAGCTCATAGGAAACTCATAGAAATGTATGAGCTAGCTAGTCACCAACCAATCGAATTTGATCAACTTCTTGAGGTAAAAGCCTCAAGGAAAGTGACCGTACATCATCTTATTAATTGGTACTTCCTTCAATCTAGAACGACCGCCATATTTTACTGAGCACAGCATCAAGGAGTACTTTCAGCACTACTTTACTGATAACATGCTAGTAAAATAATGCATGTTACTAGTTATCTAGTTCTGTCATGTTGATCCTGTTTTTGATATTTAGTACTCCCTCCCATCCATAATAAGTGCCGCTGATTTAGTACAATGTAGTAAATCAGTGACACTTATTATGGATCAGAGGGGGTATTAAGTATCGATGGTGGTCAAAAGTGAAGAAATTAGACTGCACATAAAGCATAGCTACATATAGTTTGGACCAGCCAAATTATATTAGTGGCTAATAATGCCCAGTTAAATATATATGCAAAGCTGGTGGATAACAAGCGCCAACTGAGAAAATGTTTAACCAAACAGCCTTAAATTAGAGTAATCATCCATAAAGCTACAATAACTCCAAGCAAAACGATAAACAGAGGTCTAAGATTTAGTGAAGGCATACTCTTCAAGTATTGTGTATCATTATTTCACTAAGGTATGACGATGATGCAGCAATGAGCAAAACATATAAGTCTGTATAAATACAGGAAATTTGAAAACAAATGCTCAGTTAATGCTACTTACAGCATGCAAATCATACTAGGGCTTGAGATACAAAAAACCACGAAAAAAAGTTAAAGGTGATGCAGCAATGAGCAAAACTCCGAAGGTAAAACAGAAATATATCCCCAGAACATGGCAAATGGTTAGTTCATTTGCTACTACTTTGCATGACAGGAGTCTAATCTCTGAGCAGGAACGGACATGCACAATAGAGAATAAAGAACAGTTCTAAGTCATCAGTCATTGGAAAGGCTATGGGGAGAAGAGCCCACACTGATATAAGGAATTTGGGGAGTATGAAGGAGGAGGTAAATAGAATGCAAGGAAACTGGATGGAAAAGAAGGCAAACAGAAGATCACATCCAGTAGATAGGGGGCGGATATCAGTACATACAAAAAAAATCTTATTGGCCATGAAAGAAGTTCTTAAGATGAATGTAGTCATGTCATTTTGACCTGTACTCGCTATGGAGTATAAACATTACTTATCTAGACAATGTTGAGACACTTATTTTGGAACAGAGGTAGGTAGTATCTACATGTGGCTAAAATTGAAGATATTAGACTGCACATAAAGCATATATACATGTGGTTGGAACTTTGACCAGCCAAATTATATTAGTGGCTCATGGCCAATTACATATATCTGCAAGTTTAAAAACATGTCCACAAAACACTAGCTAGAGCGACCCCCCCCCCCCCCCGCGTCGCCCTCCTCTAGCGACACGGGGAAACCCTAGTCGCCGCCGCCTCTTGAGGCCCCCTCCCACCCTCCCACGCTCCGCCGCCGCTGAAGGGGATGCCAACGAAGCCACACACGCCCCGGGGAAGGTGGCGGTGGGGCCTTTCTTCTCCTCCCGTGACCCCACCCACGGAGGCCGAGATCTTTCCTGGCGGTGCGGGACGACGACGGCGTGGTTGCGTGCGTGGCGGCGCTGCGCGCCGCGTGATGGCTGTGCGGTGGCATGCATGAGCGACGGCGATGCGGTTGCCGGCGCGTTGGGCGGCTCGCGTGCTGGCGGGCCAGATCTGGGCCGCGCGGGCCGGCTCCGGGCTTGGTGGCTTTGGCGCGGCGCATGTGGGAGCCTCGCCGGTGCAGGAAGATGTTGGGCACTAGTTCTGCCGGCGTGCGGAGGTCGGGGTTGCGGAAGGTGGGGCGGTGGTGTCGCGGCGTCCGGTTTTGGTGCTCTTGTTTGCGGCTATCGGTGCTTGTCCTCGAGCCCCGTGTCGGTGTTGGTCGGCGCCCCCTCTATGTGGCGTTCCGGCGGCGCCCTTGGGGCTCTTCGGTGATGTTTCGTCGGCGGCAGGCTGGTGCGGCCTGGCGGTGATGTTCTGCACTTTTTTGTCGTGGCGGCTGCCTGAGTTTGCTCTGGTTGTTTTTGGCAACTATCTCGCGGGCAGCGGTGATGATCCGGATGACGGATTTGGTCACGGCGACGGGGAGCCTAGGTGTGGCGGCGGGAGGTGTGCTCAATGATCGTCGGGGGTTTGGAGGGAAGGGATGTGTGGTGGTTGGTTCCGGTCCTTGTTGGGCAGGCGTGAGGTTTGGGTTTCTTCGCTGGGCGAAAGCTTGTCCTGGCGGCTGGCCGGGTCCGACGACGGCGATGCCCGTGGGCGCCGCTTCCTTCTTGAAGTCGTCGTCGAAGTGGATGTTTCTTGCTCCTCCGCCGGGCTCTCCGGGGGAAACCCTAGATCCCTCACAGGATCGAGCATGGGCAGCGCTCTTTGTGTCGGTTTGCCTCTTGGGGCCTCGCTTTGGATGTCCGCCGGACTGAGGGTTTTGTGGAGTGTTTTTGGTGGTTTTGGCGGAGGCGCGTTCGTCTTCGGCCAGGCAGGGTGCGGCCCCGGGGCCGGCGTGGTAGTTGGAGCGGTGACTCCGGTCTTTCGTCTCCGCCTGATGCGTTGAGGTGTGGTGTCGGCCTGTTTGGTCGTCGGCCCGTTTGGAGCGCAGCCTCGGGGCTGGCGTGTGGAGTCGTGTTGTAACGTTTTTTTTTGGCCAGTTTCCCTCATAAACGGTCCGGCTCTCTTCTACTATATCAATGAAAGGCAAAGCTTTTGCCCCGTTTCAAAAAAATATATATCTGCAAGTTTTGTGGACAACAAGCAACATGCTGCGGAAATGTTTATGCAAACAACCGAAAACTAGAATAATCACCCAAAAACCATAATAATTGCAAGCAAAACAATAAAATCCATATTCTTCAAGTATTGTAGCAATCATTAGTTCACTAAGTATCACAATGATCAAAACAAGAAGCAATGTAAAATGGCTTAACTATAAGTCTAAAAATAATTTCAATATGAAACCAAATAGTCGAGTATTGTTACTATATTAACTACTTGCGTAGAGGGGAACAACATGCAAGTTACACTATGAATTGATAGACCCTTAACCACATACAAAAGCTAAAGGCAAGGTAGCAACAAGTAAAAGTTAAACAGAAAAATATCCCAAAGCATAGTGAATTTCAAAGTAGTTCATTTGCTGCTACTTAGCATAATAGCCTTCTCAGCTGTGAGCAGGCACGAGCATCTAAAGATGTAATTGGTGAGACCCCTGGGGCTTACCACAAAAATCGGATTTGATTAGCCGTTGATCTTGTCTCACAGTAAATCTCAACCGTGATTTGCTTTTCAGCGCGTCGTATAAGTGGAAGCACACCGAGAAAACCCTAACCTCGATCCCCTCGCTCCCAAATCGCCGCGTGGCTGCTCCGCCTCCTCCCATTCGTCCCTGCTCGCGCGCCCCTCCCCATGCCCATCTCCAGGCCGAGCCGCCACCGGTGAGCCGCCTCAACCCGCGAGCAGCAGTACGCCATGGTCCCTGCCCACATCCGGTCCCTCCTCCTCCCTCCACCTCTGGCCATTGAGAAGGGCCGCTGCCGCCAATCCCTGCCTCCCCGCACCTCCCCCAATCCACACCCATCTCCTACGCGGAAGCCGCCGGTGAGCCCCCTCGACACGCAAGCAGCAGCATGCCATGACCCCAAAAGGAGGCGCCATAGGGAGGAGCAGGCAGAGGAGGTGGAGCAGAACGGCAAGAGGCGGTGGTCTGGTACCACGGTCCCGGGAACCTCTACATCGGGCAGCGGCGGAGCAGTTCTTCTGCCACCCCCATGTCCGCTCTCCATGGGGCCGACCCCGCCATCGCCGTTCCCTGTTTTTCCTCGTCGGGACATCGCCGCTTCCTGTTCTTCCTCACCAGGACATCGCCTTCCTGCTGTCTCCTCCCCGCCCAGCGCGCACTCTTCGGTCACTGGTTTTGAGGTACGTTCTTGTTTCCATCCAGAGGCATCTCTCTTAGTTAAATCCCACTAGGGGACGTTAACAAATTCTAGATTCGCCGCTAATAATACATAGCCCATGTTACATATGAGCTTCAAATGTTGGCAGATAAAGAAAGGCTGTACTGTTCATTGATAAACAGCCACATTTCGGTGCTGCTGCTGCACTATGCAAGTTTTCTTTTTCTGATTGTGGCTTCCGTGTGAGCCATATGATTGTATGTTGGATATTCTGTTGGTTCATCTTGTTGTATAATCAACATCTATTTATTTTTCTATTGTAATACTGCAGATATCAAGTAAGCGAGTGAGTAATGGAAGTTCGCAGGGCAGAGTCTCCCCATCAGCATTTGCTGGCAGGAGCCGCTGCTCTGGACTCTCGGCGGGCGGAGGCCGCCAACAAGCACGTGAGAGCACTCAATACCCAGTTTGCAAGGTTGGGCACTTCTTCATCTGCTAGAGCTTGTCTTGTCTCATATTAGTCACACCATCTGTAATTTGGGTGCTGTTGAATAACAATTTTCCTGTCATATTTATAGTTTCTGCCCTATTTTCTGAATAATCTAGTCCTTAGTCATCCCATAAAGGCTTCGAATATTTAGTCGCTGTCAATATTTTTAAACCCTTGTGTCAATGCAAGTATTTGAAGTTACTTTTCAGCTTCATGCTGTGTATTCTCTCTGGCGTGTGAAAAACTCACCTACATGTTTATATTGAGCAGCTGGGTACAATTACAGTTGCAAAATCATCCAGCAGAACTTTGGGAGGACGGCATCAAAGATTACATATCCCATGCTTCTGAAATCATGGTAAAGCTTCACCAGGGTATTTTCTGTTTTTAGCATTGCATTACTAGAGATCTGATATCTCCCCGTCATCGCTGATATAATGTATCACTATCACAATCAGCATTTTTTTTGGTGCATGACATGCATGTGTAGTGGATTTGTGTACGTTATGATTCCAGTATGCCGAATTTAACTTACTCCCTGGGTTGTTAGGATTAGTTGAACAATATTGAGAATTTTCGATCAAACAGATAACATTGGTGTTCACAACATAAAGATGAACTGTGTTGAAGTAGGGATTTCGAACTTCCACATGCCCTTTTATTCATTTAGATTTGTAGTGCTAAGTTTTAAGGTTGACTGTGAAACTTTACTAATATGTTTGGCTTTTGGCACTTTAAATATTATGTGAATAGTCTGTTACTCAGATTTCTCATAAAGTTGTAATGTCTTGATCCCATATTATTCTCTCATTAGGAAAAATTCAAGGATGTTGTCAATTGGCTTAAGCAAAATAAAGCAGGTGCAACAGCTATTTCATCCCCAAGTTCAGCCAATGATGAGAAGTCTGCTTCCCCTGCAACTGTTAGTAGCAAGTTTGTGGTACAGCCAGGATCAGACAATGGACAGAAGAGTCCAACTACAGGAGCCAGCTCCCTGGCTTTTCAGAACTCAAGCTCACCAAATATGTTCTCATTCTCTTCTCGGAAGAAAACACCAGCTTTGGGCGGTATGACTGTTCTCCAGTTTATACCTTTAATATGCCATATTCCATTTACGCTTGTTGTAATTTTTTCCAGACTTAGAAGTGTCATAATGATGTGCAGGCATATTTGATAACAAGGACACGCCTGGCGGCAGTAGCAAATCAACTTTCCAGTTTGGTGGGAATAATGGCTTTTCAACACCAACTACTCCTTCCATTTTTTCGTCTCCAGGTTCTCAGAGTTTTAGCATGCCTACCCCAACACTGTTTTCAGCGAACCCGCAGCCAATTCTCACTGGTATTTTACTTTCCTTTTGCTTGGCATTAGTGCTTTCTTATAATTGGCCGTTTCACCGTATAAGGAGCCAACACACGATACTTCAAATATATGTATTTACGACAGTGTCCCTTTGAGTGTGACGGTAACCCTCTTTCATATTGCCATGCTCTACAAAAAATTTGTATGCAGCATATAATAAACACTGTCAAGAACTAAACACTGTTCAAGAAAGCCACTATTGAGGTGTTTCCCTTTATAATAACGTAATACAAAACCGTTATTTATATTCTCAGCATAAATTTCGGTTTCCTTGCAATATTTGTGTACTTATTACTGTCACGAACAGAGGTATATATGATTTGTTTTGGTTTTGTAGTATCTCTATCTGATTTGTTTTTGATTTTGCACTGGATGTATAGTTTGCCCATTATAAGATGGTCATGGTCTTTTTACCTATTTTCTCATTTGTTCTGCTACATAGTTCACCAACACGAGTTTGAGTGAATTTGTTTTTGGTGCTGAGATGTAAGAGAGTATTGTATTTGCTTTTCTATCTACCTAACTCCAGCTGGTGTTTGTTTTCCTTTTCTAGAGTCGCCATGTGCAGTTTGAATATAAGAGGAGTGAGTATGGAAGCGGAGGGGTCAAGAATAATGAGCAACAAATCCATTGCTACACAGCTGAATTTATAAAGGTGTGGCTTGATTCTTGCCGCTGCAGATGGTTGTGTCTCTATTGCAATTTGTCTCCTCGCCTTATATGTACTCATAATAGCGGTATAGTCCAACTATAAATATCAGGCATAATTGCGCAAGATGTGGCAAGTCGTCGACGGGAGGCAGAGGAGGAAGTGCTCCATGGATCCGCTGGTGCTGAAGTAGGAGGGCCTCGGAAGCACTGGTTCGATCTCTCCCTCCCTTCCTCCCTCCCTCTGTCCTATGGCTTTGCTTAGTTGTGTATCGTACTAGAACTTCAGGACGAGATAATTGTCATACTGCATCTTGAATGGAAATGAGATTCTCATATATTTCAATCTTGCAGGGTTAAATATCAAATGAGATTGATTGGTTTCGAGAATCTGACTTGAATGAATTTTATTGATATTATCTCGACAAGTACTACGGAATCATGGGTATCCCATATACTCTATTGTGAGTCATGATCTGAATATGCCCACGGTGAGCAGAATTAAAGAGATTTTTTAAGTACATTACCTGAAGCCGAAAGCAGCAATGAGTACAAGCATTCTACGCGGTACAAGCCAACTTGCTCATTTGGTACCTCTGTTTGCCATTGATTGACTATACCCTAGCACATATATTGTCAATTTACAGTTTCCATCTTATTTTACTAGAAGATTTTCATAGTGTGTGGTTAGAGGTACATAGTTGCGATGTTAAGCACGTTAAGCATAGTGCTTAGAAACTAAAAGTTGAACAAGCTGAACAAATTTTCCATTTTCATATGAAGCTGATTGTTAAATCGTATGGTTCATTATTATAAAGCAACCATATTGTGAGGGATTAATGGATAAAAAACATATAAATTACTCACAACCTCAGAGGTGGCACCATGGTTAGAAGTTAAAAGTTGAACAAGCAGAGCAAATTTTCTTATTTTCATCTGAATTGGATTGTTAAATGTATCCTTGTTCTTTTTGTTTTAAGCATTGGAACATCGAGTTGTATAAATACAAATAACAGAATTTATGCAAGGTATTATTATCTGCAGATGATTCTTATGAAGGTACCGGCAGTGAGTTGATAGTGCCCCAAACCAGTGTGGGTCTACTGCATTGACTGCTGTACTTGTTGGCAATTGTCTCTTTGTCACAAATTTTTGAGACTCCGGGCTATCATATGCAGGGGAGGAAAGGGTAATTAACATTTAGCTATTTCTGAACCCCGTTTATAACTATTTTTACTGCTTTTGCTTTATACTTTCTGATTATTTGATTTCAGAGAGGGTGGTGGTGAGAACTAAACGGAAGAGGAGGATCAGAGAGAGAGAAGGAGCGGTGAAGAAGATAGAATTGAAGGATGTTGGTTTGAAGCCGATTCGGTCGGCCATGGCCAAGGTGACTCTCTTCCCTCCCGAATAGCTGTTTTCTAGAGTAGATAAATTTTGTTGAGTTATTTTTGAATGGCCGCTAATGGCTGAGTTCATAACCAGTTATTTTATTCAGATTGCTATAAGATCTTGGTTATGTGATTTTGAAGTGGTAGCACCTTTACTTTTAAATGTAGAACCATATATAGTTTTCCAATTCAGACTATGTGACCTATATATTTTTCCCTTCTGTATGCACAGGTTATTATTTGTTTCAGACATTAGATGGCCAATCCTTACTCCACACTGAGGCAAGATTTTTTTTGTCATGTTCCTTTCTATATGTATCAAGCAAGTTTTATGAGTATTTGCAGCTGATGGTTTTTTTTCCCTATGCTAGTGGAGTTGTTCCCAGCTCATGTTACTTTTTGTCATATATTCCCACTATTTTGTAAATACTCTCGTTGGTTATAGTCGCAAAATGCCTCTAAACCAATAGGATCATGCGCCAAGGCGCACTATTCAATCTAGTATCCACAAATAGGGAATGGGGTAAGGCTCTTAGTTCAGTAGTCTCTGAGGAGCTAGAGGAAGAAGAGTACTAAGGAAGAGAGAAAATTGCAAAAGACTACGACAATTGGGGCTAGGGCTTCAAAAAACTTCGAGTTTTCGGGTTTGCTTCAAAAAACTACAACTTTTGAGGCTAATGACTACAAAAAACTATAACTTCTGTGTAACAGGGCAATTAGCCGGTTTGATCACAATTCTTACATGGCAGGCCCACATACTTTAAAAAAAAACCTTCATATATTGCATCTTCTAATAGCAGGTCCCCTTTCCACCCGTCGTCCATACGCCACCGCTGCTCCGACCGGCTGGCTCCATCTGCCGCTGCCACTCCCGGCGAGCGCGCGGGACGGACCGGTCGAGCTGCTTCCCGGCCGGCGAGCATGCACGGGCCAGCGAGGGCGCGGGGGTACAGGCTGCCGGGTGGCGAGCTGCTGCGGGGACCTACCGTGCGCGGGGCGGAGAGCTGCTGCGGGCTAGCGAGGGCGCGGGACAAGGCGGTGAACCGCTGCCCGGCCGGCGACGCCGGCGAGCCTGCGCGGGTCAGCGAATCGGTATGAGCTGGAGGTCACGGAGAGGACTAGGTCGCGGGGCGGCGAGCTGCTGCAGGCCGGCGAGGGCACGAGGCTAGCGAACTGCTGCAGGTTGGAGGTCGCAGAGAGGCGTAAGTCGGAGGTCGCCGGAGATCACGCGGAGAGGAGCGGGCTGGAGTTCGCGGAGAGGCGTGGCTGAAACGGAGCTGCTGATTTGGGTTCTCGCCGGTGAGAGCCGCCGCCATCCGTCACGCTCGACGCCCCGCGTGCTCCTTGCGCGCATCTAGGAGCTCTTGCAAGCGTGAGCCGGCATAGTTTGGTCAACGGGCAAAGAAAGGAAAAGGAAAGGAAAAAAAGAAAAGATAAAATAAAATAAAATGAGTATTCTAAGATTGAATTTGGAATAGCAGGAAAGACTATTTTGCAAAATACACATGCCACGTCAACCTACCAATGGGCCATCCATGTCAGAAACACAATCAACTTGGGTTAAAACGACATTTAGACGGAGTTGGTAGTTTTTTTGTAGTCATTAGCCTTAAAAGTTGTAGTTTTTTGAAGCAAACCCGAAAAGTCGTAGTTTTTTGAAACCCTAGCCCCAATTGTCGTTGTTTTCTGCAATTTACTCTAAGGAAGAGGTTAACTGAAAGCAAGGCAGCTGGATGGAATGAGAAGGCAAGCAAAAAAACCACATTTAGTAGAGGGGGCCGGTAAACCACGAGTAAGTAAAAGAGAAAGGCGGGTGGGTGAAAGCATCAGTAAGAGAACGGATAGCTGCTAAGGAAGGAATGAGGAAGCAGGGCCTGGAGAAAAGATGCAAGATGTAGCCTACCATCAACGCATAAGAGGTGGCTAGCTAGGTGGGAAAGATACATACTCCGTACATAATTTGAAGTAAAGAGTTGTAGAGAAAATCTTAGGGTCCTGGGTTCCAATTTGGCTTGAGAAATTTCAGTGAAAAGGATAGCAGTAAATTTTTGAAGGATCGGATCGATACCTCAACAGACATGCCGAAGATGAACTTACCTGCACAACCAGTACACCAAAATAGCATATCTAACGAGACAATCCTCTTAAGTATTCTGCGGATGATCAGTTGCATCACCATTGCCTGTTTCTGCAAGCATAAAAAGTCAAACAACCAATGACATTCAAACGTAAAGTCAAACTTGTAGCTGCACTTTGAACAAACAAAAGTTTCGATTCAGCACTAGGAATAGATAAATAACTACAAAAGAATATGTTGAAAACAATATATACTGATAAATATCGTACAAATGAAGAACGTGCACACTTTGTCTTATTAGCTGGTCACTGTTAAAGTATATAAGTGGATTGCACTAGCCCTTTCCATAAGTTCGGACTTTTGGTTGCGTTGGCTAGTGCATGAAGCTTGACATGGTATCAGAGCCTAAGGTCTTGAGTTCGAGTCCTGGCTTTCGCAATTTATCCTAAAATTGTTGTTGACCCCTCTGTGTCCACGTATAGGCCTCTTGAGTCATGAGTTTCACCGTCGCCTTTCCGCTCTCTTCGTTGCAACTTCTCCGTCACACGTGAGAGGGGGTGTTAAAGTGTATAAATGGATTGCACATGAAGCTTGACAGTCACATGTGACAAGTTATCCATTATTAAGCTTGTTGTATGCCATATAAAAAAATTTATATCTAATAATAAAGCACAAAGTGTTTTTTGCGGTCCAACATTTTTTTAGACTTTTTGCCCTCCCACCAAAAAACTTAATACATAAACTTGTCATATTAAACTAAATACATAAACTTGCCATATTACCCGATCGTGACATCATACCGCGATCGTGACATCATACCGCGGTTAGTCTGTCGTTGCTTCGCCCATTTTCTTCCTACCCAATTTATCATCATCTATACCTAATAATAAAGCACGAAGTGTTTCTTGCGATCCAATATTTTTAGACATTTTTGCCCTCCCACCAAAAAAACTAAATACATAAACTTGCCATATTACCCGATCGATGTCATCATACCGCGGTTAGTCTGTCGTTGCTTCGCCTGTTTTCTTCCTATCTAATTTATCATCGGTACAAAATGGGGCTGCAAACAAATCGTGGGCTGGAAATCGTGTTAGACTCCAACTCTAGCTAGAAGCCTATATATATGGCAGCAACAAGCCAAACAATCCTCCACAAGTCAGGGCACGCCTCAACAACGGAGTCTCCAAATTCGCCAGTCTAATCTCCGATCGCAACCTAAAGGCAGCCGCTGAACCCTGCCTCCGCCAGTCCGCCGCCGTCGAAGAACGCGGCCATTGTGGAGCTCAAGTTGCGGATATTCTGTCCGCTAGCAAAGCTTTTCTTCGACCACGAGGGATCAGTTGCTCTGCGTCAAAATCAAATCAAAACGATCCAATATATGGGAGCTTTTGGTTGCCCTGCGTCAAAATCAAATCGATTCAACCTTTTCAAAATCATTGTTCGAAACGATCCAGATTACAATCGAAATAGACTGTTCAAGAGATCAATCAAGAACCATCAGCGATCACGGAGGACGGACGAGCTCGCAATACCATCGGCGATTCTCTACCACGCCTCGACGCGCCTGCTGATGTACCGTCCGACAACGGTCGGTCAGCGTGGTTGGTGGATGGCGGCGAGGTGGACGGGTCTCTAATTGGAGAGGTGGGAGAGCGACGCGAGGCCTTTTTTTCATTTAGGGTCCATTTTGTATCGGTCTGCTGGAGATGGTCTAAGATCGGTATTTTATGTAGTCATGTGTCCCTACCAGAAAGACATGTTTCGTACTTGTAGGCCAACCTACGAAGGTGGCCTCACCTAAAATTTTAGCGTATAAAGACATGTGCAATCGTTATTTCTTAGATCTATCATACCAATGCCACGTAGTATAATTTCTGAGTTGGAGGAGAGAGAAAAAAATGTTTATATTCTTTTTGCTAAAAGATAATATTTTAGCAACTATATCTCACTGTATATTTAGGGATATCTGCTGCTATAGATAAGACTAAAGAAAATCTATTATACTTTCTCGATTTTAAAATATAAGATGTTTTAACTTTGTGAAGCTAATGTATCTAGATATTTTTTAGTACGGATTTCTACTTTCGTGCTCTTGGTTCCTTAGTTGCGCTCACTTTTCCCCAGCCGCTTAACTTTTCTTTACTTTTGCCCATCTCCTACTATGAAACTTTCACACGGTCTGAAACTTGCTGTCCGTCAGTCTTACCATTACATGCTGATAAGTGGGGCCGTATTTAGTCGGGTCTCGTAGTGGACCCTCACCGTTATGTGCTGACAAATGGGGCTACGGACTGTCAGGTCCCGTAGTGAACCCTTGGCATTGCATGCTGACAAGTGGGGTCGTGTTAAGTTGGTTCCCGTAGTGGACACCTCTCTCCATCTATCCAGATCAGCATGGGATCCACAGCTTATCCACGTGAGCATCAGACCCACATCTTATCCACGTGAGCCAACCCCGCGCCCGTGCCCATGCTGTTGCCTCCCCTTTCTTCTTCTTTTCTGGAGGTGGCGGCCCTTCTCTGGTGATGGTGCTCGACGTTGCACTTTGTTGGTAACCCCAAGAGCAAGGTGTGAAGAGCACAACAGCAAGTTTCCCTCAGTAGAGACCGAGGTTATCGAACCATAAGGAGGAAGGAAACGTCACACATGTGTTGCAAACAATGTGGAGACCTGCACAACACAAATTCAAGACTTTGCCCCAACGAATCAGTGAGGTTGTCAAGCTCACCGGTTTGCTGTAACAAAGGATTAAACATATGGTGTGGAAGGTAATGGTTTGCAGCAAGTAAACAAGTAACAGTGGAAGATGTATCAATGGTAAAGATTGGACCGGAGTACATAGTTCACTAGAGGTGCTCTCCTTAGATAAACAACATGGCATGAAGGGTAAACAAATTACAGCAGGGCAATTGACAGGAACTGAGCAAGGCATAACAATGCAATTACTAGTCAGAAAGATCCTATGAGATTCGATTGGGCAATACAACAAGATACATAGACCGCCATCCAACTGCATCTATGACTAGAAGTCCACCTTCAGGTTATCATCCGAACCCCTTCCAGTATTAAGTTGCAAGCAACAGACAACTGCTTTAAGCAAAATGTGTAAGGTAAACAGTCCATATGTTCCATGAACAAGATGCCGTTGTTTTCTCCCTAGTAGCAACAACACATCTACAACCGAAGAGATTATTGTCACTTCCCTTGGAAACTAGAGGCATGAACCCACTATCGAGCATAAATACCCCCTCTTGGAGTCAATAGCAACTACTTGGCCAAGATAGCTACTAACAATGAAGAGCATGCAAGATCACAAACAACACAGACATGATAGAATCATAAAGACAAAACCATTAATCAAACCAACATAACTCAATATCCATCGGATCCCCGCAAACACAACATGCATGATTACAAATAGATTAGATCTTTATCATGAACGGAGCTCACAAGATCTATACATGAAAGCACAAAGGAGGATATACAACCATCTAGCTACTACATGGACCCATAGTCTAAGGTGGAACTACTCACGCATCATACCGGAGAGAAGGCCTCCGGGATGATCTCCCCTCCGGCAGGGTACTGGGAAGAACTTCAGATCCCCCCGATCTAGGGACGATGGTGGCAGCGGCTACAGACGGTTTCGTGGAGATTTGATCGGGTTCTTAGGGTTTCTGCATCGGGGGCTTCTTATAGGCGAAGGGGGAGGCCGAGGAGGCGACCAGGGGGGTCAAACCCTACCTAGGCGCGGGCCCACCCCTGGTCGCGCCTAGGGGGGTGGGGTTGGCCGCCCTGGCACGCTTCCTCGTCTCCCCTCTGGACTTCTTGTTCCCCACGAAAAGTAATTGACTTTGACGTTTGTCCCATCCAATTCTGAGAATATTTCTTTACTAGCTTTTCTGAGACCAAAAACAGCAGAAAACAGGAAACTGGTACTGTGGCAACTTGTTAATAGGTTAGTACCAGAAAACATGTAAAAAGAACCTCAAAGTGTAGACAAAGCAAAGCAAAGTAGATACTAACAAGCATGGAACATAAAAATTATAGATACGTTTTCGACGTATCAAGCATCCCCAAGCTTAACTCCTGCTCATCCGAGAGTAGGTAAGTGATAAAAAGAATAATTTTTGAGGTGACATGCACCCTCACAATAATTATCCAACCATTTGCAAGCATTGAAAGCTGGAATCAAAGAACTCTAAACATGTGCATGAAAGATGGAGTTATAACAATAGGACATAGTAACTATGCATGCAACATGAAAGGCTACAAACAAAGATCATGAATGACATGCATTGAAAAACATTTGTTTGTTTCACATACAGAAAACATAGCATAGTGGCAATCAGCTTGTCCCTCATAGAGTAGCAATATAGATGCATAGGACACCTTCAAAGTTCACAAGGGTGACTAGAAACAAATAGCACAAGAACAAGTAAAATCACAATATGCATCAATCAATAAGCTTTGGAACGCTGCACACAGAATGACAACTATGCTCTCTTAATGGTGCCTAAAGGTAGAAGGTGGAGACTCAATAATGGTGGAAGAAAGGCCTTTTTGTAAAGGAAGCAGGGATTTCAAGTTTCAAAAAGAGCTTCCAAAAATTATGGTACTTGTTAGCTTTCAGCCCTCATTGCCCCTATCATAAGCATCTTGAAGTGATTAAGGTTAAAGTGAACAAACCAGGGAGTATATGGTTGACGAAGTATAAGTTGGCAATCTCAAGTCCCTTGAATATGAGGGCCACACCTCATGCTACTCAACTTCAGTCACAAGTAAATTCTTGCCATTGAAGTATTTGCATATGATAGAGAACCGCCAACGGGGTACCCCTTGCACATGGTACTGGAGCTTTCCCATAACTAAAATGACAAGGCAAGCAGACAATGAACATCTCAACGATCTTTTTATTTACTATATGCATAGCTTTTTATTGAGGATGCTTCATAGATAGCTCACTATGGTGCTGCTGCAATTTTCCACCATGATTAGGCATGGCTTAGGCTAGTGGCCCAGGCGTTTCTCTAACACAAAATACAAACTCTATGGACTTAAAAGTTCCCTTTTTTATTTTACACCGGTGACATCCACAGACAAAAGAGCATGATATCAACTGAGCACAAAGTACAAGTGCAATGTTGAAAACGTTCCCCATGATAGCACGGTTCTACTAATTCCAACGTATAAGTGCAAGTATAAACAACATAGCACCACAATGGTTCAAGTTTATTAGTGGCAAAGAATATAAAGTGTGCCATCAAGTTTGTGAGGGCTTTAATCACTAAGTTTTCACATAACAAAATAATTTTTAATTAGAAGATAGCTGAAAACAAGAATATACTTGGAATGGTGTAACACACCATGCATAGGAGTTTATAGTGGACACTTTGGGAAAACTTGGTTTCTTGGGAGTTGGAAGCATGAGTAGAGCTTACTCATACAAGTGGAGGCTAGCAAAAGACTGGGAGCAACCAACTAAGAGAGCATAATAGCCATAATCATGCAGAGCAACAAATCATTACTAATCAAAGCATAGAGTGGTACTACAAGCCAAGGACTAAATGATCATAGAGGCTATGGTGACTTGTTCATAGTCATAACATGGTGTGACCATGTGTCAAGTCAACCCAAACAAAGCATTAAAGGAGAATACCACAATACTATGCTTTTGCATGCTAAAACAACGCATAATTTCTTCAAGACACACTAAGAAATCCCAATTGTTTGGAACAAGACATGCTACAGCAATAATCACTAAGCATAAAGTCAAAACAACACCTATCATGTCATGCTAAAGTCTAAGTCACAGTCAATGCAAGCTCCTCTTGCACTTCAAGCAAGAACTTACTACTCCTTTCCAACACCAAGCAACTTATTTGCAAAACAACACAACGAGAACGGGGGTACAAACTACTCAAGCAAACTAAACAACTAAGCAAATCAAACGAAAACTAAGACGCTCCAAGAACAACACAACTGTGCATGAAACAATAAAAACGAAGTGTGTACAGACCAGAGCTTTTATTGATGAAGAAGGGGATGCCTTGGGCATCCCCAAGCTTTGACGCTTGTACCTCTTGGATATTTCTTGGGGTGACACCATGGTGGCATCCCCAAGCTTGAGCTTTTGTCCATTCTTCATCTCATTGCATCATTCTCTCTCCACACCTGAAATTTTTCCTTCATACAAAACTTCACACAATCTTCATTAGCAACATTAGTGTATTCAAAAGATATTAGACCTCTGGCAAAGCTTTGGAACAACAAGGCTTTTCACTAAAAACACAAGCTACTGTATTAAATCCTTCAAAAAACTCAATTCGCCAAAAGAGAACTCAAAAAGGAATCAATAAGAAGCAAATGCAAATAATGGCAGAAATCTGTCAAAACAGACCAGCAGGTAGAAACCGATTTTTTCGAACATTTTATGTTGCTCAAATAAAAAAAGTGTTGAACTAACGAAAGTTAGCTAAAACATACTGGGGTATTTATTCGTAAATTTTGAGCTCAATCGGAGTTACAGAGACTCCTCATGAATTTTTTGGTGGAGGATAGATATCTGTTTCGGGACAGCAACTCCCTAAATCTTACTTCCCTCTCATTAGAGGTCATTCTTGGCATAAAAAGAAAACAAAAAGGATAAGGAGAGGTCATTACTGAAGTAATAACTTCCAAGACTCAAGAAAACTCTTGGGTTATCTCCCAACAAGTACTTTTTTAATGCCTTTAAGTTAGGCACAAGAAGCAAGAAGAATCAAGTATTTTCAAATGAAGAAGCAACCTTCTTATTCTTTCCTTTCTTACCTTTCTTCTTATCTTTAGGGAAAATATGATTGCTTACCGGTGGAGCAAAATGCATGATGCCTTTTCCCACATCTATCACTGCCCCAAGGTGTTTTAGTAGAGATCTTCCAAGTGTGATCTGTCCTTTGCCTACACATTCAATAACAAGATAATCAGTAGTCACCATTTTCCTTGAGATTTTTGTAAACACACCTTCAGCTATTCCAATGGGTAATATAGTGGCATTGTTGGTAAGAGAGATTTCCTCTCCTCCTTCAGTAAGCCCCCAAAGACTCAAGGAATCATAAATATCTTTAGGCATGAGGCAAAATTCAGACATGATATCACAACGAGCATCAAAAAGTGTAGTGTTTATTGATACTTTGATTGTGGGAAACCACTTTGAAGGCTCAGAATTTATGGGAACATAATCATGATAATCCCTAAGCGTGTGATAGCAACTATTCGTAGCAGCAATACCGGTCTCAAGAGTGTTCAACCTAGCAAAAAATATTTATGAAAGAGGAATCAGACTTGCCAGGTGTACCATAAATCATGATTAATTTTTTTATGGCATCAAAAGCTTCATCCTCAGTACATAGCAATAATCTTTCTCAGCCACAACATCCAAAGCATATCTATAACAAAGAGCAATACCGCGATAGAAACTATCAGTAACCAAGCTAAGGCTCACCTTAGGCTCAGTTTCCCTCTGTAAAGCAGAGATTCTAGACCAAGCTTCTTTAAAACTTTCTTCACTTTTTCGCTTAAAAGTGGAGATTTCTACCATAGGGGAAATAAAGGTTGGTCCAAAACCAGACATGGTAGCAACTAGAGCAGGAACAATTTTTTGTGTTTTTCGAAAAGAAGCAAACAAAACCAAGCAAAAGAAACAAAACAAACTAAAAACAAAGTAAAGAGAAAGGAAGTGGAGGACTCCCCTTGTGAAGACATCCTTAGCCTCCCCGGCAACGGCGCCAGAAATCTTTGATGGTGCTCGACGTTGCACTTTGTTGGTAACCCCAAGAGCAAGGTGTGAAGAGCACAACAGCAAGTTTCCCTCAGTAGAGACCAAGGTTATCGAACCAGAAGGAGGAAGGAAACGTCACACAGGTTATCGAACCATATTTTCCTCTCTCATAATAATTTTCAGTAGCCTCATAAATAAACTCAACAATATAGCTATCATATAAAGCATGATTTTCATGATCTACAAACACATAATTTCTATCAAGCTCAAAAATAGTGGGATTAAAACCTTCACAGGTTTTACCCAAAGTAGATATTTCAAAAGGATCCACAGGAACATAACTTTCATACTCCTTTGGTAAGCATGGGGGACAATCAAATAATGTAAGGGATAAATATTTACTCTTATTAGAAGGTAGGCATGGGTAGATAATCCATTCTTCCTCCTTTTGTTCATCACTCTCCTCCTCTTTTTCATCTAATGAGCTTCCAGTTTCAACAATCTCTTCTTCCATAGGCTCCTGCAAGGCATTAGACTCTTCCATTTGTGGAAAGCATCTATTAAAATATTCAAGAATATAGCCATTTTCTCCCTTGTAATTATCAAATAAAAATTTAAGTATCTCATAAACCTCATGTTCATAAGGTGCATCATCAGTATTTTCAAGCAAACTGGCAAGTTTAAATGCACCCTTGAAAGCAACGAATTCTTCAATTTGTTCCACATCATCAAAGTTATAATTTCCTTTAACATAAGAGGATATGGTAACATTATCATTATACTCACATTGAAAAGGGAGGTGTTTATACCTCCTACAGCAACAGGCTTTATCAAAGCAATAAGTAACATTATAAGTAGAGCGCACCTCTCTAGCAATAGTATTCAACATATCAATTTGTTCCTATAAGTGTTTCACTTTTTGTGACAAACAGTGTTCCTTATAATAATACTTTTTTCTTCCGTGAACCCACCTTGACAATAAGAACTAGTTTCAAAGAAACCATCCATTGATAGAAAGCATGACCAAGCAAGGCAATAATAGACCAGCAACTAGAGCAGGAACTAATTTTTTTGTGTTTTTGAATAAAGCAAGCAAACCAAACTAGACTAATTTTTTTGGTTTTTTTGAAAAGAGGCAAACAAAACCAAGCAAAAGAAACAAAGCAAACTAAAAACAAAGTAAAGAGAAAGGAAGTGAAAGACTCCCCTACTGAAGACGTCCTCGGCCTCCCCGGCAACGGCGCTAGAAAAGCTTGATGACTGTCTACGCACAGCCTGTTGGGAACCCCAAGAGCAAGGTGTGAAGCATCAAGCATCAAGTTTTCCCTTAGTTGAGACCAAGGTTATCGAACCAGAAGGAGGAAGGAAACATCACACAGGTGTTGAAAGCAACACGGAGACCTGCATAACACAAACTCAAGACATTGCCCCAACGAACAGTGAGGTTGTCAAGCTCACCGGTTTGCTGTAACAAAGGATTAAACGTATGGTGTGGAAGGTAATGGTTTGCAGCAAGTAAGCAAGTAACAGTGGAAGATGTATCAATGGTAAAGATTGGACCGGGGTCCATAGTACACTAGAGGTGCTCTTCTTAGATAAACAACATGGCATGAAGGGTAAACAAATTACAGCAGGGCAATTGATAGGAACTGAGCAAGGCATAACAATGCAATTACTAGTTAGAAAGATCCTATGAGGTTGATTGGGCAATACAACAAGATACATAGACCGCCATCCAACTACATCTATGACTAGAAGTCTACCTTCAGGTTATCATCCGAACCCCTTCCAGTATTAAGTTGCAAGCAACATACAACTGCTTTAAGCAAAGTGTGTAAGGTAAATAGTCCACATGTTCCATAAACAAGAGACCGTTGTTTTCTCCCTAGTATCAACAACACATCTACAACCGAAGAGATTATTGTCACTTCCCTTGGAAACTAGAGGCATGAACCCACTATCGAGCATAAATACCCCCTCTTGGAGTGTCTAGCAACTACTTGGCCAAGGCAGCTACTAACAACGGAGAGCATGCAAGATCACAAACAACACATACATTATGGAATCATAAAGACAAAACCATTAATCAAACCAACATAATAATCTCAATATCCATCGGATCCCCGCAAACACAACATGCATAATTACAAATAGATTAGATCTTGATCATGAACGGAGCTCACAATATCTATACATGAAAGCACAAAGAAGGAGATACAACCATCTAGCTACTACATGGACCCATAGTCTAAGGTGGAACTACTCACGCATCATACCGGAGAGAAGGCCTCCGGGATGATATCCGCTCCGGCAGGGTGCTGCAAGAACTTCAGATCCCCCCAATCTAGGGACGATGGTGGATGCGGCTACAGACGGTTTTGTGGAGATTTTATCGGGCGCTTAAGGTTTCTGCATCGGGGGCTTCTTATAGGCGAAGGGGGAGGCCGAGGAGGCGACTAGGGGGCTCAAACTCTACCCAGGCGCGGGACCACCCCTGGCCGCGCCTAGTGGGGGGGGGGGTGGCCATCCTGGTACGCTTCCTCGTCTCCCCTTTGGACTTCTTGTTCCCCGCAGAAAGTAATTGACTTTGACGTTTGTCCCGTCCAATTCCGAGAATATTTCTTTACTAGATTTTCTGAAATCAAAAATATCAGAAAACAGACAACTGGCACTGTGGCAACTTTTTAATAGGTTAGTACCAAAAAACATGTAAAAAGCACCTCAAAGTGTAGAAAAATCAAAGAAAAGTAGATACTAACAAGCATGGAACATCAAAAATTATAGATACGTTTTCGACGTATCATCTGGCGACGGCGACCCTTTGTCGAGCTTCACTTCGGCCTCCCGTTCGTCTTGGCCGCAGTATGGTGTCATCCCGTTGACCTATATAAAATATGACAATGGCAACCGTGCGTAGAGAAGGTTAGATCTCGTACCAAAATGTTCTGATTAGACGGGGGTGCTTGCTATGGAGTATGCGGCCGGCGAGCCGTTTCGATAATTTAATTGGTTTATCAAGTTAATGTATCGGCTGCAATTAAGTGAAAGAGTGTTTATAATTAAAAAATAGGGAGATGGATGCATAATAAATAAGAAATAAGAAAATGATACAACTCTTGAACACTTTCAAATTAAAAAAATTATACAACTCTTAATGTAAAAGAGTGTTTATAATTGATACATCTCTTGAATACTTTCAAATTTAAAAAATTATACAACTCTTAACGTAAAAGTGTGTTAATAATTGACACAACTCTTGAACACTTTCAAATTAAAAAAATATATGCAACTCTTAATATAAAAGAGTGTTTATAATTGACACAACTCTTGAACACTTTCAAATTAAAAAAATTATACAACTCTTAATGTAAAAGAGTGTTTATAATTGACACAACTCTTGAACACTTTCAAATTAAAAAAATTATATAACTCTTAATGTAAAAGAGTGTTTATCATTGACACAACTCTTGAACACTTTCAAATTAAAAAAATTATACAACTCTTAATGTAAAAGAGTGTTTATAATTGACACAACTCTTGAACACTTTCAAATTACAATTTGGACATGATAATGTTGTCCTAAGAAAATCTTGAGAGTTTACCATTTTTAGAGCGTGAAAAGTGATCCCTAAACTAAAATCTTTATGCTTCATGCATATACAAAATTATACACCTTTGAACTCTTTGAAATCACACTTAGGACATGATAATGTTGTGCTAATAAAATCCTAATCATTTATCATTTCATGGAGTGAAATATAATGCATAAACTTGTGTATATGAAAATTATAAACCTTTGAACACTGTGAAATCGCACTTAATATGTGATAATGATGTGCTAAGAAAATCTTGAGAGATTATCATTTTCATAGAATGTAATACATAAACTTGCATATGGCAAAAATTATACACCTTTGAACTCTTTGAAATCGTACTTAGGACATGACAATGTTATGCTAATAAAATCCTGATCATTTATCATTTTCATGGAGTGAAATATAATGCATAAACTTACATATACGAAAATTATACACCTTTGAACACTTTTCCTTCAAATTATATTAAAAATCATTTGTTTATGGAATTAAAGTACCGGTGGCAAACTCGTTATTTTTCATGGATAGAGGGTGCCCGCGATAGATACAAGGGTTATCCTGTCCGCTAGATGACAGAGGATCAATCAGAGGATAAACGGTTGGTGGGTACGATTCGCGTGACAACTGTCTCGACCAATTAGAGTGTAGCAGCCAAGATGAGCACAAGTGTAAGAGTTTGTGACTAAGAGAGAGGGAAAAACTGAATAGAACTTAAAAACCAAGGGCAAAACTGAGTAGAACTTAAAAACCAAGGACAAAATTGACAAAGGGATTCAAATAGAAAATAGAAAGAGATTTAAAAATGGAAAATGATTATTTTATACAATAAAATATATCTTGGCATACATCAAACTATTTGCAATTCAAATATATATCAGTTCGAAAATTATTGCCTCATTCAGACAAACTATGTTTTGGGAAGAGGCTTGAGTAGAAAGCCATGAACCTTCATAGATATTAGGTGATTTAAGAAGTGGTGATTTAGGTTAAAACTTGATTCATATATATTTATTATGGTGACAGGTCACGTAATAAGACTCCCTAGGTAGATGCCACTATGTTTTGATCTTTTTGAATTATTGTGCATAAAATCAATTAGCTAGCTAAAACCCATTCGTTGACTCTCTGTTGAGCAGCCACCGGAGGGTAAAAGTGAGTATATTGCACACGACAGTGTTAGTACCGGAGGGCAAAACTAAGTACAACCAAACTGCCAGTGTTACACTCGAGAATATAACCGAGCACAACTAAGTGGCCAAGCTTAGACACGAGGGGAAAACGTGACGCACGATATGCGTGTCGTGGTGCATGGGGCGTAGCGGATGCATGTGGCAGTGCACGGTGCAGTAGCGTACGCGGTTACGCGGTGCACGGTGGTGTAACGAAACGTCTCCTCCCTTCATCTTTATAGATGCCTCCTCACTCTCACTCATCACTCGCTCACTCACTCACGCAACCATCTCCACTGTCGCATCACCTTCTCCAAACCCCCAAGAAAACCCCAACCACGCCGGTGATAGAGAAGAATGGCGCGGTGGCCATCGTCGCCTCCAAGGCTGCCGACAAGGAGGCCCCCCGTCCCCGTACAGGCCCTCGTTGAGGCATCGAAGGCATCCGCTGTCCTCGTCCATACCTCGTCCCGGCTTCCACCGTAGCCGCCGACGAGGAGGCCCCCACCGGTCTCGGGAAGATCCCGCACGGCTGGGACCCCTACGAGGAGGAGGATTACATCAGGCCAGAGAACCCCTACAACACCAGCATATCCCACCCATGGTCGTAGATAACTAGGGTTTTCTCCCCTTCCTTTCTTCTTCCCCCATTCCCATCGTTGGATGCTAGATCCTGTGTTATTAGGGTTCGGCTGTTCGTATTTTCAATCGTTGGATGCTAGGTATTTTTACAGTAGCTAATCCTTTTGTCTTAGATCTCGTATTTCGATGAATACCCCTATTCGTATTTCAAACCTATTTTATTGTTTCTTTGAGTTGCAGTTAAGGGATTCTCTAGTTAGTACTAGCACCGATCTGTAGTTGGGATCAATATTCGATTTGGTTAGAGTTTTCGGAATTGGGGAATAATCAGGGGATCTCAATCGGTTAATTTATGCAAGTAATCAATCCCGATAATCAAGATATCTCAATAATGTCCTTATTGCACTCTACTGTTTTTTCCAATAGGTGGCTGCAGCGACGACGAGTCCAAGGACACCAAGACTCGTCAGGTGCTGAGGAAGCTGAAGTCCGGCCAGTACGACAACTTTTTCACCAGCGACGTCTACAGGTGCCCCTTCTGCACCAGGAGGCTACAGGCCACCGACTTCATCTCCCTCGTGAAGCATGTCAAGGACGTGAAGTCCTGCGGCCCATCCGTGAACATCAACGGCTTCAAAGCCAAGCACCAGGTGTTCGGTTTTCATCTCCGCAACCTCCAGAAGGCGTCCATCGAGGAGGGTCGCATGCCCCCGATCAAGCCCAAGGAGCCCAAGGTCAAGGGACTAGGCAGCAAGAAGTGGAGGAAGCGCCAGAGGGAGGATGCGGAGGCCCTCCTAGCAGAGGCCACGAGGGTCCACTGATCTTGTGTTGCTGCTGCTGTTGTTATAAAGCAGCTTCGTTTGTATTGTTGTCTATGTTGAACTTGTCCGTTTCTGCTGCTGAGCAGTCTAATTGTCAAACCTCGTTTAAGTATCGTACTATATTCTATATTAACTGCTTTATCTACATCTGCTATGTTTATATATCCTATATTAGTTGTTTAATCTATATCTGCTCTATTTACTGAATGTATTTATGGTGCTGGTTAGGTTTGCTGTTCTAGATTTGCTACCAAATTAGGAAGAAACGAGGGCCAAAAGAAACCATGAATGAAGAGAGAAACTGCTCTAGATTCACGACCTTTTTGGGCAAAAAAGACACACTTGTTAGCGACATGAAGAGAAAAATGCGCTCTTAAAAAGGCTAATAAAAAAATAACAAAAAAATCTTCTAATTTAGGGGACAAGGCGCACGTAACTACCAAACACGTCCACATAGTCCCACACCACATCCTCAAAAACGCGTTCGCAACAAGCCGGCTCCATACAGTCCAACATGGCACGGCCCCACGCGTCAGCATAACGCGTTCTTGACTAACCAGTCCTACTTGTCAGCACGTAACGGGGGTCTACTACGAGACCCGACTGAACGCGGTCCTATTTGTCAGTACGTAACGACAAGGCTGACGGACAGCGAGTTTCAGACGTGTGAGAATTTTAGATAAGGAGATCCCTTTTTAGTATATAGGTTTCAGACGTGCGAGTTTCAGGCTGACGACAAGGCTGACCAAAAGTAAGGAAAAGTTAGACGGCTGGAAAAAACTGAGTACAACTAACAAACGAGGGTCACGAAAATAGAAATCCCTTTTTAGTATATAGGTTAAGAGTGAACCTACACATTAAAAAGAGTCTAGCTTTATAAAACTTGAAAATCTTATATTTTAATACAGAGTGAGTATATTATATTTTTGTTGTCATATTAAACTTACGTGGCGTGAAAAAAATTATACTCCATCTTATCAACCATTGTACCTGGTCCTCGGGTCTGGTCCAGCCAAGGTTAACAGTATAAATTGGCATTCCGTAGAAGTGCTTAGGCTATTCTCCAAGTAGATTTCCGAGTTTTAGGCAAGTGCATGTGGGAAGATGCCTACGGCCGATGAGATCATCGTCGTCGAGCAGCCTGAGCCTACCACCCCACCACCGCCGCGGTGCAACGCTACCACTCCACCAGAGCCGATAGTCATCCCGCCGCACGACCGCACAGAGCCGCCTACCGCAGATACAGAAGACCGGGGCGCCAAGGTCAGCTGGCTTCGCCGCCTCCCCGGAGACATAGCAAAATTCCTGCGCCGCCTCCCCGGAGACACAGCAGAATTCCTGCGCGGCTTTGCCGTGGGAAAAAACTACGGGTACTGCCTCTGGGCCTTCATCCACTACTTCTTCGGCTACACCTTGTTCAAATTGGTCCTTCACTTCTTTTGCTGCCGCGGCATGCTTTGCTGTAGCTTCCTAGCCAAATGGCTCGAAGTACCGGTTGCCAAACTTTCCCTTGCCAAGCACAAGAACTCTACCCAGCACTTCTTCTCCATCTGTCTCAAACAGCTCGCCAACCTTTGGGTGTCGGTCTTGTTCTTCTTGCTCCTTCGCGCGATTCTCTTCCGGCCGTACCAGGTCAAGCCCATACTCGGCGCCTCCATTGTCCGCGAGTTCGAGCTTCAGTCGCCCGCCGCCATGGCCATGGCGCTGGCGGCCTCACCTGCTTCTCCAAACCTGCGGTTCAGCCTCAAGACCTTCGTATTTTTACATAATAAGCGCAGCATCTTCAGAATCGGCTACGACCACCTTTCCATGAGTGTCTTCTATGCCGATGAGAAGCTCGGTCCAGCCGACGACGAGCTCCCGTCGTTCAAGCAGAAGCCCCACAGGACCGACCTGCTGAGCCAGGTCATCGTCGGGCTGCTGCCGAACGCCAGCAGCACAGTGGTTGAGACGTTCGTCAGGGACAAGGTCCGGGAGCGCTTCGAGATGGTGGTGCGGATCCATGTGACGCTCACATACAAGTTTTGGCCGTTCAAGGAGTTATATTTCAACATCTACGACTGCCCTCTCTCCTCGCCGGTTCCGCAGATCGGCGAGACTTTCGTGCAGTCCTCCCAGACCACGTGCAAGGCCATCAAGATCTAGATCGATCGTGGTTAGCTCCCAGTACTCGATCTCATCTATCGTATATTTAAATTAAAAATCAGTTGTTAGGGGGTACATCTTTGGGGGCAAAATGTGGTCAATGCCTGTCCTGCAGCCCGGTTTCTATGGAGCTTCATCAGGGATACGTTGGGTCCGGATTGGCAGGCCCATGATCTCGGGAAGTTCCTAGAAACCCAAACGAACCGGGCAGGAAAAGGTCGCCGTCTTTTCTGGCTAGTGTTTGTTGCGATGTCCTGGACACTCTGGAACATCAGGAATAAGATGGTTATTGAAAAGATTCTTCCTAGACGTGCATCTGACTCGGTTTTTCGCTTTCTGGCGTCCCTGCAGCTCTGGTACCCGTTGTGTAGGCAGCGGGACAAGGCAAGGCTGGACGCGACCCTTCGACGTCTTTTGGAGGCGGCTCGGCGGCTTCCCCCTAGTCCGGTTTTGGCCTCTCTCCGTTTTTCGGTGTGTTCTCGCTTGGCGAGGTGGCGTCTTTCCTTTCTTTGGGCCTTCTTGTGCTGTGGCCCCAGCAAGTGTGTTGTGAATGATTCCGAATCTTATAACTTGTTGTGGACGGTTGCTTTATTTATAAAGCGGGGCGAAAGCCTATTTCGAGAGTGTAACGGGCTAACTCTTGTCACAAAGTTTAGACTTGGGGGTGAAAATGGAATTAACTCTAAAAATAAGCATGTTGTTTATGGGTATGTTTGGTTTTAGCCCATGGTTACTTCACCAAATATTTGGCTAGCCAAAATTTTAGTTAACCTTTTGGTTGCCCATAAGTTGACCAACATTGGCAACAAAAGTGAACTAGATTGCTCATAGAGTCATTGGCAAACCAAATAATTGGCAATCATCCAAACAAAGAGCAAAATTTCAGCCATTACCAAAATTTTGGTAGGTAAGTTTTCGCCACCATCTAAACATACCCTATATCTTTCTCCGAATTTTTGTTCCTTTCAGCCTATGAATCTTGTGTAAGAGCATCTTCACTCAGGCCCCAAGAAGACCCCAGGGCCACTTTTTATTTTCAGCCGGGCAGCAAAAATTGGCACACTCAAGCCCCCAGCACCTCGTTTTTAGCCGAATTGGCCTTTAAATCCATCCAAAGAACAACGGCTGAACCTAGTGCGCCGGGGGTGCCAGATGAAGGAAAAACCGCCGGAAAGCCCTCCCTCGCGAGGTGGCCCCGTCCTGTCAGCGAGAGAGTGATGTCGTCCTCATCTTCTCGGCTCCCGCGTGCAAATTAGGCGGTCGACGACAACATTTACTGAGCTTCCCGCACAATCCCACCGCGTCTACACCATTCCTCCTCATTCCCTCCCTCACAATTAATACCGACGCCCTTCCGTCGCCATCCTCACACCTCCTATGCCTGGCGAAGCCTTACCCCTCCGAAATCACCGAGACCTTGGCGTAGCCATGGCGGAGCGGTACCCTGGTGACGGGGCGACGACTAACGGGTTTGGCCGATGCTTCCTAAACGAGTGGGACGTCTGCCTCCTCAACGAGGCCAGCAACCCGGTGTCGTTGGACTTCCATCCATCGCCAACCTAGAGGCTCAGCGTGGGCGGCGTCCCCATACCCCAACTCCACAAGGCGTCGCCATGGTCACCGAGATCCAAGCCGTCATTGCCGGCATGTCGGACGAGGACAAGGCGTATCCCCGTTGGCACCCCGACAACCATACGAGCTGGCGCACGTACTTTCGGGAACACCATGCCCAAGATATGGCGACGTACGAGGGTCCTATGTCGACACCAGCACAGAATAACATCATGAGCCGTCGACTCTGGTGGAGTGTGCTGAGGCGTATTCTCACCGCCATCCTCGAGCACCACGAGGGAGGCAACCACCCGCGCCTCCAGTACTCGGCGGCAAGGTCGGCCTCCCTCTCCCGCTGCCGTGGCATCTCATGGCTGCCGAGGAGGATGGAGAGGACTTTGCCTTCTTCATCGGCGTCGGCCTCGTGCTCCTCTGGCTCAGTGATGACCTCCACCCATCGTTCTTCACCCCGCTGAGCTCCTCGTGGCTGCTCCTCCTAGTGAAGCCCGGCCGATGTTGCCTCCACGCACGTGTTCACGTGGTGGCTATAGCGTGCTGTCAGCACCGCGCGGCCACCTCTGCATGGTCCGGATGAAGAAGGAGCCCGCACCAGAGTGGTCACCACAGCGCGACTACGTCGAGATGACCCTCAAGCCGCAGGCGCCGAAACTACAACTTTTGTAGACTTAGGAGAAACAGGTGGCTCCATATGCGTCTGTAACGACTTCCAGAGCTACGCTACTTTGATTATCTTTCTTAGGTTCAATAACCTCAGTAAGCTCTATTGTCCTCTCACTTAAACCTTTAACAAGGAATTCCTTCTCAAGAAATACACTTCCTCGCGAGACAAATACTTTGCCTTCAGTTTTTTGGTAGAAGGAATATCCCTTAGTTTCTTTAGGATAACTGGTTTGAGTTTATTTGGCTGCAAACATTTTACATAAACCTCGCATCCCCAAATTTTAAGAAATGACAAGTTAGATTTCTTACTAAACCATAATTCATATGGTGTCGTTACAACAGACTTTAATGACACTTTATTAAGTGTAAAACCAGCCGTCTCTAAAGCATATCCCTAAAATAACAAAGGTAGATCATTGATGCATGTAAAATGCACACATGAACATTTTAGGTTGTTGATATGAATTCCCACATATTTGCTACATATATGATATTATATCCATGTTTTCAATTGATTTATGGGGATTTACGAATGATCTTCTTTATTTTGGTTATAACTATGCAGGATAGAAAACCCCTATTTTGTGTATTTTTACCTTTCAGGGACCTAAAGAAAGTCAAATGGAGCTGGGCTTTCGGGAGCATCAATATTTTATAAAGAGAAGCACTTGGAGCACTTGGACCTCACCAGATGATCTAGGAGGCCCAAAAGAAACTAGGTGGCGCGCCTAGTAAGGGTGGGCGTGCCACCCATGCTCTTTTCCTCCTCAACCGTCCATATGCTCCGATCTTTCACCCACCGCCTTCGTATGATTTAAAAACCACTATCTAAAGGGCCCCTCGAGAGTTCCTGGAGGGAGGCTCCGCACAAACACCAAAAAACCAAAGAAGATCCAGAAGGAAGGGGGAAACTCCGCCGGGGCCGTCGCTAGAGGGATCTCTACCTTCTCCAACGTCTCCACCACCATCATTATGAAGAGGGAGTATTCCACCTCTAGATTATGGGTTTGTGGTAG